>OX411758.1:25931240-27131240 GCA_948252205.1 Orthosia incerta
TATTCACAAAAACGCCAGGAGACCTAAGTAGAATGTTTAACGAACAGATGCTAGATCTGAGAGTGAAAAATAGGACAACATTCATCATCATCATCATCATTTCAGCCGAAAGACGTCCACTGCTGGACATAGGCCTCCACCAGGCGTCGCCACATTGATCCCGTGCGTCTCGCATCCAGTGCCTACCCGCAACATTAACCAGGTCATCGGTCCACCTAGAGGGAGGCCTTCCAACGTATCGTTTTCCGGTTCCCGGTCGCAATTCCAGAACTTTTCGGCCCCATCGGCCATCCGTTCTGCGAGCAATGTGCCCACTGCCACGACGACGAGTAGGTACCACGAAACTTCCCGAACGCCGCCCAGGCGAGTCGGACACGACGGTTGACCTCTTTCTCAAAGTTAGACCTACCCAACTGGACCGTTTTTCGGTGAGTGGGTTGAAGTGCGCGTCCAGAGACGTTTGTCATGGTCTGTTTGTTTGTGTCCGCGATACGTGAATCATGTGATGCGTATTTTAGGCACTTTAAATTGACATGCATCACTATATCAATCAAGACACGACACACGAACAAGCGCACTGGATTTAACACTTTTCACCACACACACAGACATTAAGAAGAGGCGGCGGGCTTCGAGACACGACCGTCGTCAGCTCTTGTTAACTACCGACCGTTCACTTGGAGCTGGTGTATTTGGTGACGGCCTTGGTGCCTTCACAGACGGCATGCTTGGCAAGCTCTCCGGGCAGCAGGAGCCTGACGGATGTCTGCACCTCCTTGGATGTGATCGACGAGTTGTAATGGGCGTGACGGAAGGCTTCGGCGGTGATATCTGTCAGAGTGACAACCACAATAGCTAGACATTTTTCCTGGAAAAGCTTCTTCACAAAGATCTCTGCTTCATATACAGATCAGAGATTGCTTGTTTTCAACAATTTTCTAGAGCTTAACGGAAATAGATACCAACTTGTCAAACAAACTCCAATCTAGTTTTTCTCTTTTTGAAGACTTAATAACTGAAAAGTACACTGATCGAAAGATTGATTGAAATATTTTTTCAATCGATGAAAGTTATTTCCGCTTGGCTAGACAGCGTTTACATAGCGGATTTAATAGTATTCGGCTTAGTCATTCATGAATAAAATTTAAAATATTTTTATAGAGAGATCTGATTGATAGGCAATCGATAGGAATATAACATTACGTATGTTATAGCATGAGATATCTATTACATTTTTGAGATAATCCACTTTACTCTCAACTACGGTAACGCCTAAAAGCAAGAATCAAAAGGAGCTGTCACCAGATAAACACTGACTCAATGAAAATCGACGAGTTCCGAAGAAACGATTCAACTGTTTTTGACTCTGCAATGAAATTAATCCGAATAGAATAGCAGAGGAATCAGAAAATCAATTTTCACTGGCAAGCGTCATTTTCAATATATTATAGGTATATTTTTGTCATATAAAAGTGCCCATAGATAATTACAGGTGCTCTATCCAGTCTGATTGACTACGGACTTTAATAGAGGTACGAAAGAACAATTTAAAACTTTTGCACACTCCGGGAACTAACCCAAGCCTCCAATCTCTTGAGTATCTGAGATCAGTACTGGACTCGAATCATTTAATAATTATAATGAAGGTACAGCGGTCCTGCCAAGGGGTATATAATATTACCGTGTCTCTGGGTTGTGGAGGTCAGTTTGGTAGTGTGATGTGAATGATTGTTAACTTTTTATTTCGTTTTACATTTTTTTAAATTTCTAACGACTTATTGTCGGGCCTACGTTGTCCCCCCATATCCAAATACTAATGCTGTAACATGGAAATATTGTAAAAACAAACAAATTTTTAAAAGAGTAACCATGGAGTTTCTTGCCGGTTCTTCTCCATAGGAAACGACTAACCCGAACCGTGCACCTTTTGTCGACGTTTTATAAGTGCCCATGTAGGCCTATGCAAAATAAAAATAAAATATTTTTCAATACAGTTGTTAAACACGGCGTACTTTCAGAGGCTATAATTATGATTCGAAAGTTAAATCTTACGCATAGGCATCTTTCTGTTACGCGGTCGTGACTTTTGTTTACGAGCTCGATCATTATGTTTGCAGTTTAGTTTTAAATTTATAAGTCAATTTTAAAAAGTTTAGTAGCAAGGAGTTTTCAAACATAGAAAAAAATGGGATAGATTTTCTACGAGGAAAAATGAATGATTCCGTACGTTTTAGCATTGAATTCTCAAAAGTCTTTTAAACGGTTGTTATATTTAATTACCAGTTTTAATTTAATTATTTTCACATCAACATTTGTCAAAAATCGAATAGGCTGTATAGGCTGTTTTCGTTGAAAAAAAAATATATTTTCAGTTGCAAAAACGCGCCATTATGTCAATTTAAAAAAGTTTAGTAGCAAGGAGTTTTCATACATAGAAGAAAATGGGATACGATTTTATACGAGGAAAAATTAATGATTCTGTACGTTTTAGCATTGAATTCTCATTTTTTTTTTAATAGTTGTTTAATATATTTAATTACCAGTTTTAAGTTAATTATGTTCACATAAACGTTTGTCAAAAATCGAATAGGATGTATAGGTTGTTTTCTTTGTAAAAAAATATGTCCAGTTTCAAAAACGCGCCATATTGAAAATTTTATTTTTTGTGAATAAACAAATCTAATTCTTTGATTTGTTTTTACTATTTCTCACAACTGTATTGAAAAACGTCGTGTGATACACGGGTGTGTAGGTTATTGCAAACTCGTGTCATTAAAAACCCTCGCCTTCGGCTCGGGCTTGTTAATGACAGCTCGTTTGCAATAACCGACTTTCCACCCTTGTATCACAATGTACTATTGATTTTGAGTGACATCCGGTTAGACCAGCATAGTATAAAAATACAAGGCAGATTGATTAGTTCAGAGGTCTATTCCCGAATTTTTTGTGTAATTTTTATTTTACTTACTACCTAAGTCATTGAGGTTTTGGGTACATTACCAGTGGACAACGATGTGGAGGAGTTTTTTGACGCCATATTTTAGTTAAGTATATTTTTAGGTTTAGGTAGTGAGTAGTTTTTGGTTTAAATGTATATATTTGTAGTCTTAGTTAATTAAGTATTTTTGAGGTTTTGGGTAATAACTATTTCGAAAATCTCTGTATGAAAACCGATGCAATTAATATTTTGTGCCAGTAAAAAGTCTCGGCTTGAAGAACTCAATTATTTTTGACATCAAAACAATTATGGTATATGTATAGGTATATGACAGCAAAATTTAGGTTTAGATTCTCAAAATATTCTTCTCCAATTTATACACCAATAGTCATACATAAAATAAACAGAAACAGACGCATAGAGAACTCATACTTAGTGTTGTAAAAAAAACGGTTTTTTTTCTGAGATGAAAAAAACGTTTAAAAAAAACCTGAAAAAAAGCAGTTTTTTTTCTGGAGTAGGTTTTTTTTCAAGAATGCGATTATAGAAATACGGTAAGGTGGTTATCGTATATATGAGTTGACATTACAGTTTTTTTTTTGTTTATTAAAAAAATACCACTGGTTTTTTGTTAAATAATACATAAATGTCTTAAAATAACTAGCAACACCCACTGAAGATTACCATCTACGGACGGGGATTTTCCTAATTACAAAGTAAAGATGATTTTGATTGTAACAAATTAAGTATTTTCTAAGTTCATAATAAAAGGTACCCATTGATTTAGCATAATTTGACTTTAACTAAAACAAAACAACCAAATTTTGTGTTTCACTTTTTCTGAAAAAAATAACCAAATGTAGAAAAAAAACGACGGTGCCAAATTTTTTCGAGATGCGAGTTTATTTTTTTTTAATTAAATGTTTTTTTTTTCAATTTACATCTCTACTCATACCTCTTAACTTTGTATAAAATGCTAATAGGTATAGGTACCTAAGTCATGTTTACCAAAAAGTTTTCAGCCGACACGCCAACGCTTTTACAATTCAAAAGTTTTTAACACAGCTGCGCCTTTTCAGAATAAAAATAAACAATAGTAACACATCGAAAAAAAGTTTTGTTTGAATCATTATTAATTCTAAGGAATTACAATGGAAAATTGAAAAAAAATAACATTAAAATTCTTCAACGGTAGATGCCGAAACGTCACAATAATAAAAACCATTTTACAAAAGGATCGATTGTGTAAATGATAATGATTAAAAAAAAACGAATTGATAAAAATACTAATTAACACTTACCAAACTTTTTATTTTCGGAACAACACACTTTCACAAGAAAATAAATTCACTTATTTTTGTAAACAAAATCAGTCAATACAATTTTAAAATGACACTTTCAATTTTCAAATCAACAGTTGTATTCTGCTTTCGAATTTCCCGCTCGAGTATCTTTTTCTAATCGCGCCAAGGCAACCGTTTCATTCAGCCGGCGATAGCGGACTGCCGAGAGTGCGATACCAAAGCTCTTGATAGACTTCAATCGCGCCTGTGTGGGCGGGATTGAAGTTTGAAGGTGTTGTGCAGGCTCTCGATAGCTGAGCTGAGTGTATGATATGTAGGTAACAAAATATTGAAGTTAGTTGTGTGCGATGTTGAGTGTAAACTGTAGCCTGTCTGTTTTGTATAGCTAAATATATAATGCACAATGTAAAAATTGCATACTTAGGTGTACAAACTTTTTTTTTTGTTTTTAATTAAGCTATCTAATACTTACATAGTTATTCTTGTTTAATTTATATAAGAAAGAGTTTGGTATTTAACTTAGAAAAAATCTTACAAACGAATAAACAAACATTAAAATACTAAGCAGGTACTTACTTGTTACTAAACTGAAAAAGAAATAAAATAAAAAAGCACCTAACGAGTTACCCGACAGTTACGTACAACCCGTACTTCATCATCATCATCATCATCATATCAGCCAAAAGACGCCCACTGCTGGACATAGGCCACCCCCAAGAATCGCCACATTGACCAGTCCCATGCGTCCCGCATCCAGCAGATCCCCGCAACCTTCACCCACCAGGTGGGCCTTCCAACTCAACGTCTTCCGGTTCGCGGTCGCCACTCCAGTACCTTTTTGCCCCATCGGCCATCCGTTCTGCGAGCAATGTGGCCTGCCCACTGCCACTTAAGCCGCAACTGCAACCCGTACTTACTTATAAGAAATTAATAATATACTAGCTTTTCCCCGCGGCTTTGCTCCCTTGGCGCATAGGACTCGTTTTCGGGATAAAATTTACCTATATCACTCAGGAATAATGTAGCTCTACTGGTGAAAGAATATTCAAAATCGGTTAAGGAGTTTTTGAGAGGAGCTCGTGGCTAAATAATAACAGCCGCACGGGTCGATCATCCAGGTTAAGCAATGTTTGACGAGGTCGGCAGTGGATGGGTGACCATTTCAACATACCGAGTTTCCTCCGTGCCTCGGAAAGCACGTTAAGCCGTTGGTCCCGGCTGTCATTTGAAGATCTTTGACAGTCGTTACGGGTAGTCAGAAGCTTGAGACCTGACACAAGTTTTGTCAAGGAGTACCGTGTTACCCAGTTACTGGGTTGTGGAGGTCAGATAGGCAGTCGCTCCATGTAAAACACTGGTACTTAGCTGAATCCGGTTGGGAAAAAGGCTAGGCAAGATGATGGTTATGTAGTTTTTGAGTCAATCCATTACAAACAAACTTAAAAACTTATTAGTGTATTAAATATATATATATATATAGGTATGTATTATATAAAATATGTTTGTATGTGTATTTTAAGCAATCTATTTTTTTTTGTTGCCACGTTTAAATCAATCCACCTGCCATGTTGTCTCTTGGTTGATTAATTAATTATAATGTATTTGTATAGTTCCTATTAGTAATACATAAAAAACCGGTTAAGTGCGGGTCGCCACTATCGCAAAAAACTGCATAAAAAGCACGTTTGTTGTATGGGAGCCCCACTTAAATATTTATTTCATTCTGTATTTAGTATTTGTTGTAACAGCGGCAACAGTAATACATCATCTGTCTAGCTATCACGGTTCATGAGATACAGCATGGTGACAGACATACAGACAGACGGACAGTCTTCGTAATAGGGTCCCGGTTTTACCATTTAAGTACGGAATCCTAAAAGTCAAGCAGTTAATCAAATTGGAGTGGAATTTCTTGCCGGAGTCTGTATTTCCTGAAAACTAACCTATACCCTGACTTGATAACCTTTTTCTTTTTTTTTTTTTGTGTGGCAAATCATCAAATGACTCCGCCCGCTCTGACTAAAACCTACCCGTGTTCCTTCAGTTGCTTGTGCCAGGGCCGCGGTAACTCTCTTTCAAATTTATCCGCGACCCAGACAGGCATCGGCCGTATCGGACCCCGTCACTTTTGCTGACAACTCTTTGAGGCGGGCGTGGAACACTACGCGCCGTAAACTCGGGCTTGGTCCTTATCGGGAGGCGAGCGACCCATTACTCTCCGTCCGCAAGCCCGCGCCTACGGTGGCCGGGAATCGGCTCGCGACTCACGACGCCCGGGGCGTCTCCTGCGGTGCCTAGGGGCGTGAGGGCATCTCCTTTGCATCTCCCTCACGCGTACCGCCTCCTCCTTTGCGAGCATTACTGCTTCGCAGAAGGAGGAGACAGCTTCCCATGCCCTCTCGCTCCGTACCATGGCCTGGACCAGGGCCGGACGCGAGAGGTCGCCACCGCCGATCGCCTCCATGAAGACACGGTGGTGCTCCGCCCAAGCAGGGTAGATCTCCACCGTATGCTCCACCGTGTCCTCCGGGCGGTCCACACAATGGTGACACCCAGGCTTCTCCTCCCGCCTTATCCTGAACAGGTACCTCCCGAATCAGCCGTGCCCGGTGAGGAACTGCGTCAGGCGAAAGGAGAGGACGCCTCTCTAGCCACTCCTCAAAGAGTACTCGCCACAATTGCGGTGATAAGGCCCCACTCCCATTTGTGCGCGAGGACTTTTGCCTTCAGATCCCATGGTGACAATCTGGCAAAGCGGCTCGCCACTTCACCGTAGAACGTGTGGTATCCCCGGACGCTGGTCCAGAGATACCGCTTTTTATATCGATAACCATACCGGATGGCCATGATCCTTTGGGACACGTTTAACGAGCGCGCTGGTCGTCGCCTCAGGGAAAGCGCCCACACCAGTGCGCCGTAAAGGGCCACGGATCGCACGACCCCCGCGTAGAGCCTCCGACAGGAGGTGTTTAGACCCCCTAGATTGGGCAGGAGCCGCTTGAGACTCACACACACATGAGCTTTCTGCTCTGCTAATCCCGCGGTTATTTCACGGTGAGCCTCGAGAGTCATTACTGCTTCGCAGAAGGAGGAGACAGCTTCCCATGCCCTCTCGCTCCGTACCATGGCCTGGACCAGGGCCGGACGCGAGAGGTCGCCACCGCCGATCGCCTCCATGAAGACACGGTGGTGCTCCGCCCAAGCAGGGTAGATCTCCACCGTATGCTCCACCGTGTCCTCCGGGCGGTCCACACAATGGTGACACCCAGGCTTCTCCTCCCGCCTTATCCTGAACAGGTACCTCCCGAATCAGCCGTGCCCGGTGAGGAACTGCGTCAGGCGAAAGGAGAGGACGCCTCTCTAGCCACTCCTCAAAGAGTACTCGCCACAATTGCGGTGATAAGGCCCCACTCCCATTTGTGCGCGAGGACTTTTGCCTTCAGATCCCATGGTGACAATCTGGCAAAGCGGCTCGCCACTTCACCGTAGAACGTGTGGTATCCCCGGACGCTGGTCCAGAGATACCGCTTTTTATATCGATAACCATACCGGATGGCCATGATCCTTTGGGACACGTTTAACGAGCGCGCTGGTCGTCGCCTCAGGGAAAGCGCCCACACCAGTGCGCCGTAAAGGGCCACGGATCGCACGACCCCCGCGTAGAGCCTCCGACAGGAGGTGTTTAGACCCCCTAGATTGGGCAGGAGCCGCTTGAGACTCACACACACATGAGCTATGCTCATATTCCTCGCTCGCATCCCTCATGCACATCTCTTTCTGTTTTGTATGAACAAATTGTTGCTACTTCTGCTAGATGTTTTATATCAGAGTTGCGCTAAGCCAGGCTAGGAATGAAGTGATCCCGTTTGTGGCATTTCCGTCCGCACTGCCTAGCTACCACCTGGAACTTCTCTGATGAAAAGTACTCTTATATTTCCGTTTTGAGTGTTAGATGTTCATTAAACTTAATATTTACAAAACAAAATGGTACTGTAGCAGGAGATAAGGTAATTAATCTGTAATGGTTATAAAATGACAGTGATAATTCGATTGTCAACAAGATTACAAACAGAAGCGACGAATTTCTTCAATTTAAAGGAACTTTGAAACGGGAAATTAATTAAATAAGTCACATCCTCAAGAACCTGAAATGAAGCAGTGTTTCAGACTTGTTTCAAGTATCTTCAAATAGCTCTTCAGGCATCTTCGTATTATCCCGTTTGAAATTAAAGAGACTGAAAATAAAGTTAATTTTACAATGTTATTCCAGTTTTCTGCTCTGCTAATCCCGCGGTTATTTCACGGTGAGCCTCGAGAGTAAATTCCAATCTAGTATACCTTCTGCAGTTTAAAAGAGTTGTTTGCTAAGATTTAAAAACCGGCCATGTGCGAGTCGGACTCGCGCACGAAGGGTTCCGTACCATTAACGCAAAAAACGGCAAAAAAATCACGTTTGTTGTATATACTTCAATTCAAGAGTGAATAGGTCACTTCTAGGCAAACGTGCTTCACCATCGACTACATCTTAAGTCACTTACTATACGCCCGCGTAATGTGTTCTTACGCGAGCCTACCGAATAATTAAAATTATAAAAATCAAAATCAAAAAAATCATAGTTTATTTCAAATAAACCTTAGAGGTACTTAAGAAAAATGAGAAGTTTATTTGTAAATACAACGATGTTTATTTATAAATTAAATTATTCTATTGTATTACATTTTCTACAATAAACCTATTAGTATTCTAAAAGCTTTGATAAGTAATACCTAATTAGTTTGTTAGTAACGAACAAAATAATAACTTCTATTTGACAATTATTTTAAAAGTGATTTTTGGGCATTTAATGAACTAGCTACTGAGGCCTTTAAGGTAAGTCTTTAGTTTTTGGATGCAGTCATTATAATCGCAAACTTTGTTTTAAATTACAGTGCAGATGTAAAACAATCGTATGTTTTATGAAGTATTTGGCTACAAAAGATTGACTCCTGCTTCTCAGTAAGTTTTGCTGCGGAAGCCAATACTACAATCAAATTCAGGTCCACTTTAACGAGTTCGCGCCTGCTTCAGTGATTCTACATAATTATCCAGTTGTTCAGATACTTAAGACGCTAAAATACAGCAATTGTAAATACAACGATGTTTATTTATAAATTAAATTATTATATTGTATTACATTTTCTACAATAAACCTATTAGTATTCTAAAAGCTTTGATAAGTAATACCTAATTAGTTTGTTAGTAACGAACAAAATAATAACTTCTATTTGAAAATTATTTTAAATGTGATTTTTGGGCATTTAATGAACTAGCTACTGAGGCCTTTAAGGTAAGTCTTTAGTTTACGGATGCAGTCATCATAATGGCAAACTTTGTTTTAAATTACAGTGCAGATGTAAAACAATCGTATGTTTTATGAAGTATTTGGCTACAAAAGATTGACTCCTGCTTCTCAGTAAGTTTTGCTGCGGAAGCCAATACTACAATCAAATTCAGGTCCACTTTAACGAGTTCGCGCCTGCTTCAGTGATTCTACATAATTATCCAGTTGTTCAGATACTTAAGACGCTAAAATACAGCAATTTTACAGCACAATATCAATTAGGAATTTATTTCCATATATTATTTTAATTAAAACAGCCGATGAACTTCACTAGTAAAAATACCGCCTAAAACTCCCGCCTTTTAAATAAACGTTCTCAAATTGAAATCGCCTTTCAACCAAAAATCATTTCATTTTAAATTCACAGAAAAGGTTTTTGTTATTATAATCACACTTTTTGGTTGGCAGATGCTATGACAATTACAGCTTCTAGAGTTTTAACGCATATTAAAAACTGAATTTGAGAATTATCGTGGGTTTTCCCTTACGTACCTTATTTGATTTTTTAAGTTTTAAAGTTCGATTTATGAAAGAAAATTTGCTTGCTTGTCAAGCAGTGGATCCCGAGGTACGGAGGCTTTCTGAGGTACGGAGGAGTTTCGGTGTTTTAAGGTGGTCACCCATCCACGGACGTACCTCGGCAAGTGTTGATTAATTAGCCTGGATCGATCCTTGCTACTGTTATTAATAACCCACGATTGAATGTGAACGATATTGGTCGATATAATATTAATAGCACTTCACCCGCGACTCCGTTCGCATGATCCGTATTTTATCCTGCATAATCATGACTTTTTAGTTCACCCCCTTAAAGGTTGAATTTCCAAAAATCCCTACTTAGTGCTCTCCTACATCATTAAAAAAGAAGCCCTGTACGGTAAAACCACCTTTTCATCACCTTAGGGGTGGAATTTCCAAAAACCAATAAAAACATGAATCATTTTTTATCAATCAAGATCGTAAATGTAAAATTTCACGTGTTCAATTTAAAAACTGTAGAAATTTCATAAATACTTTCTACCCCCTTTTTATCCCCTGATGGGGAGAATTTCCTAAAACCAATTAATACATGAATTATTTTTATTAACCAAGAGCGTAAATCGGAAATTTCATGTGTCCAATTTAGAAACTGTAAAAGTTTCATACAAACTTTTAACTTCCTTTTTACCCCCTTACGGGTGGAATTTCTAAAAACCAATAAATGCATAAATTGCTTTGTATCAATAAAGAGCGTAAATGTAAAATTTCACCCCCTTAGAAGTAGAATTTTCTAAAAATCCTTTCTTAGTGTGCACTTACGTCACTTGAGGAACCTCCCTGCCAAATTGCATCTTCATACGTCAAGCGGTTTTCATGAGTGACCTTTCCCTTTTATATATATATAAAAGATATATGAACAATCCATAATTAATGACTAACGACTGCCTTTCAAGGTCACAGGGTAAATGGCGTCGGAACTCAATGGAATCAATCAATCATAATTTGACACACTGTGCGTCCATTTATGACGTGTTCGAGTTAAGCTCAGCCATAGAGCGGAGAACCGCAACTAAAGACGCCATTTCCTACTAACATTGGCCTATAAAGACAAAAAGAAAATTATTAATTTACCATAAAAAACAGGCC
The DNA here is from genome assembly GCA_948252205.1 of Orthosia incerta. Classification (NCBI taxonomy): domain Eukaryota; kingdom Metazoa; phylum Arthropoda; class Insecta; order Lepidoptera; family Noctuidae; genus Orthosia; species Orthosia incerta. The sequence continues at coordinate 25,942,490 of OX411758.1, forward strand.
AAGTGCGTGTCGGACTTCGCACATGACTTTGGTGGTTTCTCATTCCTTTACTTTACAAATTATTTTAAAACCAAAAATATCAGAATTTATCTACTCAACGAGCTCTAAACAACGATACCCCAATCGATGGGGTAGGTCAATTTATTTATTTTCACGCCCCCCCTTTTTCTGTATGGGAGCCTCCCTTAAAAACTTTTATTAATATTATTATTGTAAAAAAACTATTTGTATTGCAGACAAGCAGACGGACAGACAGACAGACACGTGAATGACACCGATGGCTCCATTTGGACCCTTGAAAAATCGAAAATATTATAGGTAATAAAAACGTTAGGGCAGTTTTTATGACGCCACAACTTGGTCATACATAGGCCGAAGTGAACCCGCTAGATCGGCTATCTTCGGGAGGTGTCATGGGTGCGAATCATTAAAAATTTCGTGATTTTTAAACGACCGTATCTTTACTACGTATTTAAAACTATGCCATCTACTGGTATTTGTGCCGGCAAAGAAGCTTTTGTCTGAATAATAAAATCTGCTCATGTCGATCTTGGAGAGGAAATCTCTCGTCTATTTCTTCCTCCAGTATTGGAAAAAAAAAATATATTCCATAAATTGAATAAAAAAGATTTAAATTACACTTCTATGTTTCTTCTTTTTTTCATTTATACTTGTCAAATACTAGGCCTCGGTTGACAGCGCAATTTTTTGATTTTTTGAGGGTTTCAGTGCTCATAAAGATAATGTATCATCAAAAAGTCAAACATAGGGGCACAGTTTATATCTTTCTTTTTCATTTTATGGAATATCTTTGAAATTGGTACAATTTCAAATGAAATATCTTTGAAATTTGAGGAGGCAATATGCGAGAGCCAAACCTTGAATGATGAATTTTTACTTAGGATATTCAGTCGGATGTCTGCGACCGCATTTCCTCTTTCCTCATTTCCTCCTTTGAGTCGCGTTATTTACATTCTACTGGAATATTTCACTTATTTTGCGTCGCCTTGCGGTACAAACAGGGTATTTCTATGAAACCGAATGCAGCGAAAATTCCGCGACTCGCAGCTTAAAAAATACGTTCGTTTAGCCTCTACTGATACGATGGTTTTTATGGTAAGTTAGACAGTTTCTAGCAGTTGCCGTCGACGCGTTTCGTTACTCTGTAAGATCCGCGCTCTGTGTATGAGAGTTTCATGGTTTATTTGGGTATTGATTCCGGATTTCAATTCCGGAGTGGCATTTTGTTAATCAATATTCGGAAATCTAAAGCACGAGTGGAGTTATGATTTATTGAGGCTCAATTTAGGTTTATGTTATCTACAATCTAGAGACCTTTAAGTCAAGAATGGATAGGTTACTTCTAGGCAAGTGGGCTTCACCGTCGACCACATCATAGCTTACAATCCGGTGAGATAGTGGTCAAATGCAAACCTATCTATAATAATAAAAAAATACAGGTTAACCAATGTATCAAATCAGAAATTTAAATTCATTAAAACATCTTTGTAATAAAAGCTTAATCTTGTTACACTGTTAAACTTCTGCTAGCATATTAATAAACTCTGAGCATAGTTACAACCAGTATGAACTTAGCCATACTTCTTCGAGGTAAAACAATGGTGTAATTTAACTCAGCGTGTATTCATAAGGGCACTGGAGTTTGTCTTAAAACTGTGACAAAACTTGGACTTATAGTTTATTATAAATTTCTGCTCCATTGGTGTAGTTGCTACAATGTGTTCCAGTGTGAGGACAACGTAATATTATTATTTGTTTTACCTTTGTATAGTTTCTTTTATTGATCGTTTTGTGAAAATGTGAACATTGCTAGATTTCTAGATGACTGTTACATTTGTTAACTTTTTATTTCGTTTTACATTTCTTTTTGTTTTTTTAATTTCTTACTGACTCATTGTCGGGCCTACGTTGTCCCCCCCAAATCCAAGTACTAATGCTGTAACATGAAAATATTGTAAAACCAAACCATTTATAAAAGAGTAACCATGGAGTTTCTTGCCAATTCTTCTCCATAGGAAACGACTAACCCGAACCGTGCACCTTTTGTCGACGTATAATAAGTGCCCATGTAGGCCTAAGTAAAATAAAAAAAAATTGATTTAGATTTTTTAGATTTTTGATATAAATAAAACTGACTTCTAAAGCAAAACACTGCAAAGCGAAAAATTACTTTTTTATCGAAGTCTGTGCCTTTGGTACCTACTGTTTTTCATTTTTAGTCCTCACTAAAACCACCCCGGTGATCACCATCAGCATGTAGAAAGGGCCCCGTAACCTCTTAAGAGGAAACGGGGGCAGAGAGCGCCGACTGAATTTCCTTAGTAAAAAGTCATAATTCGAGGTTTGGCTCTCGTCTCTTTTCTCCTCCAATATTGGACCAATTTAAAAGACATTCCGTAAACTGAAAATTAAAGATATATACTATGTTCCTATCTTTTCCTTTTTGATGATACATTATCTTTAGGAGCACTAGAGCCCTCAAAAAATGCTCAAAATTGCGCTGTCAACTGAGGCTTAGACTGCAAATTTGACAAATATAAATGAAAAAAGGAAAAGATAGGGACATAGTATATATCTTATTTTACCATTTCATGGAATATCTTTTAAATTGGTCCAATATTGGAGGAGAAAAGAGAAGAGATCCAAACCTCGAATTATGACTTTTTACTAAGAAAATTCAGTCGGCGCACTCTGCCCATATTTCCTTTTAAAAGACCACCCCAGGATCCCGTCTGTGCAACGCCTGTTAGAGCACATCCCTGGGAAGACTGAAAGAGCGCCTCCCCTGAGCCTCGCTTTGCACGGCAGCACGTGATCACTGTGCTACTGTCTTTCCTGGAGTCACTTGGTGGACGGATAGTCCCCTATCTGAGCGCCCGTGAGCCCAGAGTCCCACTTGCTTATAATGCAGGCGGGGTTTCACCGTTTTAGGCATCGGGGCGGTTCTCCGAATGGGATCGACCCTCTCACGATCTCGCTCGGCGGCCTCCTTCAGAAAAGGTGAGCCTAATGAAATCTTTGTAAAGTCAAGGCAGTTAATGGTTAACCACAGTTTAAAACTATGGCCAGAAAACTTGAAATTCACTCGTTGAAAGTATCTAACTTTTACATAGAAGAAAATAGACCTTAGGCCCTAGAAAAGTGACATTCTAGCACCGAAAGCGTGACGATAGCGATTGAAAATAAAAAAACTTTATAACAAAAAAATACTACCGACTTCCAGAAAACTACAAAGTGAAAAATAACTTTATTTTTGGAAGTTGGTGTCTTTCGTAGGTACCATTTTTTGCGTAAAAAAAAAAAGAAAAAAAGACCGACTTCCAAAAATAAAGTTATTTTTCACTTTGTAGTTTTCTGGAAGTCGGTAGTATTTTTTTGTAAAAAGTTTTTTTATTTTTCACTTTTTAGTTGTACCTACTTAATATTCAAGTTGTTTAGTAAGTTTCCTATAACGCCAGAATAGATTAACCGAATATCATGAAACTTGAACAAAACCGATCAAATGAGAGATCTGCTTACCCCTTAAGAGCGTACTGGCGTGATGGTATGTTATGAAATGGTATAAACAATAAACAGACATGCGATTGCAGCAGTCCCGAGAGATTTGCCGTTACTTATTGAAGAGTTCTGTTGTATATCTTCGAAGTTCTTCATCAGATCTTCACCAAATTAAAATGGGACCAATTTCGAAACATACTCTTTCAAGCAAAAAAGAATTTTTGAAATCGGTCCACAATTGACGGAGATATCGGTGAACATACATAAAAAAACATACAAGAAGTCGAACATAGAACCTCCTCCTTTTTCGAAAGTCGGTTAAAAATGTATGGGCATGTCAAACGCTATTTAAATATCACGTGATTAATCCTTAACAACTAGCACTTCGCCCGCGACTTTGTTCGCGTGTTCCATATTTTATCCTGCAAATGACTTTTCCCTTCTTAGTGCTTGTTATATATGTGTATGTCAACATTGTGTATGTGTGCGTGGGTTGCGTCCCTGCACTGTTCCAACCTGACAATAAAACAGTGCCCTTTTAGCTGTCTGTCGTTTTACTTGTCCCTACGCACCTACTTAACAGTGGCGACGAGGATACCCACAGTCCACAAATATAAAAAAGTAGTCAAAAATGGCACAGTCATTTTGTGGAATTTTAACAACTTTCGACCATAATGTTAATGATTGGAAGACTTACAAAGGTCGTATCACGCAGTGGTTCATCGCTAATAATATCGATGCGAAAAATGATGCGGCGGGATCCAGAAGGCGAGCCATACTACTCAGCGCACTCAACGATGGTACCTACAAGTTGGCAGCAGACTTAGCCCTGCCCAAAGACGTGCAAGATGTGCCATATGAGGATCTAGTGCAGTTATTGGATAACCACTTCACTCCGAAACGTTGCGGGTTCAGTGAGCGACACAACTTTTATGCAGCTTCGCAACAGCCGGGCGAGACATATACTCAATGGGCAGCAAGGTTACGAGGCCTGACGGCACATTGCGGATTCAGCAATGTTGAGGAGGCGCTGCGTGATCGATTTGTGATGGGGATGGTAGCGGGTCCAGAACGGGAGAAACTGTTTGCGCAGAACTTGGAGACCTTACGCTTGGCGAAGGCGGTGGAGTTAGCAGAGAGCACAAGATGCGCGCGCGCGGGCGCGGGCGCTGCCGCTACTGCTTCTACATCAGCAGAACAAGTACAGGTGTTCAAGATCACGAAAGGACAAAATAGTGCCAACCCGGGCAATAGTGCCGCGAAAGAAAAGTGTTCGGTGTGCGGTCGTGCTAATCACAAATCGTCTCAATGTCGGTTCGCAAATTATGAGTGTAAAAAGTGCAACAAAGTAGGGCATTTGCGTAGGATGTGCAATCAAATAAACTACGTATCATCGGGGGATGTGAGCGAGGACGACGATGGTAAGTCGATTTATAACATTAGTTCAGCTCGGGGGGCACCTATGACAGAAACGGTCACAATAAACGGAAAAAATTTAAAATTTCAAATTGATAGTGGATCAGCTGTGACAGTCATATCTGAGGGTACTTATAAAAAGTTATTTGCAAGTATACCATTACACACGTCACACAAGAGATTTTATAGTTACACGGGTAACCAAATGCAGTGTGCAGGCTATGTGCGTTTAGCAAAAACATATATGCAGCGCACACACACACTTGATGTGTTCGTTATACGTCACGGCGGCCCACCGCTACTAGGGCGCGATTTCATATCAGTATTCAAATTAAAATTAGCTCAAGTAAATTTTCTTAATGATAGTCCAAGCGTAATTGAGCGGTTGCAAATACAGTTCCCTGAAGTGTTTTCAGACAAGCTGGGCGCTTTCAAAAACTATAACGTAAAATTAAAACTAAATAATGATGCAAAACCGTTATTTTATAAAGCGCGTCCAATTGCGTTTGCTCTGCGCGACAAAGTCGAAAAGGAGATAGAACGGTTACTAAACCTAGGAGTGTTAAAACCCGTTAAACATTCGGACTATGCATCACCTATAGTGCCCGTACTCAAACGAGATGGTTCTGTCAGATTATGTGCGGATTATTCGGTGACCATTAACAAACAATTAATAATAGAACAATATCCCTTGCCAACCATACACGAATTATTTTCAAAATTACACGGTGGCCAGCAGTTCTCGAAAATTGACTTGTCCATGGCCTACAATCAATTTCTGCTCGATGATGAGTCACAAAACATAACCTGCATTAACACTCATCGGGGATTGTTCAAATACACGCGTCTTGTATTCGGCTTGTCGAGCGCACCGTCCATTTTCCAACGCGCAATGGAAACTGTTTTGTCCGGATTAGACGGTGTGTTATGCCTGTTAGATGACGTATTGATAACAGCAAAAACAAAAGATTTGTATATGGAAAAACCGTAGCAAAAAAATTCTAAATCTATGGGAAAAACTACATACAGTTCTCAAAAGGCTTCAGGACGCGGGACTAACATTGCGAAAGGACAAATGTGTTTTTTTTTTTTTTTAAATTGTGAAAAAGGGCATTAAATCATGTGTTATTTCTTCGTGCAATAAAAGTGATTGCAAGTTAAAAATATTAAAATACTTATTTGACTATAGGAATTCAGTCCATTCTGTCACGGGGTTCTCACCAGCTGAGCTAGTGTTTGGCCGCAAGTTGAGGTCACGCTTAGACTTAATCAATCCGAAAACGCCGGCGGCCTCGTTCACAACCCCTACTAATAATGTTCATCGTCAACAGTGTTCGCAAATTAAATCATGTGGACGATATAATAAACAAGTGTTTAAACCAGGGGATAATATAATGTACAAAAAGTTCATAAACAATGTTAAATACCATTGGTGCAGAGGTATTATTAAAAGGAGATTGGGTAAAGTACTTTACCTTATTCAAGACTTGAGTTCGTCGTGTGATGCTAAAAAACATAAGAACCAAATAATGTTATATAAAGGCAACAAAGGGAATGTTTCACAACAGCTACGACACCAGCATGACCTTGACGACTTCAACAGCTGTCATAACGAGCCATCGACTGTCAACCTTCAGGGACAGAGTCCCGCGGGGAGGGAAACTGATGAGTTGCCTCTGCAATCACCACCGACTGCAGGCGCAGCTATTGTGTCTGATCCAGTTTCAAGGATTCCAGACAGACTTTTGAGAAACATTCCCAGGGTAGATTACAGACCTTTCCTGTAACTATGGTCTGTACTATTTAGTTATTAATCTTGTATTTGTGCACAAGTTTGGTACATTTTTGGTAAAATAAGGGGAGGAAATGTTATATATGTGTATGTCAACATTGTGTATGTGTGCGTGGGTTGCGTCCCTGCACTGTTCCAACCTGACAATAAAACATGTGCTTCTAGCTGTCTGTCGTTTTACTTGTCCCTACGCACCTACTTAACAGTGCTCCCCTATATTATAAAAAGAAGCCCTGTACAGTGAAATTCTTTAACAAACACACGGGTAGGTTTTAGTCAGTAAAAGTCTGCAACGGCCTACCGCTTCACCCAGAGCGGGAGAAGTCATTAGATGATAACCCAACCCAAAAAAAAATGGGGTAGCCATAAGCTCTTAGAGTAAGGTTATTTTGAGTGTGTGTAAGGGACAAGTCATAAACGTCTGTCCCTTACACAGACTCAAAATAACCTTACTCTAAGAGCTAATGGTCACCCCCCTTGTTTATTTAATTCTCCTATATGCTTATGATTACATTTAATTCTTCTATTTGTGCCTATGAAAGTCCGCCTGCGTGCCTGGTGTAAACAAATTAACAATTTTTCGATGTGTTTACTACGATGTGAAATATTTTGGGAACAATAACAGCACTCGCCCACTTCTACGTTTTGTTTTCAATTTCATGGCGAATGTGACAGGCATATGAACTTTAAATTACCTTGTTTTTACACGACTGCCCAAAAAAGGAGTTTTATGTTTTCAGGGTTCATGCTAATTGTGTATGAGTTTGTATGGTTTATACTAACATAATTTCTAACGTCCTTGCATTATAACATATTATTATGCTGAAGTTAGTTTTGGCAGTATAGCCATGCTTCCAAACGACACTGGATACTGAAAAATTATAATCGTGTCAATGAGAAGTCCGATGACATTTCTCTTTTTTTTTTAATAATCTATGGCTCGCGTTTGACCACTATCTCGCCTGATGTTAAGCGATGACGTGGACTACGGTCAAGCACGCTTGCCTAGAAGAAACCAATTCACTCTTGACTTAAAGACTCCAAGGTTGTAGCTATCAGGGAACAAAGACTCCGGAAAGAATTTCCACTCCTTAGCTGTGCGCACAATGAAAGTATTAGCAAAAATTTTGCTGCCGCGATAACTTTGTATGAACGTCTACGAAATATCAAATTCATAATCCTATTTCATTACTATGTTACCCAAACACTATAACACAAGTATTATTCGTTAGCATCAAGTTTAACTTATATAATGTACTAGCAGTTGTCCGCGACTTCGTCTGCGTAGCATTAGTACTTTAAATAGCCTATTTTTTTATATCGCGCAATAATATTGTAGGTTTCCATACAAACTTCCATCCCCCTTTCCAGGATGATTTCCGGGACAAAAACTAATCTATGTCCTTCCCAGGTTCTCAAATTATCTTCATACCAAATTTTGTCTAAATCGGTTTAGCGGTTTAAGCGTGAAAAGGCAACAGACAGACAGACAGAGTTACTTTCGTATTTATAATATTAGTATATGGTGTATGGATTTGTATAGCTGTCAAATCCTACCTCTTAGATTGTGATGACTTTGTAGCGACTCCATTAATTGTTTATAATATAATAGGTACTACTTTAGGGAACTTAGTATATAAATAGTATTTTAAGTTAACTGTAAATTACCGCTATTTTAAGGATTCTCACGGCCTGCACACAGATGTTATTGAGTGTTGTCTTCAGGATAACAATAGTTTATTGTAATGTGCAAGGAACCCTCCTTTGGAACGATAAGTTCATTGTCTTAGTTTTAAGAATTTAGCGTCATAACCGTAAGGTTTCTGTTGTGATGCCGACGGTTCTTTTTGTAAATACTACCTTCAACCTCCTTCTTGCCGTAAGCTCCTCCTCCAGCTCATTGCTGGGTTGAACGGCCTTTAAACAAAGGTTTTTGTGAATTGGAAACTGAATGAAACGATTATTCCTGTTAGATGTATCGGTTTTTTGCATTGTCACGATCTTCTCACAAAAACATTACTCTCTTTGAATCATTGGAAAATGCAATAAGTGCAATAAATCCTTGCTTTATCCTAAACTAGCATAATACTATTCTTTTCACCAAGTTTATTTACACTTATTTATTTACACTATTTCATAACAACATTTTTCTTTTGACAGCCGACCATAGATTTCTTCCGTATTTAATAAATTACTCTTTGTTCCGCGCGCTCTATTGTTTGTCTGTGGTTTTTACAAATAATTATTGAGCATCGCGGACGTCGGTCTACATAGGTCTACCTACATTTTAATATGTTTTATATTTTTATAATACTTACACATACTCTGACCCACCTTCTGTGTTTATTTTATTTTGTTTGTTATTTATATATTCTATTTTATTGTATTATTTAAGTATTTTCCGTTTCCGTGAGTAAGTCCGTGGCATCAACAGTTGGTCTTATCAGAATATCTATCAGCGCAGCGTTATTTCCTTTTTTGGATATCGCTGCACGTGCTGAGATAGGAGCCTTTTTGGTCTCGCACAGGGTTTTTATTTTTAATTTTGTTTAATTTTAAGGTGATTTCTCGTGTCTCTTGTGCGGGTCACAAATAAATGCTTTTTCTATCTTTCTTCTTCTTTCCATAAACGCTGCAATTTGATTCCGCAAGTCAAACAAACGTTTTAATATTTTTCCTTTGCTGAGGCCTATGTCCAGCAGTGAACTTTCACCTAAAATGATGATGGTGATATAGATAAGCCAACGATCACCACAGAAATAAGTTATATCACCATATTCAGCATTCGTTTCTTTTAATAATCCCTGAAATTGCCTGCGGTTTACGCCACGAGATTTGATGAAGTGAACAGTTTTTACCACAACAATCATGACATCTTGAATATTAATATACTTTGCACATTCTTGATGGATAAAGCAGTGGTAGGTATTGTACGAAGGAAAAATTGAGCTTATTTTTCTATAATAAGGCAACAAATCCTTCATTTTTGCCAACCATAGACGGTGCGCCATCTGGAGATCGCAGCCATATTTGATAGTCGGCTTCCAGTCTTACCGAATTCAGCTAAGTACCAGTGTTTTACATGAAGCGACTGCCTATCTGACCTCCACAACCCGGTAACTGGGTAACACGGTACCCCTTGGCAAGACTGGTGTTAGATCTCAAGCTTCTGACTACCTGTAACGACTGCCAAAGATCTTCAAATAACAGCCGGGACCAACGGCTTAACGTGCTTTCCGAGGCACGGAGGAAACTCGGTATGTTGAAATGGTCACCCATCCACGGACCGACCTTGTCAAGCGTTGCTTAACCTTGATGATCGACCCGTGCGGCTGTTATTATTTAGCCACGAGTTCCTCTAAGTTCTCCTATAAGTTGCATTTACATCGCTGATAAAAACTCTTGGCTCAATGCTGGTCCTGCTCCGCAGCCACTAGGGCGCAAAAACAAGTGATGGGCGGAAAAGTTTTGAAGTATTGTTGGATCTGCTGAAGACTGTATGAATATATTTGTATTGTATAAACTTAATTTATTTTAGTATTATATAATTGCAGAGCACATTTGTGCGTACTATGTTCAAAATTTGTGTGTGCCCTGGCAATTGATCGTTTATTTTATATATTTTATATATTCTCTCAAATGTCTCTCTGATGGTGGCACATGTGTTGGATCATTCGGTTCCCTTCATGATGGTTAAGCTGAGTAGTGCCAATCCATGCGTCATGTTCTTGAATGGGCACCGTCAGTTGGGATTAGTGATAACTTAGCAGCCTCGGCCTGCTTTTAATTGCGTAGTTATTGTATTTTTTTATTGGTTGTTTTACTCTAGACGCTATTACGTGTGTTATGTCGCCACATGCGAAACCCAAAATTCTTGAGACAATGACTAACACCGTATTGCGCTCTGCACCGTGAGATTCGCCTTCTCAGCAATTCGATGGCGTGGGACCGAAGATGGCGCAATAGCAGTGATGAATATTGATTTAGTGTATTAGTGATTCACTCTTGTTTCTCACATCGAGCAATTGTCGCGCATCTTAATTTTACCGATCTAAATGTAATAATTACTTTAATTAAATTCATTAAGTAAATTATATCGGTTTTATTTGCATCCTCGACTGCAGCACGTGTACGTGATTCGTGCATAACTTTTTACATCACATCACATCAGCAGCCTATTAATGTTCCCACTGCTGGGACACAGGCCTCCTCTCTGTGAGAGGGAATGGGCCGTAATCCACCACGCGGGCCCAGTGTGGGTTGGTGGATGTCACATGTCTTCGAATTTTTGGTTCTAGGACATGCCTGTTTCACATCATTCTTACATAATTATGTAGTTTTCCAACAAGAATGATGTTACCAAATAATTGTAATTAAAACTTATGGAATAGAGTGTTCGTGGAGTTTCTTGCACATTCTTCTCCATAGAGACCTACTGATGCTTGCGAATGTGCAACTAGATTCATAGTTTGTTTGACAAAAGTACCTATAAGGTTTATTTGAAATAAATCATTTGATTTTGAATGCTCTTTTCATCGCTTTTTAAAAAGCGTTTTACTTGTTTTTTAAATACACCATATTGATTTTCATATTGAGATAATGAGTTACGTAACTCAAATTGCGATATTACATAACAAATTGCAGGACTCCAATTTTGTTTTTTTTTTCTTAATTCTTTATTGACATTTAACTCAATTTAAAAATAAAATATTTGTACAAAAGTAAGCTTAACTTATAGTTGATTCTCTTACAGCAAACCCTAGCTAGATTAACAGTAAGAGATCACAAAAGAGCCAATAATATGCTCAAATCAAAGTTGTTTCTATTCGTTCATTTTCATTCACTCCGTTGTACGGTAGGTAGTTTTGCTTATTTTTGTTTCTAAGTCTATTTTCAGCTATAAACAGCAAAAACAAACAAAGCAAAATCACAAAAAGGTACATTTTGTAGTCGTTTGTTCTCTGCTGCTAAATAAACATTTCTTTTTCTCTCGCAACAAAATATGACTGTTTTGCATTACAACAAAACAGGTATTATGTGTGGATAAAACACAGGTGTTGAGTTTGTAGTAAGCTGTCTGTAAATATGCCTTTACATGGTGATCTATGGGTAAAAACTTACCAAATTGTCCATGGTTATATACCTGTCTCTTTCCCTCCAGCAGCGGCGCTCATGAGAGTGACGTTGACGGATGCATTATCTGTCAACTTCATAGGGTCTTCAACTTACCAGCAAGAGAATTGCTGCAACACCTGTGTTTTATCCACACATAATACCTGTTTTGTTGTAATGCAAAACAGTCATATTATGTGTTATTTAAAACACAGGTGTTGAGTTTGTAGACCTGTTTGGTATCTGCTGGTGATAAACACAAACGCTATGATGAACAATCTGAACAGTTCTGAAATATAATCAGTTTTATTATACACTTATACCATTCATGTTAATATAAACAATAACAATAAATTTCTGCAAAATCAACAGAAAATCAGAAAATTAATTCTGAATAATTCTGTCAATTAATTAATTCTTATAGTTTTCCACAAAAATATAAAAAAGTTTTTTAAGTTCAGCCAACATTGAATGCAAGCTGTTAATATATTGAATTATTTACTGGATACAATACTTAACGTTAAGTTTTATTTTTTTACTTTTCAGTTAATTTCCTGTTCAGATCTACTTTCTAAACATACTTCCAGGCTACTCTAAAAGCCACAGTTGACCTAATAGGTACTGCCCGGTGGGTTAACTTTGTTGGTAGCTTTAATAATGTATTCCCACACAAATTGCAATATACTAGAAGTACTCGTAGCAGGTTTAATATTTCCTGACAGACAAGTAAATGAACTTATGACAGTACATGTGTTTGACAATAAAGACACAATGGTCTGGGTGTTTCCGCAACAACCTACCTGACTGTCTATTTATATCTATCTGCCTTTTGATAAAAACTTTGGCCACAATGTCATCTTATCTTCCACAGACATTAGATTTTCATCGTTCTTTTCTAGAATAGTAAGATTATAAATCTTAGAACCTGAAGCCAACAATAATACTATAATTGTACAGCTAGTGATTTCAAGTAACTTGAATTTATTCAATTCTTTGTTAAGGTAGTGAAAGGAAAAAATGTTTTGAAATTATAACTGCTGATGTAGTTAAAACAGCAAATGTATGCAAGAAAATAGTTCTATAAGTACCAAATAATCTAGCAGGTGCTTGCTTGGCCTTAAGATGCTTTTGGGTTGTAAATTTAATGGAATCACACCAGTATAAACCTCTTTTATTGGAACCTAAGACATATTATGTCATTAAAGTTGCTGTCCGCCAGTTACTTCTTAACAACTTCTGTCTGGTCCAGTGAGCTATTTGGTTAGCCCTCCTCCGATTTTTTAAGCCCAACTGGTGGACTAGGGTGAATTCTGTCGCATGTAGCCCGAGCTACTAAAACCTTCCGCATGTTCTTTATCGGAGTTAGCTCTGCTATGACCCTCGCTCGCAGATTGGGCAACCAGAAAACTTCTGGTCCACATTGGTGTTTTTAGGATATACATTCCTCTTTGTCACTGTTCCAGTGAGTTAGTCATAAGCTGAGTGGGTGGAATGCCCAGCCCAGCTAATTGTCTCGTTTTGGCTCTGCTATGACCCTTGTTATTGGGACCTACATTCCATTTTGTCACTTTTCCAGTGAGCTAGTATTAAGCTGAGTGGGTAGAATGCCCAGCCTGGCTAATAGTCCCAATTTAGGCTGAAAATGTCGCAGAACCATCACTGGAATCCTTTGGTACGACAGCCATCTTTCTTGACGCGAAAGAATCTACGTCTGGGACGCCCGACATTTAGAACATAGCCTCCGCGGCCTGGGGCAGAAGTCCCACATTTTGAATTGAATACAGCCTCCGCGGCCTGGGACAAAAGTTGCCATATGTTATAATGTATTAGCCCGACAATTTGAACATAGCCTCCGCGGCCTGGGGCAGAAGTCCCACATTTTGAATTGAATACAGCCTCCGCGGCCTGGGACAAAAGTTGCCATATGCTATAATGTACTACGCCCGACAATTTGAACATAGCCTCCGCGGCCTGGGCCAGAAGTCCCACATTTTGAATTGAATACAGCCTCCGCGGCCTGGGACAAAAGTTTCCATATGCTATAATGTACTACGCCCGACATATTGAACATAGCCTCCGCGGCCTGGGCCAGAAGTCCCACATTTTGAATTGAATACAACCTCCGCGGCCTGGGACAAACGTTGCCACATTCTATAATGTACTTACTAGCTACTTTGCGACTCCTTGAAAGGCAATCCGATTTTGATTAAACTACTCGGAAGGTAAGTGGCTAAGAGTGTTAAGTATAACTGCTCTACAAGTTTTAGGAGCACGTTTGTAGGCCTTATTAGATTAGTGAAGGGATTGTCACCCCCCCCCCCTCTCTCCGCCTCCAGTTTCTGAGATATGTAACAAAAATCCTGTTGTCGGACTGTAAATAAAATGTGTGCACCTCAGTCATTTATGAGGTTAGATCATTATTAATATTCCGAATCTATATGTAACTCCATTTTCTTCAATATCCTTCCTGACTAATTTTTAATAAGAGTGGCAGTGAAGTCATCCGCTGACTATTTATGACTGCATACAGCATGTCCACATTCCTTTTAATTCTGAATGTTAGAATTTATTTAAATGGCGCTCATTTCTCAGATAGACAACTACGGACTATTTATTGCGCAAGGGTGGATTACTCTAAGTCTGGTACGGCCATGGTCAGGAAATGACTTATACTTTACTAACAGTGTAGAACTGTAGTCTACAGCTTTTAATCGCGATTTGAGGTTTGTTTAATAGGGAGAGAGGGAGTATTTCTTTCTGTTCTGATAGAACAATTTTAAAAGTTTAGTTTTCTGTGACAGTAGTTAACATGTAAATCTATTAAAAAGCTCTGAGCTTAATATGGAGTCACTGTTTCATTGCTCTCCTCACATGGGAATCTAAGAGTTAAACATAACTGGAAGAATTACAACTATAAGCACATCCCTGCTTATTCCCTGAGAGAAAAAAGGTGTGATGATAATCTTATGTTGATCAAAAGTTAACAATGTTCTCAGTGTCTCCGTAAACAGGGAAATAGGTCTCATAGGATTTCCGCAATCCAACCTTTCCTTTTTTTTTTTTTTTTTTTTTTTTTTTTGTCTCACATCATTAAGTTGATGGTGCTAAAACATTAAGCTTCTTCTAAGAAATGCTGTTAATTATAATTGTGCATATGAAAACACTCTGGAGGCACCTCCAGTAGGCTCATGAAATTAGCTTTTTTCACTTACATTTTAATTTCAAATCATCATAAAGCTACCTACAAAAGAGAAAAAATTGACCATACCTGCTTTTGAAATTGAATGAACATGTTTCACTAACAAAAACCACCTGAGACCTCCGAGGTCAAAAAAGGGGTATATTACAATCTCCAAGTTATATTTAGTACATTCATTATAGAATGTCTGCATTGAGGATATAAGTGGTCTCTTACATTTCTCTTCTGTTGTAGGTGAAGGATAATGTGAAGAACATGGTGGGTTGTTCTTTATTATTTATTATCTTAAGTAGCTGATATTTTTTACAAATAGTTGTGTAAATATTAAAAATCGGGTATCTTTATGAATGAAAAGCAGCCTATTTTATTAATAAAATATAAATAATCAAATTATTCAATATTTTAATTTAGTAACCTTATTTTCTTCCTGTTGTTGTCATAAAAGGACAACTTTCTCTAAATTTCTTGACTCTTAAGAGTTTATTGATATATTGTTTTAGAACAACAAATAAATATGTTTAAGGTCCGTTCAACCTAAAGAAGCTGTAGCTGGTTGCAAGGTCTCTGGTTGAGAAGATTTTCTTATCATTGTCTTTGATTTCCAATATCTTCAAATATAACCCTGCGCATACAGCCTATTTATTGCTCACAATATATTTAGCATTGTAGTCTTTGAGGTCTTTAACCTTGAAGGACATGTATGTGAGCATTAATTTCATTTGAGTTGTCATAAACAGACTTATCAGTATAAGCCCAGTTGTCTTGTATAGTTGACAGATTATTGTTGACTTGGATAGTGCTATTGATCCAAATATAGTTTCCTACTAATAAATGCTCAGTTAGTCAGCGGCATCCAAAATAATCTTTGTTTTTGCCAAAATATCACAACTCTTTCTTAAATTTTATACAAATACAAGATTATACAAAGTTTTCTTGTAAAGACTGTCCTTCCATTATAGAAGAACCAAATTTCTTTCTTAAAATTGTGATTTGGCATATTTCTACTAAAATATTTAATTGGTTATTCTTAACTTTGTAAGTAGGTACTCAAAGAAAGTTCACTAAACGTGTCATAGGTATTTTACATAAAATGCGGCAAGTATGAAGTCGATTCACTCATCTTATTAATAGTCAATCGTTAGTATAATTTTACTATGAAGAAATGTTGAATAAATTTTTACGCACTCAGTGCCGCATAATCCGAACAAAGCGTCAACCTTCATACTTGTACAGACTTGTACTTACGTGAAGCATTTTCGTCTTTTTCGGTCGGAGGTGATACAATGCCCTCATCCTCTGGGGATGAATATGTCCTCTGGACTCTTCAGTCCAGAGTCAGATCGCCTGTTCGAATATTAATAATATCTATTCGAACTTTGGTCACCTCCCACACTTACCGGGACAATATTGTCCGTAATCTTCAAAGAATGCTAAAACACAACTGAAAAACACTGACACGTATTCTAAAAAGACACCGTGTGTTAATTTAATACAATAATTTATCGTATTTCCACACTTTTTTTAACTTTGAAAATTTTCCGTCTTTACCGGCAAAAATTTACAAACGCTATGAAGTTGACAGATAATGCATCCGTCAACGTCACTCTCATGAGCGCCGCTGCTGGAGGGAAAGAGACAGGTATATAACCATGGACAATTTGGTAAGTTTTTACCCATAGATCACCATGTAAAGGCATATTTACAGACAGCTTACTACAAACTCAACACCTGTGTTTTAAATAACACATAATACCCGTATATTTTGTTATGTTACACATTTTCTGTAGGCATAACTAATAGTAAGAAATTGCTTTTACTGCAATACCGCGAATTTTATCGTACATGCGTTGTTAGAATAGGCTTAGTTCATATGACCGCGCGGTACCACGCGGAACTATTAACCGCGCGGTATAGTTGTCGGCACGTAACTTAGCAAGAGTCGTTAGATGCGCACAAGTCGTTTTTAGGTCTCTTTGGTTACCAAGCGGGACGCAGGAATGTTTAGCACCGTTCCGAGCGCGCGATTCCAAATGGCATCCCTTTTGGAATCGCACGGTTTGTTGCTTATCGATGAAATTGAAAAAAAAGGATGCCATTTGGATTCTTAACCCTGAGGACTATTCAAATCTATACTATATATATAATATTATTATTATTTATATATTATATATACAATATTATAAAGCTGAACAGTTTGTTTGTTTGTTTGTTTGAACACGCTAATCTTCCTGAGATTAGCGTGTTCCAACAAACAAACTTCTAGTTGTAATTGAAAATTTCTTTTTGTGTTGGATAGTCCATTTATCGAGGAAAGTATATAACATCACCCCCCCCTACAAAATGGTGCGGGATAAACTCCGCCCATGGGCTCCCCCACTGACGCAGAGTCTCCGGCCACAGCTCGTGGAGGGTGTGGTGAGCACTCTGTTCCCTTCGCAAGGGGAACATACTCCCCCGTCCATGGTTCCGCCTTTTGCGGTGCCCGATGCGGACGACACCGCTGACAACGACGACGATGCTCCGGAGGTGACCGAGGTAGAGCTGAGAGTGGCGGTACGTAGGCTTAATGCCAAAAATACCGCCCCAGTACCCGACGGCTTACCTGGGAAAGCCTGGGTCCTGGCCTTGGAGGCTCTCGGGCCTCGACTAAGGGGGCTCCTTAGCGCATGCTTGGAGAGGGGCCAGTTCCCACTTCGCTGGAAGACGGGGAACTCTCCATCCGCTTACCGGCCCAAAGTGCTGCTTGACGAGGTGGGCAAGCTCATTGAAAGAGTTATTGCAGACCGCCTCGTCAGGCAGCTAGTGCGGGTGGGGCCGGATCTGGCGGAGAGCCAGTTTGGCTTCCGCAGAGGGCGCTCTACGGTGGACGCCATCATGCGCGTGCGAGTCCTTACGACGGAGGATGCAGTGGCCCGGGGTGGGGTCGTCTTGGCGGTGTCTCTAGACATCGCCAATGCCTTCAACACCCTGCCCTGGAGTTGCATCAGGGAGGCACTTGGGTATCACCGGGTGCCGCCCTACCTCTGTCGCGTGGTCGAGGCCTATTTGACAGACAGGGCCGTCATCTACCCCGGTCACCAGGGAGAGTGGAACCGGCGAGAGATGTCGTGCGGTGTCCCACAGGGATCGGTCTTGGGGCCGCATCTGTGGGACATCGGGTACGACTGGGTGCTGCGCGCCGACCTCCCTAGGGGCGTCAGCGTAATCTGCTACGCTGACGACACGCTGGTCCTGGCGAAGGGGAGGTCGCACCAGGCGGCGGCCGAATTAGCGACACTCGGGGTTGCGACAGTCGTTGAGAGGATCCGGCAATTGGGACTCGAGGTGGCCCTGCACAAGTCCGAGGCCATATGTTTTCATGGTCCTCGGAACGCGCCACCGCCGGGTTCCCAAATAACGGTAGGAGGGGTTCACATCGGTGTCGGGTCGACGATGAAGTACCTGGGAGTCGTCCTCGACAGCCGGTGGAATTTCGTGGAGCATTTCCGACGTTTGGCTCCCAGACTGGAGCGGGCCGGGGCTGCCCTCAAGCGACTCCTGCCCAATCTAGGGGGTCCAAACGCCTCCTGCCGGAGACTCTACGCGGGGGTCGTGCGGTCCATGGCCCTTTATGGCGCACCGGTGTGGGCGCGTTCCTTGAGGCGGCGACCGGCCCGCTGGTTGAACGCGTCCCAAAAAGTCATGGCCATCCGGCTGGTCCGGGGATACCGCACGGTCTCCGGTGAGGCGGCGAGTCTCCTTGCCGGACTGCCGCCATGGGATCTGGAAGCAAAAGTCCTCGCGCACATTTAGGAGTGGCGCGAGGAGGCGAAACGCTGGGGCGAAATTCCGTTGCCGCGACAAATCGTGGCTCGGCGGACAGAGCTCCGGCAGGATCTCATGGCGACATGGAGAGAGCGACTGTCGCAACCCAGCGCAGGGCACGCCACAATTGCTGCGGTAAGACCCCGCTTTGAGGAGTGGCTCGAGAGGCGCCACGGCGTCCTCACCTTCCGCCTGACGCAGGTCCTCACCGGACACGGCTGCTTCGGGAGGTTCCTGTTCCGGATAAGGCGGGAGGAAACGCCCGGTTGTCACCATTGTGTGGATCGCCCGGAGGACACGGTGGAACATACGGTGGAGGTCTGCCCCGCTTGGGCGGAGCACCGCCGTGTCCTCGTAGAGGCGATCAGCGGTGGCGACCTCTCGCGTCCGGCCCTGGTTCACGCCATGGGACGGAGCGAGACGCCATGGGAAGCTGTCACCTCCTTCAGCGAAGCAGTAATGCTCGCGAAGGAGGAGGCGGAACGCGTGAGGGAGACACAACGGAGACGCCCTCACGCCCCTAGCCACCGCAGGAGACGCCCCGGGCGTCAGGAGTCGCAAGCCGATTTTCGGCCACCGTAGGCGCAGGCTTGCGGACGGCGAGTAATGGGTAGCTCGCCGTCCGATCACAAGCAACTGAAGGAACACGGGTGGGTTTTAGTCAGTAAAAGTCTGACACGCCCTCCCGCTTCGCCCAGGGCGGGAGAAGTCATTGGATGATTTCCCACCCAAAAAAAAAAAAAAAAAGTATAGGCTCCGAAACTACTGGACTGGCTTGAAAAATTCTTTCACCAATAGAAAGCTACATTATTCCTGAGTGACATAGGCTATTTTTTAATCCCGAAAAAGGGTCCTGTGGGGTGGTCCACGGGAGCGAAGCCGCGGGCAACAGCTAGTTTACTTATAAAATGTATCTTCGTATAACAAAATGAGATGAAATAACTGGAGTACCTCTAGTACTGAGAACTCTCCATACATATTAATGATATCATAGACATCCAGTGAACTGGAAGATGATTTCAATCCACTGGAGATATTCTGATTGCATTAGCTTTTTTCACAGCTTCGTTCCTGTGGCGTATCGTATCCCATTACACCGTGCGTTTTTTTTAGGATGAAAAGTAGATGGGCCGGTTTCTGATTTAAGTAAAGCAGCAAAAATTTGTTGATTATTTCGTAAAATAATTTAGGAAGCTGTTTGTCTGTGTGTTTGAGTTTTTTACGTCAAGTTCAAAAGTCAAAACGTTTATTGCAAATTATGTGTATAATGTTGGTGTTTTGTTGTACTTAAGACTTAGCAGCCTTTTACAAGCATTGAAGTAATTATTACATTTTGGGCGCACGGTTGGCGCAGTGGTTTAGCGATTGACTGCTGCGCTGCGTGTCGCGTGTTCGATTCCCGCACGGAACAAATATTTGTATGATCTACAAATAGTTGTTCCGGCTCTGGGTGTTGTGTATGTGAGTTTATATGTTTGTAAACGCACCCACGATACAGGAAGAAATTCCTAGTGTGGGGCAACGTTTTTTCAAAAAATTTGATCGGTAAAATTAAGATGCGCGACAATTGCTCGATGTGAGAAACAAGAGTGAATCACTAATACACTAAATCAATATTCATCACTGCTATTGCGCCATCTTCGGTCCCACGCCATCGAATTGCTGAGAAGGCGAATCTCACGGTGCAGAGTGCAATACGGTTTTAGTCATTGTCTTAAGAATGTAGGGTTTCGCAAGTGACGACATAACACACGTAATAGCGTCTAGAGTAAAACAACCAATAAAAAAATACAATAACTACGCAATTAAAAGCAGGCCGAGGCAGCTATGTTATCACTAATCCCAACTGACGGTGCCCATTCAAGAACATGACGCATGGATTGGCACCACTCATGCCAATCCATGCCACTTAATGAATAATATCGTAATAAATCGAGTCGTCGTTTCTAGTGAGATAAGATAAGATAAGATAAGTCTTTATTTGCCTTAAACATGGTATAAAGTTGTTACAGTCAGGTATTAATCTAAAGTCCACATGTTTAGCTATACAGGATATGTATTAATTGCATGCAAAATAAATAATTATAAGTTAATTGTTGATCAATGTCACAGATAAGGTCAATACACATGTACGGACTACGGTGAATAATACGGTGGTGACGCGAGTAGTACCTAGTACCTCCAAGTTACTATTGTTACTCACTTTTTCGAGTTGATGAATATTTTTTAAATTATTTTAAAATAAAAACATCGTTATTTTTTTTTTTAACTCTATGCTTCGAAAGTACTCCTAAAGGCAAGTCGTTCTGCCGCGGGAAAACAACCACTTAAATTTCACGGTGTATAACAATTTATCTGAGCATTATCCGCAATGACAAAAGATTATTTTAATTAATTGTTAAAAAATATCTTTAATGTCGTAAAACACATGTTCTTTCAGCCATTTTAATAATCTGTTTTTAAATGAATTAATATTATATAACAATTTTATTTCTTTTGGTATTCTGTTATAAATGCGTATACACATGACTAGGAAACTTTTCGCATACTTGGCTGATTTAGGAGTATCCTGCAATACAAGTCTGCATGGATCTCTAGTTCGAGAGTTAATTTGATAGGCTTTTTTAAACAATCCCTTATTATTATAAACATAATTACATATTTCGTAAATGTAGAGTGACGGAAGAGGTAATAATACCTAGCTATTTAAAGAAAGGTTAACATGACTCGTCAGGACGGATACCAGAAATGACTCTGATGCATTTCTTTTGCGCAATAAATGCTCTGCGTCTATCCGTGCTGTTTCCCCATAAAATAAGCCCGTATCGTAAGATGGATTCTATATAGGCGTGATATGTTGTAATTGCTGTTTTTATGTTGGTTATATTCTTCATTTGTCTGAGAGCATAAACAAATTTATTAATCCTACTGCACAAATTATCCAGATGTTCTTTCCAATTCAGATCTTGATCTATGAGTACTCCTAAGAATTTAGTTTGTGAAACTTCTTTTAGCCTGTCTATATTAAGTTTGAAATTATATTTAGTATGTTTTGATTTATTAAACTGCATATAATTAGATTTATCTAAATTGATTTTTTAATTATTTGTCTGTAACCATTTTATAATGTTGTCAATAGTATTATTAATATCCATCTCATGATCAGATTTCGTTTTATACTTTTTGTCAGATGTCACAATAATCGAAATGTCATCTGCAAATAATACACATTTGTGTTAAGTCATTTATGTATAATAGAAACAATAAGGGTCCCAATACACTCCCTTGGGGAACGCCGCAGTTATTAACTCTATAGTTAGAAGAATACGAGGTTAATAGATTTTCATTTACTTTATTAATAACAAGGTATTGTTTTCGGTTGCTTAAATAAGACGCGATCCACTGCAGTGGTAAACCTCTTATTCCATTTTTTTCTAGTTTTTTTTAACAAGATATCATGTGCCACAAAGTCGAAAGCTTGTGACAGGTCAAAGAATAGTCCTGTTGTTCGCGACGAAGCGTCATCAACCATACTAAATGGTTCATAAGAGTTAAAGTTTGTATGTGTAGACATGTCTGCTCACCACGGCGCGCCATCTAATACTGAAATGATTTTTAGAGGCACGTTCATTTTATACTAAAATTTTACCTACATTTTTTGAGATAGTAGTATAATGTTTTTAGTATTTGTCAGTATGTTATAGGGTTCAATAGTTCACCCTTAATAGAGTAAAAGCATTAGAAAGCATACTGATAAGAGTTATCATAGCAAAAAACATAAATTTCTGTCGTACGATACGTCATTGCTCGACGACGGATTAGTTCCGAATGGCCCGCGAGGTGGCCCCACCCGATATATATAGTTTTGGAGTTTTTTGGAAAAATTAAAGTAATTAAAATCATGTTTTTAAGGGCTTATCCTATGTACTGGACATGAAATCAGTACATAATGATGAAACTATGTGAAAACCACATAGTTTCTGCTATGTAAATATGAATATTGACTTGATATCTCAAACACCGAATATATGGTTTTAGGTCATTTTAGGGTATATGGGAGACCTAGACCGAGACAGGAAACCTATATACACCTCATAGCTAGCGTAGTCTTTTATATAAAGCCCATTTACTTGAGATATCAAGTCGGTATATAATAGAAAACTGCTGTTTATCTGGTTTTCGGCAAATGCTTACGGGTTTAGGTGCCCTAAGTACCTAGAAAACATATAGGTGTACTGGTAAAAGTACTACCATTGGAAAGCTTGCTAAAAGGGCTTCCAGGCGGTTTCTAGATGGGAAGAATCGCTTGGATAGTCAGCGAGATAAACAGTCGTGAAAAATGTAAACAACGTAAAACGTTGAAATTTGTAGACCCTTCAGGTGGAATAACTCCATGAAGGGAATAGATGTACTCATGGTGTAAGTATTTTCTGATGGCTTGCTGGACTAGCTACCAAGCCATCACTTTGGAGCGAAAATCGCTCAAGTAGTTTAAGTACAATTCCAGAAAATAGGTTTCTGGAAATGTAATTTTTAGTCGGTTTTTGGCATTCCCCGGGACTATACACCCCTGGGAATTCCGAAAATAAGGAATTTTTGGGGACCTCCCGATGGCCCGATAAACGCACCATCGTGTCGTCCCAATCTTGTTAGGGTTTTATGAATAGTTTCTCTGATAGCTGAGCGCAAAGAAAGTGACCAGCTATCGAATTTGTACATATCGAGGCACCTTATGTGCATATAGCCTAGATAGACTTATGTGAACACTAGAAATGTAAAGTGTGGTCTATCGGCTACCAGAATCCCCATAATAGGCGGTGATTGTCTGGTTAGCCTAAGTAGGAAGTCCTAAAGTCGGTGAAATGACTTAGGAATTTATAGATTCATTACATAAGGGATGATATCCCATAGAAGATTCCCGAAAATAAGCTTTTTCTAGACGTCAACAGACAGCCTGCTATTGGCACCAGCAGGTCATAGATATCCTTAGGCTAGGTTAAAAGCTATTAAGGTTTTAACCGAGAAATAAAGGAAATTGTTCCTTTATTTCATGGAATTAGTCTAGGGAAGCTATCAATACCTGGAAATTAGGTATATGGATTAGATACAGAGATAGGGGGCGTTACTGTGTTACAGTACGAAGAAATCCAGCTATTGATAGCACCGTGGAAGGGGTGCGGTAACCCTATTCACCAAATGTTGATAAGGGTTTTTTACAGAAATAAAAATTATTTTCGGCGAGAATTTTCGGGGCTCTCAATAATGGCACGGTCCGAGGGTATATACACCCCCCGGGCCCAAATAGAATTTGTAGTCATCCAAAGCTAGTCGCTTGTACTTGTCTTAGTAAATAAGAAGTAATTCTTATATAGAATCAAGTCTCAGAAATTGTTGAGAGCCCTAGAATCGTGCCGTGTACTGAATAACTTAGTGTTTCATTCAATTCATCAACTTCAACCCTTATGAAGACACCCCTTTTCGATCCTGTCAAGCTGAACCTCGGGACCTGGACACCAGGAGTGCTGATCCAGAAGTAGGCAACCCAGAACCTGGAAATAACTCGAGTACAGCCAACACATCGTTGAATCGTTAGAGTCGATTTGCAACCCTACGTCGCTGCTGCAGCCAGGCATCCAAGAACCTTATTTCGTGGTGTGATAGGGGCGTTCAGCGGCAATGGCCAGAAGGTTTACGCCCTTCTTTTCTCGGGGCCAGTGATCACGCTACGTCCAGCACACCTGTCGTTAAATAATTTTTATTTAACGACAGGAATAATAATTTTTATTTAATGTTTATTTTTATTTAGGGAATTATGAATATGTCTTAAAAGATCAGCAATTGCTAGTGTTGTTGACTTGTGCTTTTGAAATCCATACTGTTCTTTTGTTATGATGTTGTATTTGCTACAGAATTCGGTAAGTCTCTTGTGCATACATTTTTCAAATAATTTAGATATTTTGGGTATAAGGGTTATCGGGCGATAATTTTTAACATCATTTCTATCGTTTTTTTTGTACAGAGGTTTAACAACTGATAATTTTAGGACATCAGGAAAAATGCCAGATGAAAATGAAAAATTAATTTAATATGTCAATATAGGAATCAATTCTGTACTGCAAGTTTTAATAACTTTTGTACTAATTCCATCGTAACCTTCTGAGTGACCTGGGTTTTCAAGACCAAAGGCTTTGCTAGCCATCGAAGAGCCTCCGTAGGAAAACAATATTAGCCAGGGTCGGTGCCATTGATATGTGTCGGATATTATGAAGAAGGACTGTGTATTAATATGTGTTAACAAACAATATAATATCTGCCTGCTTATTTTGTAAAATAATAAATAAATGAGACTTATCATGTTGTTTTACCATCTTTATTGTACTGATACTAAAATCGTATAAAAGAAAAAAACCGGACAAGTGCGAATCGGACTCGTGCACGCAAAAATACGGCAATAAAATCACGTTTGTTGTATGGGAGCCCCACTTAAATATTTATTTTATTCTCTTTTTAGTATTTTTGTTATAGCGGCAACAGAAATATATCATCTGTGCAAAATTTCAACTGTCTAGCTATCACGGTGCATGAGATACAGCCTGGTGACAGACGGACAGATAGACAGACAGACAGACAGATAGACGGATCGCGGCGTCTTAGTAATAGGGTGCCGTTTTTACCCTTTGGGTACGGAACCCTAAAAAATGCCAAATTCTGTACACATTTTCATCGTTGTATTATTTTCTTGTCTTATGGTTTTTTTTGTTTGTTTGTACCGCGTATTTTTCTACCTTTATAATGCGTTGGTGCGAAGCAACGTGAAACTATAGTGCTATAATCTGGAATACTTATGAAACTAAATATTCTCAGATAGTGGAAAAAATGCAGAACAAGTTAACACGTTACCTATATATTGTAGCGTTATTAAATAAAAATAAATAAAACTTTTTTAACGCAACGATAACGTATAATTTTGAATTAAATACACAAACACCGAAAACATGAAAATAGTGAAAAAGCAAAACATACTATTTTAAAAAAGGAATGACGCAATAGTCAATATCGTTTAAATTATTTTTAGTATTTAGTAAAATAAACATACGAGTGAAATTATGGCAAGGCATAAAAGAATAAAGCGGAAATCACGTGCCTAATCTTCAGACACAGTTGCAACCGATCCAATGATGGCTTAAGCATACAATTAAAGTACGATACCGTAACATGACACAAGTAAGGTAATAAAAGTTTTTAAGTACGGTAACTTAAAATGTAAGCTACATAAATATAAACAAAAATTTCAAAGAAATATGAAAGCAGACAATTGTTATTGGATGAACCAAACCGTCTTCCGTAGAACCTCTTCAACCATTCACGATTTTTTAAATAAAATATGTACGGAACCCGTTGAAAGATGTTCGGAACCCCGAAGACTGCAGGTACTCCTGAGGTCATTCGTTCTGTCCTGGGGTAAAGAGCCGAAAGTCGGCTCAACTGATATCAGTTTTGATTCATGATGCATAAACACTTGTCAGCGACATGGTTATTTTTATGATAAGCTTGTCATCTTGTCTTGGCTGGACTGCCCTATTCTTCAATCTGTCGAACGGCAACTATGAGGCATTGGCATGTCCTGGTAGCGAAACGATAGTTGGTGTCTGTGACAGAGCTCAATTACAGAAACATGCGGTCCGCAAGCTCCGGCGCGCCCGTGAACCCGAATATCAGGTTTTTTTTTTTTTTTTTTTTATTTGTTATAGGCTCGCGTTTGACCACTATCTCGCCTGATGTTAAGTGATGATGTGGTCGAAGGTGAAGCACGCTTGCCTAGAAGTAACCTATTCACTCTTGACTTGAAGACCCCTAGGTTGTAGCTATCAGGAAACAAAGACGCCGGTAGGGAATTCCACTCCTTAGCTGTACGCACAATGAAAGTATTTTCAAAACGCTTTGTGCGTATGGGTGGGATATCCACCATGTACTGATGGCGCATTGCCGTACGTCTTGTAGTCCGATGATGGAAAGGGCTAGACGGAATCAAATTGTGCAGTTCCATCGCACACTCTCCGAAATGTAACCGATAGAATACCGACAGGCTGGCAACTCGTCGTCGGTGTTCAAGGCTCTGGAGCTTTGAGTTGACCAGCGCATCGTTGCCGATAAGTCTCTTGGCCCGTCTGTCAATCGACTCAAGTGCATCTAGTTGGTACCTGGCAGATCCGTCCCAGAGGTGAGAGCAGTACTCCATGCATGACCGAACTTGCGCTTTATACAAGTTGAGCAGCTGTTCAGGCGTGAAGTACCGTCTCACCTTCGCAAGGATCCCCAACTTTTTTGCAGCCAATTGAGCCTTTGCCTCAATGAAAGGACCAAAATTGAGGGTCGATGTCAACGTAACACCAAGAAGGTCGAGGTGGTCCGTTATCGGCACGGTTACACCACGGAAGGATGGAGCCGGGTGGAATTGGCTCTTTTTTGCGGAAAAAAGACACGCCTGGGTCTTAGCAGCATTGAAACTGACTAGATTGGCATTGCCCCATTCGGAGACTGCCTCCAAAGACAGGTTCAAGCGCTCAACCATGGCCTCCCGAAGAGACCGAATTTGAGGCCCGGTAGCCCGTGCACTAGACACATATCTCTCAGCAACAGTGCTGTCGTCTGCATACCCAAAGGTTCCGGGTTTTAGCAGGTCATTAATGTGCAGCAAGAACAATGTTGCCGAGAGCACTGACCCCTGAGGGACTCCGGCGTTAATACCTAACTGACCGGACGAGCAGCCATCAATTACCACTCGGATGGACCGATCCCTCAGGAAGTCTGCAATCCAGTCACACAGGCCACTAGGCAGACCGAAGGAAGGAAGCTTACCAATAAGGCTCTCGTGCCAGACCCTATCAAAGGCCTTCGATATGTCAAGGGAGACAGCAAGCGCCTCCCCGTGTTTCTCGATGGCCTCACTCCAGATGTGGATGGCATACGCTAGAAGATCCCCAGTTGACCGGTTTCGGCGGAAGCCGTATTGGCGGTCACTAAGGAGGTCGGTGTCTTCTAGGTATGCCAGGAGCTTATTATTTAATACACGTTCCATACTCTTACAGAGGAAAAGGTACCCTTGGCCTAACGACAAGGAATGGTTTCCTGCCATTTCCGTACAAGAATGGACATAGCTATGGTCATATTGTCGCTGGCAATTTAAAACAAACTATTAAACAGTTACTTTAAAAAAATATCAATAATAAATTTAGTAGTGGATAACAGAGCCAAACATTTTTATCAAAATTCTTTGTGACCATCCTAGAAAAAAAATCGTCTTCTGTTTTCTTGACAAACGAAATATGAAAATTTGAAAAATTATAACTAGCCTGCTTTGACAAATTAAAAAAAAGGCTAAAGCAAAGCGTCTTGTAGCGATCACGCTACAATATGAGGCAATTTGGCATCTACCCGTTTTACCCGCTTATGTGTTAGATTCCGTGAACTACTCAATAAAAAAGGACATTATAAGTTTCCAAAATGTATTGTGCTCCGCACAGGCAAAACGATCAGACCATGAGTGACATCTGTCTAGAAAAAAACTTATTCTATACAACGTAGAGTTTATAATGGAACACATAGAAACTCCTTCAGGGTATATTTGTAACACTGGCCCTTGATCCAATATAAACTCATGTAAATCACATTACACACAATAAAATATCTAAGTGTAGACACATCCGCTGTCTAAAAATATAATATAACATAACAACAGCAAAACATAGCAAAAACAAATTTATTAAAGCATCCGTCACATATAAACAGTAAATATTCAAAAACTATGTGATACGGATCTAAAACAAATTATACTTCTGCAAGCATACCTTATCTACTGCTTAGAACCATCGCATATCATTTATTTAATGATAGAAATAAATGATATACAAACTTATCATGTTTTTCCTTTACCAACGGTTTCGTTAAAACGTCGGCCACCATTTCATCAGTAGATAGGTATTTTATAACAACTGTACCTTCCTCAACAATTTCCCTGATGAAATGATGTCTTACGTCAATGTGTTTCGTTCTGGCGTGGTACATAGAATTAGTGCACAACTTCAGTGCAGACTGATTGTCATTAAACAACGTAATCCTATACTGCACCCCGTAAATTTCGAACAGAAACTTGCGTAGAAAAAGTGCTTCTTTACAAGCATCTGACAGACACATATATTCGGCCTCTGTGCTTGAAAGAGCCACTGTTTTTTGTTTTCTACTCTCCCAAGAGATGGTAGAATTTCCAATTTTGAACACATAACCGGTATAAGATCGGCGATCGACCTCATTTGATGCAAAATCAGCGTCAGCATCAGCATAATGCGACGATATCCAACCCTGACTTCTGAAAAGTTAAATAATGATCAGGCGTACCTTTTAGATAGCGAAGAACGCGTTTTGCTGCCTTCCAGTGAGTCTCGTTGTAAGCGTCGTTGAACTGGCTGAGCGAGCTAATAGCATGTGCAATATCCGGCCGCGTACATACCGCTATGTACATCAGACATCCTATCAGGCCTCTGTAGTCGTGCGTACAATCCTTCTTTGTAGATTTCACGAGCTTCAGACCTGTCTCCATAGGTGTTCGTGCAGGTTTGCAATCTGACATCTGAAATCGTTCTAGCACCTTCTTAATATAGCTTGACTGGTCTAGAGTTATTTCCTTGTTCTGTCTGCAAAGCCTCATTCCAAGAATGAGGTGTGCTGGCCCTAAATCTTTGATTTCGAAGGCCTTCTTTAATTCTTCTTTGATTCCTGCCACATCTCGGGAACCAGCTGAAGAAAATAGCATTATGTCATCAACATAGAGCGCAATTATAATCATAGAGTTCCCGCTCGACTTGACATAAACACAAGGTTCGGAAGATAAACGTTTAAATTTCATTTTGCTCGTCAAAATGCCATTTATTTTCTCATACCAAGACTTCGAAGCTTGCTTCAGTCCGTATATGGCCTTATTCAACTTGTAAACTTTATCTTCTTGGCCTTTAATCTTGTAGCCCTCTGGCTGCTCCATAAAAACGGTTTCCTTTAAATCTCCATTCAAAAAAGCTGTTTTTACATCCAGATGCTCGATATTCATGTTATGTTCCGTTGCTAAAGCTAGTAACGTACGTATAGTAGAATATCGTACTACAGGAGAAAACGTTTCTTCGTAATCAATACCGTATTTCTGGGTATAACCTTTTGCAACGAGGCGCGCTTTGTACCTCAATATTTCCCCGTCTAGGCCAAGCTTTCTTTTAAAGATCCACTTGCATTTGACAGGCCTTTGCTTCGTATCGCGGTCAGTCAGAGTCCAACACTGATTATCGATGAAGGATTTATACTCTTCCGCCATCGCGGCTTTCCACTTACTTGCTTCTTGGCCATTCAGTGCCTCGCGTACTGTCTGAGGGTCTTCCGTGTCACTGAATACAGTTCGTGCTACACTAGCAGACTCAAACTCACTACTTTCGTCCGTAGAGTTCTCGTAGTCTTCCAGTGTGGAATCTCCTGGGACATACGTCTCATCCGCAGAGTCATTCGGAGTCTCACTACTGCTCTCAGAATCATCTATCGTAATGGCGCTGTTATCTTGACAGTTTTCGTTAGATATTTCTGCGTGCTCTTGGGGTAAATCGGGTGAGGCGGGTTGCACGGGAACATTATCGGCGACAGTTACATTGTTCGGAAACAAACCAATCGTGTAACGTGAACTGTCATCCTCATCCGATGAAGTGTCATTCCAAAAAGCATGTTCTAGAAAAGTGACATTTCTTGCTTTTATGACATTCTTCGGGCTCGCCGGATCTTTCAATCTGTAACCCTTTGACTCGTCACAGTATCCGACAAAAATATATTTCTTACTTTTGGGATCTAATTTGTCCCGTTTGTGCTGTAGGGCATAAGCTTGACAACCAAAAATGCGTAGGTAACTCAGATTCTCCTTTTTACCTGTCCATTTTTCTTCCGGTGTACTGCCCATCACAGCCTTAGTTGGAGAGCGATTCTTCAGGTAGACGGCGGTGTTGACTGCTTCTGCCCAGAATTCCTTTTTTAAACCTGCTTCCTGGAGCATGCACCTGGCTTTCTCCGTAACGGTTCTTATCGCGCGTTCCGCGACTCCGTTCTGAGCAGATGACCTTGGAACCGTGGTCTGGTGTCGAATCCCATGCTTCTTCAGGAACTTCTGAAAATTAGAATTGACATATTCACCACCATTGTCAGTACGAAGAACTTTAATTTTCTTATTGGTTTGGTTTTCTACGAGAGCTTTAAATTCTTTAAACATCTCGAAAACCTCATCCTTCCTCCTAAGAAAACAAACGAATGTTTTTCGTGACAGGTCGTCAATGAACAACAGAAAATATCTTTTCCCACCTAGGGACGGGCACGGCAGTGGTCCCATGACGTCACTGTGAATTATTCCAAGAATTTCCTTGGCTCTGGTCTCCGATTTCTTCGGAAATGGCAACTTAGTCTGTTTACCTAAGATGCAGGAAACACACGTCCGAAAGTTATTGTTGTCATAAGAAATACCCTTGACCATACCTTTTCGCAGTAACTCCATGCTTCGGGTGTTCAGATGCGCTAGACGATGGTGCCAAATTTGTTGCGTTGACTGGCTTCCAGTAGCAGGAGACTGCGACGCTTGCTTCACGCTCACGGCAACAGGACGACTATCAACCTTCAATTGACGTGTCGGCACCGCTTTGCTGTCACCTGTACCTACAGACAAAGACGAACACATGGCCTGCGAGGATGGCTCGCTACATGAAACAGAAACAGTTTCAAAGGCATCAAGTTCATAAATACCATCTCTCAGGGTAGCTGTAGCCAAAACCTCCCCATTGTCATAGACTGTACACACGCCAGAACGAAACACAATTTCGAAACCATTCTTATCCATCGCACTAACAGATAACAAATTAGCAGACAATTTTGGGACTAAGTACACATTACTTATCGATCT
Organism: Orthosia incerta; assembly: GCA_948252205.1. Lineage (NCBI taxonomy): Eukaryota > Metazoa > Arthropoda > Insecta > Lepidoptera > Noctuidae > Orthosia > Orthosia incerta. Next base: position 25,974,305 of record OX411758.1, read on the forward strand.
CACACTATTGTCGTTTAGCACAGTTTGCGCAGTTCCTTTTCCAGCTGTCGGCAATGCTTCACCATTGGCAATTAAGACCTACTTCGGCTTTTCAGTAGTAAAATCTGATAAAAACCTGCGATCATTGCAAAAATGCTGCGCCGCACCACTGTCGACGTACCAAACGTCTCTCTTGACTTCTGCGGCCAACGCTGTGAGATGCGCCTGGCTTTTCCTGCCACTCTTCTTGCCGTCAGAGTTGTCAGGACAATCCTTCTTGAAATGCCCACTCTTTTTGCATCTGAAGCACTTGATTGGCTTGGGTGCTTTCCGAGCTGCTAAAGCCGCTCTTTTTGCATCTGCGCTTTTTTCATCGCGTCTCGCATTTTCTAGAAGCAATTTTGCTTTGACATTTTCGCTTGACAGTGACGTGTTCGAATGTTCTAGAGCCATAATCAACGGGTCGTAATCGCTTGTCAAACCGCTGAGTAAAATCACGGCTACGAAGTCATCTTCTAAAGCCGCTCCGATGTCGCTCAGTTGTTGCGATGTATCTTTCACCTTGTTCACATATGCCTCCATACTCGCACATACGCTTAATTTAATGGCGAACAATGTGCGAAGCAATCCGAGTCGTCGTGACAAGCCTCGGTCCTCGTATGCCTTTTGAAGGTTGCTCCACGCTTCGCGAGCCGACTTGGCATTTCTAATTTGTGGAAATACACAAGGCTTCACGCTCAAGGCGATTTTCGCGAGCGCCTTTTCCTGCTTCTTCGCGTCTTCGTTTTTATTTTCAGGTGTGCCCACACAATCCCAAAGATCGTCATGGATGAGCACCATCCGCATCATAAATTTCCAGGTTGGATAATCTTGAATCCCGGATAATTTTTCCATCGAAACATTTTGATTGACGGTTGCCATTGTTCTTTGTTTTTCTTGCGAATGAATTTTGAAAATAATTTTACGAAATCACACGTGCATACTTGGAAAATAATAATTAGATTAGTGAATTTAAACCACGCTCTGCTACCATGTTAGATTCCGTGAACTACTCAATAAAAAAGGACATTATAAGTTTCCAAAATGTATTGTGCTCCGCACAGGCAAAACGATCAGACCATGAGTGACATCTGTCTAGAAAAAAACTTATTCTATACAACGTAGAGTTTATAATGGAACACATAGAAACTCCTTCAGGGTATATTTTTACCCAACTCTCTTTGTAATAGGGATGTTTAGGTACTATAATTTGGAACTAAGGCGCAATCTAGCTCTGGTCAAATACGTCTTTATAGGTTTTCGTGGGATGCTAAGCAATCCACAAATCTTAGAATTGTTGGGATTGCTCCTTCTAAACAGTAGGCTGGAAAAACTACAGGCGACCACAAACACAAACGGGCGCTTTTTATTTTTATTGAACATCTCATTCATCATCATCACCATTTCTGCCGAAAGACTGGTGGACCGAGGCCGTCATCACATCAATCGATCCTGTGCGTTTTTCATACATCGGATTCCCTCGATCTTAACCAGGTCATCGGTCTACAGAGGAAGGCCTTAAAACGCTGCGTATTCTGCCACACGGTCGCCACTTCAGAACTTTTCAGCCCCATCGACCATCCGTTCTTCAAGCATCTGAGATCTATCAGGCGTGAAATATTTGCATCCAATCTAATGTTTTCGATAATTCAGGACGCGCACAGTGACTTTGATTTATACTATTTCGACATTTTTGATTAAAAAAGCCGAACTATTTTAATTTCATCTTGATTTAATATTCTTATAGTTGCTTAAATATTCAGAATTTCTAATATACTTCTATCTCATATTTTTAAAGGACTTTTTGTTAGCATTTAAATTAATTTTGGCCACAAATAGACGCAATTTTATTTGTTCTGATTGTTGGGTCCAAAAACAAACTCAAATTAGCTTTTTCCCTCAGTTTCGCTTCTGGGGTGCCTCAGAAATTTAAAACCGCGCTATCTATTGCAATCAATTTTAAATGATTAATTCAAATAATCTTTGGAATTTGAATTAAGAACTCCATATATCTTTATATATATAAAAGCGAAAGGTCACTCACTCACCACGAAATATCGAAAACCGCTTGACGTATAAAGATACAATTTGGTGGGGAGGTTCCTCAAGTGACGTAAGTGCGCACTTAGAAAGGCTTTTTGGAAATTCCATCCCTAAGGGGGTAAAAGGGGGTAAAAGGGGGTTGAGAGTTTGTATGAAATTTTTAGTTTGTAAATTGGACACATGAAATTTTAGATTTAAGTACTTGATTGATAAAAAGAATTCAAGTATTTATTGGTTTTTGCAAATTCTACCCCTAAGGGGATAAAATAGGTGTTGAAACTTTATGTGAAATTTCTTCGGTTTGGAAGGTAAAACATCTGAAATTGTTGGTTTACGCTCTTGGTTAGTGTAAAACAAAGAGATTATTTTTTGTTTCTTCAATTCTATCCCTGCAGGAGTAAAAAGGGGGTTGAAAGTTTTGTGTGAAATTTCTACGCTTTTAAGTATGACACGTGAAATTAAAGATTTACGCTTTTGGATGATAAAAATAATTTACGTATTTATTGGTTTTTGGAAATTCTGCCCCTAAGGAGGTGAAAAGATGGTTTTTATGATCAATTTTTGAAAATATTAATTTTACACACAATTCAATAACAAATCGATACATATCGCGCCATCTAGTGAGATTTACTTGAACCAAATTTTCTTTCTTAGCGCTGGGACCTCGAGGCATGGTCATGTTTTGAGGATAAACTGAAGCAAAAGCTATTAAAGGGTAGATGTGAGTGAAAACGTCGAACGCACTATAAAGACAGAGGTGCTCACTTACACAGACCAATTTTATTCAGAAAAACAAGATCTTATATTTAAAATTGCATTGTCACGAGATACAAAAATGTGTGCAAAATTTCAGCTCGTTCAGACACTGGGAAATTTGGGAGTTTTTAACTTGCAAGATTTTATTACAGACACATGTGAAACTAAATAAAAGCTTGTTATAACATAAATTAAAATAATAAAAGCTTAGAATAAAATAATGAAAGCTTGTAATAAAATAATAAAAGCTTGTAATAAGATAAATTAAAATAATAAACGCTTGTCATAACATAAACCAAAATAAAAAAAAAGTTTGTAATAACATAAATAAAAATAACAAAAGCTTGTCATAACATAGAATAAAAGCTTGTAATAACTTAAATAAAAATAACAAAAGCTTGTCATAACATAGAATAAAAGCTTGTAATAAGAGTCTCTAGACAATTTTTATTTTATCAGCGATAGCGACAGTCGAAATGGAATAATATAAGTGATTGATCACGTCATTAAGAATTACTTTTTGATAGCGCTTGACAAACCCATCCTTCTTCTTCAATCGACCCCTCTTTACTGAGGATCGTGGTAACTGGATCCTTTTAAGCAGACAATCTGCCTCCATCAGTTCCGGTTCATAGTTGCCATCACAATCCCATAAAAATGTATGGGAATGATACATTTTTCCAATCGTTATCGCGACGACGCTTTCTATTATATTAATATTATAAAGACGAAGGATTTGTATGTGTATTGTTTGTGTGTGTTTTTTTGTATGTAACGAATAAACTTAAAAACAACTGGACCGATTTCAAAAATTCTTTCACTGTTGGGAAGCTACACTATACCCGGGTGACATAGTTTTTATCCCTGTATTCCTACGGAAACGGGAACTACGCGGAAGAAACCGCGAGGCGTCCGCTAGTCTTTGATAAAATGTCACCTATCTAGACCCTCGAGTCACTCACTAACCTCGTTCTATTTATTTATGTACACACAAAACACTTAACAGAGAAAATAAATAATACAGATAGAAGAGCACAAAGGTACTGCTTATTTCAATGGAAATTTCTTCCAGTAGACCTGCGACAGGAAAGTTGGATGATATACGAAGACACAGTGTCTATTTTTTTATTTATCTTTTATTTTATTTATCTATGCACCATGGATACTATTTACTTGCAACATACAACACGTCCCCAGGTTCCCTTCCCTTCCATTTGTCCAGGTATATTATTAAATTCAGCGTAGATCTAATAAATTTATCCGCATGGCTGGATACTGTTTTAGCACTAGACAAACGCTCCTTTGTGTCCTGAGCCCAAAAAAGGATAAGATTGATTTAGGTACCGTTATTCCTAACAGAGAATCTATTTTATCGTGGGTACTTGTCGAATTTCGCTGTAGAATTTATAACACAATGAGATAAGGAGCTTGTGGCTAAAAATAACAGCCTCCTTAAGGCGTTGGTCTCGGCTGTCGTTAGAAGATCTTTTATCAGTCGTTACGGGCATTCAAAAGCCAGAAAATCTCACACTAGAAGCTTTGCAAATTGGTACGTGACACCCCCATGGTCCGAGAGTGATATGGCACGTAAGGCAGCGGGGGTGGTAAAACGTGCGTGCGGGATGGGGGTCACCTGACAGGAGCGTCGTCGCGTCATCGCGCCAACACGTCATTGGGTACTACCGCCCCCCCACCATCCGCACGAACAATGGGAATGTCACGTACGAATTTGCCAAGTTATAGCCTTGCCAAGGGGCATAGTTTTACCCCGTTACTGGATTGTGGAGGCCAGATAGGTAGTCGCTTCATGTTAAATACTGGTACTCAGCTGCATCTGGTTAAACTTGAAGCTGACAATATATCAAGGCAAAGAGCTTCCAGAATTCAAGGGATGACCTTTTACAATCATATAATCTCCTATTTCTCCAACAGACTAGGGATGTTACATAATATATAATTATGATATTTCGGATCTGGATACAGATACGGTTATATAAATAATAATATAACGGTTTCAGATAAGAATTTATTTCGGATTATCCGTTAGTTTCGGTTACGGATAAGAGTTTTACTAATAACAAATATGCATTTGACGCGTGCGGCTAGTGTGTCAGCTCAGCTGGGCACCAAAACCTGTCACAACGTGTCTTATTTAGACTCTCGCCCCTATCCGAAATTATCCTCTTATTCGAGTCTTCGTATTCGGTTACGGTTACGGATATACTTTTATTTCGGATATCCGATAGTTTCAGTTACGGTTACGGAACTTCTTAACATCCTTGCAACAGACCAACATACTAAGAATCGATTAAATCAGGTAATTTTCTACTTCAGCTCGATTTAAAATTAATCGTGGCTTCCCCTATGCGCTGCGCATTACCGAACCCCTCTACAAAAAAAATGCAACCGTGCAGGGACTAGTGGATTGTTCCAAGCCGCCATTACCTTATAATCGAACTACAACAATTAGGTTTATTTTTTGAGGCGAAGGAAATTTTAATGCCCCTACGAGTCTTTTTCTTTTTTATATTAATTAGGTACCTACTAGTTATACTCTTTTAATACCTAACCTAGAAACTTCTAAAAATATTGGTAAAAGGCATTTTTAATTACGTTTAACCTTTAAATCAGGTGACTGACTCCTGTTAAAATTGTAACGTGGGTTTCTTGACCTATATAAGACCTTTTAAACCTACCCTACATCCATTACATCTAAACTTTAAGAAAATATAATTAAATAATAGATCATGACCTAAGCGAAATAGCGGGGAACTTTGCAAGATATGTTACCAACACTTTTTGTATAGTAATCACAGCGGCTCATTGTGCCTCTGAAGTTGGCTCTGCGAACCATTGCGCATGAAACAGTTTGTCATCGAGTAAACTGCATAGAGTAAACGATATATGACGATGTGACAAAACGTTAGCGAGTGAAAAAGGCAGTTATACAATGCTATCTTCTACTTCAACATTGACATAAAAATAGCCACTGCGCAGGGTCTTGCAGCCAACTTCAGAGGCACAAAGAAACGCTGTGAGTATTATAGTTTATGTAATACTCGTAAGTCCAAGGTCAAAGTCAAGTGTAGGTAACAAAATAATGTTTAAGAATAAGATATAATAACTTATGAAAACTTAGACTTGAAACATTAAAAGCTTTTATAGGCCGGTGCATGCGAAAATGCAACAACAATGCGACATCACGTTTTCACAGAAATTCTTCTACCTATATTATTGCCGTTGTAAGTTCTATACGCAGTTATTTAAAGGGATTTCGCATCCTTGTCGCATTGTCTATGATAAGTTAGTTGTCTTGAATCATAAAAAGTAAGGTCTTGTTTCTGTGTTTTCACCTAGGCATAAAAAATAACCGCTGAATTTATAACACTGAACGAGTTTCTAGTCTACATATTTATTAGCACAGCTTTGAAAAGCAAACAAAACTAGATATGTTGTTAAAATTTAATGTAGACCCAACCAATCTTGCTTAGTTTGCATTAATGTAGAGTAAACACAAACCCTTAACATTCAGTTTAGTAACGTATCTAGATTTTGAGATAAAGCAGGATTGATGATAACCCTCGAAATGATAATATAGAGCCCGGGGGGCTGTATATTTATTAATACCATTTCGAGGCAAGGTTTGAAGTTAATTTGAGTAGTAACACTATAGAGACCGTCATGGTAATGTATGGATGATAAAAACTTTCTAACAAAAAAATTAAACTGACTTTCGAAAAACAAAACACAAAGGATATGTAAACAGAAGCATCAATAAAACTTATTATTATAAAACATGGCTAAACAACTGCCCTTAGCATGTATAGATTTTTTTCACTAGCTCGTAATATTCAAATATAAATTAATGAATTATTACAGTTTTATTATTCTTCTAGAACTTTCGCGAATTAATCAAAAAAATAAAAGTTTTTTCATGTTTTTGTTTGACAAGAAGAACATAAGATTCCGTTCTACGAAAAATTTTTGTCAATGAACCTACTTTTAAAGACATTTGCGTAAGTCGAAACAAACATTATTCATTATTCTTTATTTTTGTACCTTTCATTATACATCTCAAAACCTTAGATATAGAACCTTAGATTTTGATATCTTTAATTGCATTTATCTGATTTCTAGAAATTATTGGCAAAATCTGGAAAGAAACGGCACTTAAATAGTGCTGAAACTAAAAAGGTACAATCGATTCTTCTAGATTACACTTGATTCGATTAGAAACAAATAAAAAAAAACATGTTGGGGGTGTCGTGGGAACTCACTTTGAACGAAGTTCCTTTCGCCGGGTATTATGTATTAATACAGAGCCAACTAGTATGGCCTTAAGTTTCAATTGCGTATTGATTCATCATGAGATGCATAAACTGTGGTGTAGCCACAAATGACAGCCGGGAACAACGGCTTAACCAGCTTTCCAAGGCACGAAGGAAACTCGCTATGTTTACGATGGAACTACGGAATGACTTCGGCTAGCGTTGCTTAACCTTGAAGATCAAACTGTGCGGTTGTTATTATTAAGCCAAGAGCTCCTCTAAACGCCTTAATAAAGTATCATAGCAAAATCTTATTCTTTTACAAGTTTGTATACCTATAATTGTAGGAGTTCTTACGATTTTATTTTCAGGATTGTGACGATATAAAAAGTGCCTGTAACTTTTTTTATACGAAATACTAATATTCAGCTATTCAGCATTACATATTACTGTCGTCCATACTTTATTTAGCCATGTCCAATGTCGGTGTCAAAAACAAAAAAAAAATAACTATCACAGACAGTCTGTTTAATTTTTTGTTAAAAAGTTTTTATTTTGCTCTTTTTAGTTTTGGTACCTTATATTACCATGAAAATACGCATTATTAAGGATAACTCAAAACCTACTCGTCAAATATTGATCAAATATCTATAGATGAGATAACATGGGAAGCACCAGCTTTCAAATAAAAAAAATCATCAAAATCAGATCACTTAGTAAAAAGTTCTGATATAACACAAATAAAAAAAATTCAGTTGAATTGAGAACCTTTTCCTTTTTGAAGACGGTTAAAAATGGACGGGAATTGAACTCAGTGGCGTACATATTTCAGGCACATGAAATATTTTTCTAGCCTTTTTTTCTGTATTTTTTTTTTCCCTGTTAGGGCATTGCAACTGTAATAGGTACCTCTGCTGCTAATCGATAGGTGGCGAGAATGTGATGGAGAAATACATACAAAAACTCACGCGTTCTTCTGGTTCTCTCGCGCTTGGCAAAAACTACATAAGAAAAGATATTTTTCTGAGTATAAGGATGATATTTATAAGCATTGAGCATGGCCTTACCTCTATATTTTAAGCTATGTCCACGTGTGTAATGTCTTGTCAACTCGACTCCACCTCAAAACATCAAATTCACAGTTACAACAGGTACAATATTTTTTTCCCGTTGTTGCAACTGAGTCGTATGGAGATCATTCAAACTGACTGAAATTTGGGCCTTACAACTTAAAGCTTAGAAATATAGGTCTTACACTTTAGGTCCCCTAGCACGAAAAACTTAACTCAGAGTTAGTTGCTTTCTCGCGATTAAATTGACAGTTTGTCACACAATATTGTGTATACAAAAATTAAATTGTAGTCTTCTACCAAAAAGGTGTAACATCATCACAACATCATCACATCATCAGCCTAATAATGTTCCCACTGCTGGGACACAGGCCTCCTCTCTGTGAGAGGGAATGGGCCGTAATCCACCACGCGGGCCCAGTGCGGGTTGGTGGATGTCACATGTCTTCGAATTTTCTGGTTCTAGGACAAGCCGGTTTCCTCAAGATGTTTTCCTTCACCGTTTCGAGAGCAGTGGTGTTGAAATAATTTACACAAAGTAAAGCGCCTGCCTGGGCTCGAACCCATGACCTACAACTTGTAAGTCGCGGCCGATACCACAGGGCCACCACTGCTCCAAAAAGGTGTATCATCTAACAAATTAGAATTTACCAATAAAAATACCAACCCGTGTAAATAAATAGAACTTCATGCAAAAACTGTGTCCTTTTAAAACAAATTCGTTCATCGAATAACTCAAAGCCAATACAAAAGCAATACGAAGTGTAAAAGTACTTTGAATATTACATTCTCTTGCTTTCAAATCACATAACTTTAAGTCAATATACTCTACATAAATAACATAAAAAGGTTTTTTATTGATAAAAGGCTGTTGTGTCCTATTTACGAAATCAGTGTCTGCTGTAGGTTTAACATAAGAAAAATTTGAAAATGGAATAAAGTATTTTGTAAAAATGTTTACGAAGGTTCTCTATTGTGTCACCTATCTTTGTTATCCATAATTTAAAGTGCCATAAGTTTTTTTGTCCTAATCATCATTTGTCCGAATGATAACTTACCCGAACTTAATATCACATGCCATAAAATTGAAATCCCTAAATATAATGATAAATGATTTTATTTCTGTAAGTTGGTTTGTACAAACACTTACATGTCGATCATATTTTTTTTAAACTAGATGATGTCGGCGTTTCCTATCTGACTACTCTGAGAAGAAAGGCCGAAACAAACTCAGAGGCAACAGTCTCTTTTAAAGTCCAGACAAAACAAAAATCTAGGTTAGATCATGTGAAGACCATGTAGATTGATGTCTGAAATGGTCTTTTGAGGAAAGAACCAGCCAGATTGAGTGGACCTGTCCAGTCAGTGCACGCATTTGTCAATAACCGAGCAGCTCAACACAGAATTTAAGCAGCTCAACAATATGTCCTAAATCCGTTGGTCATAAATATTACAATCAATAATATACAAAAGACATAAAACCGTTTTCAATAAAAGTTATAAGTCCAAAATTCAAATTACATTGTTTATTTATAATAATAACATTCTTAGAAAAAAAATGTATAACAAAGCTTTTGCTATGAACTTCTCTACATGTAAGCAAGCACGCAGCATGCAAGCAAGCACGCAGCATACAGCATGCAAGCAAGCACGCAGCATACGGCATGCAAGCAAGAACGCAGCATGCAGCATGCAAGCAAGCACGCAGCACGCAGCATGCAAGCAAGCACGCAGCACGCAGCATGCAAGCAAGCACGCAGCACGCAGCATGCAAGCAAGCACGCAGCACGCAGCATGCAAGCAAGCACGCAGCACGCAGCATGCAAGCAAGCACGCAGCACGCAGCATGCAAGAAAGCACGCAGCACGCAGCATGCAAGCAAGCACGCAGCGTACAGCATGCAAGCAAGCATGCAACATGCAGCAGGCATGGTTTTTGTCACGGCTCCGGCGCTGCGTGACTCCGGCGGTCCCACGCGAGTTTATCGTCGCAGATGGGTTTAACACTCACCACCTGCGAGGCGAGCACGGCCTCTGTGATAGACTTGAGTCACGCATTTTATCAGAGTTTTTGCTCCCAAACTGTGATAAAAATTTGTGACTCTTGGCTTGCCTGGCACAGTAGGCCGTGCTCGCCGGTCTGCTCCTAAACTCGTGAGCCACCTCGCCCTTCCGCGCCTACGCGATTTTATATTACACTCTAGGGGTAGAGCAGACAAGATTGCGTGGAGTCGGATTACAGCGATTCGTTTCTGTCACTAAAACCTAATTTTAGCAAATGTTTTAGGACTAAAAAAAATATTATAAATGAACATTCGGAATAATACACATCATTTAACACAATACTTAGGACATATGACTTTAGGTCATGTAAAATTAGGAGATTCAATTATTATAGTACTCGATATTATGACAGAATACTTTTAGAACTAAAGATAATTATGTTGAACAAAACTTCGGGATTTTGAACATTATGGTTACTGAAGTTTATAGCAAACGTGTTATGGATAATGATTTTCGGACAAACAATTTTAGGAGAATAAAGAGAGAACCGTTTACGAATCTTTTTTTTTTAAACCCGAAGGAAAAAGAGTTGTGTTATAAGTTTGACGTGTGTATCTTTGTGTTTGTGAATCTATCTGTGGCAGCATAGATAGATTCACAAAAACTCAAACGGATGAACCAATTTTGTTTTTCTTTTTTTTTTAAAGATGATTTTGTCGACAGTGTTCTTAGCTATGTTTGATGTTAGGTTCAGCCGTTCAAAAGATATGCGCATTTTACTTTTTGAATAGGAGTATTTTCGCAAGATACGTATCATATTATTAGTCATTACATATGAAATTGGCGTTTTGTAAGGGAGGAACATTAAGTCGTTTTTTTTTTAATATAATATATTTAAATAATTAAAGTATGTACCACAGCTATCTGCATAGATAGCTATGGTACAGCCTCGGCTGTTTAGCAGCTAGCTTTTCGGTTGAGTAATGTAACGCAACAGTCGACGCGCGTTTGTCGGTTTGCTGCACTCAATTCATGAGGTACCCGCCTTTCAAGCTTTTTCAACTTCCCAATTTGCTTCAAGTGGATTAAAACAGTTTTATCACTAACACCGCAGCCTGCAACTCGGACGTGGTTTGCGATGGATCCGCTTCCACAATAGCCTTCAATTCTTCATTATCAACTTCGGTCTCCGGCCGTCCACGGGGCTTGTTCTGCAGGTCGAAATTAGCCAGAACGAAAACGTTGGAACCAAAAACTGTGTTTTCTTTTGCGACACCGTCGCCAAACACATCATTAATCCTTCGAGCCGTTTCTGCAGCACTGGTGCCACGATGGAACTCGTACTCGTAAATAACGCGATATTTCAAGTTTTCCATTTTGTAAACTGACTGGCGCAAAGAAAAACCCAAAAGAGGAAAAACAAATGAATTACGGTTTTCATAACACAAAAGCATGAGTAAATAGCTGTATAAATTTAAAATTGGAATTCCAAACCAAAGAGAAGATATTTGAGATCAAAGTGGTACAACAAAACGCCAATTTCATAGGTAAGGACCTAATATAATTATGTGTTTCGATGGATTGTCGATCGATGCGTGTTTATTACGAGATAAATTATGTAGTTTGAAAAGGTAGTTGTGACCGGGGTTTTTAATGTTAAATCTTACTTGTCAAAAACTAGATGTTTACCTGTGGCTTCTCTCCTGAGACCCATCCCACAGAAACTCTGCATTATCCCGGGTTAAAGAGTAACCTATGACACTCAGCTTTCCATCAGAGAATTTTAGTAATCATACCAGCTCCCAAATTATGTAAGTTCATAGAATAGCGCACGGTATACTTTCCTTGCATTCATTGCTTCTTATGTTCAACAAGACTAAATACAAAAAAATACCCCGGAGGCTTATTAATCCATACTTTTAAAACTAGATAATTTATCTAGTAGTAGACGCACTTCGATCGACAGTTAGTAAACATCCATCTACTAGACAGCGTAAAACACTAGCATACAGATGCCAACTAGCGTTTTTCATCTGATTATACCGATTATTTTTTGTAAATCGATCGCCTTCGGTTTTGTTCCGCGGCGATAGATAGATCTCCATCATATCTGTGGAACGGAACCGAACGCAATCGATGCACAAAAAATTATCAGTATAATCAGATGCCTGATACTTTAGAAGTTTAGATTGATTACAGTTTAGCGTGTCATCTAAGCTTCTTTCAAAATAATCGCTTTTCGTCGAGCGCCTAAATTCTTTTGAAGAACTTATAACTTCTGAAATATAGCAGCTGTTCTCAGAAACATTAACTTAAGCCTCTTCCAACCAATGAAACACGATTTGTCTTACGAATTCAGTGGGTGTCTGAAGAGAAAATTATTTTCTGTCAAGAAGGCTTCGACAAAGTTTCATTCTACCGGTAATAACGAATGCCGAAAAGTCGAAAATGTATGGCAAATCCGGACATTTCGGTGATGACATAAGTCCCTATCCCAGTGATATTGTTACAACTTAGGGCAACGCCATCCTTCGATTTCACAGGAATTGCACTCCTTAGCCGTACGCATAATGAAATTATTCCCAAAACGTTTGGTGCGTATGGGTGGGATGTCCACCATGTATCGATGACGCATCGCCGTACGTCTTGTAGTCCGATGATGGAACGGGCTAGGAGGAATTAGTTCATGCAATTCCATCGCTTACTCCCCGAACTGTAACTGTTGGGATTTGAACCCAACACTCGCGGCCAGCGCGCGCCGTCTGCAGTTGGCACACTCGCGCGCGGCCCACGCGGCATCGATGTGTGGGTGAGCGGCGCGACATCAACGCAGCACGGCGCGGGTCGAGGACACTCGCTACCACGGACTCCACCGCATCAGTCGACACCTCTCTTCCTAAATCTTATTTGTTTGTCACGACAGGTTTACTGTAATCAAATATAACGGCTTTAAAACCAACCGCCTTTTTATACAGTCCACTCATCTCTTCATCCACGAGCTAACAGTAACCGATAAAAAATACCGACAGAATGGCAACTTGCCGCCGATGTTCAAGGCTCAACCAGTATCTCATTGCCGATGAGCCTCTTGGCCCGTTTTTCAATCGACTCTAGTGCATCCAGCTGGTACTTGGCAGATTCGTCCCAGATTCTGAGTCCAAATAATTTGTACTACTAGCTGCCGCCCGCGGCTCAGCCCACGTGGTATTAGTACTTCTCGCAATTACTTTACAAATTATAGCCTATGAGTTATTCTGATGTATAGGTAAGCTATATTTCTGTAAAGTTTCATCAAAATCCGTTCAGTAGTTTTTGCGTGAAAGAGTAACAAAAATCCATTCTTCCATCCTCACAAAGTTTCACGTTTATTATTAAGGCGCAGATACCTTGAGTAGCTGATTTTAAAATGAGAATCACGTCTAAACGGCGAATCGTAATTTTATGGAAAAAATATATGTTACATAAGACTTAACAATTTGATCTGAGAAAAAGTTGAGTTTTATTCATATTAAATGGTGTAATTAATTTGTAAAATTATGTCTAAAACGGAAAAAAACACGACAATCGCACCAAAACCGCTGGGCGTATTTGCATGAAATTGACACCATCTCAAAGAAAATTTAATATTATTTACATTTTTATCTGAAGCTTTTTTTTTAAAGTCATAGAATAATAAGGGAAGTACAAAATAACTACTAAATTTTGGGTCGCGCGGGTGTAAACGAGTGCGTGTTTTGTTCCCTCAAGGTCGTTGGCGTTAGTCGTCGTCTTAAATAGTAAGTAAGATTTTGACAACAACAACGCTTACATTATATGGACAAGTTCTATAACAGTTTTTCAACCTCAACTCATATTTATTTATAAACCAGAAAACTTTCGTTGAACCAGATAAAGTTAGTATAGATTGAAACTTCGAATGTAGAACGCCTGAGTAAATTGTTTATGCAAAGAGTTGCATAACAGCTACTTGCTACCGATATTTTTTTTGTACATATAAACTGTGAGTTGTATTTATTTATTTATTTATTATATGCTTTATTGTTAACCTTAAAATACAATTATACAAAGAAACTTAAAATTAATACAAATACAATGGGCGCCCTTATCGCATTCCGCGATCTCTTCCAGGCAACCTGGTATGAACAGTAATTGTCTGGACTTGAAGTGGGGTTGTCATTGGTGTGACATTAACATTGATAACACACTATACTATAATAAATACACAGATAAATACATATGCTATGTAATATATACATAAATATATACATACTAAATATAATGGCAATAAAAATTAATGATGAATTACTATATTGACAATCACAATGACAAATCAACACGCTAAGACGAAGACAGTGACAGGTAATGTTCCTTTACGAGTCTTTTGAACACAGGCAAAGATTGAGCTCGTTTGATTGGATCTGGCAATGCATTCCACAGACGAGTAGCCTGGACAGTAAAGGATTTATCCAAAAACGTCGTGCAATGTGTTGGAATTTGAAGTCGTAAGTTGTCTGATGACCTAAGGAATTTTGTGTGAGAATCGCGGAGAAACTGAAAACGTTTCTTAAGGTACAAAGGGGTGGAAGGAGTAAAGAGAACATTATATACGTTGTATAACATTTTTTTAATACAGTTGCTCAAAAAGTGGCGTATTGCAGTGACGTATAGCGTTCGGGATGTGGCCTATTACATACTCTAGCTTTTTCTTTACCTTTTCCGAACTCGTGCGTTCTCTTTCCCAACTGTCAAAATAATGTCTATTAAAAAGAAAAAACCAACCACGAAGCTTTTACAAAAAAAAACATAGAAGTTTTTATGATTCATGCAAATATTTCTTAAAAGAAGCTACTAATTTGATTCAATATCAGATTTAATGATTTGATTCAATGAGTTAGGTTAGGTTTCATTTCATCTCATTAAATTTCATTTTCATTTCATATCTTCGTTCTTATGCATTATATAGTTTATCAAAAACAGTTAACATTCAGACAGTGTTGATGGCATAGACCACAGTCTAGTTGTTTCTGTATTGAGGTTCGGTATAATATTCTTGGGCAACAGTACCGATGGAGAAAATAATTTAAGGCGCAAAAACAAATGACCACTTATTCCCAACTTTAAAAAATACCGGAAGCAGGACTACAAGTTTAAGAACTCAAAACGAAGATAAGTTATGCATGGGTGGATACAAAACTGCATTATTGAGAAAGAGTGTTATGTGCTTGGCTCCTCCTACTTATAACCATATACCAAAAATGTTTAAAACAACAAGCAACCTTTAAGAATATTTAAAAAGTGACTTAAAAAATTATTAGTTTCAAAATGCTATTACTCTGTATCAGATTTCTTGAATGACAAGACTATTTAATTTTTAATGTTCTTATATTGTTAATTATCTTTAAGTAAATAGAATAATCTATAGTATTATAAGTTACTAAAATTTTTGCATGCAATGAGGCAGATATATAAGGAACCAAAATATTGTAACACCTAATTGTATTATTTACCTAAGCAAATAACAAAACCTCTGACAAACAAAATCTATAAAAAGTTCTGAGGTAACACACATAAAAATAAAAAAAATACAATCGAATTGATAACCTCCTCCTTTTTTGTGAAGTCGGTTAAAAAACCGCGATTCGGACTCGCGCACGAAGGGTTCCGTACCATTGTCGCAAAAAACGGCAAAAAAATCACGTTTGTTGTATGGGAGCCCTACTTAAATATTTATTTTATTCTGTTTTTTTTTATTATTTGTTGTTATAGCGGCAGCAAAAATACATCATCTGTGAAAATTTCAACTGTCTAGCTATCACGGTTCATAAGATACAGTCTGGTGACAGACGGATAGACAGACAGACAGACGGATCGAAGATTCTTAGAAATAGGGTCCCGTTTTTACCCTTTGAGCACGGAACCCTAAAAATAGTATAGTTTGTTTGTGAACAACAAATTAGTTCTTCGTCCAATTAATTAACCTCAAAAAGAGATGGTAGGCTAGGTCTTTGAATACATTAGCGTCTTGCTTTTTAGCCAAGAAACGGGTAACCGTAATTAATTACTTAAGGGCCTGCAAAACCTTCGACCTTTACCTTATAAATGGGCCTCAAGCTCACGCCGAATAATTGATTTTCGCTGTTAGAGACAGATGGACCTTGGAGAAGTACTTAGGACAATTTTTACAAGTTTTTTATTAAATTGCAATCTATCTTCTGCCTAGCTTTTTCCCAACTATATTGGGGTCGGCTTCCAGTCTTACCGGATTCAGCTAAGTACCAGTGTTTTACATGAAGCGACTGCCTATCTGACCTCCACAACCCAGTAACTGGGTAACACGGTACCCCTTGGGAATACTGGTGTCAGATCTTAAGCTTCTGACTACCCGTAACGACTGTCAAAGATCTTCAAATGACAGCCGGGACCAACGGCTTTACGTGCTTTCCGAGGCACGGAGGAAACATCCACGGACCGACCTCGTCAAGCGTTGCTTAACCTTAATGATCGACCAGTGCGGCCGTTATTATTTAGCCACGAGCTCTTTTTTTGCCATTTCCAGTATAGTTCTCGCCAAACTTCTTGGCCGCCTTGAAGTTGGCTAGAATGGCTGCGCAATAGTAAATCTCATACAATAACAGCACCGATCCTTGCGCATCGGAAAGCCAACTTCAGGGCGGCCTAGAAACTAGAAGTTTGGCGAGTACTATACAAATATTTTCTTAATGTCACCCGGCAAACTTCGTGTTTCGTCAGGCGTTGGATTTCTATCAGTTGCCCGTTGCACTTGGGGTAGACCGGACGCTTTCAATCAACTTGGAACTATATAGAGTTGTTATTGACCACAAAAGATCCCAGTGGGTCGAAGTGTCCGAGTTATTTCTCGGCCCCTCCATAAGATAAGATAAGAGTTGTTAATACTCTTTTAAAATAATGTAATTTATTTTAAAAATGGAAGGAAAGTTGCTATTTTTACAGCTCTATATATGCCACACGAAAATCAAAACAAAACATCAATGAAGTGTTCTGAATTCAAATTATTATACACATGGAAATTCGCATTCGTTTGTATTCGGAAATGCAATGATTGTTAAAGGTCATTAAGAAAATACAGAATTAGATGAAATTTTGCATACATTTTTGGTTTGGATTACAATGCATGGAAGCTAAAAAGCTTGTTTAAAAAAAGGTTTTTCTTAATTTCTTTTCTTTAGATCCAGAAACTAGTAGTATTAATAACTATCATCCTTTTAATGTTCCCACTGCTGGGAATCAGGCATCCTCTCTGTGAGTAGTATTAAAAAGCGATACACATCTAAGTCATTTCTCTCCCCAATTTATAGGTAAGATAATTCGATATTTCAATCTAAGTCTGAGCATTCGATTTCACAGAGCAATGGAACTTTTAGGAATTAATTAGATATTCAGAGTGATCTTTGTCCTTAAAGAAGGCAGTTAAATAACTGCCAGGAATACCATGGTTTTAGCCACTTACACAAAGTGGTACGAAGCAATGGCAGCGAGTAGAGACGCCATTGCTTGTAGTATTCACGGACTAAATTAAATTGTTTACATAGTGATTACAGAAACAAATTAGTTTGTTTTCAGACATTGTCTACAATTCATATCATTCAATTGGACTTCAAAGTCCAGCCACGGGGTAGGTCCTGACTTCTGTCTTAAAAACGTCAAGGACAGTTTTACATACATACATAAACTCACGCCTTTTTCCCATGGAGGTAGGCAGAAAACTCATAAATAAATTTATATAAATTGGTAGATCGTTACAGATAGGCGTGTTAATTAATAAAGCAAGTTTGCGACCTTGAGTGTCGGCCGCTCGCACCACCTTTTTGGAAAAATGGTACCCGAAACTTTTTCGAGAACATGTTCTCTCCTGCGTCATCTAGATTATTAAGGTTACACTAGTCAACGGCACGAACTATTTTGTGCGCGGGGTTAAAATGCATTTTATATCAACCGACAACTCGTGCGGAAGAGATTGATGCTGTGATGAGCATTAGGAAGCTAGTTCGCGTACGAATACACACTTTTGCAAATTTGTAGCAATATGGATAATGATTTAGGACGAAACCGAGCGCGCGAAATTTTATAAACAGACCTTTGGGAGTCTGGATATCATGAAAAAACTACTAAACGTATCTGTTCAAAATATAATTATTTGCATTTTTGAACTAATAATCTATTCCTGTATGGAGGCCGTTTTGCAATTTTTTCACTTTTTTGTTCCCATACAGGGCTAGATAATGATGAGACAAATTGATATCACTTTTTATTTTGAACGTACATTGTTAAACAGTGGAATAATCTCTAGACTACATTTGTATAGAAGAATTTTCGACTAGTGTAACCTTAAGGCGCCGATTCCCTTGAGTAGCTGATTTTAAAATGAGAATCACGTCTAAATGGCTAGTCGTAATTCTTTGAAAAATATATGTTATATTAGACTATTTTCTTAATAATTTGATCTAAGAAAATTTTGAGTTTTATCTGTATAACATAGTGTAATTAATTTGTAAAGTTACAAAAACGTAAAAAAACACGATTACACCAAAACCGCTGGGCGTAATTTAATTAAATCAACACCATCTCAAATATAATTTAAGTATCTACATTTTGATCTGAGGTTTTTTTAAAGTCATAGAATAAGGAAAGTACAAAAAACTACAAAATTTTGGGTCTCGCGGATGTGAAACGAGTGCGCGTTTTGTTCCCTCAAGGTCGTTGGCGTTAGTCGTCGTCTTAAGGCCTACTTGTGCCAAAATCTCAGGATTATTTATTTATTTATTAATAATTTACACATACATTAAAGATTACAGATAGAACCCAAAGTAATAAAAGTAGTCATACAATGCGATACTCAGAGACGCCCCTCGAAAACTGATCACACACCTACTGGCATCCATGATTGACTAGTCCTATGAACAGCTCCGGGCACAAGTTACATAGAAGACAATACACCAGGTTAAATAACAAATATGTAATTCATAGCTACCGGCAGCACTAGGCTGGTTTAGCTACCAACTCGGAGTTAATAAGAAAACCTAGCTAGGGCGGCGCATGCGGGCCTAATAGTTACAACAAAAATTATAGAGTATTAAACCATGAAGATGGACAAAACCAAGGTGATGTTGAATACCCATGTTACACCCACTCCTATCAAGGTCGGAGACTCTACACTCGAAGTTGTGGGTGACTATGTCTACCTGGGACAAACGATCCAATTGGGTAGGGCCAACTTCGAGAAAGAGGTCAACCGTCGAATCCGACTCGGCTGGGTAGCGTTCGGGACGTTGCGCGGTATCTTCTCGTCCAACTTACCACAGTGTCTCAAGACGAAAGTCTATGACCAGTGTGTGTTGCCAGTGATGACATATGGCTCTGAGACGTGGTCGCTTACAATGGGCCTCATCAGAAAGCTTACAGTCACTCAAAGGGCAATGGAGAGGGCTATGCTTGGAGTTTCCTTGCGTGATCGAATCAGAAATGTAGAGACCCGCAAGAGAACCAGGGTTACCGACATAGCCCGAAGAATTGCCAAACTTAAGTGGCAGTGGGCAGGGCACATTGCTCGCAGAACGGATGGCCGATGGGGCAGAAAGGTTCAGGAGTGGCGACCGCGAACCGGAAGAAGTTTCGTAGGAAGGCCTCCCACCAGGTGGACCGATGACCTGGTGAAGGTTGCGGGGATCCGCTGGTTACGAGACGCACGGGACTGGTCAATTTGGCGACGCTTGGGGGAGGCCTATGCCCAGCAGTCGGCGTCTTTCGGCTGATATGATGATGATGATGATGATTAAACCTGTAAGTTAGGAGCAGTAGTGGACTTACAAGTTGTAGGTTTACTTAGTTTTATCCTCATCCATCCATTTGTTCCCTACTGCTCTCAAAACGGTGAAGGAAAACATCGTGAGGAAACGGGCACGTCCTAGAACCAAAATCCGAAGACATGTGACATCTATCAACCCGCACTGGGCCCGCGTGGTGGATTATAGCCCACTCCCTCTCTAAGAGATGAGGCCTACTGTGTTCCAGCAGTGGGAACATTAAAAGACTGATGATGATGATGAAACCTGCCAGATTCGAAGGGATTTCGAATACACCTGAATAGTTTTCCTAGCTACAGCGGAGTTAAGCTCAGATTTCATCATCATCTGCCTAGCCTTTTTTCCAATTATTGTTGGGGTCGGCTTCCAGTCTTACCGGATTCAGCTGAGTACCAGTGTTTTAAATGGAGCGACTGCCTGTCTGACCTCCACAACCCAGTAACTGGATAACCCGATGGCCCTTGGCAAGACCGGTGTCAGATCTCAAGCTTCTGACTACCCGTAAGGACTGTCAAAGATCTTCAAATGACAGCCGGGACCAACGGCTTAACGTGCTTTCCGAGGCACGGAGGAATCTCGGTATGTTGAAAGCGTCACCCAACCACGGACCGACCTCATCAAGTGTTGCTTAACCTTGAAGATCGACCCGAGCGACTGTTATTATTTAGCCACCAAAGCTAGCTAAGCTCAGATTTCAATTTTACAATCTATTTGTATTGCCAAGGTTTGATGGGCAATTTAACGTTGGATTTAGTTTGCCTTTATACATGAAATCTCTATGTACTATATTATCTTTGGTGTACAATAAACAATACAAAAACGTCCAAAACAATCTATACTTTATAATATTATAAAGAGGAAATATTTGTATTTTTGTGTATAAGTGTACGAGTATAACGAATAAACTTAAAAACTACTGGACCGATTTCAAAAATTCTTTTACGGTTGAGAAGCTACACTATTCCCGGGTGACATAGGCTATATATATAATATATATATATATGTAGCGTCTCCATTAATTGTTTTCAGTGGCAGGGGAGTACTGTAGCGTCTCTATTAATTGTTAATAATATAATAGGTATTACTTTAGGGAACTTAGTATATAAATAGTATTTTAAGTTAACTGTAAATTACCGCTATTTTAAGGATTCTCACGGCCTGCACACAGATGTTATTGCGTGTTGTCTTCAGGATAACAATAGTTTATTGTAATGTGCAAGAGACTTTGGACCGATTAGTTTAATGTCTTAGTTTTAAGAATTTAGCGTCATAACCGTAAGGTTTGTGTTGTGATGCGACGGTTCTTTTGTAAATGTTAACTTTTTATATTTATTGTGCAACCCACTGTAGCTGTAAAAACCTTTGTGTTTTAGTTTGTAACGTGCCACCCCGATCGTATCCCAGTTTTCAACAATTGTTTAAAATGTAAAAGAATTCATTCAGTCTTATTCGGTCTAGAGGAGCGGTCGGTCGGCACTCTTACTCTTTGTAATTTATCTATAATAAACTAACTCCAACACGAAGTAAATAAATTACTCATTTCGCGATTCCCGTAACGCCGACATAGCTAAGTAACCCATACATAGTATAGTATAGTAGTAGCATACGTTCCCGAAATATATAACACTATATAATACCCATTACAAAATAACTCTATAAACATAAAGAAACCTGTTACGGGGTGCGCAGAGGTAGTCAAACACTTCCACAGTTCCGTAACAATAAGCCTGTTATTGACGATCACAATGACATTTGGCGAAAAGGGACTTGGGTGGAATTTCCGGCCTTTTCTTAGGACCCTTTATGCGATACGATGGTCCGTTTTTTGTTGTATATTGATGAATGAACAGTCGACTGGTTTCTGTGATCGAATGACAACGGTTTCACCTAATGGGTTTTGACAATGGAATAAAGAAAAAAATCAGTTTATTTGCGCTAGGTATGATGCATTTGTTATAAAGAAAACTTATACATTTAATATATACGTCAAAACTTTTTTGCATAAAATACAACCGACTTCCAAAAAAAAACACTACAAAGTAAAAAAATACTTCAATTTCGGAAGTCGGTGTCAAAAACGAAGAAACAAAAACAGGAACACCGACTACTTTTGCTCAATGGTAGGTCAGAATAGATTTCCCGAATAACATAAAACTTGAACATAACCGGCGAAATAAGTGTGTACCAGGGTGAACTGTACACATCTGCGTACCCATTGAGAGCATACCGGTGTGATGTTATGTTATGAAAAGGCGTAAACAATAAACAGACATGCGATTGCAGCAATCCCAAGAAATTTTCAAATCAAATCAAACATGTTTATTTGAATTATAATGAATACATGATTTTGACGGCATCACACGGACTGTTACCAGCCTACACATCACCTACCAGAGAAAAAAATTGCTTGGATCATGTCATGACTAGAACAGAAAAATCTGTAGTATCTTTTATCGTGGACAGTCATATAACCGACCACGTCCCTGTACTTGTCTGTGTTAAAAATATAAAAATACGTCAAACTAAAAAAATCCTCTCGAAAGTAGATCTGCCTAAAGTTGTTTTGGAAATTGAAAAAACCGATTTCAGTGCCATTCTTTCGTCTAGCAACGCTAATTGGGCTACTGAATTTCTTATTAATACTATTGTGTCCATTATACGTAATAATACCGTAACCATTGGCGTTCCTTCTAGGCTGAGAATAACTAAGCCCTGGATCACACCAGGACTGCTCAGATGCATTAGACACAGGGATAACATGCATCGAGAGCACAAAAAGACACCAGACAATTATAATCTTAAATTAACCTATTTGCGGTATCGCAATTTTTGCAATAAACTTCTGCATAGGCTTAAATTTAATCATGAAAAAAATGAATTGGGGAAAGCCAAAAATAATCCTAAAAAGACATGGAAAGTTATTAATAGTATAATTAATAAACAAACATCCAAACCCCCTCCGAGGGAGTTGCTGTCTGTATTCAGTCTAGACTGCAAGGCTTCATTGAATATAGTCATTAGCTTCTTTGGAAATATTGGCAAAGAACTTGCGGCTAGTCATGCAAATGCAGGGAGGGAGCATGAGTCATATGTGAGGCATAATGAGCAGGTTAACTCAATGGCCTTACTCTCTCCTGATGATACGGAAGTTGAAAATATTATTATGGGTCTTCGTACTGATTCTGCCCCGGGATGGGATGGAATCGGTTCAAAACTTCTAAAGTTGAGCAGAAAAACTCTTGTGCCCCTCATCACTCACATATGTGACGTGTGTTTCTCTAAAGGTGAATTTCCGAGAGTTTTAAAGAGAGCGGTCGTACATCCTGTCCATAAGACTGGGGAGAGAGGCAGTGTCAATAATTATAGGCCGATTTCAGTCCTGCCTGCGATATCAAAGGTTCTTGAAAGGGTCCTCAATAACCGTCTTGTGTCTTTCCTAGAGAGTAATAACATCCTTTCCAACAATCAATTTGGCTTTCGCAGAGGGAAGTCCTGTGTAGATGCATGTGCGGCCTTGATTGACGATGTTGTTGAGACACTGGATAAAAAATCTAAGTGTCTAGGTTTATTTCTAGACCTTTCCAAGGCATTTGACACTGTCTCTGTCCCTATTCTTCTAAAAAAATTGGAGCAAATAGGAGTTAGAGGTCCTGCACTCGCAGTCTTCGCCAGTTACCTATCTGAGCGAACGCAGTGCGTTAAAATCGACACATATGTTAGTGACGAGTGTACATTGTCCTTCGGAGTACCTCAAGGTTCCATCCTGGGGCCTACACTTTTTCTAGTGTACGTAAACAGCCTATGTGATTTAGCACTCCCATATTGCTCAATTTATTCATATGCCGATGATACGGCCCTTCTGGTTCATGCTGAAAATTGGGACGAAGCCAGGAAGAGAGCTGAGGATGTCCTTCGTATTGTTATGTCTTGGCTGACGGCGAATAGTCTGACCCTGAATGTAGAAAAAACAAACCTTATCACTTTCTCTTTGAAATCTACCTCGCAACCCGACAACTCATTTACAGTTAAAGCTCACATTTGCAATGCACACCCGAACCGATGTGCTTGTCTTCCCCTGACAAGAACAACCAGTGTAAGATACCTGGGTATGGTTATAGACAGTCTGGTCTTGTGGGGCGCCCAGATTAGGGTTTTGTCTGGCAGAGTTAGAAAACTAATTACGGTGTTTAAAAGCCTGCGGTATAGTGCTGATGCGGATACTTTACGTATGGTTTATTTTTCTCTTTGCCAGTCAATATTAACTTTTGGCGTTACGGTCTGGGGTGGAGCTCCGAAGACAACCATGTTACAACTGGAAAGGGCACAGAGGGCTGTCCTCAAGGTCATGACTTTCAAACACTACCGGCATAGTACCGCACTACTGTACAAAGAATGTAACGTCCTGACCGTGAGACAGCTCTTTGTGCTGAACTGTACGTTGCGTAAACATACCGACCTGAGGTTTGACGCTAATCGTCCTGCAATGCGTAGGACTGCTAACGTTTGTCCCTCCGTAAGACATAGAACCACGCTTGCACAGCGACATTATATGGTACTAGGTGGTCGTATATACAACTTCATTAACAAACAGTGCAGCATTTACAAGTGCAATAAATTTGACTGCAAGGCTCAAGTCAGTAAATGGATCATCACTCTTTGCTATGATGAAGTCGAAAGAATTCTCGATGCGTGACCGTATTCTGCTCCCCCTTATCCAAACTTTCCTCCATCCCACACATCCTCAAACACACATAAACACTTACAACACAAAACATAAACACAATACATACACACGGTTTGCCTCTCAATTAATTATTTAATTATTTGAATTGTCACAGTCTTTGTTTCTTGTTTGACGTGTACTTTACTCCGAACTGTATGCATTGTATTGCCCTTGTGAACGAGAGCCCTGACACCCATAACACAAGTTCAATCTTAGCTTGGGTGTCAGAGGTGTATAACTCTGTGTTATGTAGAATTCTAATTTAAATTTAAATCTTAGTTTTGTTAAACCATATAGTGACATGGAATTGGAACTGTATTCTGGCAATAAATGTTTTATTATTATTCCATTTATTTATTATATTTACATATTTTTACATTTTTAATTTTTAAATATCATTCTATAAAAAATAAAATAAAAAAACATTTAAAAATACAAAAATAGTAGCCCACCGGTATCGGGAACAGGGTCCAAGCTACCGGTGGTCAGGGCTCCTGAGAGAGGAACCTCCTAACAATACGAGCCGTGTCCAGGAGTACCGCTTTCTGGATCAAGCCCTTGATCCAGCTGCCCAACGAGAGCCTCCTCAGATGTTCGTCGAGGCTCTTGGCTATTATACCATTGGCCGTCACGACTATCGGCACAATGACTGCTGTATTCACATCCCACATGTCGACAACCTCGCGAGCCAGATCAAGATACTTACTTTTCTTATCTCTCTCCGCCTTCACGAGGTTCTCGTCATGGGGGACCGCAATATCAACAATCATTGCGCGACGCTCTAGTCGGTCTATCACCACTATGTCAGGCTTATTAGCAACAACAGTCCTGTCAGTGATGATAGACCGATCCCAATACAACGTGACATTGCCATTTTCGAGAACTGGGTCGGGCACATACTTATAGTAAGGCACTTCTGATTCCACAAGATTGTATTTAAGAGCAAGTTGCTGGTGGATAATCCTGGCTACAAGGTTGTGTCTATGCAAATAGTCTCCGTTAGCCAGACTAGAACAACCGGAAATAATGTGTCTGATTGATTCCCCCGGCCGGTGACATGCCCGACAAATGTCAACCATGCCGTCCTTCACAATATATTTCCGGTAGTTGTTCGTCATCATAACTTCGTCCATAATCGCAAAGACAAAACCTTCGGTTTCCCCAAAAAGGTCACCAAAACGCAACCAGGCCACGGACGCCAAAAAATCTACATCGGGCCCATGTAGGACCCGGTAGAAGCGTCCGTGAAGCTCCTTGCTCTGCCATACCTCCATGCGGTCATTAGTATCTAATACTATAGGTTTGCGCCAGTTCTCGTTAGCCAAGGAGAGCGGGGTAAGGCCCTTGTCCACTGCTACCACATCTCGATGCATACCCACGTCAGCGGCCTGGAAGTATTCCCTAAGACTGCATACCTCGCGGTTGTGCAGGGTCTTAGCATTTAAAAAGCCACGACCCCCGCTCTTCCGAGGGATATACAGTCTCATAACCGATGACCGTGGGTGATGCATACGATTTGCGGTAAGCAATGTGCGGACTCTCCTATCCAGGGCGTCAAGTTCTGTCTGAGTCCATTTGAGTATGCCGAAAGAGTACATCAAGACCGGCATGACCCAGCCGTTGAAGGCGCGCACCTTGTTCCCGCCTGATAAAAGACTATTTAGTACTTTTTTCAGGCGGCCAAAGAAGCGTTCCTTCAACGACTGTTTCACGTCAGTAACATTGATGCCTAGTGCTTCCGACATACCCAAATACTTGTAAGTCTCAGTTGAGGAAAGGGATCTAAGGTAGTAGTGATTTATTGGGCATTCTATTCCACCTGTCGCTTCCTACGGCTCACTTCGTTCGCCTTCGTCGCTTTCGGTGGAATAGAATGCCCAATGAAATCTTACATAGTGCAGTAATGCAGCAAAATACTGGTTCGACGCCTGTTCCACAACGTTTGTGGTTTGGGCGCTACTCCACTTTGTAAAACTCGTTTGGTTCCGAATGGAACGATAAGTTTATCGATGGCTTACCTCAAATTCAATGCTCGGATTATTTGATTATACTCACCAGCTTAAAACAACTATAAAACTTTATACGTTAACATAATCAGGTCTATATCGGAATGAACCAGTAACATAAAATTCAGGACAGATTGTCTCATTTCTCTCCACATACTTAGGGATGGTGCAATTCCGCTTAGGATAACACACATACCCGTTTCGTGACCAGATTGGCTCAAGGAAATCTGAACTTTAGGATACCGCATACATTAAACTAAAATTTAGGACAGATTGTCTCATGTCTCTCCACAAAAGTTAAACAGCGCACACCCTTAGGTCCACACACATTTTTTTCTGTGACCAGTTTGGTTCGAGGACATCTAAATTTTAATTTAACACATTACAGACGATACAACCACACGTAACAATCAAGTGGTAAGCGTGGTCATACGGATAGTCGATCCTTGCCATGCATGCATAAAGCTATGGCGCGCATACACTTGTCAACGGCAGCCGGATTAGAAACGTATCTCACATTATTCATTCTAGCATACAAACTGTGTGTAAATCCGTTGCTATAGAATCCGTTGACGGTAACCGTACCCGGTGCGCGGTGGTTGCTACGTAGATGTAAATTAGCTTTATATAAAAGTGTGCTTTGTTAGTTCGAATCAGCAAAGTTCAATGGCAATGTAATGCACACTTTCCACGTGTACGCAAATTGCATTCCATGCATTTATATTGAATAGTAACATGACTATCATGTTGTAAACACTAAATTTGTCTTTTGAAGAACATCCTAAATATTATTTTCGTATTTAATTCTAAAAGTTTGTAATCGATTCTAGTTTTAACGTGTTTCATTCATCTAGGTACTAAGATTATACATTTTTTCATATGATATATTTTGTATCAAATACGCTATCTGTCACTTGATATCGAGTGCGAATTAAACTGTTATAAGTAAGATGAACTTGTAAAAAGAGAACACTGTGTACAATAAGATTATTTGGGATGATAGGAGGATTCCAGTTATTATTGACAAATTGGACAACTATGTAACCATAAATCAGACACGTGCGATTGATTCCCACACGTTACAGTGCATTGGATTCTTTCATTGCGGGTTTAGGTGATTATTTAATAGTACGAATGAAAATGTTATTAGTTTGTCGAATGTCGAAATGTCAAGTTTAACTGCAACTTAACGTTATCGAACACATGGATTGGTTTGTATGTATTACAAAATAGTATGTTTTTTCAAAATAGTTATGATTAATTATTAACTACTTCTGCTTAACTGATTTAAGTGAGATAACTATGCTCACAAGTTTATTTTCAACGCCGAGAGAATTTAAAAATCTATAATATGCACAGAAGACCTATACGAATATATGCCTACAAGAATTAATTTGACTGTTGTTAGTTTCACCTCTCACATAAACGTAATTGTGAAGTAAAAAAATTCTCAACAAACATACATCAATTATTAAATTAATTATACATAGTAATGAATCGGGTTCACTTTGTCGGCTTTATTTTTCAGTTCTCATGAACAAATTGCAATTTAGCAGAAATGGTATATAAACAATACGGTTCAATATGACGTAAACGTCATATTTGTTTTTAACAACTGTAAGACAAGTACTTAGAGTTTAAAATTGAAATAACCTATTTTCATGCTGAATTAGTATTTTTTTGTGTATATAAACGAACTAATTTCAATAAATAAATTACATTCGCTCCAGAATCTTCAAAGTGACAAGTAGTACTAGCGGTGCTTTAAAATCGACTTTCTAACATGTAAGTAAGTAATTCATAATTTAAAATATGTACCTAGTCATAATGCTCAGCTACGGACCTGGTTTTTGCCTGCCGGCTGATATCACTGTTATCATGCCCTACCTACCCATAGTGACTGCTACCCAGCTACGGACCTGGTTTCTGCGTGCCAGCTGTTGTATCGATAGCCTTAATTAAGTCGCAGTTGTTACTTACAAAATTAATTTTTATGTGTTCCATTT
This sequence comes from Orthosia incerta, assembly GCA_948252205.1. Classification (NCBI taxonomy): domain Eukaryota; kingdom Metazoa; phylum Arthropoda; class Insecta; order Lepidoptera; family Noctuidae; genus Orthosia; species Orthosia incerta. Next base: position 26,003,040 of record OX411758.1, read on the forward strand.
CAGGTCTGACTCCGATTCAGAATTCCATACACCAACCGCAGCTGTAGCCGAGGTTGCGAAGGTGCAGCCAAAGAAAAAGGTGGCGAAGCGCAAAGCTTCCGAGAGCACCACGCCATCAGAATCGAAATCAAGGTAATTTTGTGTTAGTGCTTGTACTTTTAGGTGCTAGTTGGTGATGTTATATCAATTAAATGTTATACACAGATATACGTTAAATTATAGCTGCAGAAAGCGTTGAAATCAATTGCCGATTATATTCCTTGCAGGAATGTTTACAGTTAGTTCATGAGGTATTGTTATTGAAATTATTATAACATGACATAATGCTGTCTGTCCTCGTAGATTCTATCCCCATAGACAGATGATTATAATACACCCTCAATTCTCCATTAACAAATAAATTTACTGTAATGTGTGAATTGTGTTGTGAATGTAATAAAATGTTAAATTGTTTACAGTAAACGACGCAGCTCGGGCTCGGACCTCTTTGGCATCGAGGACTACATTCCCTCGTTGACCTCAGTTGGAGACTTCGGTTCAACCCTCATCAGCCGTGTAGCCGACGGGAAAGTGCGGCGAACGGTGGACTTAACTGGAGACTTCTATGTGGAGGTAAAGGTCTACAACAAAGCCGATGTGGCCTCCACCCCTAAAGAGGATCGGTGGAAGAAAGCCTCGGTGACCCTAAAAGTGCAGCTAAACCGCAACACGCCGCAGTGGGATGGTCTACAAGTTTTTATGAGACGGACTCATGAATTATTTAACAATTCTGAGCCCGTCTTTTATAGTGATAGTATAAATAGAAAATAAATATTTAAGTTGTTGGGGCACCAGGTCTATATTCTATTTAGCGAACGTCTATCATAATCGCAATAATAATAATATATAGCAACAACTAATAGTAAGTCTAAAACTGTTATAATCTAAAATGCCTTTCTGTACTGTTTGTAATGCATCTGTTGAGCGCAGTCACTGGACAGGTCACCTACGTAGTACTAATCATAAAAACAAAAGTATTTTGCCTTTTTGCGAAGGTGTTGAAATAATACATTCTGCATTTCGTAATCGTATAGCTTCTTATAGAATTGTCGATCCGTCTGAGAATTGTTCGCTAGAAACATTTCTCAATAATATTTGCGACAAAATTAAAACGGTTATTGACATGTCTCTTAAAGAACACACTTGTCTAAAAGTTAATTTCGAATATTTTGCTTTGTTTTTAATGTTTAAAAATGATTCTCAGGAGATTAAATCATTTGCCACAAAAAACGTTACTCTGCATCAGAATTATGAATTTAATTCATTAATGTCCCAAGTCAAAAACACTTTAACAAAAAAGATAGAAGAAATTCAGGACCGAGATAGTGGATGGACGTTCTTGAGCAGTTCTCATTTGGAAGTCAATGTTAACAAATATCAACCTTTGCGCGGTTCAGGCTTTATCGAATTGCCTTCTTCAATAAAATCGAAAAAAGCATGTATTAATATCCGCAATAATGATGAATATTGTTTTTTTTGGTCTGTTGTTGCTGCTTTATATCCAGCTAAAACTCATCCCGATAGAGTATCGTCTTATCCTGATTTTCGTAACGTGTTAAATGTTAAGAACATATCATTTCCAATGAATTTCTCAGATATTGCGCGGTTCGAAGTAAATAACCCCGAAATTAGCATTTACATTTATGGTTTAAAAAATAATACCGTCATAGGACCGCTTTACAAACCAAAAGCCTTGAACGGAAAGGTGATTCATTTACTTTATTTAGAAAGAGATGATTTCTCACATTACTGTCTCATTAAAGACTTGCCGCGACTTGTTAAGAATCAATTAACAAAACACCACAGTAAACTGTACTTTTGTGACGTTTGTTTAATGTTTTTTAATTCATGCGATAATCTTAGTTTGCATAGTTGTGGAGGTGTTGCCACTGAACTACCTCCAAAGGGTTCGTTAATACAGTTTGAAAATTATACTAGAAAGCAATTTGTACCATTTGTCATATACGCAGATTTTGAAACAATGCTAGAGCGGTATCAATCTTGTGCCCTTGACCCGTCTAAGGCAGGTACTGTAACGCGACAGCGACACGTGCCTGTAGCTTTCGCTTATCATATTACGTGTACGCTAGACGAAAGCCACAATCGTTTTGTTTCTTATCGCGGTTCGGATTGTGTATCAAATTTTGTAAAGTCTATTTATAAAGATGCACAAAAAATTTACGATATGTTAAAAAATAATGTTCCTATGATTTACTCAAATGATAATGCTCGCGACTTTGAAAACGCGCAAACATGTCATATTTGTGAGCACTTCTTGTTCGGCGATAGGGTTCGCGATCATTGTCACTTGACTGGTAAATATCGTGGCGCAGCTCATAGTTATTGTAACATACAATACAAACAACCAACATTTTTGCCAGTATTTTTTCATAATTTGTCCGGATATGATTGTCACCTTTTCATAAAAGAATTAGGCGAAGCTCCTGGATCTATTAAAGTGATACCTAAAACAAAAGAAAACTATATTTCATTCACGAAGTATATTCCGATTTCCGATAGTGAAAACATACAGGTACGGTTTGTAGATTCTTTCAAGTTTTTAGGGACAAGCTTAGAAAAGTTGGTTAGTTCAATGAAAAAACAAGATTTTAAACAATTACAATCTTATTTTTCTAATAAAAAACAATTTAACCTACTCACCCGTAAAGGAGTGTATCCATATGACTATATGTCTCAATGGGAACGTTATGAAGATACGTGTTTACCCGCTAAAAAATATTTTTTTAACTCCTTATCCAATGAGACAATTACCGATGAAGATTATGAACACGCTCGGTCTGTTTGGTCAGTATTTAATATTCAAAACATGGGTATGTACACAGACTTATATCTCAAAACAGATGTTCTGTTGCTAACAGATGTTTTTGAAAATTTTCGAAAAACTTGTAAATTACATTACAATCTCGATCCCGCGTTCTATCTTACAGCACCAAGCCTATCTTTTGATGCAATGCTTTTAAAAACAGGAGTTAAATTAGAATTAATTAGTGATGTTGAAATTTTTAGAATGATACAAAAAGGTATTCGAGGTGGTGTATGTATGTGTTCCAAAAGACATGTCAAAGCCAATCATAAATATTTAGATACTTACGATCCAACCCGTCCAAATTCATTTATCATTTATTTAGATTGTAACAATTTATATGGTTATAGCATGTGTCAATCCCTACCCTATTCCGATTTTAGATTTATGAATAGACATGAAATAGATTTTTTACAATTGAACTTAGCAGACATCAGTGATACCGCGGAAAACGGATATATTCTTGAAGTTGATTTAATATATCCGGTGAATTTGCACATGGAACACAATGAATTTCCATTTTGTCCAGAAAAATGCTTAGCACCGGGTGGTAAGAACAAAAAGTTAATACCAAACTTGTACGATAAATATCACTATGTTATTCATTACGTACATTTAAAAAAATGTTTACAGCACGGTTTAATATTGAGAAGGATCCATCGCGCTATTATATTTAAGCAAAGTTGTTATTTAAAGCAATATATTGATATTAACACTCAGTTACGTCAAAAAGCAGAATCAACGTTTGAACAAGACTTTTTCAAATTATTGAACAATAGTATTTTCGGAAAAACCTTGGAAAATAATGAAAATCGAATAGAAGTAAAATTAGTTAACAAATGGTGTGATTCAAACAATAAAACGAAAAAGACCACTTGTGCTGAGAAATTGATAGCTAGTCCATATTTTCATAGCGCATCTGTTTTTTCAGATGATCTAGTGGCAATCCAAATGAAACCTGTGCGTATAATACTTAATAAACCAATATACATAGGTTTCGCAGTATTAGAATTATCTAAGACTCATATGTACGACTTCCATTACTCTATCATAAAACCTTTTTATGGTAACCGAATTGAATTGTGCTATACTGACACAGATAGTCTTGTTTATGATGTACAATGTGATGACGTTTATAAAGACCTCAAGCACCATTTTCTAAAATATTTTGATACCAGCAATTATGCTTGTAACAATGACTATAACTTACCAATTATTAATAAGAAGGTTCCAGGACTTTTTAAAGATGAAATGGGTGGTAACATTATCAAAGAATTCGTAGGACTGCGCTCAAAGCTTTATTGTATTAAAATGTTAAACAAAACAATTAAAAAGGCAAAAGGTACAAAAAAATGTATCACTAAAAATTTAAACATGTTTGATTATAAAAATGTTTTGTACAATTGCAATGTTATTCGCAAAAAAAATGTATTGTTTAGATCAATAAAACATGAAATATTCACTCAGAACGTAAATAAAATAGCGCTTTCAAGCAATGATGATAAACGATTGCTATCGTTTGATAAAGTTTCTACTTTAGCCTGGGGTAACGCAACTATATTTATGTAATGCATTACCATAATTTAAACGTAATAACAGTAAATCATACATTTTTACATGTATCTTATTAATTGTAAATGGTAAATAAAACTTGTGAAGTTTAAATGCAGAGTTAGGTAATGTTATGCAAGTACTAGGCACCCATTAATTTTACAGTACACTCACATTACATGTGTCTGGACCCTGCTTAATAAGCATGTAAAATATGTATTTCCTTAGTGTCTCAAATATATTTTGTTGTAAACTTACATTTAATTAGTTAATAGTTTAAGTAATATCAATATTATAAATTAAAATAATTATCGGAGGTCGGAATAGGCAGAGAATGTTTATGATCTGTAATTTCAGAAAGAGACACCATACATCTAGAAGTTTAGGAAAATATTTTCTGCCAATTCAGACCTGATAATTATTTACAGGTTACTATGGTTACTATAGTTTTCTTTTATTTGTATTAATTAAATAAATACTTAAATAAATCTTATTTTACTATCATAATTAGATGTGTTTTAATTTCCATTCCTGATGACAATGCGCGTCGCGCTGCCTGGTATGAAATATAACACCAATCAGGTGCTCGCTCACGGCGCTTCATGATGCAAACGACATACCAGTTCGGACTTGTTGAAACACGAAATTGATTAAATACCATAGGTACATGCTTGTATTATTTAAAACATTAGTTTCATGTCCATTCCTGATTGATGAAAAAGAAACAGGTTCCAACTTGATAAAACATGTAATGTTCATTTTTGATGACAAAGCACTCATGGCTCGAAGTTCGCACGCGCGGTGTAGAATTTGACGCCGACCAGGTGCGCCTGCACGAGCTTGAACATGTTGAAACATGAAATTGAATCACAGCGCGGCGTAAAGCTTTATGGAATCTAATTACATATTAGCCGCGTTCCACAGTAATATTATTGTCATTATTGTGTAGAACTTCCATCAGTAAACAGTCAGCCGGAACGGTCATATCACGTCAAATAAAAACGAAACGAATTGTAAGTATTGTACAAGTACCTATCTACTTATAACTTTATTTCATCATGTTGTTTTATGAAATTATAATTAATTATTATTTCGTTTGTTTCAGATCATTGATAATGTGTGATTCACCAGATGTTATCGACTTCTCACAATACGCTCAAGGTTTTCCGACTCCGAGTTTAAGCTGGCATATCCCAGATTTCCCAGAACAACAAATACCTGTCAACAAGGAGCCTAGAGCAAGACAAGACTGCGGACCTGTCAACAAGAAGCCTAGAACAAGACGGGAGTGTCTAAAGCAGAAATCATCTCTGTCTACGTGCCAATCCTTCGTCATAAACAATGAGAAGAAAAAAGGTTTACGACTAATCCAGGTACAAGTGTTGGATATCAGTGAACAACCAGAACCTGCAAGTGAAAATCAGGACGTGGTAGTGTTAAGTGCGCAGTATGTAGTGACTGAATCGGTGGACCATGTTATGGAGGAGACGCAATCGTTAATTAATAAAATATCAAAAAAACTTGGTGGGGACAGTTGTTATTATTAACTGGTATAATTATTCTGAAGGTATCTACTTTATAAGTTATTGTATAAGATTTTTAGTAATTATCAATAATAAATTAAGTTGTATACTTTTTACATTTTATCTTGTGCATAGTCTATAAATATTATAATGTAGTTAATATTAATTTCTTTGTTTAATCTAGTTGCGATAATGTTCATGCATCACAAGTTTGTACTTAAACTATGTAGGATGGTTATCATTAGTTTGTAATAATTGGAAATAATGTAAATAAATCTATATTCTTTATAATTTAAATTGTGTTTTATTTTGTATTCTCGAACTCTAAATTAGCTCTAGTGTAATGATACAATAATAGGTTATTTGCTGTCAGTTTTTTAATAGATTAATTAATTTTTCATCATGGTAAGTATATGTATTTGAAATTTTTATATTTTGCTACAGCTAATTTATAGGTCGTTATGTAGGTTACCTTGACTATTAAATAAAACACTCTAAGGTAGATAAACATTTTTTATTAACTATTCAACACAATAATATTTAAAATAAATTAAATACAGACATATTATTATCAACATACCATTTTTTAATACACACTGCATTATTTAATGCACAATTAGCTTTATGGTTCACACAATTAAAATCAGTTTTATTTTCACAAAACTTTTTTTTTAATGTAGCAAAATTAGGACACCCTTTCTCGCCTATGTCAATCACTTCACAGTTTACGCATAAATCTTTAATCCAATTAATCTTTTCAGAACCCTTTGTTATAATTCTTTTATTTTTTAAATATGGTAAGATAACGTGTTGAAACTCTCTGTAGTCTATGAAGCCCTCACGCCAGAAAATTCCTCGATTTTTTTCTAACCATCGCACTTGCTTCTTTTCTTCTTTTGTTAAGTAATAAAAGGAATACGGTGGTTTAACCAAGAAAGTTTGAGTATGATTCTGACTTACGATGGCCACTTCTTTCACAATGAAATTATTAAATAAATCTTTAAATCCTTGGAGTTCGACAATGATGATGTCCGCGTTCATGATATCTTCTTCACAATGTTGCTTAATGGTTTGTATTCAACAATACAATCGTTGAGAATGAGACAGTATGCTGAAGTTTGATCTGGTATTTCCGAATCACTCTCAATTTCTACCCGCACATCCACAACAGGTCCAGTCTTTAGATTATCAGCTTGTCTAGAGCAATCGATTACAAACAGCGGTGCTAAATCTCTAAATTGTTTCTCGCTTAGTATGGGCTCCGAGCGACGTCCGTAATACGACTGTTGAAATCTGGTGTATTGCTCGTATAATAAAGCGATTCTGTTATTAGCAAAATTCACATTTAGGTTTTCATATGGAAAATAGGTTGAATTGAGATACACTCTAACGTCTCGAATATGGCAGTGATCGAATTGAGACATGTCAGAATGTGCATTGTTTTTTCTCTTTGTCTGTAGACCAATAATAATGTATCTTGGTTTTTCTATTTGAGATGAAGTTTTGATAGACCAGGTATGTTTTGTAGTTTTAGGCAAAGCTGGATATTCGTACAGATCCCAATTTCTGTATATCATTTGAAGTGGGCGATCTTTTTCTAATACTTTTAACAAACCAATTTTTTCTTTGTCTGATACTTTAACATGCGGTACGCGCCATATGATTTTGTTGATCTGAACATCATCTACTACTTCGCCAGTATTAAGCTTTACAGCGTTCAAATTAGTGTTACTTCGTAACAATATCAGTTCATTTCTACTATTTATTACGACTTTTTTAAAATCTTCTGCGAAACCGAGGATATTCCGAAGTGGTATAGACGCAGAAAATCTTCCTCCATCGATATTTTTTATACCATCAATATTCCAGCCCCAAGCATTAGACATTTTTGATTCACTTTCGTTCATCGAAATGAGTGATTTCATAGTTGTTGTTATACCTGCATTTTTTATTTTATCAATCTCCACTCCATTTAGCTCATACCTAATGTCTTGGAACAAATAGAGTAGAGCATTGTTCGTGAAATTGACACTAGTAGCTTTGTCCTTCGTATCTTTTTTGCTAACGATAATAGTTCCTTCCAAATATAGGGTGCTAGCTGATGGTAATATGTATAAGTCCTGTTGGTTGATAGGTATGCGAATTTCATCGTTCCTGTTGAAACTTGTTACATAGGGCTTGTAGGAATGAAATTCGATTCCTTCTATAGTGTTATCGTAAGTCGGAGCGGATATAACGTCTAAGATGTTCATTTTAGCAATCCGATCGCTCTAAGGAATGCTTTATTGTCTTTAGTTAATTTTATTTTCTTCTTAGAGATAGGTCTTATTTGATAGGTAGCTCGAGCAGAACTGATATTTTTTAGTTGTTGAGACACATTTTTATTGTAGTCAATCATTTTTTTCTTCTAAGATGCAGATATACCTGCACTTCTTCACCGCGTAAATTGATTAATCGTTTGTTTATATCTAACAGTCTAATATGTATGCAGCTTATGTTGTTTTGATTGATTGGAAAGTATATTGCGTTCTTCGGGATTTCTATGATCCTGTATCCAGGTGGCACATTAAGTGCAAATTCGTGAATAATATGACTTGGTTCACCATTTACATATGAACCGCTTACAATATCACATTCAATCCTGACAACGGTCGTAGGTAGAATGTTGACTGGAGACTGTGACACATGCCATTTATTTGCTTTCAAGATTTGTTTGTTAAATCCTAATAGTTTGCCAAAAGAGTCTTCTTTGATAAAATTAATGTCTTTTGTACAGAATATTGTAGTTTTTAAAGTATTATTATTGCACCGTAGTTTGATTGCTGCATCTTTTATTTCAGATTTTAAATAATCGCCGATATCTTGCAATTCATAAGTACCTTCCGGTATTTCAATAAGTTCATTAAAACCATAATAGAACTTATTATTACTTTTATCAATGTTTGGAATAGAATTAAATGCTGAAAAGTGTAATAAAGCACACTCATACTCTCCATCAAGTTGCAATGTATTAGGATAGTTCGTAGTTAACACCGACGAGTCTCCAGTTATCGACAAAGTGAGTGACATCTTGCAAATGATTGAAATGAAAGAAAAGCATATATTTTATAATACATTTTTATTCCAAAAAGTCCACAAATAATTTAGACACAAATGACCACAATTGACTGCATTAAATTTTTGATATCTTGTATAATTATAAAACACATTACATTTTTTTAAATATTGCATCAATTCCATTGGAGGTTTTAAATTTCCATAGCTATCAAAGTATTCGCAGTGATTGTATACTTTAGAATAAGCTACCCAATGCGTTCCTTCGTTCTTAGAATCATCTAAATTAACGATACCACATTCAATGCGTTTTGGTTTCCGAGGTAGTCGATCCTTCATGTAGACCCCACGAAAATATGGGATGTCTCTTGAATACTTTCGAATGTCTACATTAGTTAGAGGGCGATTGGGTAGCATATTTTTCAGTTTTTTGAAGATGTTATAAACAATCCTTTACCGCTTTTATACGGCTTAATGTATAAACCCTTACCCAACACTAAAGCCTCCATAGCTTTATTATGTCGTTCTGTTTCTTGCAAATTTTTTTTGCTCGCTTTGTAATCATTGACGGTTTTTGCAATGCCAGCTGCACCACCAGCTAAAGTTCCTAAAGCCGATAAACCAGCGAAAATTGGAATTAAAGGTAGAACTCCTCCAGTCTTTGGTATGGGTATTACTCGGGGTACTCGAATTCGATGATGAATGTTTGGAAATAACTTTTTTGCTGTTAAGTAAGCTGCTTTTATTAAAGTCTTATTATCTTTGCGTTTGAATTTCTTAATTTTTGATTTTATTTTTGAAACTAAGCTTTTAAATGTTTTAATGCCAGATCCAGACTTTAGTTTCGTTTTCATAACTTTGCTCACTACCCAAGAGCTTAACTTTTCACCTTTCCCTGCATCTTTGGATTTAAGTCTTTGTTTAGCCATGTTAAGTAGTTGTAAATCGGCTTTGTGACGATTTAATAAGTCTGTATGATTTGTATACGCAATGTCGTGTTGCATGCAAGCTTCGTCTAGCTTATTTACACCTCGGTCACCTCGCGCTAAACGTTTGCGAAGTTTGGTTCCTGGTCCGCAATAATTGTATCCTGGCAAATGAACTTCGAATGGTAGATTATTAATTATCCTGTTAACTAGTCCACCTCCTTGCATTACTCAAATTATAATGATAGGATTTAAAGTGCAAAATGGTTATATAATATATTAGTTCATTATTGCAGTTTTTTCAATCCAACTGTTTTCAGCACTGTTTAGACCTAACCATTTGACATACAATTTATTTCCTTTCTTTTTCAATACCTTTTCTATCAAATAAACATCAGGATAATTCGATCTTTGCAGTTCTTGTTCGTAAAACGCTCCTAATATCTTTTGCTTTCGTTGATCTTCTATGTGATATGTGACTGGTAAGGTTTTATTTACCTTTGTTATAATAAATAATTCAGTTGACCAATTAGGAGTGTAACCTTTCTCAAAATTATGTTTGTATTTACTTATACGAACATAATCACCAACTTTGAATTTAGGCTTCCACTGAACTAAATCATGTTTGTAATTTTTTTTAATATTTTCTTTGATTACTTGTTCATTACCTTTATTAACATCTACCGGTTTAAATTGAATAGTGCGATGTTTTGTGCTGTTATATCTCTTCAATGTATCTTCCAATGGTAGTCCTATCCACTTATAGTTTCCATTGAGACTAAAATATTTATATAAATTATTTTTTACAGTTCTAATCAGTCTCTCCACAATTGATGCTTTTTTAGTAGAAAACGATGAGTAATGGTTAATGTTGTGCTTTTTCATAAGCGTTTGAAAGGTGATGTTATAAAATTCTGTTCCCATATCAGTTTGTAAATTAACTGGTTTACGATGACTGTTAATCAATATTCGTTTAAATGCATGAGTAACATCAAGTTTATTTTTTGATTTTAACGGCTCTGTCCAAGCATACTTTGAGAAGCAGTCAATTACAACTAAAATGTAATTATAACCTTTATTATATTTCCTCAGGTTCTGCATGTCCATTAGATCAGCTTGCCACAAGTCATCGATCCCCTTTAGAATGACAGTACGTCTAAGGAAATTTCTTCGTGCAGCTTTGTGTATTTCATTTACTATTTGTTGTTTTGTCATTACTGAGATTTTCAAGTAATTTATCTACCTCTGCTTTAGTATAAAACTTATCTTGCAAATGAGTTGAAACCTCAAGTACCCTTGCTTTTAAAGTAGCTTGAACTATACCCTTTGCATCTTTTATCATTTGAGAACGCAATGTATCAATCAGATTATTAAATTCTTTATGCATATTAGCATTCAATAAATCTACATAATCCTTGTTCACAGACAGATTATTTAATTCTTTTAACGTGTTAGCATTCAATCGATCTACATAATCCTTGTTCACAGCATCGTCTGCTTCTACTGGAGATCTAATTCCTCTCAGTTTTGATGTTTTTAAATCAAAGTCTCCGTTTTCTGATTTTAATAATGCATTTTCATTAAACTCAAATAACTCTGATAAACGCATTCTTTTGTGAATGTAGTGTCCGAATTTATCTACGTTCATGTTTAAGGTGTATTGTATCGAGAGGTTGATAGTAAAATAAACACATTTTAAAATATTTATTTATTTATAACTTTACATTCACGCAATTCTTCAATGATAGAAATAATTTCATTATCTAATCCTGTGTTGCCAGCATCTCTAGATGCAATTAACAATTTCAACCTTTCCACTAATTCATTAGGATCATCCCAGTACACTAAATCGACGTTTTTTCGCCACTTTTTTAGTAACGGTAGACCCTTTCCCTGAACTGTATTCTTCAGTTGAAAAAGAGGTTTAATAACTTGCAAATATTTTTGTCCTTTATTGCTTTTTATTGGCTTACTTGGTTCATAGTCTCGACGATGTGCATTTGTGTCAAGTAACATCAACTTATAATTTTGCATATCACTATCTGTAACCAAGCTTAAGTCTACATCTTTCTTAAGCAACAACTGTTTTAAACCAGGTGTATTTCGATATTTACGTTCAGCCACGGTGATGTATTGATCGTTGATCGTTATGCAAGCAGAGCCTAACATCAGTTGCCCGCGGTCTTTTCTTACTCCAAATGGAATATCTACCAACGCTTCCGAAGATACTGACCAGGATGACGTATCACAAGCTTGATTACTTTCAACTACTGATTCATAAGAAGAGTCACTGTTTGTATCGGATTTATATTTGTCTTCATCATCATTATTATCATTTCTTCCTGCGCTACCAGTTCTTTCTTTCTGCAAAGTTTCGTTAGTAAACGGAACATCAGCAAAATCATCACTAACACGCAGGAGAGGAGTTTGCTTAGCAGCATTAGCAATTAAGTTAAGTGGTTCTGTTACAGGTTTAAAAACAGATTCCAATGCTTGTTTATTGTCGATCTCGGCATCTCTCATTTTTCGTACTTTTATCTTTACAGCTTCTGCCGCATCAACAATTTGTCGTTTCATTGATTTTTCCATATTGGTTAATAGGTCGTAATTGATTTAGCGTCGTAAGGTGAATAATATTATTAGACAGGTAATAGCCTTATATACTATATGTATTCGTGTTCTTAGTCAAAGACTACAAACGTGTCAAATTTACTTCTATAACATCCTTTGTTTTTTGAACAATCTTTATTAATTACAACATAATTGAAAGGTATACTCCATATTTTTGAACACATTTCACGAAATTCAATCCATGTCATGTCAGTGTTGACGTGTTCTTCATAAACATGTTTCATATTTCTTTCATCTTGTTTAAAAAGTACGATTAGGTTTGCGTTATCTCTTACTAACTGTTTAGGGATTTTACTATACGTCTGATTTAGATAAAAACAATCGATGAACTTGTGTCTCCCCATAGCAAAATAATCACGTATATTACTTTGGTTTTCACAAGCAACATCATCAAATACAATTACAGAATTCGGTTTTGCGGTCTGAACACTTAGTACTTGCTCATTTTCATGATATTTCTGAAATGAAATGCCAGGTACTCGTTGCAAGACTTTTTCTAAAAAAAGATACTTAGGTTGTTGCAAGGTTTTCGAATAAACATAAACGTTTTGAAATCTTAAACCATTCTCGTGTATAAGAAGACCAATTATTAAATTAGTTTTTCCACAATTTGACGGTCCGCAAATGATGCATCGTACCGATTTAGGTAATAATTCTCCATGGCGAAAACCAGTCTCCTGAGAATGAACACAAAGTTGGTTTACTTGTAACGATTGTGGTTGTTTTACAAATTTCATGGCAACTGCTTAAACGGTTATATTAATAATGAGTAAATTATTTTATTACACTGACATTTATAACTCATTGTCGCTAACTATTATGATACTGCTAACAATTATTTATAAGTTATACCTTCCCCACAAACTTTGTGGATAAATTTATGTTATTGGAAATTCTAAAAAACTTTTCGTTCCATTCGTAACCAAACGAGTTTTAAAAAGTGGAGTAGCGCCCAAACCACAAACGTTGTGCAATAGGCGTCGAACCAGTATTTTACTGCATTACTGCACTATATAAGATTTCATTTATATTATTGGGCATTCTATTCCACCGAAAGCGACGAAGGCGAACGAAGTGAGCCGTAGGAAGCGACAGGTGGAATAGAATGCCCAATAAATCACTACTTAAGGTGTATGGAGTCCGAGAGTTGTATTCCCACAGACTCCATAATCTCCCCTCGCTTTACATGCATGACTGCACATTTGTCCACACCAAATTCCATCCTGATGGCGTCACTGAAGGTTTCCGTTACCTTCAGTAGCTTCATCAGTTGCAAGTTGTTGGGGGCAAAGAGCTTCAGGTCATCCATGTAAAGGAGGTGTGATATGACCTGACCACCTCTCCTCAACCGATAGCCCAGGCCTGAACCCTCCAGCAGTGTACTGAGAGGGTTCAGGGCTAAACAAAACCACAGAGGACTCAGACTGTCGCCCTGAAATATTCCGCGCTCGATCCTTATAGGTTCGCTGTTTTCCTGAATCTGTCGACATCCTGGATAGTGAAGGACCGTCCTCCACTGCCCCATACATGACGTCAAGAAGGCGCGCAGAGTTGTATCAATTTTATACAACTCCAGCACCCTCATGAGCCATGTATGTGGCACTGAGTCATAGGCCTTCTTGTAATCTATCCAACATGTCGCCAGATCCTTGCGGGAACGGCGAACCTGTTGGCTAATGGCAATGTCTATGAGGAGCAGCTCCTTAGTACCGCGAGACCCGTTCCTACATCCATTCTGAGAAGCAGACATAATGGCGTTATTGTCAATATGTTGATTAATTTTCGCTCTCAGAATGGATGTAAGAACTTTATAGACCGTCGGTAAACACGTTATCGGTCTATAATTTTTAGGTTCCGCAGTACTACCCGATTTATAGAGCAGGTGGGTTATTCCTGTCGTTAGAAACTGGGGCAGCGAGCCTGACTCTAAGACAGACTGGAACTGAGTTGCCAAACGAGCGTGCGACCTTTGGAACCATTTAATCCAAAAGTTTTGCAGTCCGTCTGGCCCTGGAGATTTCCAGTTGGGCAACGGACGGACTGCACGAGCCACATCTTGGGGGCTGATGGTAATTGCCCCCATTTGTGGTATCGGATCGCACGCCTGCTCGACCTCCCGAGTCCAGTCACCTTCGGTATGACTGACAGGCACCGACCAGATATCGCGCCAAAACGAACACATGGCGTCATTATCCGGTAGGCGCATATCAGTCACAGCTTGGTCGGGTCGCTCCCAAGCCCTATAAACCCACCTTTCGTTGCTCCGGAATGTGCGATTCTGAGTGTATCGCTCCACTCGCCGCTTGTACCGACGAATACGGCTTGCCCATGCATAGATCTTCTGCTTCAGGAAGTCGATACGCTCTGTGACGCGGGACAGATAATCTTGAGAACTGATATCAGTCCCCGAGAATGCCCGCCTCACAAAGCGCATCACTCTAGGGCGAGTGTTGCCCTCCCTGAAGCAGATAAGCTTGCCGATGAGTGCTCTAGCCTCACCGATACGACGCTCAATCCTGCACTGCCAAGCTGGTATAGCTGGTCGTGTAGCTCTATCAGTTTTGGGTAATTTGACGTTAGCTACACGACATGCCGCTGCAGCCGCACAGTACAAGATTGAGTGGGTATCGGCAAGGTCTTTGCTGCTATCAAAAAAAAATTGATAGCTGCGAATCTAGAGCACACACCAGCGCCCTATTTTTCTTATGCATGGGCAGACGAGGTAATCGAGGTCTAAGCTCAGGCGGTGTGGAACGATACTCTCGGAATGCACACTCCAAAGCGCTCCTCAATCGTTCATTGCATTGGGTACTCACGGATATAGCCCCGTCGTCGTCATCCTCTCCAACATGGTCAGGTCGCGGTGAAACACTGGGTTGCATTTGCACCGCGGCCGGTGGCAAGGGAGGCGAGACACGGCTACTCCGTGATTCCTTACGCAGTCTATCAATTACGGTGTCATCCAGCATACGGTTACGTTGGATGACCCGCACTTGATCCGATAGACGTTGGGCCGACACGTTGACAGCTGGCTCAAGCACCTGAAACAGAGAGAGCATCCGACCACGGTACGCAGTCAGGTTACTTCCCCCCTCTGTAGCCCCAAAGTATGCGCGCATGACGTTTTCATTAATCGATTGCGTCCATCGCATGCGCTGCACACTTCCACCGGGAGCGGGGACCCTGTCAGAGGCCGATGGGCCTCGAGGTCCCAGGCAATCCGGTGGCCGGCGTCCTCCCCGTCGACGCGTAGGTGGTGGTGTCGTCGGCGGAGAGAAGTATTCGTCGCTCGAGCTCGACGCAACTGCAGCGTCCGGGATCGCTTGACTCACGGTTGTAGGGGGTCCCGACGGCTGCGAGGCGGAGCTGAGCGACGAACCCGAAGATGTTGGGCGTGTATTTTTGGCACGGGCCTGGCTTCGTGTCAACATTTTCTTCTTACTTTTGTCTTCTTTGTCATTGTTTGTTTGTCATTTTAACTATTTTTTTTGTTTTCTTCTTGTTATTGGTTTATTATAATATATAGACATTATTTAAATTTAGTAAATGGATTATTATTATTATTATTTATTATTATTATTATTATTTGTTCGAATATGGTAAAATGGATGTTACAATATTGGTTCCAGCATATCCTGCCATAATATGGCGTACAAATATTTATTAATAATTATGAATTATAGTATAAAATCTGAATCTGTAATAGTTAATTAATAAAGATTGAAATTGTATTGCAGTAATAATCTATACTTAATATTATAAAGAGGAAATATTTTTTTGTTTGTTTGTTTGTTTGTACCGAATAGGCTCCGAAACTACTGGACCGAATTGTAAAATTCTTTCACCAATAGAAAGCTACATTATTCCTGAGTGGCCCACCTAATTTATAATCCCGAAAATTGGTCCTGTGGGAGCGAAGCCGCGGGCAACAGCTAGTAATGAATAAAAATAAAACAATTATCCTATTATATTAGTAATTAATTAATACAATTATAATATTATATTAGCAATTAATTAATTGAATTATATTATTATATTAGTAATCAATTAATAAAACTATATTATTATTATATTAGTAACGACTCCGTTCCGTTGTTTATTGAAGAGTTCTGTTGTATACCGCCGAAGTTCTTCACAAAATTTAAATGGGACCACATGAGTAGCACCAGCCTTCAAATAAAAAAAGAATCATCAAAATTGTTTTACCTAGTAAAAAGTTTTGAGGTGACATACATAAAAGAAAATACAGTTGAATTGATAACCTGCTCTTTTTTGAAGGCCATCGCTCGGCATAATAGGTCTCGCGTGCGAGACAGAGCCACAGCGCTGGTTTTCAGCAGTTTGGTATGCATGTTAGACTGGGGTCGATAATTTTTTTAAAGAAAAAAATATAGGTGCATGAAACCCATTAGAAAAGGAAGAGAATGTAACAAAAATTAAAGGAAAAATAATTTACGGGCGATCTGAGGTCGGGAAGTGGAAGTCACCTCCTACTCACCCCAGTAGGAGGTGACTAGGAGGGTCTGGGCCTTATTACCTGTTATTTCGTTTTTAAATTAAATTATATTTACCATAGTAATGTATATTTTTTTACACCATCAGAAAGTAGAGATTTAAACGAACAAAAAGTCCATCGACTTTTAAAAAAAAGCAGATATTTTGACGGGTGAATTTTCGATTGAAAATTAGGGTACTTTTTTCGATATTATGTCAAAATAAGGTGAAAAATTAAAAAATTAAATAAAAAAATTGCAGTGTGTTTGGGACATGATGATGGTAAGTTTTTACTGAACCAGGTGAAAAAAAAATTGTAAAAGATAAAAATAATAAACCAAAAGCTTGGTTATTTGAATTTTTCACATACATTTTGAGGATATGTGAAAAAAGTGTGAATACCAAAATGTAGATCTTTTTATTATCTGCAACTTTGCGATTTAATTTTTTTCTATAGGACTTGTAATTTTTCTGGAAATCGAGATAAACCGTTTTCACCCTTAAAAACTCACCCCCTTCTACTTCCCGACCTCAGATCGCCCGTAAATTATTTTACAATGCATGTCCTCGAAAAGAGCGTTTTCCAAGCAGCCAAACTGTGCGGAAAGTGTCACTTTTTTTTACTAGTGCTTTTTACTTTCCTGTACTTTTTTAATTTTTAACTCCAACGTCAGCCCGCCGCATAGAGTTTTCATTATTTGAGAAAAGTTTTAAAAATTAGTTAAGTACAGATTATCATTCATATAAAAGGTAAAACAAAACTAATACTTCATTTAAGGCGTTTTAATTACACTAGATTTTGATCAATAAATTAATTTTAAATATTCATTAAATATGAGAAATGAATATGAGAATGAATTTTTTGCTCGTGCCTTTTTGCGTTACGATGTGACAGCTATTTGCACATGCGCAGTAGATATGCCCGTGGAACTATGAACTATTACTTAATCTGTGGATATTCTGAGCGCCCTTGGATAAGCGCCATTTTATTAATTTCTTGCTTGGTTCAGATATATTTTTTTATTTCCTCGCACAATGCATAGTAAAATGTTGTATGATACACGTGCGTAAGATGATTTCCGACTCGTATCGATTTATCCACCATATATAAAAATGATGAGCAGTGGTGGCCCAGTGGTATCGGCTGCGACTTACAAGTTGTAGGTCGTGGTTTCGAACCCAGGCAGGCGCTATACTTTGTGTAAATTATTTCATCACCACTGCTCTCAAAAACGGTGAAGGAAAACATCGTGAGAAAACCGGCATGTCCTAGAACCAAAAATTCGAAGACATGTGACATCCACCAACCCGCACTGGGCCCGCGTGGTGGATTACAGCCCATTCCCTCTCACAGAGAGGAGGCCTGTGTCCCAGCAGTGGGAACATTAATAGGCTGATAATGTGATATAATGTGATATAAAAATACCACTCATAGGAAATCACCTACTTGCCGCACTTGTAGCATAAATAACTATTTCCATTAATTCCGTTTTTTTACAATTTTCAAAGGCTTCGGCACTGGTCTATGTGTAAACCAACAAAAAAATCGATTGTCGTCGGCGTTTTTGGAACCAAATTACTTGATACAATTTTGCTTCTTTTGTTTTTGATGTATTGATGATGTTGATTTGTTACAGTGTTTCATGTGGTGCTGAGGAATAAGTAAAACGTCCTGTTTATAAGAAGTAGACATATATGTTTTGGCAGCTCAACATAAATTAAAATACGGGTAAGACAATGGTGCATGTTCAATTTTCACGTGGAAACCGGCTTTAAGTGGTAATACGCAGTACTAACATTTCATGTAAACAACGTTCCACGTAGGTAATAGCTAATAACGACCTTCCTAAAGGCTCGACGCGATTCGATTAATATCAAAGCGACAAGAGATTATCACAAGTCACATGGACGCAATGCGATGCAAACTGCAATTGAAATTTTCATAGAAAATATGTGCGCATCGTCATATTACAGAAGTCCAATAATGGATCCTCCTCTCGCCTCTCCAATAGGGATGATTCCTGGGTAGAAACATAATAATTCTATTTAGTCAGTCAGTGAGATTATAAAACAAAATTGGGCACGTATTTTTTGCTTTACTAAATCAATAAAAAATTAAAAAGTTAAAGCGCATCAAAGTTCAGGAGTGGGTGCTTGTGACGTTACTTAGGCAGTATAAAGTGTACTAGCGGCGTGACGTCACGCGATATTTCAACAAATTATATCGTCGTCACTTTATGTTTACGTATCAGAAAAAAAAATACGTGTCCATTATTTTTTATTAACAGGAAACGGGGGCAGAGAGCGCCGACTGAATTTCCTTAGTAAAAAGTCATAATTCGAGGTTTGGCTCTCGTCTCTTGCCTCCTCCAATATTAGACCAATTTAAAAGATATTCCGTAAACTGAAAATTAAAGATATATACTATGCTCATATGTTTTCCTTTTTGATGATACATTATCTTTATAAGCACTAGAGCCCTCAAAAAATGCTCAAAATTGGGCTGTCAACAGAGGCTTAGTGTACAAATTTGACAAATATAAATGAAAAAAGGAAAACATAGGGACATATCATACTTTACCAGTTTATGGAATATCTTTTAAATTGGTCCAATATTGGAGGAGGAAAGAGACGAGAGCCAAACCTCTAATTATGACTTTTTACTAAGCAAATTCAGTCGGCGCTCTCTGCCCATATTTCCTCTTAACCTACCTGACGGACGAAAAACTAATTTTCAGTAACTACCCTATTGCTTTGCTTCGTTTTTCGGCAATTCAAATCCAACTGCTACCTGCAACCCTACGAAGATCGTCGCTTCACCTATCCTGAGAGCGTCCTATCTTACTTGAATTCGGCAAGGCAAAGAACAGA
Source organism: Orthosia incerta (assembly GCA_948252205.1). Lineage (NCBI taxonomy): Eukaryota > Metazoa > Arthropoda > Insecta > Lepidoptera > Noctuidae > Orthosia > Orthosia incerta. The sequence goes on from OX411758.1 coordinate 26,022,953, forward strand.
GTATGAAAAACTTTTTAACAAAAAAATCAAACCGACTTCCAAAACAAAATACTTCAAAGTGAAAAATAACTTTTCACTTCTCATGCTCTGAAATTGCTTATTTATCAGGATATAGGCTGCACAAAATCGATTTTTGTGCACAAGTGCATTAACGTATCTACTTATAAATGTATCTATATTAAGGCAAATAAAATGAGCAATACAGCCAAACACAATAAAAACTTCACAGATAGAATTTGTTATTTAATAATATTTACTTTAATTTATTTGCCTTTTGTGTGTTTTTAAGACATAAAAGATATTAAAATTAAAATACGGTAGGTTATTTAATTTAAAAAATATATATATTACAAAATTAATTTAATAGTAGGCTGTATAGGTCTGCAGCCCAAGCCTAATATCAATGACGTAAAATTAAAAAAAAAGCGGCGGGAAACCGGTCTTGTTTTTTCGTGCTTTTATTAATTTCTTCAAATTTGCTAAAACTAATTTTACTTTGAATAATAATTAAAGAAATGTTATGTTATACTACTGTTTTATTTCCTCGCAATCGAAATGAAAAGCAGACTTTATAACTCGTCCACAAAACCATTTTATCCTCGACATTACTATCAGCCCTCGCCTTCGGCTCGGGCTGCTAATAGTCTCGGATAAAAATGGTTCGTTTTGTGCACTCGTTGTAAAATCTACTATTCTTTTCCGAAGTCGGTGCCTTTGGTACCTATTATTTTCGGTTTCAACACAGACTTCAGGAATGAAAGTTATTTTTCGCTTTGAAGAGTAATTGGTCGATTTTTCATACTCTTTGCCTTGCCGAATTCATTACGCAATAAGGCTGCTGCGGTTCCCATTTAAGAACACGTCTACTCCAACGGCCATCTGTTCTACGGCTTATATGCTTAGCTTCCCTAATCAGTATCAGTAGTTATTTCGACAACTTTGGTTTTCTGTCAAATCACTTCGTTTCAGATTCAATCCCTTAGAGAGATTCCTTGCAATACGTCCGCGATATCGGCTTATCGACGCATTATTACGTAACGCCATCAGAAAGACCCCTTAGTAATCGTAAAATCATTGCACAGTACAGCGTATCAATTGACTTGACCCCTACATCGCGTGCGCTGACGCCGTGTTACTGTCTTATCAGTAGCCATGTGTATTTACAATGATTTCTTTATAATCGACTGATAAGGGAATTGCTCGGTTCATCGAGTCCACGGGGATATGCGATGCGTCGCAAAAACATTAAATACAGGCTTTGTTTATAGTGGAAATGTCAAATTCGTGTATAAGAATCGGAAGGAAGCTTCAACACAGAAGTTATAGAAGGGTTTTTCAAAGTATTTTCCTATTTGTTGTGTTTTTATTTGGAAGTCGGTTGTATTTTTTTTGTAAAAAAAGTTTTTATGCCTTACCAAGCAAATTACCGTAGTCACCTCCTTTCTATGTTCAAGCTTTTTCCGTTTCTTATAAACGAATTTGACATTCCCAATATAAACAAACCTTGTATTAAATGTTATATATGGCGAGAAGGGTGGCCGATACATGCAAACCATCGAGAAGTCAGGATGTATTCCCTTAGGTTAAGACATCGTGTGTGGGCAGGTAGTTGGGTTGAATTGTGAAAATGAAATCACACAAATTATTCGATACACCGAGTTTATTTAAATAGACACAAGTCACAGTTACAATCTCGCTTACTAATATTACGGATCAATAGCGATTCTACGACATCTTTTATATATTAGTCTACGTCTACGACGTCTAAGCTCTAAGGCGGTCAGTAGTCAACTGCCATATTCAGCTGTTCCCACCACGCAAGTGGTTAGAGAAAGCGCGCCAAAGCGTAGTTGTTCTTGATTTGCAGACAGGTGGCGTGCTTGTGATTTGTTTTTACGTCCGTACTATTGACTAAACCCGACATAATTTATTATATTTTGACTCTAGTCTTCTCGATCTTTTCCACGTTTTTTTTGTTCTGTGATCTTTTCGTATGGCACTTAGCCTTGGAAACTGAAAGCTGCAGACTGCAAACGCATCGACGCCTTTGAGATGTGGTGCTGGAGAAAGATGCTCCGTATCCCCTGGACAGCATTTCGGACTAACATCTCCATATTGCGAGAACTCAAAATCTCCTCGCGGCTGGCATCCGAGTGTCTGCGCATGTATATAGAATACTTCGACCACATTGCAAAGACGGTGGCAACCTCGAGAGGCTCATCGTGACCGGCGAAGTAGATTGGAAAGGCCTCGTGGACGCATCCCAATACGTTGGTCTGACCAGATCCGCTCTTGACTGAGACAGAAACAGATCGAGAAAGATCGATCAAGAAAAAGTAATGCAGAAGGGGAGAAGGATACTTACTATTTATTGAGTTTTATAGCCTACTTTTGGCCCAGAAAAATTATTCACTGCAGTTCCTTGCCCGGCAATTTTGCCAATAAGATTCTACTGAACAGGAAGTGGTAACCATCCATGGCGACACTAATCCACAGCAGATGCACTTACAAATAAGTTAATTTTCAACAAACATGTATTAAATCATAGGTCATATTCTCTGCAGGGGACCACAGAGACAATGCATTTCATTCAACGTTTTATGCAATAAACTACATGGACATTCACTATGAAAGGAGTCCCTTATTCATGGTTCATAGTTCAGGACTGACTATTAGGTCAACTATGAATCATTATGCAGATTGTAAAGACATTGAAATGACCGATGATTTGAAAATATGAATCACATGATTTTATTAGCTTCTGCCAGCGGTTTCGCCCGCGTGAAAAGTGTTTTATCTACACTCACAACGTAAAGTTCCAAATATGAATTCAAAAAATATTGTATAAACACGCACTTTATGTTCGTGGATAGGTAAAATAAAAATAAAAAACCAGTGCAACATTTTCCTTCGATTTTCAAACAACGGCATCATAAAATAACTTTTTAATTTCTATAGCACACTTTTACTTTTTAATTTATTGGCGCTTATGGGCTCATTGACTTAATATAGAAAAGTAGTGTCATTGTCTATGGATGCGCGCGCTGGGCTTCATGCGCAATGAGAATCTAAATTGCCCGCCATACCACATATTTTTCTATTTCCTTTTTTGTTTTATTTCAACTGTATGAGTGAAGATAAATTAGTGTATGCAACAGCATATAATTAGGTATTCAAACACTCGCGTGTTATTATTATCACATTCAGCTTCGCCTCATGTGATAAACCAACGCTCGTGTTTTAATAACTCCTATTATATGACCATTGCATAAACTACTATTGTCATCCCAATGGAACATTATACCGGGATAGGGAAGCCTATGTGCAATTCCAGACTACAATCTATCTCTGTGCCACATTTCATCCAGATCCGTTCAGCCGTTTTGGCGTGATTGAGTAACAAACATACACCCACACACATCCATCCATCCAAACTTTCACACTTATAATATTACTATGTATATATGTATATACAACGAGCTTTTTTCCGCGGCTTCGTTCCCGAGGCATCGCATCACACATCACATCATCAGCCTTTTAATGATCCCACTACTGGGGCACAGGACACAGGCCTCCTCTCATAGAGGGAGTGGGCTTTAATCCAACACGCGGACCCAATGCGGATATCCCGAGGCATATCCCGTTGAAATCAAGCTTTTTATCCATGACTCGAAATTTTCGTAATTAGAACAGAGCGTCTAGAAAAGTGAAAATCTATCAACGAAGTCGTCGTAATAGCGATTGGAAAAATGGAAAAAATGTAAGGAATTTCAAACGCTTTCTAAATGTCACGTGATGATTTTGGCATTTCGACAACGCTGATAGAATCACACTTTGTCTAAAGCCTTTCTGATTTAAATCTTTACAAACATATTATGAAAAAACATGCAATTTTATGTAGATATCCCTTTATTAAGGCGTATATATTTCCTAATGTTAACGCGGTACTGCCCGTGTGCCCGCTCGGTGCCGTAATATTAATATTGGAAAGTTTTGTGTGTAAAATATTTTTTGATTTACTTATCCTATGTAGGTTAAAAATAAATTCTAACCATCAGTGTTTCTGTGCAAAAATATTTTAAAACATCAAAGTCGTTTTGGAGGTTTTTTGATGATGTTTTTTTTTTCTTATATTCATGTGTTAATACAATCAGGTACTCAAATACGTTAATAATTATATTGTAGTAAATTTATATTTTAATTTAAAAGTACCCATTCATATAATTGTATTTCTTTTTTATAATTTGTATGTCAATTGGCAAAACATAGCGCACTATACCTAATTTTTAAGATCTTGCATGTCATTATTACCTATGTTTTACAAATAAATGATTTTGATTTTGATTTTGAGGAGTATGCAAAATAAGCGAAAAAATATCTTGCTGTTAATTTTTTTTTACAAAAAAATATGTTTCACAGATAATGTACATGGATCAATAAGTTTTCAGAACTTTTAACCTAGCCGTTACTAAGGAATTTGCTTTAGAAAGTAACTATTTTACGGCTTTAGAGCGGAGTAAGGGCCTTAAGATTAAGACAACAGGAAAAATCACAATAATAAATAACAATGGAGGGTTTTATTGCTGAACATAATAACGAATAAACATTGATGACAAATAAAAACCAATTAAAAATACCCAATAACTGTAATCAACATGAAAGAGGAAAGTTCATACCGCATTGATTGACAATACCAATACATGGTACAAATAATGCCAAAGGTCAATGTTGTCAATAGCTGATGCTCATTTGTTTACGATATTATAGATTCTTAAGAGCTTGCACAATAATAGCGTATTATGCCGAAGAGGCTATGTTTATAAACTTGCCCAACGTATAAGCGTATGAGGAAATTTATGGAACTTATTATGCCTACGTGGTGCGCCGTGTAAGACTTCTTCAAAAGTTTCAGCACAAAAAGTTGGTAACAAAATAAAGTTGTTCGACAGTTTGACAAGGTATGTCGATTTGAGTTTTTCCGTGGATTTACCACAGTACAGAGAAGTACTACGTAATAGATATTTCACGTTCCAAGTACACAATTTTGAGCTCAATATCCATGACGGTTGGGTTGATCCTTGACGGCGCGTTTCTTGCGAGGCTGCTCGAACTAAGACCCCGCGTCCACCAACCACGCACTCCCCTCGCACGTGCGAACTGAGACATGACAACCGACTAGCGATGGCGGTGCGGTGCCGGGACCGCGTAAAAGTGTAGGCATCACTAACGTAACCAGAAGTCCCGTTTTGAACGGGACTGTCCCTTTTTATAATTACCTAGTTTTTATAGTCCCGGTGTCCCCGAAATGAAATCTGGGACGCAAAATTGTCCCGTTTTCTGAGCCGGACGGACGGCCGCCGCATGTGGTATCGAAATTACAATAATATCTGAAAAAGTCATTAATATGTATTGGATGTGGAGCCCATGTAATTCACAATGCAATAAAATGACAGCCCTAAATTCTTCTCCTATCGTTCAGTCCATCCAAAGGTTGTCTGTAAGAGATTGCCCTGTGCGATAAGACCGCCCATTGTACACTTTGTTTTTGAAAATGTTTGTCCTGTGTGTTTTTTATTTTGTGGTGTACAAAAAAGTTTATAATAAATAAATAAAATCTGCTGCAGACAGGCTACCCTTAGATTACAAAAGCATTATTGTGAAGATATATATATATTTTTTATATTTACACGATTCGAGTTGAAGCTTTAAGGTTACACTAGTCAACGGCACGAACTATTTTGTGCGCGGGGTTAAAATGCATTTTATATCAACCGACAACACGTGCGGAAGAGATTGATGCTGTGATGAGCAGTAGGCAGCTATTTCACGAACGAATACACACTTTTGCAAATTTGTAGCGAAATGGATAATGATTTAGGACGAAACCGAGCGCGCGAAATTTTATAAACAGACCTTTGGGAGTCTGGTTATCATGAAACAACGACAAAACGTATCTGTTCAAAATAAAATTATTTGCATTGTTGAACTAGTAATCTATCCCTGTATGGTGGCCGTTTTGCAATTTTCCGTCTTCTTATGGTATTTATTCGCACCCAAAAATGCATTAAAATTAGTGTCGAAATGTGGAACTTTCGACGCTCATAACTTTCAAATATTTACTTTTTTCACTTTTTTGTTTGCATGCAGGGCTAGATAATGATGAGACAAATTGATATCACTTTTTATTTTGAACGTACATTGTCAAACAGTGGAATAATCCCTAGACTACGTTTGTATGGAATAATTTTCGACTAGTGTAACCTTAAAGGAGTTTTGCGCCGAAACTGAAACGGAATATCAACAAATGCTCGGCTATAGCAAAACCTTATGCCTGCCTTGGAAAGGGTTTTAAAAATGTATCAGCCATTAGAAACTACTTTTCGAGTAACTACCTATAAAAAAATGTCCCCTGTTACTAAAAACTTTTTTGAAGATCCCACATCCGAATTGTGGCCAATGTTCCGTTTCGAGTCAAAGAATAAATGGTCACGTTAGGCATCACAGATATAAATCTATTCGATTGTATGTACTTCGCGTGCCAAAAAACGGAGTAAAGTCACGATCAATGATCGTAATCTGAGCTTTTCATTTAACATTATCGGCAAAGAAAAATGCCTTTTTATGCCATATTGAGCTGTAAAGAATGTATAGAAAAAGTTGGCCGAGGCAATGGAAATGTTTTCTTTCATTGGTACGTAAATTTGTTTTTAAAGTGTTTGTGAAAATGTGGCACGGACTTACGTTGGTTTTCATACAGATGCAGGGACTTGCGTTATCTATTTAGACTTATGTCTGTGGTCGGCATTCATCGCTGTAAGTACCGTCGAGTGAAGGAGGCCTGGCTTTACTCTCGTGGCATACAGATGCAGGGACTTGCGTTATCTATTTAGACTTATGTCTGTGGTCGGCATTCATCGCTGTAAATACCGTCGAGTGAAGGAGGCCTGGCTTTACTCTCGTGGCATACAGATGCAGGGACTTGCGTTATCTATTTAGACTTATGTCTGTGGTAGGCATTCATCGCTGTAAGTACCGTCGAGTGAAGGAGGCCTGGCTTTACTCTCATGGCATACAGATGCAGGGACTTGCGTTATCTATTTAGACTTATTTCTGTGGTAGGCATTCATCGCTGTAAGTACCGTCGAGTGAAGGAGGCCTGGCTTTACTCTCGTGGCATACAGATGCAGGGACTTGCGTTATCTATTTAGACTTATGTCTGTGGTCGGCATTCATCGCTGTAAGTACCGTCGAGTGAAGGAGGCCTGGCTTTACTCTCGTGGCATATGCTACAGGAACCGTGTATTTACCGGGATAAAACGCCATAGCACTCAGCAATGGTGTCGCTTCCTACCAGTAAAATAAAGTTCTACCAAAGATTACTCCTAAAAAACGTTGAAGGAACACTAGGAATTTTACCTATATCGTGAGTGCATTTTCAAGCATCTATTGTAACATACACAAACAGGTAGACCCGGAACAACTAGAATCTGTAGACCACACCTTTCGGGAAGTGGACCCACGACACGGAGCGCAGCAACTAATCGCTTATCTACTTTGCAAAACAAACAAGGATTTTATCTTTATGACAATCATTATTGTTTTTTTTTTATCAAATATAGGCTCGCGCTTGACCACTATCTCACCTGATAATCATAAGCGATGATGTGGTCGATGATGGAGCACGCTTGCCTAGAAGTAACCTATTCACTCTTGACTTAAAGACTACTAGATTGTAGCTATCGGGAAACACAGACTCCGGCAGGGAATTGCACTCCTTAGCTGTACGCATAATAAAAGTATTCTCAAAACGTTTAGTGCGTATGGGTGGGATGTCCACCATGTACCGGTGGCGCATCGCCGTACGACTGGTAGTCCGATGATGAAACGGGCTGGGCGGAATTAGATCATGCAATTCCATCGCACACTCCCCGAAATGTAATCGATAAAAAACCGACAAGCTGGCAACTCGGCGACGATGTTCAAGGCTCTGGAGCTTTGACTTACCTCTGACTTTGACTTACATCTACCAGAGCCTCATCGCCGATGAGCTTCTTGGCCCGCTTTTCGATCGACTCTAGTGCATCAAGCTGGTATTTGGCAGATCCGTCCCAGAGATGAGAACAGTACTCCATGCATGATCGAACTTGCGCTTGATACAAGCTGAGCAGCTGTTCTGGCGTGAAGAACCTTCTCACCTTTGCAAGGATCCCCAGCTTTTTGGCAGCCAGCTAAACCTTTGCCTCAATGTATGGGCCAAAATTGAGAGTCGATGTCAACGTAACGCCAAGAAGCTTGATAAATAAATGCGGCGGACTACCTGAGAACTGTGGAATCTTCCAGGAGAACAAAGACCGGATGCTCACTTGATTTATTATTTTCTTTTTACCTTTTATTATTTCATCACTGACAGTAACAAGACAATCATCCCTCTATTCTGCCGGAAACGACAAAGCAATCAGTTCAAATGAGCGTAAAGTGTGAAAATGTACTTCCTTATAAGGATAATCTCATGAGTCCTGAGCAACCGTATTGATTTCTCTTGGAGACAGTAAGGGAGCTCAATATCAGTTGGGAAACAGAAAGACATAAATTCTTGATCTTAAGCATACTCCTTAGTTCGTTTGTACTATCCTGCACGCAGCACGTTGTGCCTCGCACAATTTATCACGCAAAAATGATTATTCACATTTATTTATATGAATAAAAAAGGGTATTTATTTACATTAAAATTACAAATATTTTTGCATATTCTCAAAATTGACGGCAAGTTGAATCGATTGAAAAAACTTTTAGTTTCTTAAGTGATCGGAAAGTTGAGAGCGGGCACCATACGTCCTGACGTCACCGGGATGCGGGCCATTACGGTGAGCTGCCCAGTGCGGGTCGGGTCGACGATGAAGTACCTGGGACTCGTCCTTGACAGCCGGTGGAATTTCGTGGAGCATTTCCGACGTTTGGCTCCCAGACTGGAGCGGGCGGGCGCTGCCCTCAAGCGGCTGCTGCCCAATCTAGGGGGTCTAAACGCCTCCTGCCGGAGGCTCTACGCGGGGGTCGTGCGGTCCATGGCCCTTTACGGAGCACCGGTATGGGCGCGTTCCCTGAGGCGGCGACCTGCCCGCCGGTTAAACGCGTCCCAAAGTGTCATGGCCATCCGGCTGGTCCGGGGATACTCCTTGCCGGATTGCCGCCATGGGATCTAGAAGCAAAAGTCCTCGCGCAAATATGGGAGTGGCGCATGGAGGCGAAATGCCGGGGCGAAAGTCGAGTTGCCGCGTCAAATCGCGGCTCGGCGGACAGAGCTCCGGCAGGATCTCATAGCATTTTCTTTTTTTTTTGCAAGAGTATGTTCTGAAATTGGTCCCATTTTAACTTGGTGAAGATCTGATGAAGAAATTCAAAGATATACAACAGAAATCTTAAAGAAGAACACAGATGGTCACACGAACTCCTAAATGCTAAGTATGTCACGGGTATAAGATATCTCGAATAGTTAACCGACTATGATGAAGCAAATACTTATAAATAAATGGTACTGATGAAAATGGCACCATCGAACTGATCTGATGATGAAGCCGGAAGGTAAGCACTGGAATTCTGAAATAAAACAATGTATCCTAGTCGTGTTTGGGCTTATTGGAATCGCCATGAGATGTACTTTGGCTATAAATGATTATCATGTTAATTAGAAAAACTTACCAAAACTAAAAAGTCGGTTTGTGTCGCAAACCGACTTTTTAGTTTTGGTAAGTTTTTCCGACTTCGGAAAAGGAAGTTATTTTTTGCTTTGTAGTTTTTTGTTCTGGAAGTCGGTTTGATTTTTTGTTAAAAAGTTTTTATACCGGTTATGTTCAAGTTTCATGATATTTGGGTAATATATTCTGGCGTTAGGTAGCTTACTTAGGCAACTGACTTCGGTAACTTACTTAAAAACTTGCCTATTAGGTACAACTAACTAAATGCAATAAATTGGTACCTACGAAAGACACCGACTTCCAAAAATGAAGTTATTGTTCACTTTGTAGTTTTATTTGGAAGTCGTATCGTATAGTATTTTTTGTAAAAAGTTCACAGGATCCGTTTTCGGGATAAAAAAATGGCCTATGTCACTCAGGAATAATGTAGCTTTCTATTGGTGAAAGATTATTTTAAATCGGTCCAGTAGTTTCGGAGCCTATTCGGTACAAACAAACATACAAACAAACAAAAAAATCTTTCCTCTTTGTAATATTGGATGAAATAGATTTTAATTGACGGTGGCTAAGTCAAGTTTGAGTCGAGTGGAGCAAATGGTTTTGGTTAAGATATTGTGGTAACTATTTACATTATTTCTAGGTTTAGTACGAGTACCTCTCTCTCTATCTTCTTTGAAATCCTAGCTAAAGGAAGAATAACAATGTAATTTTCATTACTTAGTATCAGTTGATAGGTGATTCCCTGTATACTATTTATATTACTAAATTAATATTCAAAGACTTAGCGATAAAAATATTATACTTTTAGTGGAGATAACTGGGCTTCCCGGTACGAAGTTACTTAGTACATTGACACCACTTGTGTTACAAAAGTAAAAGTGTCTGAAAACTTTTTCAGTTTTAGTCCCTCGTAGTATGAAACAGGCTCTGATGCTTTCAATCCGACTATTAAAGTCATATTCTTCTTGTTTATCAATGTTTTGTTATGTACAAGTAAAATTTGAAAATTTATAAATACCTCGACACACTTTTTATTGCATGCTACATATTTTTTCTAGAAGTAGACGCGCTTCGATCGACAATCTATTGAACACGTAAATATGATACGTTATTTTGCGAAAACACCTCGATTCAAACAGTAAAACATCCATAACTTTTGAACGGCTGAACCAAAATCAAAATCTTTTCATCCGAGGGCTATGATGCCACAGACAGATACACAAATACACCCAGACACAAGGACACAAAGACACAAAGACACAAAGACACAAAGACTCAAAGACACAAAGGCACAACGACACAAAGACGCAAAGACACAACGAGACACAGACACAAAGACACAACTACACAAGGCCACAAAGACACAAAGACACAAACAACAAGGACACAAAGACACACAAGGACACAAAGACCCAAAGGCACACAGATAAAGACACACAGACACAAATGTACAAAGGCATAAATACACAAAGACACAAATACACACACAGTTACACACGTCAAACTTAAACAACCCCTCTTTTTCCGTTAGATGTTAAAAATGAACTTATACTTCCTATTTTCCAACTCAATGGAAATATTTCAGGGAGTGATATACTCATTAATATAAACAACTTATAAAACCGAAAACGAAATAACAAAAAAAAACATGAGTCATGAAACGAGAAAACCATAAGTGCTTTCATACTCTGAAAGATTATTCAACAAAATAATATGCTTAGCTGGTAGCATCTTGAGAAAATCGGCATTTCTTAGAACAAAAATTACACCGATCAACAATTATTGAGCCCACTTCATGAATTACGGCCCACTCCCTCTCAAGAGGCATTACCCAATATTAATAATTAAGCTGATTAAGCTGCCTGATTTTGGATCTACAACAAAACTTAGCGACGTAAATAAATAAAACGGTAGAAGTCCATGAAACAATAATTAAGGTCTATCCACAGATCAGGGCCGTGCCCGGGACGTGGACGGACCATGCCCCGTCAGGGGCTCAAAAAAATATCCGTGTGTAGGTGTAAATTTTATATGAACTCGTTCACACACGTCCGTGCACGGGCCAGTGACGAAGCTTCAATGCCTGGGCCCGGCCCTGTCACGTCCCGGGCGCGGCTCTGATATGTGTAGATAGACTTTCGTCATAAAATAAAAATATTACCTCGTAGGTACAGTACTATAGTTGCAAGCACTACATACAGACTACCGAGCATGAGGTCCTTCGATTCCCGGTCGGGACGTGTTATTGGGTTTTTAGGGTTCCGTACCCAAAGGGCAAAAACGGTACCCTATTACTAAGACTGCGCGGTCCGTCTGTCTGTCTGTCTGTCTGTCAATAGGCTGTATCTCATGAACCGTGATAGATAGACAGTTGAATTGAAGTTTTTCACAGATGATGTATTTCTGTTGCCGCTGTAACAACAAATACTAAAAACATAATAAAATAAATATTTAAGTGGGGCTCCCATACAACAAACGTGATTATTTGGCCATTTTTTGCGATAAACTGTGTCCGGTGGATGGCAATAGGCTCGTGTGCTTTATCCCTAATGGGACTTCAACATTGATTTAGTTAGTACTATACGTATCTACTTCTCTGCCTTACCCTTCAGACAGATCTGGGTAAAATACATACTTTGCTTTAATTAAAATACAAATAACAAAATACTATCTCGCATGTATTTAAAAAACCAAATACAATCTTTTTTTATACAATTTTTATATAAAATTCAAATAACAATATACGTTATGACTTGATACATAACGTACTGTACAGGTGCAGTGTTGCCAACTTTAAAGATTGACATATTAAACAGGAATTGATTATTAAATTTGAACAGAACTAATGTAGGCATGTTCCATACAATTCTATCCCAACCAAATGACGATGATGCGAAAGATTTGTTCAAATTCATGGCCCACGTGTTGTGAAAGTACAATTGCTTAGGATACGATGGGACTGACATACGCTATGCGTAAAAGGCCCTATAAATAAATAAAGAAAAAAAAAAAAGCGGTCGCTATTTTGCTTACGAAAGCTATCGAGCGCTATTTTCTGCAGAACGCACCCATTAAGATCGCTAAATTTATTGATGTTCAATAGTATCTTGTATTCATAAGTATTTAAATTACTAACTAAAAAAAATCTTTTTTGCAAAAACATACTACCGACTTCCAAATAAAAAACTACAAAGTGAAAAATAACTTTATTTTTGGAAGTCGGTGTCTTTCGTAGGTACCAATTTGTTTGCTATATAGACACCGACTTCCAAAAATAAAGTTATTTTTCACTTTGTAGTTTTTTATTTGGAAAACGGAAGTATTTTTTTGCAAAAAAGTTTTATTTTATTTTACCCTTTTTAGTCGTACCTATCTATTAAGCAAGTTTTTTTAGTAAGTACCTATAACGCCAGAATAGATTACCCGAATAACATGAAACTTGAACATAATCGATGAAATGAGAGATCGGCGTACCCCTTTCGAGCGTACTGGCGTGATGTTACGTTATGAAATGGTATAAACAATTAACAGAAATGCGATTGCAGCAATCCCGAGAGATTTTCCGTTATTTATTGAAGAGTTCTGTTGTATATCTCCGAAGTTCTTCATCAGATCTTCACCAAATTAAAATGGGACCAATTTCGGAATATTTTCTTTAAAACAAAAAAATAATTTTCAAAATCGGTTCACAATTGACGGAGATATCGATGAACATACACAAAAAAAAAAACATACATGAAGTCGAACATAGAACCTCCTCCTTTTTGGAAAGTCGGTTAAAAATACTATCTCGCATTTATTTAAAATAACAAAAACAATGTTATACTATTTTTATTTAAAATTCAAATAACAAAATATGTTATGACATGATACATGACAATTTGACGTACTTTACAGGTGCAGTGTTGCCAACTTTAAGATGGACATATTAAGCGGTCGCCATTTTGCTTACGAAAGCTATCGAGCGCTATTTTCTGCAGAACGCACCCATTAAGATCGCTAAATTTATTTATGTTCAAATGTATTTTGAATCCATAAGTATTTGAATTACTAACTACAAAATACCTCTGCGTTAGGTATTTGAAATACAAATTACATTTTTAAGTAGCAATTGAATAACAAATACAAGATACGTGTGTAGAGTGTTTGTATTTAAATTACAAGTAATTCTTTCCCAACTGTGCCTTTAGAAAAGGATAGTATTTAAACGAGCGAAAAAAAAATCAAATTAAAGGTGTAAAAAATACTGAATATGGCTTACTGAAATACTAAGTGGGCGACAAACAGTGGGCGAATACAAATGTTTAAAACAGCGACTTGAAAATATAAGTTTGTCGACAGGGCTCCTTTTTCTGTCTGCAGGGTCTAAAGTAACCTAACATGAAGTAGATGACGGTTCGCTCGCTTTGCTCGCTCACTTCAGCTCTCGTCATCCCCTTCGAACCTAACCTATCCGTGTCGGGGTGCGCTAAGTTCCCGAGCTCGCTTCGCTCGCTCTTGGACACGAATAAACCCGAACTCCCGCACTGCACAGTGATGTCGCCTCGATAGTTGTTCAGCTATTTTCAAAAGAATAATATGCTAAAATAGAAAAAATAGAACCCCAAATACAATTAAAGTATGTAACAATATTATTACCGCAGCTCACAAAAATCTCCTAAAAGGTATTACTCAAACCGGATAAATAGTTACTTACTTAGTATAATAGTCGCCCATTCAGTATATTTTTCCCTCGGTTAATAATTTCCCTTTAGAAAATATAGATGCGATGTCATGTTTAAGGAGAAATATTTTCCTACAACGCCACACAACATTCACACGAACTACGAATCACTATTTGTTCAGCAGTTTTCTAGATCAATTCGCATAGACAGACTCGTGCCTTGTTTCTTTATAATGGTAATAAAATCATTTGCTGATGCAATTAATATCGAACAAATCATATTCGAGACGTTATCTCAGAAACATTTGCGTGGTGGTAAACCCCCTGTGTCATACTTAGCCTAATATTAAGGAAAATGTATGAGGTAATTATTTGTTTGTTCTTTAAGCAGCTGTAAAAAAATATGCATCAGTAATCAACCTACTGCAGACTAAAAAAAACCAGCCAAGTGCGAGTCGGACTCGCGCACGAAGGATTCCGTTCCATTATCGAAAAAAAATCACTTTTGTTGTATAGGAGCCACACTTAAATATTAATTTTATTATGTTTTTAGTATTTATTGTTATAGCGGCAACAGAAATACATTATCTGTGAAAATTTCAACTGTCTAGCTATCACGGTTCATGAGATACATCCTGGTGACAGACAGACAGACGAACCACGTAGTCTTAGTAATAGGGTCCCGTTTTTACCCTTAAGGGTACGGAACCCTAAAAACTCTCTTCTGAAGAGGAAAATTTATCTATACGGTCAACAAAAGTATGAATAAAGTAATCTAGGCCTTCAAAGATGTTTTATGTTCAATTCACAGTGACATAATAAGATGAAAATGAGGGATTTTAATTGCGTCGATAGGCGACATCGCCCACGTATTAATCGGTCGAATTGCATCCATTTTAACTTACTTGCAATTACGCTTAGTAAAAATCGCTTATAGGTGGGTTTTAAGGCCGTATCCTAACCAAAAAATCAGCATGAGATATGAGCATTCCTATTGGCCTAGCGGCACTGGTGGCGCATGAATTACGGTAGTAATTACGCCCAGATTTTAGTTTAAAATCTTTATAAACTCGAATATTGGTCTTTTGAAAAAAATAAAACTTACAAAATGTTCGTTTACAAATTCTCTATCCATTATAAAAATTAATTAATGAACACTTTACGAGGAGATGCATGCTATCAATAATTATTTAAAAAATGTATGGTTTTGTTGGAAGGAGATTAGTGTAACATATACCTCTTTCTTTAAAATCAACATTATGTAGAAATTTAATGTATTTTTATTAATTGATTTTACTTTTTAAATAAAGAGTAGATAGCTCTTAAAAAACTGAACAAAAACGACTAGCGCGGCGTTTGGCTCGGGGAGGCGCCTTAAATTGAATCGTGTCGAGCCAGAAAGATGTCGCTTAGATTCTGTGCAAAGGTGTACTATGTGTGCGACTTAGTATTTACTAGCTGTTCCCTGCGGCTTCGCTCCCGTCAACTGGCTACCACCTAACCTACCTACCCTACCCAACCAACCTACCTACCCACCTGCCCTATCCTGCCCTACCATACACTACCCTACCCTACCTTACCCTACTCTACCTACCTACAATTTGTTTTTTGAGACAATAATTAGACTATTTCCTGCCCCAGGATGTCATCTATCTCGTTGCCGAATTTTATTGAAATCCGTTCAGTGGTTTAGGCGTGAAAAGGAAACATACAGAAAGACACAGTTACTTCCGAATTTATAATATTACTAGCTTCTGCCAGCGGCTTCGCCCGCGTGAATGTCGAAAATTATCCCGAGGGAACATAATTATTCCTGGGATAAAAAGTATCATATGTGCTATTACAGTCTATAATCTATCTCTGTGCCAAATTTTCCAGATCCGTCCAGCCGTTTAAGCGCGTGTGTGTGTTTGTATGTAACAAACATTCAAACACACACGTGCGCACACACAAACACACACACACGCAAACTTTCGCCTTTATTTATTTATTTAACCATTAATGTACACATACATGATAAATAGACAAGAAGAAGGAACAGAAAATAGGTACAAAGGTACCTTTATAATATTACTAAGATTATATAGTATGAAGTGTGATGTGAATAGTACCTATGGATACTACAAAAAGTTATTTTCTCGACTAATCATTGGTATCGCCACTATCTTCGCAATTGACTAGTATTCTGAAAGACATGGATACGTCTGTGAATCATGGTTTGATTTTAGGGTTCCGTACCCAAAGGGTAAAAACGGGAACCTATTACTAAGACTCCGTGGTCCGTCTGTCTGTCTGTATGTCTGTCACCAGGCTGTATCTCATGAACCGTGATAGCTAGACAGTTGAAATTTTTACAGATGATGTATTTCTATTGCCGCAATAACAACAAATACAAAAACAGAATAAAATTAAGTGGGGTTCCCATACAACAAACGTGTTGTCTTTGCCGTTTTTTGCGTTAATGGTACGGAACCATTCGTGCGCGAGTCCGACTCGCACTTGGCCGGTTTTTAAATCTTGGCATACAACTCTTTTAAACTGCAGAAGGTATACTAGTTTGGAATTTACCCTCGAGGCTCATCGTGAAATAACCGCGGGATTAGCAGAGCAGAAGACTGCAATGACATTGTAAAATAAACTTTATTTTTAGTCTCTTTAATTGAAACGGGATTATACGACGATGCCTTAAGAGCTATTACGAAGAAGATACTTGAAACAATTCTGAAACATTGCTTCATTTCAGGTTCTTGAGGATGTGACTTATTTAATTAATTTCCCGTTTCAAAGTGCCTTTAAGCTGAAGAAATTCGTTGCTTCTGTTTGTAGCCTTGTTGACAATCCAATTATCACCGTCATTTTATAACCATTACAGATTAATTACCTTATCTCTTGCTAAAGTAAACTCATTTTTGTTTTGTATATATTAAGTTTAATGGACATCTAACAGTCAAAACTGAAATATAAGAGTTCGAGGTGGTAGCTAGGCAGTGCGGACGGAAAAGCCACAAACGGAATCACTTTTTTTAAATACACGCAGTAAGCACGAAATTGTAATACCCAAATTCAGATTAACGAAAACTAGCAAGTCTTTTCTTATAAACAGTATACGCTTTTATAACAAGTTGCCTAAGTCAGTTATAGAACTGACCGATGGAAAGTTCAAAAACTACATCAAACGTGTCCTTGTTAAAAAAGCATATTATAAAATCAAGGACTACGTTGAAGATAAAAAATTTGGCTTCGACACCCTCTGCGCATGCGGCTTCCCTGGTAACTCATAAACGGCACAAATATATGGATATCTCTAACTATTCTCAATCTCGTTTTTTTTTTCTCTTTTAATTAGACTTTTTACAATATTTTTCAATCATCATTATAGCCCTTTGCTAAGAATAGTTACAGCACTGATTACAGTATTTGTGCCACATGTTAAATTTAGTGTTGTGGTTTTTTTTTTTTACCTTTGTATATATAGATTCTTTTACCTATTGTGAATGTGTGAACATTGTAGGCTTTCTAGTTTTCTAGATGATTGTTAACATTTGTTAACTTTTTATTTCGTGCATAATTTTTTTTTTGTTTGTTTGTTTTTTTTTTTCTTTCAATTTCGTACGACTTATTGTCGGGCCTACGTTGTCCCCCCATATCAAAGTACTAATGCTGTAACATGGAAATATTGTAAACAAAACAATTTAAAAGAGTAACCATGGAGTTTCTTGCCGGTTCTTCTCCATAGGAAACGACTAACCTGAACCGTGCACCTTTTGTCGACGTTTTATAAGTGCCCATGTAGGCCTATGTAAAATAAAAATATTTGATTTTGATTTTTGATTTTAACTTCATTCCTAGCCTGGCTTAGCGCAACTCTGATATAAAACATCTAGCAGAAGTAGCAACAATTTGTTCATACGAAACAGAGAGAGATGTGCATGAGGGATGCGAGCGAGGAATATGAGCTATGAGTGTGCGAGTCTAAAGCGGGTCCTGCCCAATCTAGGGGGTCCAAACACCTCCTCCATGGAGTTTCTTGCCGGTTCTTCTCCATAGGAAACGACTAACCCGAACCGTGCTCCTTTTGTCGACGTTTTATAAGTGCCCGTGTAGGCCTATGTAAAATAAAATAAAATGTTTTTTTTTTTGCTGTACGCGGGGGTCGTGCGGACCATGGCCCTTTACGGCGCACTGGTGTGGGCGCGTTCCCTGAGGCGGCGACCAGCCCGCTCGTTAAACGCGTCCCAAAGGATCATGGCCATCCGGTATGGGTATCGATATTGAAAGCGGTATCCCTGGACCGGCGTCCGGGGATACCACACGTTCTACGGTGTATTGGCGAGTCTCCTTGCCGGATTGTCGCCATGGGATCTGGAGGCAAAAGATCTCGCGCAGATATGGGATTGGCGCGAGGAGGCGAAATGCCGAAGCGAAACTCCGCTGCCGCGTCAAACCGCAGCTCGGTGGACAGAGCTCCGGCAGGATCTTATGGTGACATGGAGAGAGTGACTGTCTCAAACCTGTGCTGGGCACGCCACAATTGCGGTGATAAGGCCCCTCTTTGAGGAGTGGCTAGAGAGGCGCCACGGCGTCCTCTCCTTTCGCCTGACGCAGGTCCTCACGGCTGTTTCGGGAGGTACCTGTTCAGGATAAGGCGGGAGGAGAAGCCCAGGTGTCACAATTGTATGGATCGTCCGGAGGACACGGTGGAGCATACGGTGGAGGTCTGCCCCGCTTGGGCGGAGCACCGACGTTTCCTCGTGGAGGCGATCAGCGGTGGTGGCCTCCTCCTTCTGCGAAGCTGTAATGCTCGCGAAGGAGGAGGCGAAACGCGTGAGTGCGACGTAACGGAGACGCCCTCACACCCCTAACCACCGCAAGAGACGCCCTGGGCGTCGAGAGTCGCAGGCTTGCGGACGGTGAGTAATGGGTAGCTCGCCGTCCGATAAGGACCAGGCCGGAGTCGAAGGCGCGTAGTGTTCCACGTGCGCCTCAAAGAGATGTTAGCAATAACTGAGAGAGTCCGCTAGGGCCGATGCTTGTCTGGGTCACGGATCAATTTGAAAGAGAGTTACCGCGGCAACACAGGCCTCCTCTCTGTGAGGGAATGGGCAGTAATCCACCACGCGAGCATGGTCCGGGTTTGTCGATGTCACATGTAATGTTTTTTTAGTGCTATGATCATCATTATCATTTCAGCCGAAAAACGTCCACTGCTGTACATAGGCTTGCCCCAGGAGTTGCCACATTGACCGATCCCGTGCGTTTCGCATCCAGCGCCTTCGAGCAACCTTAACCAGGTCATTGGTTCATTTTGTGTGAGGCCTACCAACGCATCGTCTTCCGATTTGCGGTTGCCATCCCAGAACTTTTCGGCCCCATCGGCCATCCGTTCTGCAAGCAGTGTGCCCTGCCCACTGCTACTTAAGGCCGTACCCTGACCAAAAAATCAGCATGAGATATGAGCATTCCTATTGGCCTAGCGGCACTGGTGGCGCATGAATTACGGTAGTGAATACGCCCAGATTTTAGAATAAAATCTTTATAAAATCGAATATTGGTCTTTTGAAAAAAAATAAAACTTACAAAATGTTCGTTATCAAATTGTCTATCCATTAGTGTTAGTATAAAAAATAATTAATGAACACTTTACGAGGAGATGCATGCTATCAATAATTAAATCACATTTTTATGGTTTTGTTGGAAGGTGATTATTGACACATCAACATTATGTAGAATTTTTTTGTTTTTTTATTAATTGATCTTTCGGGATTTATAGTAGCCTATGTTACCCCATTAAACATCATCTAACAGTGAAAGTCCCGCCAAAATCGGTCCAGCCGTTTCGAAACAAACAGACAGACAGACAAAAATAAAAATTGGATTTCTGTTATTAGTACCGTATATACTTTCACATGAACGTTGTTATTTTGATATTACATAAAGACATTTCAATATATAAATCGCTTGTTAGTGATTCTAAGTAAGATATGCCTTAATATTTTCTGTTTTTATCCATTTAAACCTGTAATTGGTTCTGTATTAGGTACTAACGAAATAAATAGGGTAGTTGACAAAAAATATCGTGTGACGTCACGGTGTGCTACACTTTATACTGACAAAGTGACGTCACAAACCCCCACTCCTGTCGGGTGGCTATAAGCTCTTAATAATAAAGTAAGATTACTTTGAGTGTGTGTAAGGGACAGATGTACATAACTTGTATACATCTGTCCCTTACACACTCAAAATTACCTTACTTTAAGAGCTTATGGTCACCCCCCTAAACTTTGATGCGCATTGAGCAAATAAACAAACTCTCGAGGCTATTAGTACCACTTTCTGAATCGTCCTTGACACAGCCAACAAGAGCCTCTCAAGATGGTATATAGTATAATAATATACATTAAAATTGATAACAAATTAGGTACTCATTTGAGTTCTCAGAAATGTAAGAGTTCAATTACTTCAGTCGGTTCCTCCCCTGGAGATAAGTACGTTTAGGGAAAAGTATGTAAACTACTGAAATGACAACAAGGTGATAATCAGGTCATGTTTTTAAAAACAGTGTTTTAAACTGATAAGAATGATATAATGGTGACTAATTTGATATATTAGTTTATCCTCGCACCGGAACGCCTTGCAGCAATTACACATAAGTCATAAGTCATTTATTCATTTGTTTAACTAGGTACAATAATAGTGGTATATACAGGTAATAAATAGTGCGCTATGTTATGCCAGAGGGCTTACAATGGATACACCAATGGAGCACAATCTTAGAATAAACTCACTCTAAGTCCAGGTTTTCTCACGATGTTTTCCTTCGCCGTTGTCAACGATGTCTAAGATAAACTTAGAAAGTACTTAAATGAATTGAAAAAGTCAGATTGGTACTTGCCCGGATTCGAACCCACGTCCTCGCACGAGAGGTGAGGTCTTAGCCACTGGGCCACATTACATATGCTAATGTAAGTAGGGCAAAGTGGTAAGAGCGTTGGCGGAGCGATAAGCGGAGCGGCGCCTGCGTAAGCATATTAACACACTCTACTTTTATCACAAAAATAAATATTGAGACTTGGTTGAATTTGCATTATTGTATATTTTTATTTGAGAGCAGTAGTGGCCCAGTGGTATCGGCTGCGACTTACAAGTTAAAGGTCGTGGGTTCGAGCCGAGGCAGCCGCTTTACTTTGTGTAAATTATTTCATCACCACTGCTCTCAAACATCGTGAGGAAACCGGCATGTCCTAGAACCAAAGAATCGAAGACATGTGACATCCACCAACCAGAACTGGGTCCGCGTGGTGGATTACAGCAGACCTGTGTCCCAGCAGTGGGAACATTAAAAGGTTGATGATGATTTTTTACCCGACTACGGCGTCGCAGTGTTTGTTGATCGGTATCTAAGTATCTATGTAAGCATTTACTATGTTAATTTGTGCCCTCAGGCTCTGCAAAACCCCCGAAATACTTTAAATAAATAGTAAGTTCAAAAACTATAACCAGACTACTGAAAAATCTACTCAATAAAGTATGAAACAAGAAAATATTCTCATCTGAAATAGCCACAGGTCGTATGCCACTTTGCATTGTTTTGTTAGAGTAGGTGGCATACGACCAATACGACCACGGTTAACCTCCACTGTAAATATTTCAGATTAGAATATTTTCTTGTTTCATAGTTTTTAGAGCGTGATTTTTCAGTAGTTGGGTTTTAGTTGAACTTATTTTTGACGTCTTAATGTTGGCTATGATTGGACCATACTAATTTGAAATAAAACCACAACCGTATTTGTGCTCCTATTTTTCGGCCCGTTTTTGAACCGCTTACCGGGCATCTAGTGTATTATTTATTGATCGAAGTTACTTACGTTTTCTAAAACTACGAGTTAAATAGCAAAACTCTGTCGATTCTTGCAAAAACAAAAATCGCAAGTCCCAATATTTTTTTAGTGCAGCCTTTATGGTTCTTACTGCTAGAACACATGCCTGTAAGATGGAATGGGCCATCATAGTCCACCACGCGGGCACCATGTGAGTTGGCTGGATGTAACATGTCTTCGGATCGTTGGTTCTAGTCTAGTATATGCTGGTTTTTTCACCCCCAGCAGCGATGGTTGAGGTGACTCCATGTTCTGAGCTCCACATGAATTTTATGAAGACAGCTATTTATCCAAAGTATTGGCAGGCGAGATCATTGACATGAACCGAACATTAATCCAGAAGGCTACTGTAGCTAATGGAAAACTCAACCACTTAATCGATCTAGGGATCGAACTTAAAACCAAATCCTTAGAAATCGCAGGCCGCAATTGAGACCGCAAGACCGACGAGACAGTAGTGGTAGTGGTAGTAGTAGGGACTCGCTTTTCCGCACTTAGACTCCCATTTGGTCCGTTGTGCGTTGGGGCTGTACTGGCTGACATAGCCAGCCTAGCTCCGTCAAAGCACAGAAGCTTCCTGGGAGCTTCACAGGCTTCTCGGAGCGACCTCACTGTTCCGAGGATTTCTTCGCGTTGAGATGCCACGGCCTCGCATTCCAGGATTACGTGGGCGGCTGATTCTTCGGCGTTAAAACAGCCCCTGCAAAGTGGGCTGTCCGTGGCGCCTATGTTGTATAGATGTTTGTTAAGAAAGGTGTGGCCCGTTATTGCCCCTACAATTATTTTGAGGTTATTTCTACTCAGGCTGAGGAGTTTTTTAGTTAGACACGGGTGTACATTTGGCAAAGCCATTTTCGACTGTCTACAGTCTGTTGCCCGTGACCATCTGTTATTGTGTAGCTCTGTTGATCTTTGGCGAATCCACGCACGAAATTGCGAAAAGGGCAAGGGGATAAGCGGGTACGGGCCTAGCACTACCATCTCGGAGCCCCTTTTCGCAAGCTCGTCTGCGGCATCATTGCCTAGGGATCCACTATGCCCCCTGATCCACTGGAGGGTGATTCGATTGGATTTCGATATACTCTCCAGGGCGAGGTGGCATTCAAAGATAAGTTTATTGTTGGTAAGTTTATTTTATAAAGCCTTGAGCACGGCCAGACTATCAGAAAGGAAACTGATACCGTAGTTCTGGATGCCTAAGCGCTTTACAGTTTTTGCAGCTTGTGTTAAGGCGACACATTCACATTGAAATATCGAACTGTGTGTGCCGAGCGGAAAGTTAATGTTGAGGTCAAGGGAGTGTACGCCAGCACCTGAGCCGTTATTTGTTTTCGATCCATCTGTGTAAATTCGTACTTCATTGGCTCCAGACTGATCACTTTCTTCCTCTATTGTTTGTATGTTATAGGTTTTGTTGCACATAGGTTGTTTTTGAATCCTATCACACGGGGTAGCGATGAGAGGCTGATACTCAATCGCCCGGTCCAGGATTTTAGCGTGTGGACTGGTGAGGTTTTTGCCCCATATGTCTAGATGCATTAGCCCGATGGCGGCTAGCGCCGCCTCTTGCTGTATGTACAGGTCCAGGGGTGTTAATTGTAGGGCTATCGCCATGGTTGCTGTTGGGGTGGTTCTCATGCAGCCAGTGATAGCTGAACAGGCCTGTCGTTGGAACCGTTGGAGTCGGGCGATGGTGGTCGATAGTTCTGTTCTCGTCCACCAAACCAGAGCGCCATAAGCCAACATTGGCCTGATCACCGCTGTGTATAGCCACAGAGTAATCTTTGGAGAGAGCCCCCACGTTTTTTCTAACATTTTTTTACACTGGTAAAGTGCAATTGTGCATTTGTTGAGTTTGTAGTCAAGATGCTTGTTCCATAGTAATTTTCTATCAAGGATCACCCCCAAGTACATGACCTCTTCTTTTAGTGTTAAATCTGTGTTAAAAAGTTTTGGGAGCCTATGTGGTCCAAACTTCCAGTTGTATTTTTAACCGTCTTTCCAAAAAGAAGGAGGGTCAAAAAACGAAACCCTTATGGATTCGTCATGTCTGTCTGTCTGTCCGTATGTCAAGCCACTTTTTTTCCGAAACTATAAAAACTATGCTGTTGAAACTTGGTAAATAGATGTATTCTGTGAACCGCATTAAGATTTTCAAGAAAAAAATACAATACATTCTGGGGGTTCCCCTACTTAGAACTGAAACTAAACATTTTGTTTTCATCAAACCCTTAATACGTATGGGGTATCTATGGATAGGTCTTGAAAAATGATATTGAGTTTTCTATTATTATTTTTTCTAAACTGAATAGCTTGCGCGAAAGACACTTCCAAAGTGGTAAAATGTGTGTCCCTCCCCCCTCTGTAACTTTCTAAAATAAGAGAATGATAAAACTACAAAAATATATAATGTACATCACCATGTAAACTTCCACCGAAAATTGGTTTGAACGAGATCTAGTCAGTAGTTTTTTTTTAATACGTCATAAATCGTAAACCGCAATTTACCAAGTACGGAACCCTTCGCGCGCGAGTCCGACTCGCACTTGGCCAGTTTTTTTTTGTGTATGTTCACCGATTTCGCCGTCAGTTGTGACCGATTTTGACTTTTTTTTTGTTTGAAATAGTATTATCCCAAATTGATCCCATTTAAATTTGGTCAAGATTTTATGAAAAACTTCGGCGATGTACAACAGAACCCTTCAATAAATGACGGCAAATCTCTCGGAATTGCTACAATCGCATGTTTGTTTATTGTTTATACCATATAATAACATAACATCACGCCAGTACGCTCTAAAGGGGTACGCATGTGTACAGTTCACCTTGGAACACTCTCATATCACCCGTTAAGTTCAAAGTTTCATGATATTTGGATAATCTATTCTAGCGTTATAGGTACCTTACTATAGTACTTGCCTATTAGGTACCACAACTAAAAAGTGCTGACTTCGAAATAAAAACACTACAAAGTGAAAATAACTTCTATTTCAGAAGTCGGGGTCAAAAAACGTAGAAAAGAAAACAGATACACTGATTTCCAAAACAGAAGTTTTTTTTCACTTTAGTTATTTTTGTAAAAAAGCTTTTTTAACTTAAAATAAACCTAAATATTTTCATGATTGAAATCTTAACAAAATCACGAAAGATTTTCACCCCAATCTAACGCCCCGTTAAAAAGCTAATTAAAACAGCAATAAGAACAAAACAACAAAAACGGAAAGGTATTTAAAACTCATTTTGCCAACTCATTCAACAAATACAAAATATAATTCAAGTAAATGGCTTCTCATTCAATGAAATCTAAAAATAATCTCGAAATACTTAAACAGCCTTGATTCTTGAATAGAAAACTTAAATGTCTACAATAATAAGAAATGGCTTGTACAAATATTTTATGTAGGTTTAAGTCTAAAGTTTTCATGTCAATTTTAAGTTATAGAAGTTATAATTACATGACAGAGTCCGAGTGATGAGAGGCGAGAATTTCGGCGTTTTAGGCATCCAGGCGGTTGCCACCCCGACGCCTTCTCCTCCGAGAGGGATTGGCACTCTCACGATCTCGCACGTCGCGGCGGCCTCCTTCTGAATCATCACGGTCTGAAAAATGTGACAATATGTTAAAATTGACAACGATGCGGCCGTTGTCACATTGTCTCAACTCGCCTGTCTGCGAGAGCCTTTTGCCTTTTCTCGTGCGTCCACTGATTGCCTAAACATCATCAGCTGTGAGTCAATGTGACCCGTGCCGAGAAAACGATTCCAATTAAAATGATTTCGATTGATTCACACATTCGTTGGCACGTGATTTGAATTAGAACAGCTCTAGCTTACGTGGTGTTATACGAACCAAACTGATACAGAGTCGGAACGAAACGCTGAAATTGGACACAGCATATTGACTCTTATCTCCACAGTGGAATGTACACATTTCAATGGATCAATCTTCGAATTAACAAATGCGATCGTCTTTTTGTCTGGATAGAAATTGGCCTCAGTAAAATACGGAAACTCTTTCTATCTTTGTAATCTTTTATTTTTGTCTGGCTTTTGCTAGAAGCTTCGCTTGCGTAAACATCGTTTGTGATCCAGTGGATTTCGTAGGTACTAGGCATGTAAGGGGGCGCACTCGCAAACTTAGCGCCCCAAGTCTACCTCACCTGCTCGTGGTGCATCCTGCTGATCAACAAACGAGGCTCTGACGACAATCGACAAATGGCGGTATAACCATTTCAACAAATCTTCGCAGTCAAATGGCACAGACTGGTGACGGGCAGCAGCGTCACCAGTGCGAGAAATTTGCGATCTGCGATCGCCAACCCGCATACCCAGCGTGGCGATTATGGGCAAACCCTCCATGGCAAGTCAAAAGAAACCACGGCCCCCAGTGCCCGGCCGCCCTGCTGTTATTGCTGATTATGGCGGCGGTCACGTTAGCGGCAGGGCACTCGGGGGTGCGAAGAATCGCCGGGTTACGGACTACGGCCGCCAAAACCATAAAACAAAACTGACCTTGGCTACGTACAACGGACGCACGTTACGGCTTGACGAACACCTCGTGCAGCTTGAACAGGAGCTCGAAAATATAAGGTTGCACATTCTGGGGTTGAGTAAAGTCCGAAGAGAGGGGGAGGACACAATAACTCTTGAATCGGGCCACCTTATGTATTTCCGAGAGGGAGACCAGCTATCCCAAGGCGGTGTCGGGTTCCTGGTTAACAAATCCATCTGTAGCAACGTTGTGGAAGTCTCCAGTGTGTCGAACAGGGTAGCGTACCTCATGGTGAAGCTAACCGAGAGGTATAGCCTCAAGGTTGTGCAAGTCTACGCACCGACCTCGGCGCACTTGGACGACGAAATGGAGGAAATGTTCGAGGACATTTACAAGGCCTTGCACTCCACCACTAAGACCCACTACAGCGTTGTCATGGGGGATTTTAACGCTAAAGTGGGAGTACAAAATTGCAGCGAATCGGTATTAGGATCCTACGGGGGCAAAAGGGGGCAAATGCTTGTCAACTTCCTAGAGAAGGAGGGGCTTTTCGTAATGAATTCCTTTTTTAAGAAGCAGCCTCAAAGAAAGTGGACGTGGCAAAGCCCCGACACTATGACCAAAAATGAGATAGACTTCATCATAACGGATAAAAAGCATATATTCAGGGATGTCTCAGTGATCAACAGGTTTAATACCGG
Source organism: Orthosia incerta (assembly GCA_948252205.1). NCBI lineage: Eukaryota > Metazoa > Arthropoda > Insecta > Lepidoptera > Noctuidae > Orthosia > Orthosia incerta. The sequence continues at coordinate 26,050,378 of OX411758.1, forward strand.
CAGTGATCACAGACTTGTTCGAGGCTCTCTGAATATCAACTTCAAGCTTGAGAGAACTCGTTTGATGAAGTCTAGGCTCCGTCCAAACTTGCTCCAAACTATGTTGGGATCTGAAGCGTTCCAATCAGACCTGGAGAACCGGTTCGCTGTCTTGGAAACCACAGACGACGTTGACCAGACGCTCGACCAAACGGTGCAAATCCTCAGGGAGGAAGGTACGAGATTTTGTAAGATGCGGCGTACGGGCCGGAAGTCTAAACTTTCGGAAGAGACTGTAAAGCTCATGACGGAGCGACGGCAAAATCCACCAGCCACTTCGCCAGAACAGCGGGCACTCAACAAAACTATTAGGAAACTGGTACGACGGGATCTCCGGCGATCCAATACGCTCTCTATAGAGAAAGCGATTGAGCAAAACCGGGGGTCAAAAGTGTTCTTCCAGCACTTGGGAGGAGCCATCTGACGAAGCTGGCTAAATCGAGTGGGGATATCGTCGTTTCGAGGCCGGAGATTCTTTCAGAAGTTGAAAACTTCTACGGCCAACTGTACGCATCGCATGCATCTCGGCCTGATCCCGAAAATGAGGATTCTAGAGCCACCTTAACCCGCCATTTTACAGAAGACCTGCCTGAAGTAAGCCAAGACGAAATCGAGGCGACTCTCAAACAGCTTAAAAATGGAAAAGCCCCGGGCGAGGACGGGATTACAACCGAGCTCCTGAAAGCGGGAGGACGCCCGGTATTGAAGGAGCTTGGGGGGCTCTTTAACTCTGTCCTGTTCTCTGGGAGAACGCCAGTGGCGTGGCAAAGGAGCGTGGTCGTTCTTTTCTTCAAAAAGGGTGACAAGACCCTTTTGAAGAATTACAGACCCATTTCGCTTCTTAGTCACGTTTATAAGTTGTTTTCGAGAGTCGTCACGAATCGTCTAGCGCGAAGACTCGACGAGTTTCAGCCACCGGAGCAGGCCGGATTCCGAGGAGGATACAGCACTATAGACCACATCCACACGTTGCGGCAAATTATACAAAAGTCGGAAGAGTATAATCGGCCCCTGTGTTTTGCTTTTGTGGACTATGAGAAGGCTTTTGACTCCATCGAAACCTGGTCTGTTTTGGAGTCTATGCAGCGATGCCAAGTTGACTGGCGATACATCCAAGTGCTGAGATGTCTTTATGAAAACGCAACAATGACCGTCCAAAGTCAGGACCGGCAAACTAGGCATATCTCACTGCGTCGAGGGGTTAGACAAGGGGACGTAATTTCCCCGAAATTGTTTAGTAACGCAATGGAGGATATGTTTAAGACGCTGGACTGGGAACGACGCGGCATTAATATAAACGGCGAGTACATCTCACACTTAAGATTTGCGGATGACATCGTCATAATGGCAGAGTCGGTGCACGACTTGCAGCAGATGCTGGATGGCCTAGCTGATTCTTCTGCACGCATCGGTCTCCGGTTGAACTTGGATAAAACCCAGGTTATGTTCAATTCACACGTCACTCCGGGATCGATTGTGGTCAATGGTGGTGCTCTTAAAGTTGTTCGAGAATACGTTTACCTCGGGCAAACTCTGCAGTTTGGTAAGAACAACTTTGAGAAGGAGGCTAGCAGAAGAATACAGCTGGGCTGGGTGGCGTTTGGAAAACTTCGTCGAGTCTTCTCGTCGCGCATCCCACAAAGCCTGAAGACTAAAGTCTTCAACCAGTGCGTCCTACCTGTTATGACCTACGGTGCCGAGACGTGGACACTCACAATATGGCTGGTTCATCAGTTCAAAGTTGCTCAGCGAGCTATGGAAAGGGCTATGCTCGCAGTCTCTCTAAGGGATCGAATCAGAAACGAGGTGATACGGCAGAGAACCAAAGTAGTCGACATAGCTCACAGAATAAGTAAGCTGAAGTGGCAATGGGCCGGCCATATAAGTCGTAGAACCGATGACCGTTGGGGTAAACGTGTTCTTGAGTGGAGGCCGCGAACTGGTAAACGTAAGGTAGGACGCCCTCAGGCTAGGTGGAGCGACGATCTTCGCAGGGTGGCTGGTAGAAGCTGGATGACAGTTGCCGAAAATCGAACCAAATGGCGTGCAATTGGAGAGGCCTATGTCCAGCAGTGGACTGCTATAGGCTGATGATGAATGATGATGATGATGAGGCATGGACTGCCTAAGGTCCATACTTTAAACGATGGGCATTTTTCGGTCATTTGCATTCTTTTAAATATCGCAGTATATGCTGGCAAGCCTTTCTGGCCTCACACAGGTCTTTTTAGAGTTCCGTACCCAAAGGGTATAAACTGGACCCTATTACTAAGACTCCGCGATCCGTCTGTCTGTTCGTCTGTCACCAGGTTGTATCTCATGAACGGTGATAGCTAGACAGTTGAAATTTTCACAGATGATGTATTTCTGTTGCTGCTATAACAACAAATACTAAAAACAGATTAAAATAAATATTTAAGTGAAAGCTCACATACAACAAACGTGATTTTTGCCGTTTTTTTTGCGATAATGGTACGGAACCCCTTGTGCGTGAGTCCGACTCGCACTTGGCCGGTTTTTTATATTTTCTTCTGAATTACCTGTGCGAATCACAATAAAAACTTTAATCTTTTTCGTCTTGGAAAATGAGCAAAATATTCTGCTAGTATTTTGCTGTCCAAAATTCCCAAGCTTCTACGTCGCATCATGTAGCGTACTGTAAGTATAAACCTTCATTGTTGCATGTAATTTATTGTTCGTCATATGTACATATAAGAATAATTGATAGCACGCGTTGTTCATATACTGCGTATTCATGGGGTAGCTTCTAGAAAAACATGAAGGGAAAAATATGATTTGACGATAAAGGTTGATGCAGAAGGCACACTTTTCAAAACTAATATTATTATAAGTGAATAGGTTGCTTCTAGGCAAGCGTGCTTCACCTTCGACCACATCATCACTTAACATCAGGCGATATAGTGGTCAAACGCGAGCCTAAAACAAATAAAAAAAAAGAGATTTTTTACAAGCTTTTATTTAACTTGCAATGTATGTATGTAAGTGTGTTCGGGTCAAATCGTGCAACTGAATTTTAAAGCAGTTATCCTCTACCGATAAAGATGAAATTTTGCATACGCGTTTAGTTTGAATGACAAAAGTCAAAAGTCAAAGCACTTTATTTCAAGTAGGCCAGTTACAGGCACTTTTGAATTGTCAAAAGACAAAATAAAATATTACAAAATTATGGTGCTACAGTCCCAGTCACAAGACATAATAACTGTGAAAGTACCGTAGATGCCCATTCCAAGGCGTAGATCTCTATGGAGAAGAACGGGCAAGAAACTCCATGGACACTCTTTTTCAATTAGGTAATTATTACAAATCATGTGTTACATCATTCATGTTGAGATTACACATTATGTGAGAACGATGTAGAAAGTTAAAAGTGTCCATAGTAAATATAAAAAGACAATTCAGAAATAAAATTAGAATCAATTAAAATAAACCATGGCAGCTAAAAGATGACCAGTCCCAACCGACAGCGCCCGTTCACGAACATGACACATGTATCAGCACCATTCAGCTCAACCATTTTGAAGGGAGCTAAATGATCCGACACACGCGCCATCATCGGCGATACATTTGAGTGAGCATGACATACTCTCAACCACCGGAGTCATTCAAGTCAATAGAAGACGTAGGTATCTAGACAATGATAGCTCTGAAGTACATGGTACTCACACAATGCTGGCTATGCTGCTATATAATACTAGAAAGATTGACTCTATATAATGCAAATATAGTAGCAATCTTCATCAGCTCCGACAATAACAGTAAACGATACCTACGACAGTCTTACCAAAAAATAAAATGAAAAAAAATATACATAAAAACGAAATTAAAAAATAATAATATTTAACCTGACAGCAAGCTAATTTTGGTAAAAGAACACGAACATTGTCTTGAGTTCAACACAGCGACCAACTATGCTTATCATCTAAATAATCATGAATAGAATAGTATGCCTTAGAACAGAGATTAGCTTTTACTTTTGCTTTAAATGCGTTAAATGGCAAATCTAGAAAAGAAGACGGTAACTTGTTCTAAAAAGTTATACCAACCCCAACGAATGAACTATGCACCTTATGAAGTCGATGAAAGGGAGCTCGTAATTTGTCCTTATTTCTGGTGTTAAAGTTGTGAATATCAATGTATGGTTAGCTAAGTGACGTCATTCTAAATCCAATATGGTGGATGGCCCAAGATGGCGGCTAGTTATTTTTTGTGCACTGCCATGATATGGGTATCAAATGCCTGCTATGAAAAGGGTTTGCTGAGAAGAATACAAAAAAGCTTGTTTTAAAAAATATTTTTTAATGTAAAATTTAGTTTTCAGTAACGATAAGCTCGCGTTAGACCACTATCTCACCTAATGGTAAGCATTGGATGCAGTCGACGGTGAAGTACACTTGCATAGAAGAAACCTATTCACTCTTGATATAAAGACCCCGAGGTTGTAGATATCGGGCAACACAAACTTGGGTAAGGAATTCCACTCATTAGCTGCCGCACAATGAAAGTATTACCAAAACGTTTAATGCTTATGGATTTCCACCATGTACCGATGGCGCATTGCCCTACGGCTTTTAATCCACTAGTAGATAACATTTTTTGTTTTTAATCTCTGGCTAGCCCAGTTACGAAAATTATATCATTGACGAAAATTATATCAATCTTAAACTAGCACTTTACAACCCCACTATACTGAGTAGTAAGAGTTGTATCGATAACTTTGCTCACAATTATCAAAAGGAATGCAAGGCAAAAAAAATTGATTTTGGTCTCTCTGATCACACGTCTCTAATGCTAACAGTGCGTATTGAAAAAACATGTAAATTACCCCATTGGAAATTCAAAAGGCAAGATATCTCTACGGACAACCTAATGACATTTAAAGCTCATCTTGAATGTTTATCCTTCTCGCAAGTATATAATGCTAAAGAGGACCATGAATCCTATGATAGGTTCATGGATGATTTCCTAATGCTGTATAGACTTTGCTTTCCGGAAATAACAGTCACAATAAAGACTAATAAAAATACTAAATATATACTTTGGAAATATAGGTGCAATCCTGATATACTTTTAAAAATATACTGTATTATTTAAGAAAATAATACGCTTAACCCAAAAGTCGCAAAATAACCACTTTATATAGAACTCTCAAAATAGATCGAAAGTAGTCTGGCAAATAATAACTAAATCTAAATCAAGTTTGCCACATGATACAATAACTGCCATAAAAAAGACCAACTTTCTATAACGAATCCTATTGACATATCTAATGAATTCAATAACTACTTTGTTAACGAAATCGAAAATAATATAAAAATGACATGAAATTTACTAATCAAAATAATATTGGAAATTCTACATCGCAATCCCAATTTATGTGTACCTGTGACAATTTAAAAAATACTAACACAATTGGTTATGATGGTGTATCTACTAGTGTATCTATTATATATGTTAAGGAAATTATAGCGCCACCTCTCACACACATCATTAATTTATGCATCACTGATGGCGTATTTCTGAAAGGTCTAAAGAAGGCTGTCATTAAGGTTGTCAAAAGACACGATAAAACTTATGTCAAAAACCATAGGCCGATAGCAGAACTCCCAGTGCTTCCAAAAATATTTGTAAAAGTAGTTTATAATTCAGTTTATATGTACTTTGAAAAGTTCAACCTATTCCGCAATGAAAAAAAAGGATTTCGTAAAAATCGTACTATTAATATGGCACTGTACGATTTATCTCAAAACGGTGAAGGAAAACATCGTGAGGAAACCGGCATGTCCTAGAAACAAACATTCGAAGACATGTGACATCCACCAACCCGCACTGGGCCCGCGTGGTGGATTACGGCCCATTCTCTCTCACAGAGAGGAGGCCTGTGTCCCAGCAGTGGGAACATTAAAATAGGCTGATGATGTGATGATGTGTGTGATGTGTACGATTTATTATCTAATCTTATGACATCAGTAGATAAAACTAATCCAGTATGTGCGATCTTTACTGATATGTCAAAGGCATTTGACTATGTGGATCACAAGATATCACTGAAGAAATTACATGGATATGGCATAAGAATGAATCATATCTTACAGACAGATATCAATACACGGAAATATCTAGAATATGTCATAAGACAAAAATGCAGATCTTATATAGATCAAAACCAAGACACGTAAGATATGGCCGTGCCCCAAGGTAGCGTTTTGGGGCCGTTATTGTTTCTGATATATATTAATGATCTGCCAAAAGTAATACGACACAAAATGATCCTATTTGCCGATGATAGCACAGCCTTAGTAATAAGACCACTTATCAAAATAATATTAATATATCCCTAATATATCTTAATATCATCCGTTGGATGAATGATAATAATCTCTGAATTCATTTGAATAAGACTAAGGTGATGCACTTTCATCAACGGGAACCACATCCAAATATTGATGTAACTTATAATAACCATAGAATAATAACCATAGAATAGAAGAAGTTAATAATGCTAAGTTTTAAGGTATTACCATCGACAGTAAGCTTACTTGGAAACCCATGATAAAAGAACTTTGTAAACGCTTGAGTAAATCTGCTTATGCACTCTTTCAGTTATCAAAAAAGGTAAATAAAGATACTTATAGCTTCTGTGTTACGATATGTCGTAATTTTTTGGGGACAGTCGACTGACCATAAGTTTATATTTAGGATGCAAAAAAGATGTGTCAGAGCAATGTGTAATATAAAAACAACGGATAGCTGTAGACCCTATTTTAAGTCTTTAAAAATACTGACCCTTGCAGCATTATACATTTTGGAAACAGCGTTGTTTGAGAAAAGAAACCCACAATTATTTGAAAAAATATCTTCAACTAGAAAATCTCCATTACGTGCCTAATACGTAAATAAACTATGTCATCTAAAATTTAAGACCTCATTGATGGGGTAAAGTTTTTTTGGTAGGGCACCTAAAGTGTTAAATAAAATTCCTGATTACATAAAAACATGACATTATATAAGCTTAAAAAAAAACTTTGACTTAATTATTAATTGACAAATGTTATTATACTGTAGACGAATTTTTGAACGACCAATTATTATAATAATGCCACTATGACTATTGTTTGATTTTGCTGTTTTTGATGATTTTTTCCTTTTTTTCATGTATTTAATTGATTTAAAATATTATTTTTTCTAAGTGAAATAAAATCTAATGACCCTAATGTGCCAATTATAATTTTTTTTTATTTTTTATTTTTATTTTTTTAAACGTTGCCCCACACTAGGAATTTCTCCTGTATCGTGGGTGCGTTTACAATTTGTATGTATAATTATGACAAAACATAGCAAACGCTCCTATTTATGTAAACACCTATGTAAACACTATGTTTCACAAATAAACTGATTGATTGATAAAAAGCTACATTGTCACTTCTTCTTTTTCGTGTGAGGGTGTGGCCACCTCTGGTGTCAGTGTTAATTAAGTCGTCTGTGGGAACCCCAGAGGCCTGGAGATTTCAGACTTACATTAAGGTTACACTAGTCAACGGCACGAACTATTTGGGGGCGGAGTTAAAATATTTGCTATCTCATCCGACATCACGCACGAAAGAGATAGACGCTGTGATGAGCAGTAAGAAGCTAGTTTACGTACGTATACACACTCATAACGCTGTGTGACGCATACATGCGCAATTTCATTGACGAGCGCCGACAGCGGTGTGTGTGTTTGCGGTGTCATCGGCGGTGGCGCGTATGCAATTCATGACGACATAAACTCATACAAATAGGTGTTAGAACTTTGGATTATTACTATGTGTAACGTAATTAGAAGACTCTTAATTTACTTGTTGTTATGCACCTATACTTACCCCTGACTTTGCAATAAGATCTCTTGCGAAAATGTGAATTTACGTAGATATTGTTACTATCGACAAGTACGAGTAATGTTATTGATTTGACTTCAAATTTTTTTTTGGCGGCATCGACGACAGCGCAGTGCGAGCCGCTTGCGCGCTTATTGAACCTTATGTCATTAGTTATAAGAATGAAAAGTGTTCGAGCGTCAAGTCGGTAGATTTTATGTTGGCAGAGCGGGCGCCAGGGCTTCGCTGACTGTAGGTATCGTACCAGCGCGTGCGGAAAGCTAGGCTCTATACGCACGGGTGTAGGTCATGTCTATATGTTTTTGTATTTTATTGAAGGTTGTGCAAGTATTACAATGTGTGTTAAATAGGTATTTACTTACCTTAGCTAGTTAGCTATAACCTGCAGGCGACTCCCCGTAAGTAGGTATTTCATACCAGCCAGAGTCAGGATAACTGCTTTTTCGACAGCGCCATATTTATGTGAGACTTATTTTCTAGGTACATAGGTTCATCAAATAAAAAATAATGTTATTTTGTAAATTGTTTATTGATTGATTGTTTACAACAGCAGTTTGAAATATTCTCTGTGTTATCACAATACAATAGGCATTGCGCCAGCTTTCTTTTCTTAGAGGTGTGCTCTAAATGACTCAAAGAAATAAAACTTACATATTATTTTTATTTTTATATTGGGCATCATTCTTTTTTTTTTTTTTTTTTTTTTTTTTTTTAAAAAAAAAACGTTGCCCCACACTAGGAATTTCTCCTGTATCGTGGGTGCGTTTACAAACATATAAACTCACATACACAAACACCCAGAGCCGGAACAACTATTTTGTAGATCATACAAATAATTGTTCCGTGCGGGAATCGAACCCGCGACACGCAGCGCAGCAGTCAATCGCTCAACCACTGCGCCAACCGTGCGCCCGAATTCATTACCTACTTGTAAAACTTAATCGCGGGAAAGTAATAGGTATTGTGATATACTATGCGTTTCATTCAAGTAAGAATAGGTCGGCCTTGGCGCCATAAAACGATTGCATAGCTGTCAAATCGAACCAGTTAGGTAGGGTCAGCAAAAAAGTTGTTTGGATAATCAAAAATACTGTTTCTTTATTGCCAAAAATACAAAATAACTTTAATCAGAACCGAGTTTTATTCGGCAGGTCTAGTGCTTCAACTCCGCTCATTTCTACTTAGCTGTTAGTCATCATCGTGTTAAATAAACTATTGATTGTTTGTTTACAATAGCGGTTGAACGACTGCACGGGTACCGGAGATAAACAATGCACATCAGACAGATCTTTGTCGCAAGAAGCCCTAACCAACCACAACGGACGACGGACCAGCGACAAATCTCACATAGGTAGCGTACCTATGACAGAGATAACGCTCTACGATGCCGAAACTAGCTTATCTTTCCGAAGGTCGATGTGCATTATTTATCCCCGCCTTCCGTCCGCCGTCCTATTCTTAGTTGAAACGCATAATAGTAGGCATCTAGGTAGGTATTAGGTACTACGTCATGTCATAAAGTAATAACCAGTAGCTTCGGGTGGTCGAGCCGAGCTTGTGAGTGTCGGCGCGCATAGTAGGTATACAAATAAAAAAAATATCATCAAAATCGGTTCACATAATAAAAAGTAACTATTGAGGTAAGACACATAAAAAAATACAGTCAAATTGAGAACCTCCTCCTTTTTGAAGTCGGTAAAAAAATAGCTTCCTTTTGTTTTTGTCCGCCGCTGAAGCCGAGCCGATATAACAGATAGGTACCTACATAATAATGAACTTTCGATATAAGTAGGCACGACTATCGAAAATCTTGAAATACCTAATCTAATTGAAATCTAATACCAAATATATATAATTCTATGTATGTGAATAAATATATACAACAGAACTCTTCAATAAACAACGGCTTATCCCTCGGGATTGCTGCAATCGCATAACTGTTTATTGTTTACGCCATTTTATAACATAACGTCAAGCCGGTAAAAAAGATTTTCTAATTATAGATAAAGATAAATGAATTCTAAAATTTTATAAATGCCCGTGAAACATTAGAATTACAGTCAGTGTTTAGTTATAAAAGTCATGTCATGCGCCCTCATGAATTGTACAAACTAAATTCAATAAAAGATTCAACTTACCCTTTTTTACTTGAACTGCTGAAGATCACTTCAATTCACTTCACTGACGCAAAAAGTTCAAATTCAAACGTCATGTAATTCACTATGAAATCGGAATCCAAAGTCCAACGCCAGGGTCAGTAAAATTTGGGACCAATACAAAATAATCAACACAAAACATAAAGGAATATCGAAATCCAAGTTCAAGCCAGGGGTCAATGTTATAAAATATTATACAATTACGTTATCGCCGATATCACAATATCAGTTACATACACAGCACGCGCGTAATTACGGTGACGTATGTAGTAGCCGATTGAGGCCCTGCGGGGCAGCGGGGCGCGGGCGCATCTAAACTAGTGAGCTTGTGTGTGTGTAGGTGTGTATGCGCCGCACGCGCCACCCCTCCGCCCCACTGACCGGGGAGGAAATTTGTAGCGAAATGGATGATGCTTTAGAACGAAAACGAGCGCGCGAAATTTTACAAACAGACCTTTGGGAGTTTGGATATCATGACAAAACTACTAAATGTATCTGTTCAAAATAAAATTATTTGCATTATTGAACTACAAATCTATCCCTGTATGGAGGCCGTTTTTCAATTTTCCTTCTTCTTATGACATTTATTTCCGCCCAAAGATGCGTTAAAATTAGTGTTGAAATATGGAACTTTCGACGCTCATAACTTTCATATAAATATATTTTTTACTTTTTTGCTTCCATACAGGCCTAGATAATGATGAGACAAAATGATATCAGTTTTTATTTTGAACGTACATCGTCAAATACTGGAGTAATACCTAAACTACGTTTGTATGGAAGAATGATTGACTAGTGTAACCTTAACTATGTAAATCCAGGTTTCCTCACGATGTTTCCTTCACCGTTGCCTGTGATGACCGAGATAAACTTAGAAAGTAATAAAAATTTGAAAAAGTCACATTGGTACTTGCCCGGATTTGAACCCACGACCTCAATCACGAGAGGTAAGATCTTAGCCAATGGGCCACCACAACACTGAGTTCCAAAGATAACTTATATCCCGAAAAAATGCACGGTCCCTGTCATCCCATTGGAATGGCCACGGAAGCGAGATGATAAAGCTAATAAGTTATAAAGGGTTTTCAAATTATAAAAACCGGCATAGTGCGAGTCGGACTCGCGCACGAGGGCTTCCGTATTATCGCATTATTTCGTCATTATCGCAAAAAAAAACCCCAATTAAATATTTATTTTATTCTGTTTTTAGTATTTGTTATTATAGCGGCAACAGAAATACATCATCTATGAAAATTTCAACTGTCAAGCTATCACGGTTCATGAGATACAGCCTGGTGACAGACAGACAGATAGACGGACCGCGGAGTCTTAGTAATAGGGTTCCGTTTTACCCTTTGGGTATGGAACCCTAAAAACCAGGTTTTCCTCGCTTCTTCTACATCAAAGTGTGCCTATTATGTAACATATTTATAGAATTGCCACTATTCCTTTGAAGTAGAAGGAAAATGTTGTGTACTATGTACCTATTGTTCTTGTATAATACGTGTTATGTGTAATCCAAATGAATTACTTACTTGTATAGTATGTAAAAAAATATTATACCTAGTATGATTTATAAACGTCCACGTTGATCAGCGTGACTGCTGCCTAATTGTGTAAAAGAGTTCGGCGGGGCAAAGAAAACACCTCCGTGAAATACATTTTTTTCAATCCCACCGCACTATTCCCAAACCACTGCAACGCCTGAAAGCCTGAATCAACAGTGGCGACCACCAGAAATGCGCCGAGGCAATGAAGCTCGACGAATCCCGGCGAATGAATTTAACTGTCTTGGATCCCGCAACAAAATTAATCAGAAAATAATTATGGAGGAGTAGGAAAAAAATATAAATTTCCAATGACATAGTATGATTCATTTCCTTTAAATATTTTCGGTATTGCGTAAATAATTTAGAAAGGGTACGTCCTCCACCCTATGAGTTGAATTCACTTATCCTTTCCATGACCTATCCCCTTTCGAGTGTATTACGCAATAAAAATACCTATAGGTAGGTGCACATTGCCGAATTCATTTACTCAATTAGGCTACTGGATTCAATCCCGGATTGGAAAATATCCAATTCTATCTTCTTTATATGTAAAACAAATTCGGGTTAGTTACACCATTTATAACTCAAGAACGGCTGGACCGATTTACATCATCTTTAATTTGTTGGATTTATTGCCGCCCCGAATAACAGAATAATTATTAAAACATCGGAAAAACTATCGAAACTAAAACATTATGGGAAAAATTCATTATTCATATATTTTGCGAAAACAGCGCCATCTCTGATACATGATTGAAACAAAACACGGACAAAAATGAACATTGCGTTGTATGCTGGTTGCGGTAATGCCACTAGATGGTGTTGTGACGGGAGCAAAGCCGCGGGGGACGGCTATTATTAAAATAAAGAAAAGTTTTAGACAAGGTCAATTGGCTGTCCCCTAAGGGGCTTTATGGTCGATGCCTAAGAACAACATAGGACTTATCTACTACTTACTTACTAAAACTAAGTACCTAAGTACTTACCTTAAGAGCCCCTACAAGTTTCACGAGCTAAAAACAACTATTTTTCAGGAAAAAAAATTCTCAATAACTACAAGATTAATGCTAAATCTTTAACTGCAAATTTTTACGTCACATAGTTATCTAGTAAATGTACATTACATATTTTTGATAATTGCTCAAAAAAATTAGAAAATTTAAATTCCTAACACACGTTTTTACGAAATCCCGAAACACCAGGTTTTTCAATTGCTTTTTCGGCTTACTGGTGGCGAATAATAATCTGCAAATAGTGATATGGACTGGGCATATAGTATACTAGTAAGCCACCAATTTTGTTTTTCATAGTTTATTGTATATACTTAAAAAAAATGTTGTTGAATATAAAAATAACTGGCAAATAATTAGAAATTTGAGGTGTTTATCAATCGAATCAAATTTTTATATTATATTTTTGAGTACTTATTTTATTGTAATAAATTTTCCAAATAATGCCATAAAAACCGCTGCGGCACCCAGTGACCCAGTCTCGCTCAAGGGCTTGTAGTCGACGGACCTGTGTAATTTTTATTGTTGTCATTATGTTTTTTATCATATCTTGTAGTTATTGAGAAATTTTCGCTGGAAAACTAGCTGTTTTCTGTTTTTTGCTCGTGAAACTTGTAGGGACTCTTAAGTAAGTCTTAGTACGTTTGGACTTATGGGTCTGGTATATATATATATACCATTTCAGGCAAAATGTAGGTGTAGGTAGGATCAGCAACAAACATCGATTAACGCTGCTTTCTTTAACTTTAACACATTATCAAGATGATTACAAAATAATTTGGTATTTTTTTGTACTTATGATTTCATTTAGTTGAGAGTACATTTTCTGTAAATTGTGGGTATGTTCCGATTTAAATTAATTATTTTGGTAAATAGTTTAGACTTTAAAACTAAGGTTTTATTCGACTTTACACCGACTTAAAAAAAAGGATGTGTTTCGGCAGTTGTTGTCGCAAAACGATAAAAACAAGCGGTACCAAATACAAAGACATAAAAAAAGCACTTTTTAGTGTTTTTCTTCAAGTCGAATATTTTTTTGTGAAAAAGTTTTATTGCTTTATCAGTAGGTATACTCGTATCTCCTGCATGCCCCGTTTGCGAAAACAAGCGTGATGTTAAATGTGTAGAAGATAATTTTCGTAACTCAATTAACAGAAACTACTGTTGGGAATTCCCTTACTACCAAAACCATGAGTGTTTATGACAACAACACTTATAGGCCTTGGTAGGAGCAGTCACCGACGACCTATTTAGTAATCTGATTGATATAACAATTACAATACGAATAATGACACTTAACTATCTAAGATTATTTTGTTTGAAGATGGTAATATCTCGGGGTCACGGGCGGTCAGATTGGGGATTCTACCCGCCAACCAAGTGACTGCAGGAATGACGGTGGCGCAGTGATCACGTGCTGACGTGCACAGCGAGGCTCAGGGACGACACTTCTCCGTCTCTGATATATTCTCGCCCTAACAGGCGTGGTGGTCTTTTAAAAGGTTTACATGATCTAATTCTAATAGGTACATGATCTAATTCCGCCTAGCCCGTGCCATCGGACTACAAGACGTACGGCGCATCGCATGTAGTATCGGTACATGGTGGACATCCCACCCTGTGTTTTTCATTGTGCGTACAGCTAAGGAGTGGAATTCCCTGTCAGAGTCTGTGTTCCCCGATAGCTACAACCTAGAAGTATTTAAGTCAGGATTGAATAGATTACTTCTAGGCAAGCGTGCATCACCGTCGGCCACATCATCGCTTACCATCAGGTGTGACAGTGGTCAAGCGCGAGGACACCGTTTTTTTTTTTTTTAATGTAACGGGGGTAACGTTGATTCCAAGTGCTGATGGTGATCACCGGGGTGGTTTTTATTGAGGTAAAATCCCACACTCCCTGGTCTTCTCCCCAAAAGTTCATGCGCCTTCTGAAGGTTTACCCCAGATACCAAAACAAAAGGTGGTAATCTCTAGTAGCACCAACTGATAACAGTATATTACAAAGACACACATTGGCACCTATGTTTAGAAGCTCAATTAGAGTAAAATTTACGTAAATATTGTGTAATTCCAACAATATTACATACATAAAAACTATATACAAAGAGAAGACGAAAAAAGGCTCATTGCGCATCAAAAAATACGTCCACGTCGATACCAATGGGTTGGTTTAATTGACAAGTAAATCAGTGAGCGCTCAGAAACTTCTTTAAATCTATTCTGACTCATTTCACTTCCCCTAACACCGTGTTGGGAATGACGATCGCCAATAGGACAAATACTTATTCAATTCACGTACAGTCGTGATCAGAATACGATCATCGCACAGGAATCCCCGATCACAATTCGTTTTCCTTACCATCAACAGACATGTTTTTTTTTTTTTTTTTTTTTTTTTTTAGTTTGGGAAAACAAACAATTACACACTAGAAATAAACATAACAGTAGGTAGACATATACATATTATAAGTGCGTAACTCACTACGTTATCCACAGTTTATATAAGACATACAATTTTGGGAACGTCTACAAGTGAACAGTTTCAGTTTCTTAATAACTAATTATACAAGTCTTTTATTTTGGTGTATATACTCTAAACTACAGATTTTTTTAAAGAAAACAAATAGGGATGTTTCCTAGGTAGAAAATGATAATTCAATTTAGTCTGTCAGTGGGATTATCAAATAATATTGGACACGTATTTCTTGCTTTACCAAATCAATAAAAATTAACGAAGATCAGGAGTTGTGACGTCACTATGTCAGTATAAAGTGTACTAACGGCGTAAAGTCACACGATATTTCAACGCATTATATCGTCGTCACTTTAAGTTCACGAAAAAATACGTGTCCAATATTTTTTATTAATCTACCTGACGGACAAAAATCAAATTTTCAGTTAACATCCCTATTGCAGTTTTTGACGAGTTGACGTCTAGAATTTGGGTATAAACGACTATACTTGAAAATTACCGTCAAAAACTTAAATTAAAGTATGAAATTCGCGAAACTGCGCAGATATCTTCAGGTTCAATTGACAACAAACCAATATTCGACACTATTAATTTGTCTGGCATTTATGCTGGACTGGACCTGTTTGGCGCAGCCGTAAGGCACGCTTTCTTTCATGTATTTTACTATTTTTTAGGGATCCGTACCTACCACACCGAACCCTTAAAGGATCAATCTAGGGTCTGTCTGTCACCGCCAATTTGATAAAATGCAAGTGTGACATAACAAATGAAAAGAAAATGTATTGTCTCAAAATACATTTTCTTTTCTCTCTCTCTTTCTTTCATCTCAAATATAATTTATTTTATTCTAATAATTTTAAGAAAAAAAATAGACTTTTTAAAGTTATTAAGGCAATAGGCGTAAATTGATTATTCTTAATCCCCCCCCCCCCACCCTTTATCTCCAGCCATAAAATATATAAAAAATATAGAAAAAAATACTGACCACCACTTTGAAAATTCTTTTTTTGTTCGAAAGAGTATGTTTCGAAATTGGTTCCATTTGAATTTGGTGTAGATCTGATGAAGATCTTCGAAGATATACAACAGAACTCTTCAATAAATAACGGCAAATCTCTCGGGACTGCTGCAATCGCATGTTTGTTTATTGTTTATACCATTTCATAATATAACATCACGCTAGTGCGCTCTAAAGGGGTACGGATCTGTGCACAGTTCATCTTGCTACACTTTCATTTCACCGGTTCTGTTCAAGTTTCATGATATTCGGGTAATCTATTCTGACATTATAGAGTACCTTACTAAATAACTTGCCTATTAGGTAGGTCCTCTCGCAGAGAGGAGGCCTGTGTCCCAGCAGTGGGAACATTAATAGGCTGATGATGTGTGTGATGTGATTAGGTAGGTACAACTAAAAAGTAAAAAATAAAAAAAACTTCCAATTAAATCACTCCAATGTGAAAAATAACTTTTGTTTTGGAAGTCGGTGTCCATAATGCAAAAAAATGGTACCTACGAAAGACACCGACTTCTAAAAAGAAAGTTATATTTCACTTTGTAGTGATTTAATTGGAATTCGGTAGTATTTTTTTGCAAAAAAAATTTATAAACACTGCACTGATGTGTCATAACAATTTTAATCCTTATTTCCATGGTAAATAGGGAAGTTAGCATCTATTACTGAAACTAGGTAGATTACAGCATAGAGGATTCCCCTGGACCGTATCCGCTTATCACTCATACGACTGACCCCAGAGCAAGTCTTTGTTTAATTACTAACTGATAACGACGGATTTTCCCGCACAACTAAAGAAATTATTTTATAAATAATGTTTGTAAAGATGGAGCTGTTTATAATGCAGTTGCATGTTTCAGCAGGCTTATCACGTATCATGCAAGAGCAACTCGAGAAAAAAATTGCACAATAATGGCTCTTCAATATAGGAGCTTTAGAGTTTTTAACAGTTTTTTTTTTTAAATTAGAGCATTTGACAAACAGCGAGCAATTAGCAAACGATTGAGTAGGATCTACCATACCTACACTGTAGGTAATTCCGACTTTTGTGACATAAAGCGTGTGATCGCGCGATGATTGCTGATTGCTGTTTCTTACGTAATAAGCCTGCAGACTTGATAATAGCATTATACATTGATAGACTCCTGTCTGAGAGGACAGGGCTTTTCTAGTATCATCCACGCGGTCCCAGTGCGCATTGGCGATTGTGACCAAATAAATTGTAGTTCTAAAAACTAAAAAACACGCTTTAATGGTAAATTGAACTAAAAAGTCGCTAATCCTGAAGATCTTGGTGAGGCAAAACAAACAACAAACAAACTATTTAAACGCACCCGGTAGAATCAACTTTCATTATTTGTAAATTTTAATTTTTGTTTGACGTTCAAAAGTGCCGCTTATTGGCCTAGTTGAATAAACATATTTGACTTTGACTTTGGCTTTGACTTTGACTAAATTATTGCATTGTCATTGGTCCTTGATAAGTGTGCAAAGTTTCAAATCAATCCCACGTTTTGATGGGGGTGAAAATCACGTTCAAAGATTCCGTTACATTGATACATAGATACATACCAAGCTAATAAAAGCGTGTTAAAAAAAAAAATACATGAGGGATAAAGCAAGGTGAGGAAAGAGTTCTTCTTCTTCTTTTCGGGTGAGGATGTTGCCACCTCTGGTGTTAGAGATAGTTAAGCTGCCTCCTCTGGTGTTAGAGATAGTTAAGCTGCCTCTGAGCACCACACAGGCATCTGCCTTGGCTATTTCAGACTTAGATTTACTATAATAACTTTTTGATTGGTCACAACTTAACTGCTTCGGATGTTAATGCTTTTCTAGCATCTATTATATAACTGCACAGTACATGTGTGAGTACTTTTATTACTTTATGCCTGGACGTAGTAGAGTGTGTAGTGCTATTCTGGGTGCATTGCCCTCACATATATGAATTTATTAATGTATGAACTTATGTAACTAAATATTGTAAAAAAACATTTTCTTTAAAAGAGTAAGTATGGAGTTTCTTGTGCATTCTTCTCCATAACAAGCTACTTTCCGAATGCACGGTAGAATCAACTTTTATAACTTGTAAATTTTAATGTAAACGTTCAAAAGTGCCGCTTGGTGGCCTACTTGAAATAAAATATCTTTGTCTTTGTCTTTGTCTATATAAGTCCAGCCAGGCGAGCACGGCGTACTGTGACAGGCATGAGTCACATATTTTTATCACAGTTTGGGAGCAAAAACCGTGATAAAATGCGTGACTCAAGCCTATAACAGTGGCTGTTCTCGCCCGGCTAAGTTCCTCACGATGTATGACCACATCACCGCTTACCATCAGGCGAGATAGTGGTCAAACGTGAGCCTATCGACCGTTCCCTGTGATGTCTGTGATAAACTTAGAAGTGCATATTATATGAATTTGAAAAAGTCACACTGGTATTTGCCCAGATTCAAACCCATGACATCTGCACGAGGCGATGTCTTAGCCACAGGGCCACCCACGACATGAAAGACGGTTAAAATATTTAGATAAGGTACATGATGACGTTTTTTAGGGTTCCGGGAAGGGTAAAAACGAGACCCTATTACTAAAACTCCACGATCCATCTGTCTGCAATAATTGCTCTTCAATAAAAAAGTTTGAGTTGTTGGCGGTTTTTAGGGTTCCGTACCCAAAGGGTGAAAACGGGACCCTATTACTAAGATTCCGCGATCCGTCTATCTGTCTGTCTGTCTGTCCGTCTGTCACCAGGCTGTATCTCATGAACCGTGATAGCTAGACAGTTGAAATTTTCACAGATGATGTATTTCTATTGCCGCTATAACAACAAATACTAAAAACAGAATAAAATAAATAATTAAGTAGGGATGCTATACAACAAACGTGATGTATTTGCTGTTTAGTTTCGATAATGGTACGAAACCCTTCGTCCGCAAATCCTACTCGCACTTGGCCAGCTTTTTAACTGGCCCATTCTATTTTTTTTTTGCCGATTATCATAATCCCTGGCACGTAAGGTGGCAAAAGTCGTTAGATACGATTATTATACGAATAACTTGTTATACGGTTAATTTCACATCACTGTTCCCTCTGCTGGGACACAGGCCTCCTCTCTGTGAGAGGGAGTGGGCCCTTATCCACCACGCGGGCCCAGTGCGGGTTGGTGGATGTCACATGTATTCGAATTTTTGGTTCTAGGACATGCCGGTTTCCTCACGATGTTTTCCTTCACCGTTTTGAATTTGACGATTAATTTATTAATATTTATTTATTTATACGATATCTACTAAGGAAATATTATTTATATTAGGTACCTATGATGGCTAAAAAACAACTGATTATTTTTCCTCAAAACAAAAAATCAGTCTGTATAAACGGCTTCACGCATTTTAATCAAATTGCGTGAGATAGGAGTTCTCACAATTTGGTATAATTTCGTTAAATATGTAATCTTTGTTAGTGTACAAAAGGGAGATATTATTTAGAGAACCTTTTTAGGGTTCCGTTCCCAAAGGGTAAAAGCGGGACCCTATTACTAAGACGCCGCGGTCCGTCTGTCTATCTGACTGTCTGTCACCAGGCTGTATCTCATGAACCGTGATAGCTAGATAGTTGAAATTTTCACAAGTTGATGTATTTCTGTTGCCGCTATAACAACAAATATTAAAAACAGAATAAAAAAATATTAAGTGGGGGCTCCCATACAACAAACGTGACTTTTTTGCCGTTTTTTGCGATAACTGTACGGAACCCTTCGTACGCGAGTCCGACTCGCACTTGACCGGTTTTTATGTTTTTGCTGGTATTATTTTTTATCTTCACACACAAAATTTGTCATTAACCCTGAATAGGTTGTAATGTTATATTTTATTTATAAATATGGAAAAAAAGTGAATTAATAAGTTTATTTATTTACTGTGATGCCACTCCAACGAATTGTTCACAGAAACTTTGATAGTGATTAAAAAATAAATAGTTAAATTAATCAAAATTTATTATAGACTACAGCGAACTTTTCACTTACAGATGTTCACAGCACTAGTAGTTTAGTTTTTCTTTAGTTAAATCTTACTAATATTATAAATGGGAAAGTTTGGATGGATGGATGTATGTTTGTTACTCAATCACGCCAGAACGGCTTAACGGATCTGGATGAAATTTGGCACAGACACAGATTATAGTCTGGATACTAATCCAGACATAGGCTTTTTATCCCGGTATAATGTTCGGATGGCCGATGGGGAAGAAAGATTCTGGAGTGGCGACCGCGAACCGGAAGACGTTGCGTTGGAAGGCCTCCCACCAGGTCGACCGATGACCTGGTGAAGGTTGCGGGTTTCCGCTGGTTGCAAGACGCACGGGACCGGTCAATGTGGCGACGCTTGGTTAAGGGATATGTCCAGCAATGTTCCCTTGGGATGGTATAACAATTCTGACGCAGGCGAAGCCGCTGGCAGAAGCTAGTGTTAAATAAATAATGTCAATATCAGAAAACAAAAAGATCGGTCGTAAACGCTACTGCTGAACTCGAGGTCATCGGTTCAATTACCGGTTCAGGCGAAGTATTACTTGGTCTTCCATATAGAATTTCTCAGTACGTAGAGACCCGCAGACTTATTACATATCTTTTGCAAGAGCAAAACGATAGCGATTTTTGCGCAATAATTGCTCTTCAATAAAAAACTTTGAGTTGATGGCGGTTTTTAGGGTTCCGTACCCAAAGGGTAAAAACGGGACCCTATTACTAAGATTCCGCGATCCGTCTGTCGTCTGTCCGTCTGTCACCAGGCTGTATCTCGTGAACCGTGATATCTAAACAGTTGAAATTTTCAGAGATGATGTATTTCTGTTGCCGCTATAACAACAAATACTAAAAACGGAAGAAAATACATATTTAAGGGGGGCTCCCATAGAACAAACGTGATTTTTTTGCCGTTTTTTGCTCGATATTAATAACGGCAACAGGTAGAGGCTTGAAATATTCACGGAATATTTAGTTGTATATACACTTTAAAAAATAATAATTATTAAATTAAAATATAATAAATTGAGGGGGGCTCCCATACAACAAACGTGTTTTTTTGCTGTTTTTTGCTCGATATTAATAACGGAAACAGGTAGACGCTTGAAATATTCACAGAATATTTAGTTGTATATTCACTTCAAAAAATAGTAATGATTAAATTAAAATAAAATGAATTAAGGGGGGCTCTCATACAACAAACGTGATTTTTTTTGCCGTTTTTTGCGATAATGGTACGGAACCCTTCGTGCGCGAGTCCGACTCGCACTTGGCCGGTTTTTTTTTAAATAAGTGCATTTGACAAACAGCGAGCGATTAGCAAACGATTGTGTAGGACCTACCATACCTACACCGCTGCACCGCAGGTAATTCCGACTTTTATGACATAAAGCGTTCGATCGCTATCGTTTTGCTCTTGCAAAAGATACATAATAAGCCTGCCGGAGTCTGAAATTGTGGCCGGACGGCAATAAGCTCGCCATTTATTACATTCTGGGGGGTTACGGGGATATAGAGAAAAACATTTCCAAAATGATCTCATTTTTTTATCAGCGACCCATGTCATCATACCACTGACCACGGCGAAATTGCCTGTCCTCGGTGATTGATTGATTTGCGTGGCAACATAGAGACGAGCCTCTAACAGGTCAAAATAATAAAAATCAATTGTGCCAATGATATGAATAATTGGTCAAGTTCATAACTAAAATAAAAAAAACCCGACTGCTTAAAAGGCGAACAGAAGAAAATCTTGCTGTGCAGTCGGAGGATACATCTGGTTTTGGTCAGCCAGCTCGCGAATATGTATCTCCTTTGAAATTTAAATTTAATTTATTTTACATGTCTAGGGTCTCAGCTGAGTTGACCAAAACACATTTTTTTTAATAACAAGGTAAATTCTGCAGGTTCTATAGATTTTATAAACGCACGTTTTCTTGTTTGCTTAACGATCGAACATGCAGAAACACTCAGACCCGGAAGAATTGTACTACCTAGGCCATACTAATAATATTTGCTTGGAGCGGGAATCAATACTGCGACCCGTTGGGCAAACGTCGAGCCGCCATATTTCAGTTCAGAATAAATTAGTAGTGTCTAAATGATTTGCCGGAAGACGCTGTGTTGGAAGGCCTTCCATTATGTGTACCGTTGAGCTGGTTAAGGTTATAGGTATCCGCTAGATGTGAGACGTACAGGACTGGTCAATGTGGTGACACTTAGGGCAAGCCTATGTTTAGCAATGGATGTCTTTCGGCTGAAATGATGATTATAATGATAAAAAGATTTTCTAGCAAATCGTTATAAAAAGGGTGCCAAATATAATTGAGGGATTTACAATTTTTTCGAGATCACAGTCAAAAGCGAAATTGATGCTAAATTGCTAAGTCATACAAAAAAACTCGCGCACGAAGGGTTCCGTACCAATATCGCAAATAATGGCAAAACAAACTCATTAGTTGTATACTGCCCTACTTAAATATTAATTTTATTCTGTTTTTAGTATTTGTTGTTAAAGCGGCAACAGAAATACATCATCTGTGAAAATTTCAACTGCCTAGCTATCACGGTTCATGAGATGTGCGTCTGTTTGTCTGTCTGCCTGGTGACAGACGGACAGACAGACAGACGGACCGCGGAGTGTTAGTAATAGGGTCCCGTTTTTACCGTTTGGGTACGGAACTCTAAAAACCGGTCAAGTGCGTGTCGAATCACGCACAGTAAAAGATGGATACATTTCCTTCACTACGGCAATTAAACTATGACAAACAAAGTTATGAATGCGCTTCTAGAGTTAAAACACTTATCATATCACAAAATTCAAACATCTCTTGAATTCTGTGTTCCAAGGATCCAACTTAACGTTTCTTTGTGTTGAGCTTTTTTACCGACTTCAAAAAAAGGAGGTTATCAATTCGACACGTATGTATGTAATATTGTTGGCATTGCACAATACTCATATATGTTACTTACACCATGGGGGCCTTTAAACACGTGTGCCATATTTCTTGTGTTTATGTATGTCCACGCATTTCTCCGAAACTCGTAATCGGATCATGGTTATTCTTATTTTATCGGATTAAATATCTGTCAACTTAGGGAATAGTACAAGTTTCATCAAAATCGGTTCTGCAGTTGTCAAGATATGGAACATATAACCGAACTCCTTGACGACAAACAGCACAAAAATGTAAATTGAGTTATTATAGGTGTTTTGTCAATCCTTTCGTTACTTACTATAGAACTTGCTCACTTCTTAGTGATGTACTTAAACTAAAAAGAAAAAAAGTTAACAAAATTATTTTATTTATTTAATTATAATACATAATTAAATAAATAAAATTAAAAATTAACTTTTTTTATTTACAACTTTTTAGTTATACTTTTTTTCGACTGACTTTAAACATATAAGTGGTATATATTTTCATAATCACCTCTGAAAACCCCTCATTTTGATACCCCACTCGATGGGTTTCGAAGAAAAAAAAATTGCAACCTCTACAATATGGCGCCCAAAATCCGCCATGTCTCTTTTTTTTCAACGGCACTTATCTTTTTTTTTTTTTTTTTTTTTTATTTATGATGGGTCCGCTCTTGACTCCAGTCTAGGTCATAGGTGATAGAGACAGAGTCTACGATGGAGTGAGCTTACCCAGAAGAAGCCTGTTTACTCTAACTTTGAAGAGATTCGGGTTGAATGCGTTCGGAAACACAGACGCAGGTAGTCTCTAACAGCAGGTATCTAAGAACATTTGGGCGGCCAAGACCTATCTAACGATGTCTTTATTATAAAAATTATTCAAGTGGTTTCAAAGATACGAGGTACCTAATAAATAATATTATCTATCATACATACAAACATACATACAAGATACGCGCTAAACATAACCTTGCAGCCGGGTAAAAATAAAAACTTACGAAATCAAAATCGGTTCATCCGTTTAGGAGCCGATTATGATGCCACAGCCAGATACACAAATATACATACACACTCAGATATACACGTCAAAATTATAACTCTCCTCTTTTTCCGTCTAGGGTTAAAAATGTAATTGAAATACCTGAAAACTATTGTATGTTTCCTATATCAAACTTGATTCTATAGTAAAAGTTGTTGTGCCAATGCTAGGCAAACGTCTCCCCCTAGCCTTCCACTATTCCCGTTGTGTTGTAGTCCAGCAGTGAGACAACAAAGGTTATATCTATGGTCGTCCCCTGAAAGATTGCCCACGATTTCTCAATTTTATATTGACAAGTTATTTTTATACAAAAAGGGGAAAAAATCTAGTTGGAAAGCTATTGGCTGTTGTACATCAAATTGCAAAATTTGGGCGTAACTTGGAAATCGTTTCCGAGAAAACGGGGATATTGTCTTTATGTTACCATTTAATTAGAGAAATTTTCAGCACTTTGATATTGTCAAAATGTCATAAATTATAAAATAATATTTATTAGGTAAATTGATTAAAAATAACACTTTTACACGTCGATCGTTGAGGCCACATGAGGCCGATAACAAATAATCTAATTTTAATAACTTCTGTTGACTGCGGACATGAACGATGTTCACCCTCATGTCATGACGCTAATATAAAAGCTAGGAATAATGACAGCGCGGACAGTGCGCGGACGCATATACATCGTGGTCACGCTTCCGCGAATAACGCGCGCCGCGTTTGAAAATAGAACGTTTTGAATTTTCTGCAACCGTTAATTGTTTTTTTTTTTCATTCAAATTACATTCGAATTTTAAAGAGTTATATTTTTCATTATTGACTGTTTAATTTTTTATTTATATATTTCTTATTGACTGTTATGTTTTTAATTGGAAACATTTTTTTAATGTGTGCCATTTTTAATTACTTTTAAACTAAAAGTCTTCAGTGTTTTTTTTTTAATTTTTCTGGTGTTTTTATATTAAAAAAATAAAAATGGTGAATAAAGTGTATAAAGTTAGTTCTGCCAAGGAAGAGAAGGTTGGAAGCAAACACAATCAGATTCTAATGTCTATTGTTGGTAAGTAATTATTGTAATTGAGTTGATGACAGTTTTTTCTCTTATTTGATTAAGACGCAAGTGTCGACAAAAAAACCGCTCTATCCAGATAAAATATCGTTGTCTATCTAGATTGTACACATTTTACGTAAACTCACGCCTTTTGCCTATAAGGGTAGGCAGAAACAAGAAATTGCGACGGATGCCACCTTCTACGATCCTTAAATAAGTACCTATCTACTTCTTTTTATCTACTTTGATATACATACAATGTGTCCGGACTTGTGGTAATAAAACTTTAAGGCCGTAAAATACACTTAATCTTATCTATAAAAAACACGCCACATAAGGGGTTTAATCCCCACAATTTTTTACTGCATTTCCTGAAACTGCAAGAATTGAAGAGTAAAAATGTGTAGAAGTTGTTTTTAGGCAATAATAATATCAAAACTAATTGGCTTACAGTTGTGATTCTCTTATTAGTGACCAACTCAAAGTCTAACAAAAAAAACAAAAACGACATTTGTGTTAATCCCTAAAAATTATGCAGAATTTTAGGAAATGCAATGAATACTTGTGAAATTACGTTTAAAATTTGTCTTTTATGGCTCAAAAATACAAAAATTCAACTTGTATATATACTCAAAAGATAATAATATGAATATTTTTTTAGATTAACAAAATTAACAATAAGTGTCTGAAATCTCTTGGACACCTAGGTCCAAATTTATGGTTGTTAGACTATGTGAATATCATAATAAGTAAGTCAGGTACTAAAATTGCTCTATCTTTGAGGGTGCGGTGATTTCACCCCTGTTAAATACCCCTTATGGCTGTTTTTATCGATAAAATTTACTGTATTTTACAGCTTTAAAGTTTTTTATTACTACGAGTCCGGACACATTGTATACCTACAATAACTAAGTAGATACATAACGAAATTTTTTTTGCAAGTTAATAATCTCACAGCAATTCTGATATTTTCGATGTCGTAAGCATGGTTGTTCGGCTAGTTATCTATTTTAACAGAAGTTTGGATAGACTTATATTCGGGCTGTAAAAAGATTTTAACTTAGTTTTTAAAATATACATTAATAATATTAAAAATAATATAATATAAATAAAAATAATATATAATAATAATAAATATATTTAAGATTTTAAGTAAGTGTTACTTTATATTACAAGTTTGTACTTCTTATGTATTTGAACGGCATAGGCCACTTGCATCTATTTTGAAGTCTCTAACAGAATTGAGAATAACGCCAAACGGAGGGAAAGTGCTCTAAATAAATATTTAGATTTTAGGGGCAGATAGTTTCACTACAAGTGGATTTCATTTTATTTACGAGAAACTGCATTATAGAGACCTCTTCAGAATTTGTATTCATAGGTGGCAACCTGATAAGAAGTATATTTATAATAATCTGCCGCCGTTTTTCAGAACTATGAGCAATATTAATGTCTTTAAAAAAAACCTCCAAGAATTATTGATAAGCAAATGTTATTACTCGATCATAGAATTTCTAAGTGACAAGATACTGAAATAGCCGGCTTATTACAACAAACCAATCATATGCATGAACTTGTAAACTATTACTCACAAACTGAAGAGACACTATTTAATTGATTTTACTATTTTGTAGCATTAATAATTTGACATTTCATATTATACTTATTTAATTTTTATTTGTATTGCATGACAATTTGATGATTTGTATTTTGAATAGCCTGATGTTATGAATTTTGTATGCCTTAATGGCGGGACATAGCAGATCTACCTGTAACCAATACAACATCTTATGTACTTAAGATCCACAATAAATTATTTGAATTTGTATTTACTGTTTTGAACACTTTTGATAATGTACCACAGAATTTCTTTTCTCGTTTTTTCTAATTAAATCTGCATTAGAAAAACCGAGAAAAGAAATTCTGTCTAAAAGACATTCAGTATTTTTTTTTTGTTGTTTTTAGATATGAGTCGTGTGAGGTACATGTCCAATGACATGTCCTCAAAATGTATACATCAGAACAAATCTTGCCATCATCATCATCAACCTTTTTAATGTTCCCACTGGTGGGACACAGGCCTCCTCTCTGTGAGAGGGAATGGGCAGTAATCCACCACGCGGGCCCAATGCGGGTTGTTGGATGTCACATGTTTTTGAATTTTTGGTTCTAGGACATGCCGGTTTCCTCACGATGTTTTCCTTCCCCGTTTTGAGAGCAGTGGTGATGAAATAATTTACACAAAGTAAAGTGCCTGCATGGGTTCGAACTTACGACCTACAACTTGTAAGTCACGGTCGCTATCACTGGGCCACCACTGCAATCCTTCGGTACTCTTCTTAGGGTTCCGTACCCAAAGGGTAAAAACGGGACCCTATTACTAAGACTCCGCGATCCGTCTGTCTGTCTGTCTGTCTGTCTGTCCGTCTGTCACCAGGCTGTATCTCATGAACCGTGATAGCTAGACAGCTGAAATTTTCACAGATGATAAATTTCTGTTACCGCTATAACAACAAATACTAAAACAGAATAAAATAAATATTTAAGTGGGGCTCCAATACAACAAACGTGATTTTTTGACGTTTTTTGCGATACTGGTACGGAACCCTTCGTGCGCGAGTCCAACTCGCACTTAGCCGGTTTTTTAAGTCTCCGAAATCTTAGAAATATTTCATCCATGAGGTGGTGTGCCAGTTTGTTTGCATGTAATTGCAGTCTGTTTTTGTATGTTTTAAGTTTTTCTTTTATTTTTTCTTTTACAGTTTTAATACCGTGGTCATGGTGAATGAATGATTTATGATTTATTAGTTTATCCTCGCACTAGAACGCATTGCAGCAATTACACCAATGGAGCACAATCTTATAATAAACTCACTATAAGTGTTGGTTTGTACCGTTGTCAGCAATGTCCAAGATAAACTTAGAAAGTACATATGAATTGAAAAAGTCACATTTGTACTTGCCCGGATTTGAACCCAAGACTTCAAGAACAAGAGGCGAGGTCTAGTCACTGGGCCACTAAATTTATTTTTTGTGGCATACCATGATGCGTCTACTATCATTCTCAACATTTTTGATTGAAACCTTTGTAGGATTTCTATATTTAAATTGGCAGCCGTGCCCCATAGTTGAATCCCATATTGTTTTTATTATAGATTTGTATAGCAGGTGTTTATTTTCCATTGAGAGTTGGTCTTCTTTATTGATTATGATGATTAGTCAATACATTTTGCGTACTTGTTGTTCCATTGCTAGAAGTTTCGTAAACATGAGACTTCTCCAAGTTAATCGTCGGTCTAAGTTCATTCCAAGATGATTACATAAGATTGTGGGATCTGGACACCATTTAGTGTAACTGGTGGGCAAGTCTGACAAAAAAACAACAAAAAAACTTAAATACAATAATTACAAAGTATGCGTCACAACTACGCAAAACGGTCATCGCTCAGCATAATGCCGGGACTCGTTTGCGAGACAGAGCCACATCGCCGGTTTTCAGCGATAGCCGGTGTCGACTGGGTGACTCCGAACAAATGAAACCTTAGGGGCAAGGGACGGAGCGTGCCTGCGGCTTCGCTCCCGTCATCTGTCTGCCAACCCTACCCTACTTACCTTCCTGCCTACCCTACTTACCTACCTACCAATTTGTTTTCTATAGTCATCATTCTTTCGCGGAGAATTTTAACATCGCCATGATTCAGAAAATTACTTCAAATGCACAACGCCATCTATCAACTGTCCGAGTATCTGAATTGCGTGTGCTGTGATAATTTTACTTCTTGAACACTTTAAATTCATCTAACTTTTGATAGAGTGAACCGATTGCGATGAAACAAAAACTAAGTAATTCTTCAAGTTTACACGTTTTCAGTTTCACAATTTTTATGTATAAAAGTTAATTACATTGGTTTTGTACATTTCACGTGATGCGTGCACAAATAAACAGACAAACAGACAAAAATTCGGTTGGTTATCCTTTAACACCCTGGCTATTTTTTTTGGAAATGCTTTCGATGTACAAAAAATACTTTTTACGGATTTATTTTATGTATTGATATTGATGATTGATGATGATTTTCCAAGAAACATTTTTTTAGGTTTATTAAATTTTAACATTTTTCCATTTTGCAAATTCGTTTCCTAACACTATTTGTAGCTTGGCAACACTATTTTGATTAAAACTATCGATTGCGATTGTGGGTCGGACCTTAAATAATTAACTTAGATAGTAAAATATACGATAATACCAGAATATACCAAAGTTAACAATGTAGATAGTTAATTAAATCAATAATCTTTTTCTTTTTTGATCGGCTCGCGCTTGACCACTATCTCACCTGATGGTAAGTGATGATGTGGTCGACGATGTAGCACGCTTACCTAGAAGAAACCTATTCACTCTTGACTTAAAGACTCCCAGGTTGTAGCTCTCAGGAAACACAGACTCCGGCAGGGAATTCCACTCCATAATGAAAGAAAGTATTCCCAAAACGTTTAGTGCGTATGGGTGGGATGTCCACCATGTACCGATGACACATCGCCGTACGTCTGGTAGTCTGATGATGGAAAGGGCTAGGAGGCTATCTTAGCAACAGGTTACACGTATCAGCGAATAATTACCAAAATGTTGTACATAACCACTTTTGCTCAAGGTTGTATAGTATTTGAGAGCAGTCATGGTGGCCTATTGGTCGCGACTTACAATAGTTGTAGGTCGTGGGTTCGAACCCAGGCAGGCGCTTTACTTTGTGTAATTTATTTCATCACCACTGCTCTAAAAAACGATGAAGGAAAACATCGTTAGGAAACCGGCATGTCCTAGAACCAAAATTCGAAGACATGTGACATCCACCAACCCGCACTGGGCCCGCGTGGTGGATTACGGCCCATCCGCTCTCACAGAGAGGAGCCCTGTGTCCCAGCAGTGGGAACACTAATAGAATGTTGATGTATAGCATTTAGGTACCTTAGTAATTAATAGCTAAATCATTTTTCGTCTACGAGTAATTCCTAAGTAGCCAAAACTTAAGCAGTAGTGGCAGGGCACATTGCTCGCAGAACGAATGGTCAATGGGGCCGAAAGTTTCAGAAGTGGGACCGCTTACTGCACAAGGTAGGTTCTGAAATCTGGATGCGAGACGCACAGGACCACTGGAGGCCTTTTTCCAGCAGTTGACGTCTTTTGGCTTAATTTCACGGCTTTTCAGAAAAGAAAATATAAAAACAATATTTTCCGAGCAATATAAATAACAAAATTGAAAAGTACAATTCCATGAGAAACCCCATTTTCTCAAATAACAATGCGAAGTGTCATATTCAGTTATTACTATTGTATTTCCTGTTTTTATTTTTAGAAGCGTTTGTTTGTTCCACGTGATGATTCCTCGGAAAGGATCTTAAAATGTGATCTTGGATGCGGTATATTTTTACTAGCTTTTCTCGCGGCTTTTCTTCCATTCCATTCCAAACCGGTAGTTTTCCGGGATACATTTTGCCGTAGATTTAAATAAGTGAAAGAATTTTCCTTATCAGGTCAGTACTGCTCAAGATTACAAACAAACCAACAAGTTTACCCTTGCATAACTTTACATATTTATAAAATATGACTACTATAACTACCGGTCAATGTGGCGACGCTTGGGGGAGGCCTATGTCCAGCAGTGGACGTCTTTCGGCTGATATGATGATGATGATGATGACTGTAACTACACAATTCCTGCAGGGTACTTGCGTAAGCGTAACAATCAAATTCACACCGTTAATGACAATGCCTTTTATTTGACAAATCAACTCAATAAACTAAAGAATGCAACGAAGCATTCGTGATATATTCGTTCTTTGCTTTTTTGAAAAGATTATTTAAAAAATAAAAAGTTATTTGATTCGATTGTGATGGAAAGTGTGAACGAAATTATGGGGTGCTGGAGAACTATATTCATTGAGGAAAACATGATACATTAAAATTTGAAAGTAAAAAAATTGCGGATCTTGGGCGACATATTGTTGGGCATCAATTTTTTTTCAAAGCCACTGAAATCTTAGGATCCTCCTATTTGCCGCTATTCTTGTCTATTGATAAGCTATCCCTCCTTTTGGACACGGTTGGTTAAAAAATACGCCATAATTATCTATCACAAAATAATAATAAGTTTGTATTACATTGTGTTTCTTACATCATTGTTCAATACGGCAGTACACTTCGTGCCAAATTATTGCCCACCACGTGGACGTTCTGACATTCTTCTCTACGATGTTTTATAGGCGTCAAATAAATGATTAGTTCGTTTTAAAATTAATTTGGTTGTGTGTTACAATAAACAAATATAATGATCGGGAATATTTGGGAATGAATTTGGGAATATTTTGAAAGTATGTAGGTTTAATATTTAAAAAAATTACGTTGACTTTCGAAATTCGATTCTTGAGATTGCGGCGATAGTATTCTTCCTCTTAGCGTGTAAATTACGAACAGACTCTATAGAAAACCCGATGGAAAACGAAAGACAAACACACACGTCAAACTTATAAAGTTTGACGTTTGTGTTTGTGTATCTGTCTGTGGAATCATAGCTGCTAAACGGATTAACCGATATTGATTTAGTTTTTTTGAAAGATGACTTTATCGATAGTGTTTTAGCTATGTTTGATGAAAATCGGTTCAGCCGTTCAAAAGCTAACCGCATTTTTCTGTTCGAATCGGGGTATTTTCGCAAGGTATCGTGTTATAATTACGTGTTTCGATGGATTGTCGATAGAAGAATACTAGACTACTAGATAAATTATGTAGTTTAAAGAGGGGGATTTTTAAATTTTACTTGTTAGTTAAATCTGCCTGGCTATGCCTGGCCCTGTATTCAGCCATGGCATCGCCCTCCGCTGACGCAGTCATAAATATATAAAGGTGAACGCGCACCTAGACGCACCGCAGGAGCCGCACGCGTCGCAGTCATCGGATTTTCTCAAGGTCATCACTCATCTTATCCACTTCTTTACATCATAGTATATCAATATTTTCTTTATGGATACGGATGACGTCTCCGCGCCGCGCCGCCGGGAAGAAACAAAAATTGGTTACATTCGTATTGTAGTACTAGCTGTGCCCGCGGCTTCGCTCCCGTCATCTGCCTGCCAACCCTACCATACTTACCAGCCCGCCTGCCTACTCCACATACTCAAAAAAACTTTTTACAAAAAAATACTACCGTCTTCCAAATAAAACTACAAAGTGAAAAATTACTTTATTTTTGGAAGTCGGTGTCTTTCGTAGGTACCAATTTATTGCGTTATGGACACCGAATTCCAAAAATAAAGTTATTTTTAACTTTGTAGTTTTATTTGGAAGTCGGTAGTATTTTTTTGTAAAAAGTTTTTTTATTTTTCACGTTTTAGATGTACCTACCTAGGTTAGGTTAGGTTAGGTTAAATCGGGCTGTTTTCCGCAACTCCACGACTAAGCGCGTATTTTGCGTATTGTACCTACCTAATAGGCAAGTTGTTTAGTAAGTTACCTACTCGTATAACGCCAGAATATATTACCCAAATATCATGAAACTTGAACATAACCGGTGAAATGACAGATCTGCGTACCCCTTAAGAGCGTACTGGCGTGATGTTATGTTATGAAATGGTATAAACAACAAACAGACATGCGATTGCAGCAATTCCGAGAGATTTGCCGTTATTTATTGAAGAGTTCTGTTGTATATCTTCGAATTGCTTCGTCAGTCCTACACCAAATTAAAATGGGACCAATTTCGGAACATACTCTTTCAAACAAAAAAAGATTTTTTGAAATCGGTCTACAATTGACGGAGATATCGGTGAACATACTAAAAAAAAAAAAAAACATACATAATGTAGAACATGTAACCTCCTCCTTTTTGGGAAGTCGGTTAAAAAATATACATACAACATACAATTTTTTTTTTTCTTCGGTCATTCTTTCGCGTAAAATCTTAACACCGCGATTCAGAAAATGACTTTAAATGCACAACGCCATCTATCGAATAGCGAGTTCAACTGTTCGAGTATCTGAATTGCGTGAGCTGTGATAATTTTACTTCTTGAACACTTTAAATTCATCTAACTTTTGATAGAGTGAACCGATTGCGATGAAACAAAAACTAAGTAATTCTTAAAGATTCGCACAATTTTTATGTATAAAAGTTATCTACATTGGTTTCGTACATTTCACGTGATGCGTGCACAAATAAACAGACAAACAGACAAACAGATAAACAGACAAACAGACAAAAATTCCAAAAATGCTAGAAATGGGTTCTGTTGGTTATCCTTTAACACCCTGGCTATTTTTTTTGGAATTTTTTTCGATGTACAAAAAATATTTTTCTACAGATTTATTATATGTATTGATTAATTCTTATTCAAATAAATAGTTTAACAAAGTAGGTAGGACGTAGGGTAGCGTAGGTGGGTAGGTAGGTAAGGTAGGGTAAGTAGGGTACAAAGGATAGGGTAGGGTAGGTAGCTTGATCGGTAGGGCAGGTGAGTAGGTTGGTAGGTAGGTAGCTAGTTGACAGGTGCGAACCCGCGGTGGTCAGCTAGTTATAAATAAAGTACGTAGCGTAAAGTCTCTATGCTAGCGACTTTCCGACATCTGGGATTATGAAAAGCAGACTCACGAGGGAATAGATTGTTGGCTTTGCAATTTTGCATTTATATTGCTTCCACGTGTATGGCTGTGTAGGACAAACACGAAATTTCTTGCTTTTTTAAGGAACCTTAGCATTCCTTTCTCAAACGCGATCTATCAATATCCTTCACCTCCCCTTTATTTTGACAGATTGCGATGCAAATGTGAACGATCCTTAAAAAAATATATATTATTACATATATTATATAGATCCATATTGGGTTAGTATTGCTTTTGCAATACTAACCCAATATGGATCATCATTATCCTGCTCCATAGGGCAATATTTAGTGTGGACAAAATCAAATTTGTTCATTTATACATCTATTCAAAGTTATTGTATTCCTTTTTTTTGTTTTTGTAATTGACTCCCACACTGTTCCCTTGTTGTTGAATTAGGTATTTTACCTATATTTGCAATATTTGCGAGTATGTGAGAACCATGTTCCTATTTATCAAATTAATGAATTTACCTGTTATTGCTTTTAATAGTCTAACGCTATACGTAGTACAGTATGTAGTGCTATTCTGAGTCCATCGTCCTCACATATATGAATTTATTAATGTATGTACTTATGTAAATATTGTAAAACACAAGTACAAGTATGGAGTTTCTTGTCCGTTTTTCTCCATAACAAGCGACTTTTCCGAATGGACGGTAGAATCAATTTTTATTACTTATAAATTTTAATTGTTGACGTTCAAAAGTGCCGGTTAAAGGCCTAGTTGAAATAAATATATTTGACTTTGACTTTTAAATAATTAAATGAATTTGATTTGCTGTTAACTCAGTATCATCATCATTGCAGCAGCGATGATCAGCAACAGCAGCAGCATTGCTACATTGACACACTGAACCTCAGAGAATTGAGAAAATAATAATAAGCTTTTTACACAAAGAATACAACCGACTGCCAATAAAAAACAAACAAAGTGAAAAATAACTACAATTTCGGCAGTTTGTGTCTAGTTTGTTTTCTTCGTATTTTGACGCCGACTGCCGAAATTGAAGATATTTTTCACTTTTTAGTTGTGATAAGTACTAGTGGGCAAGTTCTATAGCAATGTATAATAAACAAATATGCGATTGCAGGAATCCCGAGAGATTTGCCATCATTTTTTAAAGAGTTCTGTTGTATATCACCAAAGTACTTCATCAGATCTTCACCAAATTTATATGGGACTTCGGGAAACCACCCTTTCAAATACAAAAAGTATTTTTAAAATGTAAAGTGCATAAAAAAGTTATATACAGTCGAACATAGAACCCCCTCTTGTTCGGGCAGTGGGAAAAAAATTGTTTGTGTTGCTCATTTTCACTTACAAGCTGTTGTGTTTTGTCTTAGTTTATTAAAGCATCTTCCATAACTTTGCCTATATTTTTATTTTATTTTATTTGGGAAAAAAAAGATATTACATTTTTTTTTTTTTTTTTTTATTTATTGATAGGCTTGCGCTTGACCACGATCTCACCTGATGGTAAGTGATGATGTGGTCGACGATGTAGCGCGCTTATCTAGAAGAAACCTATTCACCCTTGACTTAAAGACTCCCAGGTTGTAGCTCTCAGGAAATACAGACTCCGGCAGGGAATTCCACTCCTTAGCTGTACGCATAATGAAAGTATTCCCAAAACGTTTGGTGCGTATGGGTGGAATGTCCACCATGTACCGATGACACATCGCCGTACGTCTTGTATTCCGATGATGGAAAGGGCTAGCAGGAATTAGTTCATGCAATTCCAACGCACACTCCCCGAAATGTAACCGATAAAAAACCAACAGACTGGCAATTTGGCGGAATATAACACTTAACAGTAAGGTACTTATATAAAACAAGTCAATGTAATAACCACAACATTTTCCACATATTAACAAAGAGACATGCTATGATGAGGACCCATCGGTAGGGTAGTTACTTCACATTCTACGAAACATGTTAAATCGTTAGAAACTAATAAACAACTACCCAATAATAGTACATTATGGTACAAGTGCGTAATGTTGGTGATTACCGCTGAGGCGCCATTGAGACCCGAGCCTTTAGGTGAGGGTCTTAAGAGAGCCGAGGACGGTAATCATCAATACACACGTGTATCATACGACGTTTTTCAACACACTTGTGAAGAAAATAATACAAAAAAGTCGTTTTTAACAGTGAAAACGAGTAGTGAAAATTTTTTCGCAATGGCGGGGTAAATTAATCAGTTTTCCTATGCGCGCGCATCTAACAATGGCGATCGGCCATAGACTAAAACAATGAGGTTACTTTCTTTTTTTAGCTTTTCGCGGATAGCGTTTTAGCCACGTACAAAAAAGGGAATTTCAAGTTTTCTTTATTGCAGAGAAACAAAAGTTATATTTGAGGGCAAGTTTTATTTATTAAACACGTACAAGTTGAAATTATCTAGTTGAATACGAAGTTGCATGAAATGAGCAAGCAATGTGTTAAGTTCTAGAATTATGCTGAATTATTTGACTAGAAGCTATGCCACATTTTATGTATTTAATGGATATCATGGAAATAGTAATTACTACCCATATCATGTTATGGATATAGTAAGTACTACTTCCATGACAGGAATAGAAAGAGATTAATGTCGAATGGGACACTTTTAATTGATTAACAGTGTTACATTTTATTATATTTAAAATACTTAAATTTTAACTGGATTAGAATTAATGACTTATTTTATTAATTTTCATTGGATTGATTTGTGACACTTTTAAAATTAGTTTAATTTAAAAGTATTTAAAATGAAGGCAGGAAACCATTTAAAAAAAAAACCATAACTCACTTGTGAATAATAGCAATGAAAAAGTCACAGTTTGATAACAGGTATCATTATGTGCCTAATTGCGGTGAAATTAGAGCCACTTTATGAGCAAGTGTGTTGAAAACAAATATTACCCACTAGATATATCTAAGTTGTTCAGTACGTTGATAACTTCACTTCGAAAAGCATTTCTATTTAACTTATATAGGCTAAATTGCACGGTTGAAATGACAGCATTAATGTACGTATCTATATTAGAATCAAAATCATCAAGAGTGTACCTATATAGCTAAGCTAGGGATGCTCTTTCTTCCGCTTACGAGGACAAAGGCTTAGGGCGGCGTATTAGCCTCGAACAGAACCTATATAGGTACACTCTAAATAAGACCCACTACCTCAATCACCTAAGTAAGACCTTACTTAGGTGATTGCAATACCATCTACAGTGAGAAATATTTTTGACTAGCTGTTGCCCGCGGCTTCGCTCCCGTGGACCACCCCACATGACCCATTTTCGGTAGTAAAAAATAGTTAGTTGAAATAGTGCTGTTAACTCAGTATCATCATCATTTTAGCAGCGATGATCAGCAACAGCAGCAGCGTTGCTACATTGACCCACTGAACCTCAGAGAATTGAGAAAATAATAATAAGCTTTTTAAAAAAAAAATACAACCGACTTCCAATAAAAACTACTAAGGCTACTTCTGGGTAAGCTCACTCCATCGTAGACTCTGTCTCTGTCACCTATGACCTAGACTAGAGTCAAGAGCAAACCCATTACAAATAAAAAAAAAAAAAAAAAAAAAAAAAAAAAACAAAGTGAAAAATTACAATTTCGGCAGTTTGTGTCTAGTTTGTTTTCTTCGTATTTTGACGCCGACTTCCGAAATTGTAGTTATTTTTCACTTTTTAGTTGTGATAAGTACTAGTGGGCAAGTTCTATAGTAATGTACAATAAACAAATATGCGATTGCAGGAATCCCGAGAGATTTGCCATCATTTTTTAAAGAGTTCTGTTGTATATCACCAAAGTACTTCATCAGATCTTCACCAAATTTATATGGGACTTCGGGAAACCACCCTTTCAAATACAAAAAGTATTTTTTAAATGTAAAGTGCATAAAAAAGTTATATATAGTCGAACATAGAACCCCCTCTTGTTCGGGAAGTGGGAAAAAAAAAAGTTGTGTTGCTCATTTTCACTTACAAGCTGTTGTGTTTTGTCTTAGTTTATTGAAGCATCTGCCATAACTTTGCCTATATTTTTATTTTATTTTATTTGGGAAATAAAACGATATTTTTTTTTTTTTTTTTTTTAATTATTGATAGGCTCGCGCTTGACCACGATCTCACCTGATGGTAAGTGATGATGTGGTCGACGATGTAGCGCGCTTACCTAGAAGAAACCTATTCACCCTTGACTTAAAGACTCCCAGGTTGTAGCTCTCAGGAAATACAGACTCCGGCAGGGAATTCCACTCCTTAGCTGTACGCATAATGAAAGTATTCCCAAAACGTTTGGTGCGTATGGGTGGAATGTCCACCATGTACCGATGACACATCGCCGTACGTCTTGTATTCCGATGATGGAAAGGGCTAGCAGGAATTAGTTCATGCAATTCCAACGCACACTCCCCGAAATGTAACCGATAAAAAACCGACAGACTGGCAATTTGGCGGAATATAACACTTAACAGTAAGGTACTTATATAAAACAAGTCAATGTAATAACCACTACATTTTCCACATATTAACAAAGAGATATGCTATGATGAGGACTCATCGGTAGGGTAGTTACTTCACATTCTACGAAACATGTTAAATCGTTAGAAACTAATAAACAACTACCCAATAATAGTACATTATGGTACAAGTGCGTAATGTTGGTGATTACCGCTGAGGCGCCATTGAGACCCGAGCCTTTAGGTGAGGGTCTTAAGAGAGCCGAGGACGGTAATCATCAATACACACTTGTATCATACGACGTTTTTCAACACACTTGTGAAGAAAATAATACAAAAAAGTCGTTTTCAACAGTGAAAACGAGTAGTGAAAATTTTTTCACAATGGCGGGGTAAATTAATCAGTTTTCCTATGCGCGCGCATCTAACAATGGCGATCGGCCATAGACTAAAACAATGAGGTTACTTTCTTTTTTTAGCTTTTCGCGGATAGCGTTTTAGCCACGTACAAAAAAGGGAATTTCAAGTTTTCTTTATTGCAGAGAAACAAAAGTTATATTTGAGGGCAAGTTTTATTTATTAAACACGTACAAGTTGAAATTATCTAGTTGAATACGAAGTTGCATGAAATGAGCAAGCAATGTGTTAAGTTCTAGAATTATGCTGAATTATTTGACTAAAAGCTATGCCACATTTTATGTATTTAATGGATATCATGGAAATAGTAATTACTACCCATATCATGTTATGGATAATTAGTAAGTACTACTTCCATGACAGGAATAGAAAGAGATTAATGTCGAATGGGACACTTTTAATTGATTAACAGTGTTACATTTTATTATATTGAAAATACTTAAATTTTAACTGGATTAGAATTAATGACTTATTTTATTAATTTTCATTGGATTGATTTGTGACACTTTTAAAATTAGTTTAATTTAAAAGTATTTAAAATGAAGGCAGGAAACCATTTAAAAAAAAAACCATAACTCACTTGTGAATAATAGCAATGAAAAAGTCACAGTTTGATAACAGGTATCATTATGTGCCTAATTGCGGTGAAATTAGAGCCACTTTATGAGCAAGTGTGTTGAAAACAAATATTACCCACTAGATATATCTAAGTTGTTCAGTACGTTGATAACTTCACTTCGAAAAGCATTTCTATTTAACTTATATAGGCTAAATTGCACGGTTGAAATGACAGCATTAATGTACGTATCTATATTAGAATCAAAATCATCAAGAGTGTACCTATATAGCTAAGCTTGGGATGCTCTTTCTTCCGCTTACGAGGACAAAGACTTAGGGCGGCGTATTAGCCTCGAACAGAACCTATATAGGTACACTCTAAATAAGACCCACTACCTCAATCACATAAGGACCTTACTTAGGTGATTGCGATACCATCTACAGTGAGAAATATTTTTGATAACGCCTTTTGATCGTTACGCGATCTCTTCTCAGCAGAAATATCGTCAACTTCAGGGTATCCGATGATGGTCGCCTATAGTTCTTCATGCATAAGGTATTACATACGCATTTTGAACTTCCATACGGAATAGCCATCTCTATTTACAAGCGGTTTTATACCAGAAATTTTATTTGACATATTTATATGCACAGCTGTTTGATGTCACAACAAAAAATTGTCGAAAATATATTCGCGAACTGCTAAAATTTACACGGATTTTCACAAATTATCAACGCACATACATTGAGGTAATAATGTTCTATGCACCGCACATACTAGCAAAACTTGCCGATTGACTCATTAATAATGAAACTGCAGTTTTTTATCGTGAAACTCAGTTAAAATAGAAATTTCGTGCTGATAATGAATGTTGTGTTTTTAGTTAGTTTATTGAAGTGACATAAGTACAACATTCAGAATACATTGAGAGGTAAAAGAAATATAAATTCAAAATTTTGATTAGCCAGTTCTACAACACTATCCCGCGGCTTCGCTCCCGTGGACCAACCCACAGGACCCATTTTCTGGATTAAAAAATAGCCTATGTCACTCAGGAATAATGTAGCTTTCTAATGGTGAAAGAATTTTCAAATCGATTCAGTAGTTTCAGAGCCTACTCGGTACAAACAAACAAAAAAGTCTTTCCTCTTTATAATATTATATAAGTATAGACAAGCGCACCGTTTTTGCAACGCAAAACAGTGGAAAAATATTTAGACTTTACATTTAGGTGTCACGTGTACCTATTATTGAAAACGGGTTAGAATTGTGATACGCAATTTGAACCTAGGAGCTAGAACTCGTTAGTCGGGGCCTTTACCACTGAACCTCCACATCATCAGTCTTTTAATGTTCCCACTGCTGGGACACAGTAAGCCTCTTTGGGGTCTCATGGAATCGCAAAAAAAAAGAATGTGTAGTTCAAAAGGGATTTTTACTCGAACTATTTTCATCTTGAATGGTTCATCAGACTAGTGTGTGGGTGTGTTTTGTTGCTTCTTCACGCTCAAACGGCTGGACGGATCTGGATGAAATTTGGCACAGATAAAGATTATAGTCTGGAATAGCACATAGGCTAGGCTTTTTATCCCGGTGTAATGCTCCCTTGGGATAAAAAAAATACTTTTCACGCGGGCGAAGCCGCTGGCAGAAGCTAGTACATACAAAATATTATACATGATAAACTCGTTACCTGTCTATCTATTTATATCTTTCAAACCGGTCGTCTGTCTGTTAGTCATCATAACGATATAGATAACTTTTCTCGTTTTCTCTTTTTGACGAATGCAGTTTTTATTTTTAACCCCCGACGGAAAAAGAGGGGGGTGTGTGGGGTGAATTTGACGTGTGTTGCTGTGGATCTGTGTATCTATATATTAGTGTGTCTGTCTTTGGCATCATAGCGCCTAAACGGATGAACCGATTTTGATTTAGTTTTTTTTGTTTGAAATGTGACTTTATCGAGAGTGTCCTTAGCTATGTTTGAATAAAATCGGTTTAGCCGTTCAAAAGTTATTCGCATTTTACTCTTTGAATCTGGTTTTTTTTGCAAGATATCGTGTCGTGTTTCGATAGATTGTCGATTGAAGCGTGTCTGCTACTAGGTATATTATATGTAGTTTCAATAGCATCATCATCTGCCTAGCCTTTTCCCAACTATATTGGGGTCGGCTTCCAGTCTTACCGGATTCAGCTAAGTACCAGTGTTTTACATGGAGCGACTGCCTATCTGACCTCCACAACCCAGTAACTGGGTAACACGGTACCCCTTGGCAAGACTGGTGTCAGATCTCATGCTTCTGACTATCCGTAACGACTGTCAAAGATCTTCAAATAACAGCCGGGACCAACGTCTTAACGTGCTTTCCGAGGCACGGAGGAAACTCGGTATGTTGAAATGGTCACCCATCCACGGACCGACCTCGTCAAGCGTTGCTTAACCTTGATGATCGACCCGTGCGCCTGTTATTATTTAGCCACGAGCTCAAAAGCAAGAAATAAAAATTAAAATCGGCGTGTTTTTTAAATTTGTAATTTTATCTTGTTGCCATATTTTGTTTTATTTCCTCTTTAAAAGGTCCAGGCCTAGGTGTTAATGACTTATGAAATTATAATTCAGCAGTCGTAAGATTGATTGCAAACTATATGTATATTTGGTTTGTCGTTTTTGTTCTAGGGATAGGGAAAAATAAGTTAATGAATGAAAATATACCACCAAGAGATAATAATTATTGTCCGTGTAGAAACACGGACACAAGTTCTATCTGGTAACACGTACAAATCACAATAAAAAATACAGAAAATAACTCAGTTCTAAATAAAATCATTCATCTTTAGACATTTTTGTTTAAACTTATAAAACTCGGTACCTGCGTAAAATTTAAAAAAGTAAAAACAAATTTACATCTTGATTCCAAATTCGAATTTCCCTTCTCATTCCATAGACACTCACAAATCAAAGACGTGAGTCATAGACAAGTTCTGTTACTTCTAAAAATACCTCAGTCGTGCCTCCAGGTACCAGGGACCCATACCTGCTTAGCTGTTTAGTGCCAATTAAGGCATAGTCTATATTCAGTCTATGTATTTTTAGCTTACTTAAGCAGCCTCTGTAATGAGTTCAACGGACGAAAAGATTACATTAACACATCGTTAAGACGAGTTAATGATTCTTTCGCTTACGGAATAGTAATTTGTAGATAAAATTGGCATAAATACAAGCTTTTATGTGTGGGAAAATTCGTTTCCCTATGGCAATGGTCCTCAGGAAAGGCTTTCTTTGATGATAAATACAGTGTTACGGAAGGTACCGTTTCTTTTGATATGGAGCATAAAGAAAGAGCCAAAGAAATTACAAGGACATGAGGAATTAAACTTTTATGCTTGTCTAATAATATTAGAGTCCCAATTATATGTTTTTTTGTGTTTGTTTACCGATATCTACATCAATTGTGAACCGATTTAAAAAAATCTTTCTTTGTTTTAAAGAGTATGTTCCGAAATTGTTTCCATTTTAATTTGGTAAGGATCTGATGAAGAACTTCGAAGATATACAACGGAACTCATCAATAAATAACGGCAAATCTCTCGGGATTACTGTAATCGCATGTCTGTTTATCGTTTTTACCATTTCATAACATAACATCACGCCAGTACGCTCTAAAGGGGTACGCAGATTTGTACAGTTCACATTGGTACACTCTCATTTCACCGGTTATGTTCAAGTTTCATGATATTCGGGTAATCTATTCTGGCATTATAGGTACCTTACTAAACTACTTGCCTATTAGGTAGGTACAACTAAAAAGTGTTTTTTTTTTCCCAAATATATAACTACTACCGCCTTCCAAATATAAAACTAAAAAGTGAAAAATAAATTTCTTTTTGGCAGTCGGTGTCCATAACGCAAAAAAATGGTACATACTTAACCTTTAAACCATCCAACCGATGTGCCCCAAAGCGGTTTAATTAGAAAGGCAATAATAATGCGAAGATGGGTTTAGACAACAACAAAATTCCTTCGACAACAACAAAACCAAATACATTTCGTTTAAATGTTGGAAACATTAAAACGAAATGCATTATTTTTTTTACCCGGCTGCATGGAAAGGGTTATGTTTTTCGCGCGTGTCTAGTATTTAAGTATGTTTGTAATATTATTTATTACCTCATATCTTTCAAACCACTTGACAGATTTTTATACTCAAGACATCGTTAGATAGGTCTTTCCGCCCAAGTGTTGTTAGATAAGAGCCGTTAAAAAAAAAGGAACGTTGCGGATTTTGGGTGCCATATTGTGGAGGTTGCAATATTTTTTTCTTCCAAACTCATGAATTGGGGTATCAAAATGAAGAGTTTTTAGAGGTGATTACAAAAATATAATGCTTAAAAGTCATTCGAAAAAAAAAGTGTAACTAAAAAGTTGTAAATAAAAAAAGCTGTGCAGTTGGAGGATATTTATAGTTTTGGTCAGCCAACTCACAAGTATGTATCCTCCGACTGCACAGCATGATTTTCTTCTTGTTTACATCTTTGCAGTTGGGTTTTTTGATTTTAAAAATTTTGTTAGCGTATATCAGCTAGGACTTAATATACTTAATAATATTATAAATACGAAATAAATTCTGTCTGTCTCTCTTTACACGCTTAAACCGCTGAGGAAATAGTTTGAGACCCTAGGAAAAACACAGGATAGTTTTAATCCCGGCAATCATCCTTAAGGGACTGGAAAGGACCAAAGGGAGGTGAAAAATAGGCCGTTCGAAGTACTAATGCTACGCAGACGAAGTCACGCGCAACAGCTAGTACGAAAAAAGAATTAGGAAAGTTAACCCCTAACAACTTTGTTCATTAACTAACAAATCACCTTTATTAACACCCAATTTTCTCTCATTTCAGTATGTATGCCGATCCTGGCGTACGGAACAGCCATGGGATGGATATCGCCCAACAAGGCACTGCTCATGGGGGACTACTCCCCCTCAAACTCGCCCCTTTCTGAGGAGGACGTGTCGTGGATGGCTTCCATTATGTTTATCTTCGCGCCTATTGCTGTGTTCGTGTATGGGGTCGCCGCTGATAAGTTTGGGAGAAAGAATGCTTTGCTGTTTGCTTCTATACCTATTTCTGTAAGTACTTTTTTATTTTCTGGGTTCCGTACCTCAAAAGGTAAAAAAGGAACCGTCATCACTCTCTTGCCCGTGTGTCACCACCGATTTTCTTAGTAACGGGTGGACGTAGAAAGTTGAAATTTATAGCAGATACTGAAGTCTATAGTCCCTATTAGGTGTATAAAAATCAAGGTCCTGAGTCAACACGATAAAAATATATGGGCAAATTTAGATTTTCGCGAAAACTTGTAAGTACCAAAATTGACCTTAATTTTCAACTTTTATTTATTTTTCGGCATTTTACCTTTACTTGTGCTGTAAGACCTTGCTTTTTACCAACATTGACAAATATAGGTCAACCGGAAGTACCCTTTTGGGTCGAAAACCTATATGGTGGTTCCCGTTGACCTAGTTACCCAATAATCTTGGTGAATGTAGCTGTTTGTACGTATGGCTGATAAAATGTGACTTTGCCTACATAGAGCATAATACTGGCTCTTGAAAGGCACATCATAATGTCAAAGTCAAAGTCAAATATATTTATTTCAATTAGGCCAGTAAGCGGCACTTTTGAACGTCATACATATATGAATTAAAATTTACAAGTAATAAAAATTGGT
This sequence comes from Orthosia incerta, assembly GCA_948252205.1. Classification (NCBI taxonomy): domain Eukaryota; kingdom Metazoa; phylum Arthropoda; class Insecta; order Lepidoptera; family Noctuidae; genus Orthosia; species Orthosia incerta. The sequence goes on from OX411758.1 coordinate 26,095,367, forward strand.
TCTACCTAAAAAGAAAATAGTCCCGTACCATGACGTGTGAAAACTATCCGTCCTATCTGTTCCGTTGTTGTTGAATTAGGTGTTTTACCTATGTATGCAATATTTGTAAGTATGTGAGAACCCTGTTCCTATTTATCAATTTAATCAATTTACCTGTTAATGCTTTTATTACTTTAACCTGTACGTAGTATAGTGTGTAGTGCTATTTTTGGGTGCATCGTCCTCACATATATGAAATTATTAATGTATGTACTTATGTAAATATTGTAAAACACCTATTTAAAAAAAAGAGTAAGTATGGAGTTTCTTGTGCGTTCTTCTCCATAACAAGCTATTTTTCCGAATGCACGGTAGAATCAATTTTTATTACTAGTAAATTTTAATTTTTTTATGTTTGTCGTTCAAAAGTGCCGATTATTGGCCTAATTGAAATATATTTGACTTTGACTTTAAGTTTATCATGGTTCGACTGTGAAAAAGGGACAGATGTATACTCGTACAAGTCATAAACAACTGTCTCTTACCGCACTGTGTTATGATTGTTTTGATTGTCAAAATTAATGTTACTGGTGTCATTTTTACTTTTGTTTCGGTTTCCTTTTTCTTTTTATGTTGGCACTTTGTTTTTAAACATACCTACATGACAATTGTAATAATTTTATTAAGATTTTGTGTGTTGTGTTGTGTCTTTTGTGTGCACTAAATAAATGATTTATCTATCTATCTATCTATCTATCTTACGCACACTCAAAATAAACTAGCTCTAAAAGCTTATGGTCACGTGTCCCCGTACCATGACGTGTCATAACTATCATCGTTCGACTCTTATAAAGGAACAGATGTATACAATTCAGATACATTTGTCCCTTAAGCATACCGAAAATAACCTTGGCTTGGCTTTAGCTCATGGTCACCCCCCAGGTTGGTTTTGCAAACCCATTCGAATTTAGAATAATTTTCAAATAGTAGAATCTGTTGATTATTTAGTTCGAAAAGAGTTTATCAAGTCCACCGGGCGTTCCCATGTCATCAATTGAAGAACCCGTAAACTCTGAAAGATGTCCCAACACTAATCGAATAACTCTCAAGATTTAGGAGACACTCGTGATATTCGAAAATGCTATAATAAACCACTTTTCCCCCTTGGGGGTCATGGATATTTTAAAATTAATGAAGTTACGAGGCTACGGGGTAATAAGCGCCCTTCATCTGATAATGATGACATATTTTTAAAAGGAGATTATTTGTCAAACGTCATCTTTATTGTTCCGTGAACGGTACTTAATTATGAAGCTTTGGAGTTTATTTACCTTAACTACAGGGCCTTTTTTGTTGCCCAATATTTTTTTAGTTTTCTGGTTGTGCAAGCTTTACCCACCATGTAATTAGTTGATATCTCGCCTTGTCGTATTGAGGGCTTCTCCACCGCCTTTATTAGGTATGCGCACTAACAAAGTTTATTTTGTTTAGCGCCGTCTATGTTTCCTACCACTCTTATCCATGCAGCCTTTAAAGCAAGAGTGAACAGGTATCTTCTGGACTCGCTCGTGTCACCGTAGACCCGTAGGCTTATTACGTATCTAATGCAAGAGCAAAACGGTAGCGATCAAAAGCTTTAATAATAATAATAGTAATAATAATAATAATAGTCTGTGGCCTGACTTGTCAAAAGTGACACTAAAATTTTCTTAGCTCTTCGAATTTCCTATAATATATTTATAAAAGCGTGCAATATCATCCATAAATCAGCATTAAACTAAATTTAAACAATGTCTAAATATATATATATATATAATAAACCAATAAGAAGAAGAAAACAAATAAAATAGTTAAAATGACCAACAATTCAAAATCAAACAAAAAATGACAACTAAGAAGATTAAACTAAGAAGAAAATGTTGACACGAAGCCAGGCCCGAGCCAAGAACACACGCTCAACATCTTCGGGTTCGTCGCTCAGCTCCGCCTCGCAGTCGCCGGGACCACCTACAACCGTGAGTCAAGCGATCCCGGACGCTGCAGTTGCGTCGAGCTCGAGCGACGAATACTTCTCTCCGCCGACGACACCACCACCTACGCGTCGACGGGGAGGACGCCGGCCGCCGGATAGCCTGGGACCTCGAGGCCCATCGGCCTCTGACAGGGTCCCCGCTCCCGGTGGAAGTGTGCAGCGCATGCGATGGACGCAATCGATTAATGAAAACGTCATGCGCGCATACTTTGGGGCTACAGAGGGGGGAAGTAACCTGACTGCGTACCGTGGTCGGATGCTCTCTCTGTTTCAGGTGCTTGAGCCAGCAGTCAACGTATCGGCCCAACGTCTATCGGATCAAGTGCGGGTCATCCAACGTAACCGTATGCTGGATGACATCGTACTTGATAGACTGCGTGAGGAATCACGGAGTAGCCGTGTCTCGCCTGCCTTGCCACCGGCCGCGGTGCAAATGCAACCCAGTGTTTCACCGCGACCTGACCATGTTGGAGAGGATGACGACGACGGGGCTATATCCGTGAGTACCCAATGCAATGATCGATTGAGGAGCGCTTTGGAGTCTGCATTCCGAGAGTATCGTTCCACACCGCCTGAGCTTAGACCTCGATTACCTCGTCTGCCCATGCATAAGAAAAATAGGGCGCTGGTGTGTGCTCTAGATTCGCAGCTATCAAATGTTTTTGATAGCAGCAAAGACCTTGCCGATACCCACTCAATCTTGTACTGTGCGGCTGCAGCGGCATGTCGTGTAGCTAACGTCAAATTTCCCAAAACTGATAGAGCTACACGACCAGCTATACCAGCTTGGCAGTGCAGGATTGAGCGTCGTATCGGTGAGGCTAGAGCACTCATCGGCAAGCTTATCTGCTTCAGGGAGGGCAACACTCGCCCTAGAGTGATGCGCTTTGTGAGGCGGGCATTCTCGGGGACTGATATCAGTTCTCGAGATTATCTGTCCCGCGTCACAGAGCGTATCGACTTCCTGAAGCAGAAGATCTATGCATGGGCAAGCCGTATTCGTCGGTACAAGCGGCGAGTGGAGCGATACACTCAGAATCGCACATTCCGGAGCAACGAAAGGTGGGTTTATAGGGCTTGGGAGCGACCCGACCAAGGTGTGACTGATATGCGCCTACCGGATAATGACGCCATGTGTTCGTTTTGGCGCGATATCTGGTCGGTGCCTGTCAGTCATACTGAGGGTGACTGGACTCGGGAGGTCGAGCAAGCGTGCGATCCGATACCACAAATGGGGGCAATTACCATCAGCCCCCAAGATGTGGCTCGTGCAGTCCGTCCGTTGCCCAACTGGAAATCTCCAGGGCCAGACGGACTGCAAAACTTTTGGATTAAATGGTTCCAAAGGTCGCACGCTCGTTTGGCAACTCAGTTCCAGTCTGCCTTAGAGTCCGGGTCGTTGCCCCAGTTCCTAACGACAGGAATAACCCACCTGCTCTATAAATCGGGTAGTACTGCGGAACCTAAAAATTATAGACCGATAACGTGTTTACCGACGGTCTATAAAGTTCTTACATCCATTCTGAGAGCGAAAATTAATCAACATATTGACAATAACGCCATAATGTCTGCTTCTCAGAATGGATGTAGGAACGGGTCCCGCGGTACTAAGGAGCTGCTCCTCATAGACATTGCCATTAGCCAACAGGTTCGCCGTTCCCGCAAGGATCTGGCGACATGTTGGATAGATTACAAGAAGGCCTATGACTCAGTGCCACATACATGGCTCATGAGGGTGCTGGAGTTGTATAAAATTGATACAACTCTGCGCGCCTTCCTGACGTCATGTATGGGGCAGTGGAGGACGGTCCTTCACTATCCAGGATGTCGACAGATTCAGGAAAACAGCGAACCTATAAGGATCGAGCGCGGAATATTTCAGGGCGACAGTTTGAGTCCTCTGTGGTTTTGTTTAGCCCTGAACCCTCTCAGTACACTGCTGGAGGGTTCAGGCCTGGGCTATCGGTTGAGGAGAGGTGGTCAGGTCATATCACACCTCCTTTACATGGATGACCTGAAGCTCTTTGCCCCCAACAACTTGCAACTGATGAAGCTACTGAAGGTAACAGAAACCTTCAGTGACGCCATCAGGATGGAATTTGGTGTGGACAAATGTGCAGTCATGCATGTAAAGCGAGGGGAGATTATGGAATCCGTGGGAATACAACTCTCGGACTCCATACACCTTAGATCCCTTTCCTCAACTGAGACTTATAAGTATTTGGGTATGTCGGAAGCACTAGGCATCAATGTTACTGACGTGAAACAGTCGTTGAAGGAACGCTTCTTTGGCCGCCTGAAAAAAGTACTAAATAGTCTTTTATCAGGCGGGAACAAGGTGCGCGCCTTCAACGGCTGGGTCATGCCGGTCTTGATGTACTCTTTCGGCATACTCAAATGGACTCAGACAGAACTTGACGCCCTGGATAGGAGAGTCCGCACATTGCTTACCGCAAATCGTATGCATCACCCACGGTCATCGGTTATGAGACTGTATATCCCTCGGAAGAGCGGGGGTCGTGGCTTTTTAAATGCTAAGACCCTGCACAACCGCGAGGTATGCAGTCTTAGGGAATACTTCCAGGCCGCTGACGTGGGTATGCATCGAGATGTGGTAGCAGTGGACAAGGGCCTTACCCCGCTCTCCTTGGCTAACGAGAACTGGCGCAAACCTATAGTATTAGATACTAATGACCGCATGGAGGTATGGCAGAGCAAGGAGCTTCACGGACGCTTCTACCGGGTCCTACATGGGCCCGATGTAGATTTTTTGGCGTCCGTGGCCTGGTTGCGATTTGGTGACCTTTTTGGGGAAACCGAAGGTTTTGTCTTTGCGATTATGGACGAAGTTATGATGACGAACAACTACCGGAAATACATTGTGAAAGATGGCACGGTTGACATCTGTCGGGCATGTCACCGGCCTGGGGAATCCATCCGTCACATTATCTCCGGTTGTTCTAGTCTAGCTAACGGAGACTATTTGCATAGACACAACCTTGTAGCCAGGATTATCCATCAGCAACTTGCTCTTAAATACAATCTTGTGGAATCGGAAGTGCCTTACTATAGGTATGAGCCCGACCCAGTTCTCGAGAATGGCAATGTCACGTTGTATTGGGATCGGTCTATCATCACTGACAGGACTATTGTTGCCAATAAGCCTGACATAGTGGTGATAGACCGACTAGAGCATCGCGCAATGATTGTTGATATAGCGGTCCCCCATGACGAGAACCTCGTGAAGGCTGAGAGAGATAAGAAAAGCAAGTATCTTGATCTGGCTCGCGAGGTTGTCGACATGTGGGATGTGAATACAGCAATCATTGTGCCGATAGTCGTTACGGCCAATGGCATAATAGCCAAGAGCCTCGACGAACATCTGAGGAGGCTCTCGTTGGGCAGCTGGATCAAGGGCTTGATCCAGAAAGCGGTACTCCTGGACACGGCGCGTATCGTTAGGAGGTTCCTCTCTCAGGAGCCCTGACCACCGGTAGCTTGGACCCTGTTCCCGATACCGGTGGGCTACTATTTTTTATATTTTTAAATGTTTTTTAAGTTTTCTTTTTTTAAATATTTAAAAATGTAATAAAATAAGAAAAAAGATAAATAAACGACATAATAATAATCAAAAAAACAAAAATGAAAAATAAACGAAAATCCATAAACGAAAATGTCATGCGCGCATACTTTGGGGCTACAGAGGGAGGAAACAACCTGACCGCGTACCGTGTCCGGATGCTCTCTTTGCTTCAGGTGCTTGAGCCAGCCGTCAACGTTTCGGCGCAACGACTTTCGGATCAGGTACGGGTCATCCAGCGTAATCGTATGTTGGATGATACTGTGCTTGATCGCCTCCGAACGGAAATGTGTAACCGTGTCACTGTGGTGCAACCACAGTCCAACCACGCTGACGAGGATAGTAGTGACAGGGTTACAAACGTAAGTAACCAGTGCAATGAGGAATTGAGGAGTGCTTTGGAGTGTGCTATTCGGGATTATCGCTACATGCCGCTCGAACTTAGGCCACGATTACCTCGTTTGCCCATGCATAACAAAAATAGGGCACTGGTGGCTGTTCTGGATTCGCAGTTGTCAAACTATTTTGATAACTGCGAAGACCTCACTGATACACATTCGATCATGTACTGCGCGGCTGTAGCGGCATGTCGTGTAGCCCACGTCAAATTTGTAGATGACAGAGCTACACGACCGAAACCAGCCGTACCAGCTTGGCAGTGCAGGATCGAACGTCGTATTGGTGGGGCCAGAGCACTCATCGGCAAACTAATTTGTTTCAGGGAGGGCAATAATCGGCCAAGAGTGATGCGCTTTGTGAGACGGGCGTTTTCGGGGACTGATGTCAGCCCCCAAGACTATATATCCCGTGTCACAGAGCGCATCGACTTCCTGAAGCAAAAAGTGTTTGCATGGGCAAACCGTATTCGTAGGTATAGGCGGAGAGTGGAGCGATACACCCAGAATCGTACATTCCAAAGTAATGAAAGGTGGGTTTATCGGGCTTGGGAGCGACCCGACCAAGGTGTGACTGATACGCGCCTGCCGGATGATGACGCTATGTGTTCATTCTGGCGTAGCATCTGGTCGGTGCCTGTCAGTCACACCGAAGGTGAATGGACTCGGGAGGTCGAACGAGCGTGCGATCCAATACAAGAAATGGGGGCTATCACGATCAGCCCCCAAGATATAGCCCGTGCAGTCCGCCCGTTGCCGAACTGGAAATCTCCAGGGCCGGACGGGCTGCACAACTTCTGGATAAAGTGGCTACAAAGGTCGCACGCTCGTTTGGCATCTCAGTACCAGGCAGCCTTGGAGTCTGGTTCGCTACCCAGGTTCCTTACAACAGGAATAACCCACCTGCTCCACAAATCTGGTAGCACCGCGGAACCCAAAAATTATAGACCTATTACATGTTTACCAACGGTCTATAAGGTTCTTACATCCATTTTGAGAGTTAAAATTAATAAACACGTCGACGATAATTCGATCATGTCGGTCTCTCAAAATGGATGTAGGAACGGGTCCCGCGGTACTAAGGAGCTACTCCTTATTGATATGGCCATTAGCCAACAGGTTCGGCGTTCCCGAAAGGATCTGTCGACATGTTGGATAGATTATAAGAAGGCCTATGACTCGGTGCCTCATACATGGCTCATGAGGGTGCTAGAATTGTATAAAATAGATACAACTCTACGCACCTTCCTGATGTCGTGTATGGGGCAATGGAGCACAGTCCTTCGCTATCCAGGATGTCGAAATATCCAGAGGAATAGCGAACCTGTAAGGATCGAGCGAGGTATATTCCAGGGCGATAGTTTGAGTCCACTTTGGTTTTGCCTAGCCCTGAATCCTCTAAGCATGCTGCTGGAGAATTCAGGGCTAGGCTATCGGTTGAAGAGAGGTGGTCAGGTTATATCTCACCTTCTTTACATGGATGATCTGAAGCTCTTTGCCCCCAGCAATCTTCAGCTGATGGAGCTACTGAAAGTAACTGAAACTTTTAGTAACGCCATCAGGATGGAGTTTGGTGTGGACAAATGTGCGGTCATGCATGTAAAGCGAGGGGAGATTGTGGAATCCGTAGGAATTCAACTCGCGGATTCCATAAACCTGAGATCCCTCTCTCCAAACGAAACCTATAAGTATTTGGGTATGTCGGAAGCGTTAGGTATCAGCACTACTGACATGAAGCAATCGTTGAGGGAACGCTTCTTTGGCCGCCTGAAAAAGGTATTCAATAGCCTTCTTTCAGGCGGAAACAAGGTGCGCGCCTTCAACGGTTGGGTCATGCCGGTATTGATGTACTCTTTCGGCATACTCAAATGGACTCAAACGGAACTCGACGCCCTGGATAGGCGGGTCCGTACACTGCTGACTGCAAATCGAATGCATCACCCACGATCGTCAGTCATGAGATTGTATATCCCGCGGAAGTGTGGAGGCCGAGGCTTTTTAAATGCCAAAAACCTCCACAACCGCGAGATATGCAATCACAGGGAATATTTTCTACACACCGACGTAGGTATGCATCGAGATGTAGTAGCAGTGGACAAGGGACTCACCCCGCTCTCCATGGCGAATGAGAACTGGCGCAAGCCTGTAGTGCTTGAAACTAACGACCGTAGGGAAGTATGGCAGAGTAAGGAGCTTCACGGACGCTTTTTCCGGGCCCTACATGGGTCTGATGTAGACCAAGCAGCGTCCGTAGCCTGGCTGCGTTTCGGTGACCTCTTTGGGGAAACCGAAGGTTTTGTCTGTGCAATTATGGACGAAGTTATCATGACGAATAACTACCGGAGATTTATTGTGAAGGATGGCACGGTTGACATCTGTCGGGCATGTCACCGCCCGGGTGAATCGATCCGCCACATTATCTCTGGATGTTCTCGTCTAGCTAACGAAGAGTATTTGCATAGGCACAACCTTGTAGCCAGGATCATCCACCAGCAACTTGCTCTGAAATACACTCTTGTGGCATCGGAGGTACCGTACTACAGGTATGTGCCCGACCCAGTTCTCGAAAATGGCAATATCACATTGTACTGGGATCGGTCCATCATCACTGACAGGACTATTATCGCTAACAAACCTGATATAGTGGTGGTGGACCGAATCGAGAGGCGTGCAATGATTGTTGACATAACTGTCCCGCATGACGGGAACCTCGTGAAAGCCGAGAAAGATAAACAAATCAAGTATCTTGACTTGGCTCGCGAGGTTGTCGACATGTGGGATGTGGACACAGCGATCATTGTACCGATAGTCGTGTCAGCCAATGGCTTAATAGCCACGAGCCTCGACCAACATCTTAGAAGGCTCTCGTTAGGCGGCTGGGTCAAGGGCCTGATCCAGAAAGCAGTACTGCTGGACACGGCTCGTATAGTTAGGAGGTTCCTCTCTCTGGAGCCCTGACCGCCGGTAGCTTGCACCCTGTTCCCGATACCGGTGGGCCTCTATTTTTTATATTTTTAAATGTTTTTGTTTTTTAATTTATTTTATAAAAATATTTAAAAATGTAGATAATAAGAAAACTGATTAATAAAGGAAATAATAATAAAATAAAATTGTTTATTAACCAATAGAAGCTACAGATATACATATAACAATACAAATGTTGCAAAATCAGTACAATAATGTATATAACCCAGCCTCTTAAACTAGGATCACCTGTATTTTAAGAGACAGTGTTCGGCCGAGCAGTTCCTTAAACATAATTTATTACAATAGGTGGACGGTACAAGTAAATTAGGATTTGTGTTGTAGATTTTATTGTGTGAAGTGTGATAGTGAAGTGTGTATATGTGTATGTGATAGGAGGTGAGTACATTGTGTGTGAGCGTGAATGTGTGTATGTGTGTGTGTGTGTGTGTGCGTGTGTTTGTGTGCGTATGTGTGTGATAGATGAAGTGTAGTGCGAGTATGAGCTGATGGTTAGGGAATATAGGCGTGTGTGTCCTTTAGTTGTTAGTATGTGTTAGAGAATGAGTACTTATGTTATTAGACAATGTATGTGAGTAAAGACTCTGTGTAGGCATAGTCCTTTTGTAATAGCCACTCTGTTACTACGGCTTTAAGTTTGTGTACGTTTAGATTTATAATATTTATTTGTGAGTTAATTTTTTGGTATATGTGTGTACTTAGTGTGTAGAACTGGTGTGTTGCGAAGGTAGTTTTGTGTTGGATTCTTGGAAGAAGATTTACTCGCTTATTTGGGTTTGGCGGAGGCAGACTGAGATGTATTCTTAGAAGTGATCGAAGCACATAGAGTTGCCGTACCGTCAGAACTTTACAGTCAGAGTACAACTCTGTGGTCGGGTACCTGTAAGGTTTTTTAGTCATGACTTTGAGAATGGCTCTTTGTGCTCTTTCCACTCTCAGAACGCTAGTTTTGGCTGCACCACCCCACGCAGTTAAGCAGTACCCAAGAACTGACTGACACAGAGCATAATAAACCATCCTCAGTGTGTCAAGATTAGCCGAATCTCTAAGGGACTTAAAGACGTGGATAAGGCGCATTGTTCGTGTGGTAACGGCTTCAATCTGTTTGTCCCATCTTAGGCCGCTATCAATCTGCACTCCAAGGTACCTTGCACTGTCAGCTCTGGCGAGTGCTGGACAGACACAGGGTTCGTTTAAGTTGGGACATGAGTGAGCAACTACAGAGAAAGTATGAGAAGGTGCGGTGTTACGTCGGATTGCGAAAGGGAGGTATGTTGTTTTGCTTAAGTTGAGTGTCAGGAGGTTTGAACTGAGCCATTTCATTATTTTGCACATGGCATCTTCTGCGGTAGCCTTGACCATGTCCCATGTAGGTCCGTAAACAAGTATCGCGGTATCATCAGCATACGCGTAGATATTACAGTTGGTAAGACACATCTTGCACAGGTCGTTAACATAAATTTGGAAAAGTGTAGGTCCAAGTATGCTTCCCTGAGGGACGCCATAGGTTACTGGTGCCTCGTCACTGTAGTGTGTGTCAATTTTGACTGCTTGTGTTCGATTTGTGAGGTAATTTTTGAACATTTCAAGCGGTATTCCACGTACACCGACGAGTTCCAGTTTAGCAATAAGTTTGGGAACAGAAACGGTGTCAAATGCTTTAGCAAGATCAAGTAGGATAACCAGACATTTTGATTTACTATCTAGCGTTCTAGCAACCTGTTGCGTGAGATCCAGTACGGCATCTTCTGTCGACACACCTTGCCGAAATCCGTACTGATTCTCAGCAATTATTTTATGTTTGTCGAGAAAGCTCTTCAGACGTTTGTTTAAAATCTTTTCAAGAATTTTAGAGAGGGCTGGCAAGACTGATATTGGCCTATAATTATTGACACTGTCTCTGCTCCCCCCCTTATGAATAGGGTGAATTATTGCCTTTTTGAGAGCATCCGGAAATACACCTGTTTGGAAGCAACGGTTGCATAGGTACGTTACTAGTGGGACCAGTACATGTCGGCTTTTCTTTAGCAGTATAGATGATATTCCGTCCCATCCCACAGCACTATCATCCCGCAATTGGAGTATGACAGACTCAACTTCTGCTTCGTCAACCTCCAGTATTACAAGAGAGTCGGATGGGGAGTTTTGAGAGCGTCATCGCCTAAAGTAGGGTGACTAGGATTATTGGTGGTGGTGGTTGTACGAGCCTGTGATATTATTTTCGCGGCCAAATTTTTGCCTACGTTGCTAAAAAAGAGATTAACATCGTTTATCGATGATTTAGGGTCATCTCGTATTTTAAGCAGCTCTGAAGCACTGACATTAGTCTTTTGTGTATTGGTGATTTTTTTAATTATTTTCCATATGCTTTTGGGATTATTGTTTGTTTTTTCTAACTCACTTTTTTCGTAAGCTATTTTTAATTTTCGAAGCAAGTTATTGCAAAAATTCCTATACCGTGTATATGTGGTCTTAAGAATATGATTATTTGGATCGTTTTTTGTTTTCATATGCATTTTATCCCGATTTTTTATACATTTCAAGAGCCCAGGAGTCATCCATGGTTTTATTGTTCGTTTTTGTCTAGGGATTTTAACTAATTTTGTATGTTTTAAGATAACTGATTTAATAATACTAATAAATTTGGTCATACATTCGTTTACATCTTGAATTTGGTATATAACTGTGAAGTCCGTGTCTTCTAGCTCAAGTATAATGGCTTCATAATCAAGACGGGTGGCGACTTGACAAACTTTCCTAGTAGGAGCACCGTTAGTTAGAGACAATAGAATAGGCTTGTGGTCCGTAATATGTGATTCCAGAACTAGTGTGGTTGCACGAAGGTTTGACTTAAGGAGTAAGTGGTCAATGCAGTGCTCTAGTCGGGTAGGAAATAGGTGTGTTGGCATGAGCCCGTAGGAGGCATTTATCATAAGATATTCTAAGCTCCGATCGTTTCTATTACTTGGGTATATATCGATATTTAGATCGCCTACGAGTACAACACTTGTACAGGAGGATATTTTATCATATACTTTAACTAGGCTCTCAGTGAAATTATCAAATTTTTCTTTTGAATTAAGCGATGGAGAACGGTACACGGCAAGAACTGCTAACTTTTTTTCGATCTGAAAAACAAGACAATTCCCACCCACAAAAATGGGCTCCCAGACAGAACCATGTAAACCTTGTTTAGTGTAGATTATTACACCATCATTTTGGTTCGCATTTCTCGAAGTCGAGTGGGAGTCAAATCCGTCCAAAACAGGTAGGTTATGGACTTTACCAAGCCAGCATTCTGTCAAGATAACAATGTCAAAGTTGATTTTCGTCATATTTAATAGAACTTGGAGTTGACTAAAATTTTTGTTTACACTACGTATATTAATATGTAATAAGTTTATGCTGCTATCGGATTTGTTGATATACTTGAGACAATCTTCAGGTTCATAACAAAAAGAATTACCCAACTGAAGATTATCAAGTTCATTGTTAATGACGTATGTCATAAAAGTCGGAATTACCTGCAGGGTAGTTATGGTAGGTCCTACACAATCGTTTGCTAATCGCTCGCTGTTTGTCAAATGCACTTATTTAAATGAAAACCCGCCAATAACTCTTAAAACTTTTTTATTGCGGAGTTTGCTCTATTAAGAGTTATTGCGCAAAAATCGCTAGCGTTTTGCTCTTGCAAAAGATTCAATAACGGATCTCAAAGTGAAAACAAAACTTTTTGATCTCCGTAAAATCACTTTTGAGAATGACGAATAATAGATAATCCTCATAACATCCCATTTTTAATCGAGAAAAAAAAAGGAATGGGTTCTCAATTCGACATATTGTATAGGTATATTCTTTTTATGTAGTTATGACCACGCATACATTTTTATAGTGTTTTTTTTTTTTTTTTTATAGTTAAATTTGAAAAATAATAATTATCCACCCCTAAAGGTAGACAAAAAGGATTTATTGATAATTTGCCCACTGAATTTTCAATTGTGAGCCGATTCTGTTCAAAATAAGTAAACGGAAAAGCGAAAAAAACATTTTTAACAAAAAAATGTTGTTTCTTATTCCCTTTTTAGTATTTGTTGTTGGCAACAGAAATACATCATCTGTGAAATTGCAACTGTCTATAGCTATCACGGTTCATGAGATACAGTCTGCTGACAGATGGACAGACAGACGGATCCTGGCGTCTTAGTAATAGGGTCCCGTTTTACCCTTTGGGTACGGAACCCTAAAAAAAGAAAATTGTGGCTCAAGATACATGAAAAAGAATACTAAAAGTTCTTTGATTTCTCATGCATCGTTCTTAACCATTCTCTTTCATCCACAGCTCGGCTGGGCAGTCAAGCTGATGTGTGCCCACCCGATCGCCCTCATCGGGGCTCGGGCCCTCATTGGGTTCGGGTCCGGAGGGGGCTTCGTAGTCTGTCCGCTGTACGTCAAGGAGATCAGCGAGGACAGCATCCGAGGCATGACGGGGACCTTTGTTATTTTCTCACAGGTTAGTAATGTCTTAACTTTCAACTTCCATGTATGTTAAGTGATAACAAGCGCATGGGTCGACGATTACGTACGGACGATTCAGAAGGCGATCAATGGATGAGTGATCCCCTCCAAACTTCAGAAAGCACTGCCAGGCTCGGTCGCAGATTTTTGACTGTTGTTTTAGGCAGTCTAGATAGACTGGCATCCAGTATTGCCATGGGCATAGTTTCACCCAATTGTGGAGGCGAGCAGAATCTGGCTATATACGGGTGTTCAGCAGAATCTGGTTTGACTGAAAACCGAGCCTTATATAGTTGGGATAGCATTATTTATTTTTGGTTTGGTAAGTCATCCAATGAACGGCGTGTCAGACTTTTACTGACTAAAACCCACCCGTGATCCTTCAGTTGCTTGTGCCAGGGCTGCGGTAACTCTGTTTCAAATTTATCCGCGACCCAGACAGACATCAGCCCTAGCGGACCCCGTCAGTTTTGCTGACATCTCTTTGAACACTACGCGCTGTGGACTCGGGCCCGAACCTTATCGGACGGCGAGTTACCCATTACTTGCCGTCCGCAAGCCCGCGCCTACGGTGGCCGGGAATCGGCTTGCAACGTCTGACTCCCGGGACGTCTCCTGCGGTGGCTAGGGGCGTGAGGGCGTCTCCGTTGCATCGCCCTCACGCGTTCCGCCTTCTTCTTTTCGAGCATTACTGCTTTGCAGAAGGAGGAGACAGTTTTCCATGCCCTCTCGCTTCGTACCATGGCCTGGACCAGGGCCGGGTGCGAGAGGTCGCCACCGCCGATCACCTCCACGAGGACACGGTGGTGCTCCGCCTAAGCGAGGCAATCCTCCACCGTATGCTCCACCGTGTCTTCCGGGCGGTCCACACAGTGGTGACACCCGGGCGTTTCCTCCCGCCTTATCCTGAACAGGAGCCTCCCGAAACAGCCGTGGCCGGTGAGGACCTGTGTCAGGCGGATGGAGAGGACGCCGTGACGCCTCTCCAGCCACTCCTCAAAGAGGGGCCTTATCGCCTCAATTGTGGCGTGCCCAGCGCTGAGTTGCGACAGTCACTCTCTCCATATTGCCATGAGATCCTGCCGGGGCTCTGTCAGCAGAGCCGCGATTTTTCGCAGCAACGGAGTTTAGCCCCAGCATTTCGCCTCCTCGCGCCACTCCCATATTTGCGCGAGGAATTCCTCATCTAAATCCCATGGCGGTAGTTGGGAAAGCCTAGGCAGATGATAAAATGATTGAAAAATTACAAACAGAGACGGTAGTCGATAGTAGTTAGGTTTTCTGTTCATTGTTAGCACCACCATCTAGAATGAATCAAATATAAAATGGATTCCATGAATCCCTCAAATCTTAATTCAACGGCGAAGGTTTACTGACGCTACCTACAAAATATATTAAGACGACGACTAAAGCCAACGACCTTGAGGGAACAAAACGCGCACTCGTTTCACACCCGCGCGACCCTAAATTTAGTAGTTTTTTGTACTTTCCTTATAATAATAAGGAAAGTACAAAAAACAACTAAATGAAAAAAAAGCCGCAGTTCAAAATGTAAATAATTAAATTGTCTTTGAGATGGTATCAATTTCATTAAAATACGCCCAGCGGTTTTGGTGCGATTGTCGTGTTTTTGTCCGTTTTAGACATAACTTTACAAATTAATTACACTATGTTATACGAATAAAACTCAAAATTTTCTTAGATTAACTTAATAAGAAAATGGTTTGATGTAACATATATGTTTTCCAAAAAATTAGGACTGAAGGAGACTGCTCAGTTTAGACGTTTCTCATTTTAAAATCAGCTACTCAACGGTATCTGCGTCTTAAGGGCTGATTCAACCGTGGCGCCTAGGTAATTCATGCAGATTCGCGTTTAAATTCTCCACACAGAGTTAAGGCCTGGCCGCGTCAGTACAATCATACATATTCTTTGCTAGGTGCCAATATATTCTAGCCGCGTGCTAGTGACTTCAATTACAAGTCAAGTTCATGTACGATGCAAGTGAACCGATCTAATTATATCGCATGAGTTCGTTTCTACACGAGTCGGTTCGCAAGACGACACATCTGAACAAGCTGTTCATCTCTAAACTAATATTATGAAGAGGAAGTTGTGTGTCTGTCTGTAGGAGGTAATCTTCGGAAGGACCAATCCGTTCACGAAAATTATATCGATGACATAAGGCACTTGTCCCGCCGCCGACGATCAGCGAGAAGCGAGTAGAGCTCGAAACTGGGAACCGATCACGTTTCGGATTATTTTTTTGTTCGAATTTCATTTTACCGAAAACTATTGACCGACGTCTTTTTTACTATATGCATTATTTGACATATTTTCAGATCATCGAAGTATCACGTGGCATATATATGTATTATTTTACCGAACTACATTTCGCCTATTTACAAAGTAACTTTTTGCTTTTGGCCGAAGCCTCTTTTAAACTTTTTTGATTTGCCAAATCATTTACTTGCTTTAATGTCGTGGTGGCCCAGTGGCTAAGACCTCGCCTCTCGTGCTTGAGGTCGTGGGTTCAAATCCGGGCAAGTACCAATGTGACTTTTTCAAATTCATATGTACTTTCTAAGTTTATCTTAGACATCACAGGCAACGGTGAAGGAAAACATCGTGAGGAAACCTGGACTTACATAGTTAATGTAAGTCTGAAATAGCCAAGTCAGAGGCCTGTGAGATTCCCAGAGGCGGCTTAATTAACTCTGACACCAGAGGTGGCCACACCTCACACGAAAGAAGAAGATTAGACATTCTTATTAATTAATTATTTTAACGAATTAGTCCATGAGCGAACGAAGCGAGCTCGAGAATTTATGCCACTCCGACACGGATAGGTGAGGTTCGAAGGGGATAGCGAGTATTAACTTTTAAAGCTGTTGAGAGAGTTCTCGCCGGCAGTGTGCACAGCCAGCGATCAACTATTAATTTATGACTTGTGTCGCTTTCATTGAAACAGGATCTATCTATCTTATATATAACTTATGTTTGTTTCTTCAGCGAGAGAATAGTCGATAGCTAATAGTTTCCTCGTCGGCGATGAGACAAGTGCCTAAATCTACACTATGACTGGAACTATGCCATAACAGAATAGAATATAATGCTCTTTATTATGTACACCATATAAGTTACAGAAAGTATAAACGAAGAAAACATTACACTGGGTGATACAATGGGCGGCCTTATCGCTAAAAGCGATTTTTTCAAGACAAACTTTGGATGGATTAAAAAAATGGAGGGAAATACAGTACTGTAGGTAGTTTTTGGTGTACTATTTATATATAAAAAATACATACATATATATATACAGGGTTACTGGTTAAGTCGACCTAGATCCATTAAGAGTTATAGTTCCCATCATGTCTGACTAATTTGACTATGGAACACCCCAGCCTAAACCTAACCGTTTTTGAGATATTAGACTTAGAAGGTTTTCTAAAAAAATATGCCAATTTCTTAAGAATTGGCATTTTTTTTGTCTTCTATGGCCTTATTTTTTTTCTAATTCCGATTTTTGAGCACAAGAGAAGTTTGTTTATTATTCTAAAAACAAAAAGTCCAAATATCTGAACCATAGGAGTCATAGTAGAGGACTGAAAGTGTAAAAAAGAAATAAATTGATAAAAACATTTTTTTTCTTTCAGCAAAATTTTTAAAAAAATTTATGGCAGTTGTGCTGCAGATATGCTAAATAATATCTTTGTTTTATTAGCTATCCAACAAGGTATAACATGCTAGGGGTCTTATCACAATTCTTAGAAAAAACCTTAATAAAAAGCTCACAGGTAGAGACAAAAAATGATAAAATGAAAAAATGGGACTTAAGATCAAACTTATCACCTGGGTCAGAAAATGAAATAAAACAATCCAAATAGTTATAAAACAACATTTATTGTTATTTTTACAAGTCCTGTTCCACATGACCGCCTCTGTTTCGCACACACACTCTCATTCTGTGTCTCAGTCCACTTTTTACTACAGCAGTAGTTAAATCTCTTCTTATTTCGTTTGCTGCCGCAGTTATTTTCCGTCTCAACTCCCCAACAGATGCAATCGGATGATTGTCTTCGTAGACTAAAGTCTTCATGTGGCCCCACGCATAAAAATCCATGGGGGTCAGATCAGGACTTCTCGCTGGCCACGGTATGGGTCCACCTCTTCCGATCCACCTATTTGGTTACTGTTAGTCTAGCCATTCCCTGACCCCTCTCCTGTAGTGTGCAGGGCAACCGTCGTGTTGGAACCTCATGTGTCTAATAAGATTTAGGGGTAAATCGTCTAACAAATCAGGTAGTTCTTCTCTTAAAAAGTGTTCATAGAATTCTCCATTTAAATTGTCAGGCAGAAAGAAAGGCCCAATTAAATGATTTGAAATAATGCCCATCCAGACATTCAAACTAAATCTTCTTTGTGATCCTTTTGTCCTCTTTTGATTAGGATTTCGTTGCGCTTTCGGGGCCCAATAATGAGCAGTTTACGTAACAGTAAATATCGCATTGTAAATTGAATATTTGTTACATAACAATAATATAATTATAAATATGATTTGCAATTAAGGTTCGTCCATCCAATGTAGGTAAAATTTTGAAAATATTAATATTGGATATATAAATATAGAAAAACAGCAAATCAAATACTTGCGATTTTAAGATGTATCGTTGGATTCTTCTCCATATTATAAACTGGAATCTTCACTTGAATAAAATCATGTAGCTCATCACTAAATCATTAATATTTGATCTATTAAAAGTAAAATAACAGGATGGACGCAATATAATTGAAAATCAGATTCAACGTGAAAAGAGTATTTTAGCGAACTATTTAGCTTTGTAGATTATAAAGTATAGCTGTTGCCCGCAGCTTCGCTCCCGTGGACCACCCCACAGGTAATAATGTAGGTTTCTATTGGTGAAAGATTTTTTCAAATCGGTCCAGTAGTTTCGCAGCCTATTCGGTACAAACAAACAAAAAAATCTTTCCTCTTTATAATATTAGTATAGACGATTACAAAAATAGAGTACAATACTCTACAAGTATATTAGAGTAATGATGACAACCCTATTAGAATGTAAGGTTTATCGTTTGTATAATCAAACAAACGATTTATTATGTCTACTTTAAGCACGTGTATTCACTATCAGTAATAATATTATTAATTTAATTAGTGACCCGTCTGGTCTCCTCAGTGATAAGTAGGATTGCCATCCAGTTATCGCTCTAGTAAGATACTCGTACGTTATCATTTATACGCACTAAACGTTTAGGAAATACTTTCATAGTTTGTACAGCCAGTGGTCGCCTTCGCCGGAATGCTCATATTCTTTATCGCCGTGGAACATAAAATAATCATTTACAAAAAATAATCGGTATAATCTAGAGTCGCCGCGAATACTCGCTATTATTCGGTATTCGGCATTACTCGTAATTTTTTTTACATTCGTCGAATACCGAATAATAGCTAGTATTATTCGGCATTCGGCGAATAGTCGTCGAAAATAAAAACAAAAGAACTAATGAGTTAAAAATAATCATTTATTTAATTATTTTCCTTAATAAAACAATACACAATATCAATTATTATCTGTAATATGTGCCTGTGCCTATCATATTCATGAAATTAAATTAGTAAGGCTTTTTAATTAATATTTAAAATCCAACAGAGGCAGATTGTGGTGCAAAAAAACATTTTTTTCTGCACGTTCTGCAGCAAGTCGGTTTCGTTTTTCCTCGTAAATTAAACCTGCCTCGGAAAATAGTCTTTCTGAATAAACAGAGATTGCTGGTGTGATTAAGTATCGTTTAGCAAGCTTACTTAAAATAGGAAATCTATTCTTATTGGTACTCAAAGCCAAATATTTTTAATGTGTTTAATGATTTTTTTTAATGTCGAATAGTAATGTCGAGTTATTCGACTATTCGCCAAAGTGAATGGCGATTAATCGGTATTCGACTTTGCGCTATAAACACTATTCGCGGCAACTCTAGTAGTATAATCAGATGAAAAACGCTAGTTACGTCGGCACGGTTTTTTTGTATGGGATGAGGCATCTGTATGCTAGTATTATATTAGCTGTGGTACAGCTAAGGAGTGGAATGGAATTACCGGCCGGAGTCTTTGTTTTCCGATAGCTACAACCTAGGGATCTTTAAGTCAAGATTGAATAGGTTACCTCTAGACAAGCGTGCTTCACCGTCGACTACATCATCGCTTATCGCACCTTCAATTGATATGGCGGTCGAGCGCGAGTCTAAATAACAAAAGAAAATCGGAAATAAAACGGCCTGCATTTTTACGTGGGTAAGGTGCACGGCAGATTTTGTACCGCATACTTTTTTTGTTTTTCGGTTATGGAATTTGTACCACTTATTAAGGCAACTAAGTTATTTATTTTCATGTTAGTTTACTATTTTTAGAACTTCGACTTAGTTAATAATATCAAAAAAAAAGTAAATCCAAAAAATCAAAAACTCGACTGCTTAAAAAGCGAACTAAAAAGCCATAAACAAGAAGAATCTTAAATAGTTCGCTTTTTAAGCAGTCGGGTTTTTTGATTTTTTTAATTAACTTTTTTTATTTATAACTTTTTAGCTATTTTTTTTAAGATTTAGGTACATTTAAACATGTAAGTGTTACACATTTTTGAAATCACCTTAAAACCCTTCATTTTGAT
This sequence comes from Orthosia incerta, assembly GCA_948252205.1. NCBI lineage: Eukaryota > Metazoa > Arthropoda > Insecta > Lepidoptera > Noctuidae > Orthosia > Orthosia incerta. The sequence goes on from OX411758.1 coordinate 26,115,536, forward strand.
ACCCCACACGATGGGTTTGAAAGAAAAAAAAAATATCCCCCACAATATGGCCCCCAAAATCCGCCATTTTTCTATTTTCCAATTTAAATGTAGCCAGTGACACTTTTCTATTTTCCAATTTAAATGTAGCCAAAATCAACCAACGCAATTGGTCTCTAGAATGCCACATAGGAACAAACATACATACATACATACATAGACTGATAAACACATTACCCTCCTTCGGCAGTCGGGTAAAAAGTAATAAAATCGTACGCAGTAATGTTTTTAATACGCTTTTTAATACGCTTTTATTTTATTATTAGCTTAGTATGTATGTATCTATATATCTATGTATCAATGTAACGGAATCTTTGAACGTGATTTTCACCCCCTTCAAAACGTGGGATTGATTTGAAACTATGCACACTTATCAAGGACCGATGACAATGCAATAATTGAGCCAAAGTCAAAGTATATTTATTCAACTTTTGAACGGCAAACAAAAAATAAAATTGAAATTTACAAGTAATAAAAGTTGATTCTACGACTACGAGTACCGTGCGCGTTTTAATAGTTGGTCCCATTAGCCTTACCAAGATCTTCAGGATTAGCGACTTTTTAGTTCAATTTACCATTAAAGCGTGTTTTTTAATTTTTAGAACTACAATTTATTAAAAGTTTTCTTAAGTAAAATAACACAAATATCTAAAAGATAATTAATTACAGTCCGCTGCTGGACATAGGCACATAGGTATATCCTAATGCAATGAGTAGGTACGATCCTCATCGCAATCTACCTACTGAATGGTAAGTAAAACACTACAAAGATAGCAAACAAACAATTTAGAATATTTACTTTACGCATTATGTAACAATATGTAACATTTACTTATATGTAACAATCTACATTCGTACATAACCTTAAAAAATAAAACTGGTTATAACTTTTAACGTCTCAAGTTCTATAAATCTAAGAATTTAAAAAGGGATTATCTATTGTATTAACTACCAATTAAAACAAAAATATCCCAAAACACGAAATTTTATTAGCAGTACGAAATGCCCATACAATCCTGCCGTTCGCCTTTCTAGCTGTCTGCATGGTGGAAGGAAACGAATCTTTGATCTGGATCACTGACAAACATTATTGAGAATTGCAAAAAAGTTGACTTATAAGCAACAAAAGAGAGTTTTGCTAATTAGTTTATTTTATTTAAGTTTTTTTTCGAATAATTAAAGTGTGCTTTTTACACAAATTTCTCAAAATTCGCAAGTGCTACTATATATATTTTTAGTGACGCCACTGGTATTCTGCCGACATGAAAAAAAGGGCAGATGCAACCCTGTTTAGGGTTCCTTACCCGAAGGGTCGGAACCCTAACGGAACCCTTTTGCTGTCACTTACGCCGTAATGTCTGTCCGTCAGTCCGTCGTCTTTCACACAGGTTTTACAGCCAAACGGTTCGAGCTACTCAGTATACCAATTTTCACAGTGTAAGCATCTTGTTGACCCAAAGCCATACAAATTGTCAAATAATATTTTTAAATACTTTTTAGGGGGGCTCCCATACGGAAAAAGGGAGGCGCGAAAAAAAACACCTAACCCATCGAGTGGGGTATCGTTGTTTAGAGCTCGTTGATTAGATAAATACTGTATTTTTTGTTTAATATAATATTGGAACTTGAGAAGCCACCAAAGCCAGTTTTCATTTTTTTATTTTGTTCGGAATAATTTATTAACTTCCTATTGACATATTAACTTCAAATTTGGTGATAATGGTTATTACGTAATTTTTACTAACAAATACAAATATATTGATGAATCAGTTTCTTTTTTTTAATTCCCTCGTTTGTCCTATTGCAACCAACTTGATTTTGCGGTTTGGTACGGAATCCGAAATGTGCGAAGTCCGACACGCACTTGGTTTTCTTTGGATGGTAGTATTACAGATATCTATAAGAAAAATCGCCTGCTTTCAGCTATGTTTGGTTATTTTACTGACAGAAATCTTACACCATCATCCTCTCAGTTAGAAACACGTGCTCACGTGGAGTCGGCGCAGCACGTTTCAACTCCCTGTTCTTTGATATCTCTCTATACATCCATCTACATTCATTACTATTTACCACTGTTTTAGTCACACGTGATTTAACGCTTTTCATTACATGCCCATACCACAGTATAAATAAGGAAGAACAGTATGGCAACTAGCTTCAAATGCTCGAAACGGCACACTCACACATACATGCGCATCGACGAGACCCCTAGAGTGGGGTTTACACGGGTGACTAAAGCCGCACGATTATTGCCGCTCGGCGTAAATCGACCGTCTAAATGGCAATTCAAGTGACTAAAGCCGCAAGCCCCCAAAGTTGGGTAGCATCCGACTTTGGCTGCACGACTAGCCGCATGGCGTAAATCGACCCGTGTAAACCCCACTTAAGGTTACACTAGTCGAAAATTCTTCCATACAAAACGTAGTCTAGGGATTATTCCACTGTTTGACGATGTACATTCAAAATAAAAAGTGACATCAATTTGTCTTATCATTATCTAGCCCTGTATGGAAACAAAAAAGTAAAAAAATATAATATTTGAATGTTATGAGCGTCGATAGTTCCACATTTCGACACTAATTCTAACGCATTTTTGAGCGCGAATAAATACCATAAGAAGAAGGACAATTGCAAAACGGCCTCCATACAGGGATAGATTAGTAGTTTAACAATGCAAATAATTTTATTTTGAGCAGATAGGTTTAGTCGTTTTCTCATGATATCTAGACTGCTAAAGGTCTGTTTATAAAATTTCGCGCGCTCGGTTTCGTCCTAAATCGTTATCTATTTTGCTACAAATTTGCAAAAGTGTGTATTCGTACGCGAACTAGCTTCCTACTGCTCATCACAACATCTTTATCTTCCGCACGTGTTGTCGGTTGGTATAAAATGCATTTTAACCCTGCGCACAAAATAGTTCGTGCCGTCGACTAGTGTAACCTTAAGCGGTTGTCGCGATACTGTCACTAGTGCGCGTACATTTTCTTCTTTTTTTTTAGAGGTAGGCTCGCGCTTGACCACTATTAAACTAATTATTAGAGACCGGATTATATGCAACATAAAATGCTTTGTAATATGCATGAAAAAAGCGCAAAATATGTATGAATATTTATAAAATATGCAACATTAAAGTTTAAGAAAACTATAAAAAGGTAAAATGTATAAGTTTTTAAACTGTCATGGTCACTAACATTAACATTAAAAGCGGGATATTTACCATGTTTACTGTTTGTTGCGAGTTTATCCGTGATCATGGTGCTTGCAACAGCACCGAAATATCGGGAACTCGCAACAAACAGTAAACATGGTAAATATCCCGCTTTAATGTTAATGTTAGGTAAAATTTGGTAGGTTTTCATTATTTTATTTCTAAATCGGCATACAATTGTTGAATTATTCAATCATAAATTGTCAATACCAAAATGTAACAACTTTGTAGACGATAACAATGCTCTAAAACGAAAAATTATTTAACATTTTTGTAAACGTAAACAATCAGGTAGCTAGGTGTTCTGAATGTATAGTCTTCAATCAATCAAAATATTTTTATAAGTGAAAATTTTTAGTGTATAGGGCGAAATGTTGGTTAAAGAGTTTATTATTACACTTATTAATAAGGTAACTTACCGAAAAGTATAATAAATATAGCGAAAATATGCATCATCACTATATATTAGATATAATATGCAATTTCCGCTGTGAATGGGGTAAATATGCAATTTCATATGCAAATATGCAAATGCATATAAACCGGTCTCTACTAATTATTGATCCTAATTTGGCAACCTTTAGTATTGTTATTTTAAAAGGCTATTCTTTTTTATTGTTTCTTCGAAACATTAATTAGAATAAATTACTCAAAGTTTTTCATTTCTATTTTCATTTCCTGTTATTTTTGAATGGCCTATCCAACTGTACCCCACACCATGGGATAGACGAGAAAAAAAACATCCAAATTTTACGTGTACAGGTGGTACCAAAATATTTATTTTCCTTTTTATTTTATTTATTTATTTATTATATATTTTATTGTACACCACAAAAAAACATACAGGACAAACGTTCACATATAAAAGTGGACAATGGGCGGTCTTATCGCACTAGGCAATCTCTTACAGACAACCTTTGGATGGACTGAATGATAGGAGAAGAATTTAGGGTTGTCAGTGTACAAAATATCAAAAATAATATTACTTATACTTAACAAAATACAATACATACAATATTACATAGTATACTAATACATATCAAATATATAACAGACAAAGGAGAAGAATAAAAATTATAGTGAAAGGTGCTCCTTCACCATTTTCTTGAACGTTGGCAGTGTTTGAGCACGTCTCACTTAAATCGGTAATACATTCCACAACCGAGCCGCTTGAATCGTGAAAGATTTGTCAAAGAAGGAAGTGGAATGCATACGGATACTTAATTTTAGATTTTCGGTTGATCTCACGGACCTAGAATGGGTGTCACAGAGAAACTGAAAGCGTTCTTTGAGATAAAAAGGAGTAAAAGGATTAAAGAGCACATTATAAAGCAAAGAAAGTATATGGGCATTCCGGCGAAGGCGAATAGGAAGCCATCTGAGCTTAGTACGAAATTCAGAAACGTGATCATATTTGCACAAGCCAAATATGAACCTGATACAGAGATTTTGAAGTCGCTCAAGCTTGTCCAATTGGTCTTGTGTGAGATCAAGATAGCTGGCATCAGCATAGTCTAGAATAGGTAGTATTTTACCACTTTATCAGCGTGATTAATATGTATATCCATGCCAAATTATAGTTTTCTAGTACTAAGAGTCTGAGCTAAGCTGCGGATTGACGGACGGCCGGACATGGCGAAACTATAAGGGTTCCTTGTTGACTACGGAACCCTGAAAAGGCAAGACAAATCTAAGTAAATAAGAAGCAAATATGAATCACATTTGACAACATACCTACTCTGCTAATCACGACATTCTAGACCACAACAACAGATTGTCCTACTTATAAAAACAATCGAAATTCGTGACAGGTAAGACACGATAATACAAGGAAAATATAATAATTTATCGGTATTTCTTTTTTCAATAGTCCACACATAACTCCGGTGTTCCCCCCTACAAACAAAGACAGGTATTTTTCCTGTTATTCTTTGAGTTCGAGGAAGAGTTTTTGCACGTCTAGGTACTAAGAATTTGGTACTCCCCGTAGAATGTCTGTTTGAGATGTGCTAATGGGCAAACATCATCTCTTCACTACATAATTAGTCGCTAGTATAAAACAAATTCCTCCGCCGCGTTTGTTTGCGATAAACTCAAACTACAGAACGGATTTACATGCGGTTTTCAACAATAGACAGAGTGAGTCATGAGGATGGTTTAAGTGTATCATTTGTTAAGGTTTTGTGTAAATTGGTTGAAATATGGCGCTAATTGATTAAAATGTCGGCAAAAGTCAAGTCGCCTGGGAACTTTCATCGAAAACGCTGCCTTAGGCGCAGGCCACATAGAAATGGCGTATGCATTTAGTTTGAAATTTGAATGGACTAGGAAGCCGCCCGTGCCATGTCCGCGCCTGACGCCATTTCTATTGGCCTGCGCCTAATATCTTTGAGATAATAACAAAACAATGTACGGCAGCAAAATTGCCGTAAAAAAGTCTTAAAAAAATCTCTTGGCGAAGCCGGGGCGGGTCGCTAGTCTAATTATATTCTCGGGTTCACAAAAACTACTGCTTCGTTTTTAATAGTAAGGAAAATGAGTGAATTCTAGGTACACTTTGGCAATAGATTATGACTGCTTAATATATACTTCCTCCGAAAAATATAAGTAGGTACTATCAGCAACAAAATTTTATTAACATTTCATATTTCGAAATTGTCTATATTGAAATAAAATAAAAAAAAACGGAGCTGAATTAAAATTTATCGAAGACTAACCTTTATTACCTACATGAAATGCTAAAACGCTGTTTTTCTATCATTTAGCCGTGTTTATCGACTTGTGTTGCTGACCGTATGTGGCACTGTGTATTATGCAATTTTGGGCCTTTTAGGGCCCTCTTACTGGCTCTTACACATTCTGACTCGGCATTCATATGATTAATTAAGAAAGCCCGGCACTGCATACAATTTCATTATGCCCCACACACATTCTGATATTGTGCCGGCATTGAGATTTTGAATTCCGACTCTGAATTTAAAGAGGAATTCAGAATGTGTGAGGCCAGCCTTATATTGATTGTTCGCTTTTAAAGATTGACAAGTGCCTCTTTAATTTTGTTTGTTTGGATCTTCAAATAAGTACCTATTTCGAGTAGTCCGTCTATCTCGATATATCGGTATTAACTACTCCTAAATAAGATCCACTAACTTTGCAGGCATTTTTGTCCGAAAAAATAAATGATGCCACATAAACTTTCGTTTAAAAAGCTTTAAAAACACACAGATTTCAAATAAGTCTTATTTCATCAAACATGCCATAATCATGCAAAGATCATTTTAAAAAACTAGAAATATTAACAGTACCAAGTTTATACATTTTAGTAATCCTAAGTCACTTTGCGAAGCATATTCATCTGCATGAATCTCAAGAGGAACGAAATTTAAGAGAATGCACAAGAAGGAAGGATTTAAAACACACTATATGACCAAATTTTAACATAGTCAAACATTGCTCCAGATACCAAGCAGTGGAATTGTTTAATAGATTACCGACGGAATTAAAACTATTAATTTATAGCTTCCACATATTTAAAACCAAATTAAAGGCCATCTTGTTGGAAAAATGTTATTACACGATTTCAGATTTTATGTCAAGCAATTAAAACTAGATTAATTATTAATGGATTAATTTGACATTAAAGTGCTTCGGACATACACTGGATTAATTGACATTTATTACACTTCAACATTTAATTTGTCAATTTTGACATTCCAATTATTCGTGACATATTGATTGATTTGACATCATTATTTCTTGTGAGCTAAATTGGAATGAGTCGTTAGTCTAGAAATTGTTTTTTTACTAAATATTTTAATTTGACATTATATTGCGAAATATATTGTATTCAACTGATATGCTAATTATTTGTGACATATTTGGTTAATTTGACATTCTTATTATTAATTTATTTTCTGAAATATTTGAATTATCATTGATTATTATGCTTTGTATATTTTTTTTATGTTGACATACAATTTGATACAATAATTGAATTAATCTTCAAGTGATAATTTTACTGTAATTATGTTCCACCAATTTTTGTAATTACGTACCCAATATTCGACACAATGTTAATTGTTTGTGAATAAATAAATAAAAGTCATCATCATCATCATTTCAGCCGAAAGACGTCTCCTGCTGGACATAAGCCTCCCCCAGGCGTCGCCATATTGAGCGATCCCGTGCGTCTCGCATCATCTGCCCATTAGCGGTCGCCATTTGAGAACTTTTCGGCCCCATCGGCTATCCGTATCGCAAGCAATGAGCCCATACCACTGACACTTAAATTTCGCAATACTTCGGGCTTTAGACCTTATTTGCCTCATAGAAATTACAATATTCTCAAAGAAAAATAGAAGATTGATTTGGCTTTGGAAACTTATTTACTCTGTTCCGAATCAGCGGATATCAGCTAAACGACCAACTAAAATAAACACTGGTGGTGTGTATCAACAGCAAATATTCGCACGTGACAATTGTTAACAAATGATTGTAGTCTGCTCCCCTTCACCCGCGTGTGAGTAACAAGTCTACTTCAATGTTTTTCATCGTGTATAGAAAGCAAAGATATTGTTGACAACAGCTTAATTCCTTAACTGCCACAAAGTGACACAATAGAAAATGTATTCCTATGTCGGTCACCTGGCAGTTAAGACATGTTAACATTTAATTTATTCTACAAAAATGTTTAGTGACACAACATTTAGTCCACCTGACGGCGAGCACAGCCTACTGTGACAGGCTTGAGTCACACATTTTTATCACACTTTGGGAGCAAAAACCGTGATAAAATACGTGACTCAAACCTGCCGGCGGGGTGTTTAATGCAGTGTGTATAGAAAAAAAATGCTTTAGTTACTCCTTACAGACGCCTACAAAGTAGACAGAACCGTTCCCCATTATATGCATCGTTATCATTTTGATAGAAAAGAGAAACTAACGCTTTTTCCATGGGGTACGCTGAAACCACAGAATGCCACTTGAATACTCCTTTTCCTTCGTTGGCTTTCATTCAACTCTAGACAAATGTCATTATATCGAAGGCGTCGCGATAATGATTCAAACAATTAAATTTAAAAAGAACCCCCGACAAATATTTATTTCATGCTACATAATTTATCTAGTAGTAGACACGCTTCGATCGACAATCTATTGAACACGTAATTATGACACGATATCTTGCGAAAATACCCCGTTTCAAACAGTAAAACGCCCATAACTTTTGAACGGTTGAACCGATTCTCACCAAAGATAGATAAAACACTCTCGATAAAATCACCTTTCAAAAAAAAAACTAAATCAAAATCGGTTCATCTGTTTAGGAGTGAACTTAAAACACCTCTCTTTTTCCGTCGGGGGTTAAAATTGTCAAACGCTATCGAAATGTAACGTGATCAATCCCTTGTATTTTGGCATTTCAACCGTTGTCAACGCTAATATCGAATGGCAGGCTCTGGACAAGTAACGTTCTATCCATGAAAGCGTCGCCATAGCCATTGGAAATCATCAAACAATGTGTATGGGTAAGCTAAATGATATCGATGATAGAATGACAATCACAGAACAGAAAAAAACAGTGGAAGTGCAATGCAGCAAAATTACTATGGGAACCGTTGTCGCCAAACTCACTCAAATAAGCAGATAATTATATAATGCTCTACAAATAAGCCAGTCGTTTGATTTGTCGTTTTAACTTTAGTCAAAACAAGCATAAGTCACAGATCCTACATCTGGAAAGAAATTTTCATGACATCCAATTAACTCTACCGTTGCAACTCCTGAAAGCCAGAACCACCAGAAAAGCGCCTAGGCAATGAAGCTCGAAGAAGTCCCGGTGAATGAATTTAACAGCCTTGGATCCTGCTGCAACGAAATAATTTACACTTCCCTCCCAGGAGAAATAAAACAAATAGGCACACAGGCTCGTTTACAACTGGGATAAGCCCAGTTGTCCAGCACCACGGATAAAAATTATCATTAATATTAATGGGTCCTAAAACTGTGAGCTGTTATTTGATTCCAATAATAGGCATGGCAAAAACGCATGCACGCACGGAAATTTATTCTAGTATCCACGAGGTCCGTATAGTAAACAACTCTAGATGCAGCCTGTACATTATCCAACATAATATTGTGATCATTCTGCCAAAGAATACTTGCCCATAAGATATGATGTGCAGATTGTACATACTACAGGATGACACTATATCCAAAGCCTCTGATCATGGACGCACCCCTATTATGAGTACTTATGAAATCAATGCCTTGTTTGTCCCCAGACCGTTGGAAACCTGCTAGTCTTCGTTCTAGGAGACTTGCTGCCGTTCAACACAGTGCTCTGGATCCTGTTAGCGATTCCTCTCATCCACTTCTGCATTCTGCTGCGGCTGCCGGAGACACCCTCATACCTGGTCAAGTGCGGGCGGAATGAGGTAAGAGGGATACAGAATTACAAACTTTACCCTTTTTAGGGTTCCGTAGTCAACAAGGAACCCTTATAGTTTCGCCATTTACGTCTGTCCGTCCGTCCGTCCGCAGCTTAGCTCAGAGACTCTTGGCACTATTACAAAGTGATAAAATAAAACGCAAGTTTTTTTTATTTTTTTATTCTATAACGGGTCTATGAATACTATTTTTTGATTCAGGGATCCGTTTGCTTAAAATTATGCTTTACATTATTTGTACAAGTGCCATTGAAAACTTACATAAATAACAACTTTCGAGAACAAAATTAATTCATTAGAAAAAACTCAAATTCGGAAAGAGAAAGAAACAAGGAGCGTGCGTGCGAGGATCCAGGACTGAGCCAACCATTCCCCGTGGCTCTAACGCGCGCTCGTATCGCAATTGACGTACTTCATATAGATTATTTATTGCAGCTTATTTACGTTGGTTGTTTGTTCTTATAATTGAATAATTCGATTTTAGTTTTTAGGGTTCGGTACCCAAAGGGTAAAAACGGGACCCTATTACTAAGACTCCGCGGTCCATCTGTCTGTCTGTCACCAAGCTGTATATCATGAACCGTCATAGCTAGACAGTTGAAATTTTCACAGATGATGTATTTCTATTGCCGCTATAACAACAAATACTAAAAACAGAATAAAATAAATATTTAAGTGGGGCTCCCATACAACAAACGTGATTTTTATGCCGTTTTTTGCGATAGTGGTACGGAACCATTCGTGCGCGAGTCCGACTCGCACTTGGCCGGTTTTTGGTAGTTGAGTAGGTTGTTGGAAAATACTCATACTAAAATATTTGTTTCGGTTTGTAAATATTTGAAGAATTTAACGAAGACTATCTCCGTAGCGGCAATACTGCAGTAGTGACTACTCAAATAGATAATATTTTTGCCAATTTCACTTGCAAAGTTGAATTTTATAACTCTTCTTCAGTTACCATCGTCCTATGTGGGCCCGTTTTTAGACGTTGTGAGCTGAAACCGTTTTAATGTTCATGTAACAACAAAAAGCCCTCTTTTCAGTCCGCATTATTATACAACTTCGGAATCCTATAAATGCGCGTGGCCTGACACACTTGGCCGGTTTTATTATTTTATTCCACAGTGACTCGCGGAATGGTCCGACCCACTACTACCTAACCAATGATCTTTGAATCTGGGCCTCCGGTGGATGTCACATGTCTTCGAATTTTTGGTTCTAGGACATGCCAGTTCCCTACAATTTTCAAACAAATTTTCCTTTACCGTTTTTACAGCAGTGGCGTTGAAATAACTTGCCTGCCTAGGTTCGAACCCACGACCTATGATACGTAAGTCGGGACCGTTACCACTTGGCCACCTCTGCTTCCTTCATTTAGTCCACTATAAACGATAAAATCTCTGATACGTCTGGTATAAAACGTACGTAGGTACGTATTTAGTTTCAATCAATAGGAACGTGGAGCCAATCAATCACCTCTGCCAATCGCAGTCCAAAGTTTCCAATATTCAACAACCTGTGTCTAAATTGTTAGCTAAGTAATTGCAAATGATTAATGATAGTCTCGACGACTGTGTAAAAAGGGTTAATTGCTAACTGCCATACACTGTCCACTACGAGTACGAGTATTACACTGTTAATTAACTAAATTCTCGTAGTACCCACTCTATGAGTGTAGTGTGTATTTAGTTTGTACACTAGACAGATTCAAAGAGCATTGTTTAGGTAGTAGTGGGTCGGACCATTACGCGAGTCACTGTGTAATAAAATAATAAAAACCAAGCCAAGTGCGCGTCAGGCAACGCGCATTAATAGGGTTCTGAAGTTGCATATTAATGCGGACTAAGAAGAGGGTTTTTTGTTGTTACATGAACATACAAACAGTTTCAGCGGCTCACAAAGTCTAAAAACGGGCCCACATAGAACTGAAGAAGGTGTTATAAAATCCAACTTCGCAAGTGAAGTGGGCATTAATATTATCTATTTGAGTACCACCGCGGGTAGTCACTTGATAATTTGAATACTGCTGTATTGCCGTTACGGAGATAGTCTTCGTTAAAATCTCCAAATATTTACAAACCGAAAACAAATATTTTAGTACGAGTATTTTTAAACAATCTACTCAACTACCAAAAAGTAAAATCGAATTATACAATTATAGGAACAAACAACCAACTATATGAAGTATGTCAATTGCGATACGAGTGCGCGTTAGAGCCACGGGGAATGGTTGGTTAATTCCTGGATCCTCGCACGCACACTTCTTGTTTCTTTCTCTTTCGGAATTTGAAAAATTTTGAATATATTTACTATTTCGTTCTGGAAAGTTGTTATTTTTCGTAATTTTTCAATGGCACTTGAACAAGAATTTTACTCAAAATCAAAATCAAAATCAAAATCAAATATTTTTATTTTACATAGGCCTACATGGGCACTTATAAAACGTCGACAAAAGGTGCACGGTTCGGGTTAGTCGTTTCCTATGGAGAAGAACCGGCAAGAAACTCCATGGTTACTCTTTTAAATTGTTTTGTTTACAATATTTCCATGTTACAGCATTAGTACTTGGATATGGGGGGACAACGTAGGCCCGACAATAAGTCGTACGAAATTGAAAAAAAAAAATAATGCACGAAATAAAAAGTTAACAAATGTTAACAATCATCTAGAAAACTAGAAAGCCTACAATGTTCACACATTCACAATAGGTAAAAGAATCTATACAAAGGTAAAAAAAAAAAAAACCACAACACTAAATTTAACATGTGGCACAAATACTGTAATCAGTGCTGTAACTATTCTTAGCTAAGGGCTATAATGATGATTGAAAAATATTGTAAAAAGTCTAATTAAAAGAGAAAAAAAAATGAGATTGAGAATAGTTAGAGATATCCATATATTTGTGCCGTTTATGAGTTACCAGGGAAGCCGCAAGCGCAGAGGGTGTCAAAGCCAAATTTTTTATCTTCAACGTAGTCCTTGATTTTATAATATGCTTTTTTAACAAGGACACGTTTGATGTAGTTTTTGAACTTTCCATCGGTCAGTTCTATAACTGACTTAGGCAACTTGTTATAAAAGCGTATACTGTTTATAAGAAAAGACTTGCTAGTTTTCGTTAATCTGAATTTGGGTATTACAATTTCGTGCTTACTGCGTGTATTTAAATTATGGAAGTCACTTCTAGTTTTGAAAAGCCCTCGATTTTTGCGGACATACAAAATACATTCCAAAATATAAAGTGAGGGTAGAGTCAGTATATCGATCTCTACTGTTCCAAGTACATTTTTTAAGTTGGTCGTCTATTACTCGTAAACTTGTAAAGCCTACTTAGCAGTGATAGTTTTCCTTCTAATTTCGTTATATATACTACTGCCGTGAATTTTTCACATATTCAAAAGCAACCATTTCGCTGGCAGGGGAGGTGGACACTTGACTCTAACAAAAAATTTTATTTAATGCTTACATAAGTTAAGTTATAGCTGAAAAGTATATATTATTTTATTTTAATTATTGTGAATGTTAAGACTATGTGGATCATTCTATTTTTTATTTGTTTTTAATTTTAATTTATCTCGGTTTATGCGGCCTACCCGAATGTCCTTTCTTTGATATTGTTCGTCGAATCGTTAAACTCCTTAAATTCCGAGTTGAGCTGCACGGTTATTGACAAATGCGTGCACTGACAGGTCCACTCAATCTGGCTAGTACTTTCCTCAAAATACCATTTCAGACATCAATCTACATGGTCTTCACATGATCTTACCAAGATTTTGTCTTGACTATAAAAGATACTGCGACCTCTGAATTTGTTTCGGCCTTTCTTCTCAGAGAAGCCAGATAGGAAACGCCGACCTCATCTAGTTCAAAAAAATATAATCGTCATGTAAAAGTGTTTGTAGAAACCGACTTACAGAAATCAATTTTTTTTTTTTTTTTTATTATCGATTAAAATCTGCACCCACCCAATGTTCCTGTACTAAACAACTGTTTAGTATAATATTCACAACGGATCTTTGGGTCTCTGAATTGGCTGTAAGACCCTGCGCAGTATTTTGTGTCAATATTGAAAGTGAAGATAGCAATGTATAACTGTCTCTTGCACTCGCTTACGTTTGTCGCATCATCCTATCTTGCTTACTCTATGCAGTATACTCGATGACAAATTGTTTTTTGCGCAATAGTTGACAGAGCCAACTTCAGAGACACAAAGATTCGATGTGAATATTATAGCGCGGGTTTAATTTATATCTGCATCCGCAACAACCCTGGTGTAGACTTACGTCAGTCGTCTTCTTCTTTTCCTTTTGATAGAAAACTCTCCAAAAATGTTAGCCCTTGAAGGTGGCCATGTAAACTGCAGCTTCATTGGCGTGCATAAGGTCTTGACTGTATAGGCACTTGCACCGCTCTAGCAAGTGTGTTATATTTTGCACTGGTTCACCGCATTCATATTGGGTATCAGACTGGTCTAAAAGACACCATTTTGACAAATTTCGTTTGCTGTGGCCTACCTGGGTCAGCCATCATCTTACAATCCATCCATCGCTTGAACTTTTACAGATATCTTATATCTTATATTCATTTGTCTTGTGCTAAATATAACTTTGTTTCAGGAAACAGCGAAGGTGCTGGCGTGGCTTCGTTCCTTGCCAGTAGACGACAAGGCTATCTCAGAAGAAGTGGACAGATTGATCATTGAGCAGACTACTTGTGAACCTAAGTTCTCGCCCAAACTGTTGTGTAAGTATTTGTAATTTAATAATGTTATTTATTTATTTATTAACTTCATGTACAATGGTGATTCATAGGCGGGCTTAATGCAGCAAGGCATTCTCTACCAGTCAACCTTTGGGTTAAAAAGGACACAATAGTGGAAGGTGTACAAAATTTAAAATATGAACAATCATTAAAGTCAGATATTAATAAACAAACTAACTAATAAAATACATAAATAATTTCTAAATCAATAGACTAATAAATATTATAATAAATAACAAATTCTAAAGGAGACTAAAATTTAAATATAATAACTATGACGAAGACCGAGCGATGTATGAGAGGATAAATAATAGTTCCGGATTCTGCGCTTGAATGATAAATAATTTACTCTCAGATTTTTGATGTCAAGGGAAGCACGTTCCAGAGTTTTATAGTTGATACAGTGTAAGAAGTAGATAGAAACCCAGCGCGGTGAGAAGGAATATGGAAGTTTTTGGAAGCTGAAGGTTAAGATCGAGAGAACTGCCCAACACTTTAAAAAATTGTTTTAAATAATCGGGAGTACAAGGATCGTTCATGATGGTAAAGAGCATGCAGAGGGATCTGAGGGATGTCCTCTGACGGTTAGGCAACCATTTAAGCTGAGAACGGAAGGAAGAAATGTGATCATATTTACGAAGCCCGAAAAAAAGCACAAAGACAAGACTAGGTATTTATTTCAATTAGGCTTGTCAATTAATTCATATTGAGGCTCCGTGAGCTTACCGCCCGTTCGCTAAACTAATTCTCGTGGAGAAGAAGGGCAAGAAACTCCACGGAAGCAACTTTGGTTGTAAAAGTATTTATAGATATCTTTTACAACCATATAAATATCGTTTATCACAATAAAGATCTAATTCTATTATGGCCATTATAAGATGAATCTTGTAACATTTCACAATGTTACATAACCAAACAACAAGGATAAGGCAAAGAACATGACTAGCCCTTAAATAAATTTAACATCATTATGAATAAAGGCCACGATATGAAATAGAGTTTCAACACAACCATTAGCAATAATCAAGTTATAATATCAAATAACTTACGTGAAGCTTGTGTAGTGCATATTTCACAAAATATAACAATTCAGGAGATAATATCACTATCACAACATAACAACTGGTATGTACTGGCTTGTAGTTCATAACAAAGTGTATCGACTTACGAATTACACAGTATTTATAGTAACGAGTCGATCTGTCAAATGTCCCCACCATTTTCTACATTTCTATAAATAATCTCACAATTAGGTCAATAATCAATTCTTGAGTAATGAAACCTTTATAAAACGTATCAAGACAATTAAGGAATTAATATCGTCTATTTAGTCATTCTTAATAAACATTCGAAAGAATATTGATAATAACTTACAGTCTTGTACTAATTGTCTCAAAGGACTTATAACACTAAAATAGCAATATAATATCCAGGATACATCACAATGATCATTACAAATTACGTAGTATTTTATAGGAATATCATCACTGTGGCTTAAATGTAAATTTAGAGTTATTTCCTGTACACACAACAATATTTACTCAAGTGGGTACTCTAACAATTGTAGGTATTTGACAACACAATAATAATTTAGGTTAATAAATATGACTGTTTGTATTTTATAGCAAACCATTGTGCTTAAAAAGTGAAAGTTTATGATTAAATGACGTCACACGTACTGCCAATACTAACAAGCGCACGAACTATTTTGTGCGCGGGGTTAATATGCCTGTTATCTCATCCGACAACTCGTGCGAAAGAGAAAGATGCTGTGATGAGCAGTAACAAGCTAGTTCGCGTACGAATACACACTTTTGCAAGTTTTTAGCGAAATAGATGATGATTTAGGACGAAACGAGCGCGCGAAATTTTATAAACAGACCTTTGGGAGTCTAGATATCATGAAAATACTACTCAGTGTATATTTTCAAAATAAAATTATTTGCATTGTTGAACTACAAATCTATCCCTGTTCGAGTATGGTGGCCATTTTGCTATTTTCCTTCTTCTTATGGTATTTATTGCCGCCCAAAGATGCGTTAAAATGAGTGTTGAAATATGGAACTTTCGACGCTCATAACTTTCAAATATATATTTTTTTACTTTTTTGCTTCCATACAGGGCTAGTTAATGATGAGAAAAATTGATATCATTTTTTATTTTGAACGTACATCGTCAAACAGTGGAGTAATCCCTAGACTACGTTTGTATGGAAGAATTATCGACTAGTGTAACCTTGAGAAGTTCTTGGGATAGATCAGAGTAACAAACATCAGCATAGTCGATTATAGGTAACAAGAGCTTGAACTAAGGTGCTTTTAGTGCTAGACGGAAGAAAATGTTTGAAATAGAGATACCGCATTGTGAATGTGACTCTCTGGTTATTCTGATCGATCTGCTTATCCATCAATGTATAGGCTAAGTAAAGTCTTTAACGTGAGGTCAGAGAGGGATGACGGTTTTGCCGAAAATAAGCGGTAATAGTAGAATAGTGTCTATGTTTCGCAGAAAATACGAATTACCAATAAGGATAGCCTGACATTGACTGACATATTGTTATTATACAAAGAGCAAATAAGGCTATATCAAAGGCACCATTGTTCCAATGTGAATTGATAAATAAAATAGGCAGTCATGGGGACTGCCGACATAAATAAAAACGGCCAAGTGCGAGTTGGACTCGCGCACGAAGGGTTGCATACCATTATCACAAAAAAACGGCAAAAATATCACGTTTGTTGTATGGGAGACCCACTAAAATATTTATTTAATTCCATTTTTAGTATTTGTTGTTATAGCGGCAACAGAAAAAAATCATCTGTGAAATTTTTAACTGTCTAGCTATCACGGTTCATGAGATACAGCCTGGTGACAGACAGACAGACGGAGTCTTAGTAATGGGAAATAATTAACCGAGCGAAAAATATACTGAATGGGCGACTATTATACTAAGTAAGCAACTATTTATCCGATTTGAGTAATACCTTTTAGGAGATTTTTGTGAGCTGCGGTAATAATATTGTTACATACTTTAATTGTATTTGGGTTTCTATTTTTTCTATTTTAGAATATTATTATTTTGAAAATAGCTGAACAACTATCGAGGCGACATCACTGTGCAGTGCGGGAGTTCGGGTTTATTCGTGTCCAAGAGCGAGCGAAGCGAGCTCGGGAACTTAGGGCACCCCGACACGGATAGGTTAGGTTCGAAGAGGATGACGGGAGCTGAAGTGAGCGAGCAAAGCGAGCGAACTTAGCTCCCGTCATCTCCTTCATGTTAGGTTACTTTAGACCCTGCAGACTTACCAGACGTCTGCTACGTCTGGACAGGAATGGCCTCCGCATGGTGACGGGGACCATCACGGGACACTGCTCACTTAACAAATATTTCCACACAATAGGCATAACGGACAGTCCTCTGTGCAGGGCATGCATGGAGACTGAGGAAACCGTCACACACGTTCTCTTTGAATGCAAAGGGATCACACAGATAAGAACACAAACCCTCGGGTCACCCAGATCTTACACGGACGTTCTAAAAAAACCAGGAGCCCTAATAAGCTTCTGGAGGGAGGTGGGCTGGTTGGAATAACCCATCCAACGGCCGCCAAGGCCCACGTACAAAGGTCCAACTACAGGACTAAGTGCGGAAACCGAACCCCATAACATAGAACATAGAACATAGACCCTGCAGACAGAAAAAGGAGCCCTGTCGACAAACTTATATTTTCAAGTCGCTGTTTTAAACATTTGTATTCGCCCACTGTTTGTCGCCCACTTAGTATTTCAGTAAGCCATATTCAGTATTTTTTACACCTTTAATTTGATTTTTTTTTCGCTCGTTTAAATACTAGCCCTTAGTAATAGAGTCCCGTTTTTACGCTTTGGGTACGGAACCCTAAAAAAAATTACAAATTTTGATTATCTGTGTTTTACTATATGAGCATGTCGATGACACTGTCACATTGGCATCTAGATGACGCTGTCACATTAACATGTCGGTGACGCTGTCACATTAGCATGTCGGTGACACTGTCACATTAGCATGTCGGTGACACTGTCACATTGGCATCTCGATGACGCTGTCACATTAGCATGTCGGTGACACTGTCACATTAGCATCTCGATGACGCTGTCACATTAGCATGTCGGTGATACTGTCACATTGGCATCTCGATGACGCTGTCACATTAACATGTTGGTGACACTGTCACATTGGCATCTCGATGACGCTGTCACACTAGCATGTCGGTGACACTGTCACATTTACATCTAGATGACGCTGTCACATTAGCATGTTGGTGACGCAAACCCATAAGTTTAGCACCAGCAGTTTGTGTCTACCAAAAATCGCTCAACACGGCTACAGAAGTTGTCACTTCAAAAAAAACCCTTTCACAAAAAGTAGCTGTATTTTGGAAAACTATCACCAAGCTCAAGCTCAAGTGCTTCTAGAGTATTTGAAATTAACAACGTCAATATCTTGACCATATTATTCCAAAATAGCTGGGGTCATCCCAACATGTCTACTTCTTCCAAACTTCCCTTTTATTCATCATTTGAGTAGCCATATATCAAACAATTTAATCATAATTAGTGCTTCTGTTTTTGTGCTCATCAGTTGGCGCCACTGTCGAGTAAGGTATTTAATTATAGCTGTTAAAAGTTACGCGCACGGAAGCAAAGTTTGCATTTAATCATTTATAATGTCGTAGAAGACGTAAAATCGAGTTATGCCGCAGTTTTGCGCAGCCGCAGCCCCTTTTTTTCGAAATAAAGGCGAATAAAATTTTCCGAAACATAAAACTCTATTAAAGCACTGGTTGGTAAAATCTGTACCTATTATATACCTATCTTGCATATTTGGAAAATATTCTCAACAATAACGAAGATACTTCTTTCTCTCTATAGAAATATTTCTAACTCGCGCCAATAAAGGCCAAAAAGCTATGAAATTTGACATTTTGAAGACCTCACTCTACACCAGCCCCCCCTAGCGGCAAATTCAAACGCTATAGCCCTCATTTCTATGAAATCGAAAGCCTCTCAAAATTGTTAAATGACTTCAACTCTCTTGAGATTTGACTGGCTTTTGAAAATGCCGTTTTAAATCTATTTCGGCCACGAACTTAATTAAAATTTAATTTGATTTGAAGTTGCTGGGGCTTTCAACCTAATTAAAATTGCTAATTGAAATTATGTCAATTCCCCTATGACTGCTATGCTTGCCTAAAAATAATGGACCCTCCCGATGCATGGCGCGATGCAACTTAAGTTGTGTCGATAGGCGATATCGAGCACGTATTGTCTAATGGGTGGCACACACCTTCAGTTTCATCTGTGCGATAAATCTGTGCAGTCGAACTGTACAGATAAATCGTACATCCCTACATATTACACGCACCATACACGTTCAAGCAAAAACAGTAAAACTGCGCAGTTTATCCATTTCGTGCCGCCGCGATGGCATCGACAGACGACGTATTAGCTATTGCTGCATTATTGACGATTAAGAAAAACAAGAGGCAGATAAAACCAGGCAGCGGCAAAATCTTAGGACCTGGTGCAAAGATCCTCCTCCTCCTCCTCCTCCTCGCGTAGATTCCCCAAAGCTGGGGGTCGTGACCACATCATGGTTTCAAAACTTTGATGATGTTTCTCCACCTGCTCCTATTCTCAGCAACATGCACGGCTTCTGAGGCTTTGATGTTCAGCGAGGTTCGGATTTGGTCTGACCAGCGTATAGGACTTCTGCCTCTAGGCCGTTTGCCCTCGACTTTGCCAGTGATAATTACCTTTAGTAAGTTGTCACCAGGTTAACGGGCAATATAGCCATAGAAGTCAAATATCTTGCGGAGGCACACATTCGACAATCTAGGCCTTTTTTCAATTTTGAGGTCCTGCAATATCGAGATGTTCGTCCTGTGCGCCGTCCACGAGATACGCAGCATCTTCCTGTAACACCACATATCAAAAGCCTCGATGCGTTTGCGATCAGCGGCTTTTAGAGTCCACGTCTCCGCTCCGTACAAGAATATGGAGAAAACAAGGGAGCTGACAAGTGACAGTTTTGTCTTGTTCGAAATGTTGCGGTCCTTCCATACTCTCTTGAGTTGCGACATGGCACTCTTTGCCATTCCAATGCGCCTGCGAATCTCATCTTCACACGATCCATTGTTACTTATACTAGAGCCCAGGTAAATAAAGTGATTAACTGTTTCGACGTCGAGTGTACCACTGAGCCCTAGTTTTAACGTGCGGTCCACCACCATGATCTTTGTTTTGGACCGGTTTATGGAAAGCCCCATCTCCCCGCTGTATCTTTCCATCCTGTTGAAGAGAGAGCTCATCTCGGTTTCGTCTGCTGCAAACAAGATGGTGTCGTCTGCGTAACGCAAATTGGTGATTTTATTGCCATTGATGGTAACACCCCTGCCGTTCCAGTCCTCACAGGTTTTACGGATTATGTACTCCCCATAAATGTTGAACAGGATGGGTGACAAAATACAGCCCTGGCGCACTCCCTTGCGAAATGAGAAAGGATTCGAGGACGTGTTGCCCACCTTCACCTTGCCTTGGCTGTTTGAATATAATCTATGTAACAGAGCAATAAGGTGTTCAGGCCAGGTGTTCCGCCATTTCCTGTAAAACTCGCCACAACCGATTCCAGTCCACACAGTCAAAGGGCTTGCTATAATCAATGAAGCACATCATGACTGGTACATCAAACTCGTAAGCCTTCTCAATGAGTTGCCGGAGATTGAGAATCTGCTCCAGTGTGCCCTTTCCCTTTACGAAGCCAGCCTGCTCTAGTGGGATCTGCCAATCCAGGTAGTGTCGGATTCGGCTGTTTAGAATGTGGAGGTGAATCTTACTGGCGTGTGATATAAGTGATAAAGTGCGGTAGTTTCCACACTTCCGTGTCGATCCCTTTTTGTCCAAGGGGAGGACTATTGACTTTGTCCAGTCCAGGGGCCATTTACCTGTGTCCCAAACGCTACTGCAAATTCTGTGCAACATATCGACACCAGTATCACCTAGTGAAAAATTTCTCCTGTGATCTCGTCAGGTGCAAAGATAGGCTAATGAAAAGAGAAG
This sequence comes from Orthosia incerta, assembly GCA_948252205.1. Lineage (NCBI taxonomy): Eukaryota > Metazoa > Arthropoda > Insecta > Lepidoptera > Noctuidae > Orthosia > Orthosia incerta. The sequence goes on from OX411758.1 coordinate 26,137,088, forward strand.
TTCATTCTCATAGAAATTTGTTAATTACGTGATCCACACCACTCGAGAACTGAGCGCTCGGCACACTCTTTACGTTTATCGGCACAACTTCCTCCAATTCCGTTTTATCTATTCATATTTTCAATCTACTCCGTTCGACGGTTCAGTTAAAAAAAATCGTAAAAACTGTACAGTTTTATCACAAACACGTTTCGATTGTCGTTTTAGTTTAAACGGTACAGTGCGATCGTAACGATTTCTCGTAAAGTGTGTGCCACCGTTTAAAGTGCAAATCGTTCGAACCGCATCGCATTGCGTCCGTACATTTGAACGTACTTGCAATTGCGCTTAGAAAAAATCGCTTATCAGTGTGATATAAATCGAATCGCGTGGAGCCATCAGAAGGTCGATATCATTCCTGTGAACTACGAGTATTAGATCTACGAGTTGACAAACAAAAACAAAACAGTTTAGTCGCGGATATTGGAAAATGCTTGAGTCGTCAATAGTCATCTATTTCCTTCTTGCTCAGTGTCATTATAATTAGCAGTTCGTTCAGGAAGAGGTCGAATGAAAAGGAGACGCCTGTAAAAATGGCGTCATTGCTCCATTCTTGAAAATAGTGTTTGGTCTCAACATTGTTTTAAACAAATTACTTAGATAGATATAACTAATTAGGTAAAACTTAACAGTAAACAAATAATAAGAATCTCAAAATGTTTTTTTTAGCAAAAATCCCAGGTACTACCATATCTTCATCTACTAACAAACGCTATACCTATTTAGCATTGTTGAAGCAGGTTTAAAAATAGGTAAACGTTACCATGAAATTATTGGTACCTACGTACACATTCATTCATAAGACTGTGAAGAAATCAGAAAATTCTTTCGTGTTATGTTCTTCTTCTTCTTTTCGTGTGAGGATGTGGCCACCTCTGATGTCAGAGTTAATTAAGCCGCCTCTGGGAACCGCACAGGTGTAATGTTACAGGTGTTAATAACAAATGGGCCACGTAATATGTTATATGTTTAAATGTACCTAATTCGAAATAAAATGTTAACTAAAAAGTTAACAATAAAATAAGTTAATTAAAAAAATTAAAAAAACCCGACTGCTTAAAAAGCGAACTAAAAGACGTAAACAAGAAGAAAACGATGCTGTGCAGTCGGAGGACACATCTGGTTTTGGTCAGCCAGCTCGCGAATATGTATCCTCCAACTGCAGCGTTTTCTTCTTGTTTACGTCTTTTTTTTTATTTCGCTTTTTAAGCAGTCGGGTTTTTAGATTTTTAGGTATTCTGCGTTTTTTCGGAATATTATCTTTGTGGAATTCAAAACAGTTGAAACGTTTCTCCAGGAACAGTTGAGCTAATGAGCTTCATTGCTTAGGAAATTTTCTGGTGGTCGCTGTTGATTTTGGCTTTCACGAGCTACGGTACTCGTAGTTGCGAATAGTGTAGCGGGCTTGTCCCAAAAATATAAATAGGCCTAATTCATTAGGTAGGCTGACAGAGACGTAAAATTAACATTGAAGATTACGCCACGTGCCATTTTAGTATCGCAGTGTCCACAAACAAAATCTAAACAATAAACAAATAACAAAACATTCACGTGTTGTTATTATTACGAGTGCGACATCAATAATTGATGACGTACTGATTGACCCGACCTCTTTATAAAAGCGTGGCGACCAAAATGTCCTTGATTCTTGACCAGCCAGCATCACTCTCAATTCCGGCAGCCATTTAATTCGCTTCTGTCATTTTGCATGTGTCAAATGTCAATTGGTAACGTTTTGTTTGGGGTTAAACATTGCGGCGGTGTCAATCGCCTTACGTTCATGTGTTCCTGGTACTTGTAATTGTTCTTTTATTATGTAGGCGGGTTTTTGTTGCTGTTTTCGTTTCAACGCAAGCGTAAATGTTGCGAACCCGAGGCAATCATGATTTTCAGTTCTTTTTTATGTTGTAGGTCTTATTTAACAAAATATATCTATGATTTTACAAATTCTTTCAGTTTTTCATATAATTAATAATTATTGTTCTTAAGGCCTTACCGTGACCCAAAAATCAGCATGAGATATGAGCATTCCTATTGGCCTAGCGGCACTGGTGGCGCATGAATTACAGTAGTTAATACGCCCAGATTTTAGAATAAAATCTTTGTAAAATCGAATATTGGTCTTTTGAAAAAAATAAAACTTACAAAATGTTCGTTATCAAATTGTCTATCTATTAGTGTTAGTACAAACAATAATTAATGAACACTTTACGAGGAGATGCATGCTATCAATAATTATTACTAATTATTTGTTGTTGTTGGAAGGAGATTAGTGATACTTACACCTCTTTAAAAATAAAAGTGTACTACCATTTTAGAATCAACATTATGTAGAAATTTAATGTATTTTTATTAATTGATATTTCTTTTTAAATAAAGAGTAGATAGCTCTTAAAAACTGCACAAAAACGACTAGCGCGGCGTTTTGCTCGGGGAGGCGCCTTAATTAAAACTTGAGTAATTCCTATCTTACTCACTATAGTGTTGGAGTAACTACTTAGATACCTGCCTGTTTATTTCCTAATTACTTACACCAATGCCCGTATTTCAAATAACGTTAGCATTCCAATCTCAGTCTCTCTCATTTTCAATCTGTCATGAGAAGTGACATTCAATCAACAAAAGCGCCGTGATAGCGATTGTTAAAATGTCAAAAATATATCTATGGAATAGGGAACTATCCGCAAAGCTGCGCTCAGATGGCGCCACAGGTTTCTGCGTAAACAAATTAGAGAAGGGCGTTTTCGGTTTTTTGCGCAAACGGTTATGTATGTGTTTTCATATCGATATCGAAAACGGTTTTCAGATATCGATATCAGTAGTACAGTTTGCAAAAGTTAAAATGTTATTTAGATGAGCAAACTAACAACGAACACGAAATAATACTTAGAAAGATAGGTAGCGCATATGGTTCCTAACGTTTGTGAAGTTTGCGTTTTGTTCGTAGTTCGTACGTTTTCGCATTGTTACAGTTTTAAGTTTTGAATTATTCGTTCTCACACGCTAGTAAGGTTTTTATTAGATACAGCTTTTGTAATATCGGTTATTTTGATATCGATATCGATATGATATTTTTAGCGACCATTATGGAAAAACAAATAAAAATATCAATTCGAACAAACTAAAACGAATTTATTTCAGAATAGACTTAATTTTAACAATTGTTCAACTAATCATTAAAATTCGAGCAATCACAAACAACCGTTAATATTCAAAACGAGAACCAATAACCCAAATAGCACAATATGGAACGAACTTACTGCAAAGTAGCGAAGGTACAGACAACCTTACCGTGCGACGACTCGGGAGCAAAGGGCCGATACTCTTTTTTATTTATTAAGTGACGTCTCGCAGTTTCAATCAAAGTGATTGGTTACTGCTTAACCGGACTAGCCTGTGGAGACTAAACTAAGCCTCCAGCCAGGGCCACCATTTTCTAAACCTAGGTGACTGCGCTGAGGGCTTCCCCAGGTGGGGCCGGAACCTCGGCACAGGGCGTCGCTGGAAGGGACAGCAAGGGGACAAGCTGGATCTTGACTATTATGACTATCATTGATTCTACCATCAGTTCGTAAATTACCTACTGTGGAGAAGAACTGACAAGAAACTCCACTATCTATATTTTGATTTTGTTCAGCAGTTCGCGGGCTGTTTTGAACTAAATTGGGGCCTGTTTTACGGGGATTTCGGGACCGTCCTCGGCGGCGAGGACGGAACGATTTTGTACTACGTTTTTTGATTGTACTAGTTTCCCTACGACTCTCTTGGAGCAGGGTGGTGGGGTCATCGGGAGTGGTAAGAGTGTGCCTCGGTCGGCGAACTCTAGAGATTTTTGAGGGTACATAGCGGGTGGCCTCTTTGACTAGCGGGTTTTTATGATTGACAGCAGTTTCAAAGAATCGCTTGGTAACCAGGTTTCACTAACGGCGGCAATGTGGACTTTCTCCTGTGTCAAAATATTTTCAAATGTAACTAACTTCGGTCTTAAACTCTGCACGTTCCATTGTAGTATAGTCAATTTTACATTTTTCCTGTTATTATTCATGGCTTACGAAAAAAAAAATCTAACGTCTGTTTAATTATAGGCCAATCTGAAATATTATCTACCACAACTAAAATTATCCATTCGACGCAACACTTTATAATACTTGTAACCTTAGTTAAAATAGATGTATTTTTCAAAAACATTATTTCTTTCAGTCTTTTAATTAATTCTCCAAACTTCACTTCTCTTTCTCTCTTTTCTTCAACTTCCTCGATAAACACCTCCGATTCATTGGTGTTCTGTGGCTCTGGATTTAAAAAGAAATCATATTCAGATCGATTAGTTTCCTTACGTTTCCCTTGTTTTTTGGACGCTGATTGAGGCGCTTGTTTGATCTGTTGTTGTGTCCCTTTGTGTATTTGTGCTTTTGTCGATATGGTTTCAACATAAGGTGCAGATTCACGGTGCGACGATGTCGTATCTTCTACAAGTGGAGGTTTAGACACTAACGCAGAGAACGGTTTGATCGACGATACCTTAGGGGCAACATCTACTGGTGAACTTGGTGCTACATAAATTGTAAGGGCCTTTCTATACGTGCAATTAAATGCCGCCATAATGTCTCTTAATCTTTTTTCCTTGAGGAATGCTGGGCAACCTTTGTACAAAGCCATGTGTGCACCATCACAATTGACACATTTAAATGACGTAGTATCGCAGTTATTATGGTTATCTCCGCACTTCGGACATGCCACTTTGTTTGACGGACACCTCTTAGTCGGATGACTAGAAATGAATTAAATATAATACGTAATTACTTTAAAATTTAAACGGGGGCGAAGAATTTCAAGTGCCCATTTAAATTTAGGACGTTGACCTTTTCAACCCTTTTGATTAAACTCCACATTGTTGAAACGAAGCCTAAGGCGAACAAATAGATTGGCAGGTACTGCCCTTTAGAAACCTTTGTAAATGTCAGGATTTGTAATATTTCAATCGGAGATAGAATAAACAATACTGTAAGACACCTCCCCGAAGAGACGAATTTCATGTAGAGCGGTTCTCTAGGAGCAGTCGATCTTGGGTAAACAAGCCTGGAATCGCTATATTAGGAGCATCACACGAAGAAAAATCTTATAGTTGCCCAATCCAAACACCAAATAAAAATGTAGATGTTGTCTCGGCAGTGACACAAGAGTATAATTAGGTAGGTATCTACATTAACCATACCACCAAAAACATACACCGCCTTTTGACACCACAACTCAACTTTATTATTAATTACCTGGCGACCCCATTTGAATATGTCCGTATCACAGACAAAAATCTAACTATATAACGCAAGTCCCTCCATATGAATGAAAACCAAGCGTGCCACTTTTTCACAAACAATTTAAAAACAAATTTATTTACCATTGAATGTAAACATTTCCAATACCTCAGCCACAGATAATATAATACACCTCGGCCAACTTTTTCTATGCAGTCTTTACAGCTCAGGTATAAAAAGGCATTTTTCCACTACCTTATCTATTATGTAAGTAACACATTGCCTAAGAAATTCGTTTCGAAATATGAACATTTAGACACAAGATTATAAAAAAAAATATGTAAAAAACAAAATTACATAATAACAGTTACGAAATGACTTTTGTATGGATCATTATGTAACTAGCAGAATTATACTGAACCTCGAAACCTTTCGAAAAAGCGCGCGTCGATTGTTTGTATATAGTCTGTGGTTTTTAGTCTGAACGTTTCTAATAAATTGTTGTTGGAACTTATTTTTTTTTTTTTTTTTTTTTTATTATCTATAGGCTTGCGCTTGACCACTATCTCACCTGATGGTAAGCGATGATGTGGTCGACGATAAAGCACGCTTGCCTAGAAGAAACCTATTCACTCTTGACTTAAAGACCCCTAGATTGTAGCTATCGGGAAACACAGATTCCGGCAGGGAATTCCACTCTTTAGCTGTACGCATAATAAAAGTGTCCCCAAAACGTTTTGTGCGTATGGGTGGGATGTCCACCATGTACCGATGACGCATCGCCGTACGTCTGGTAGTCCGATGATGGAACGGGCTGGGCGGAATTAAATCATGTAATTCCATCGCACACTCCCCGAAATGTAACCGATAAAATACCGACTAACTGGCAACTCGGCGACGATGTTCAAGGCTCTGGAGCTTTGACTTGACCAGTGCCTCATTACCGATGAGTTTCTTTTAATTAAGTTTGGGCACACGGTTGGCGCAGTGATTGAGCGATTGACTGCTGCGCTACGTGTCGCGGGTTCGATTCCCGCACGGAACAAATATTTGCATGACCTACAGATAGTTGTTCCGGCTCTGGGTGTTTGAGCATGTGAGTTTATATGTTTGTAAACGCACCCACGATACAGGAGAAATTCCTAGTGTGGGGCAATGTTTTATCAAAAAACAAAAAAATAAGTAAGCTCATCAGGTAGTGGAAAAATAATCGTTAGTGTCTCGTATAAAAAGGCTTTATTTTATGATCGACACGAAATGTACTATTTTCTAGATTTAAGTGGATTTCCGGTGCTGATAAAGCGAAATGAAAAGATAAATTACGATCATATCGTAATTTTACTCCGTTTGTAGGGTTCCGTACCCAAAGGGTAAAAACGGGAACCTATTACTAAGACTCCGCGATCCGTCTGTCTGTCCGTCAGTCACCAGGCTGTATCTCATGAACCGTGATAGCTAGACACATGATGTATTTTTGTTGTCGCTATAACAAAAAATACTTAAAACAGAATAAAATTAATATTTAAGTGGGGCTCCCATACAACAAACGTGATTTTTTTGCCTTTTTTGCGATAATGGTACGGAACCCTATGTGCGCGAGTCCGACTCGAACTTTGCCGGTTTTTTGACACGCGAAGTACATACAATCGCGCCATCTAGTTAGATTTATATCTGTGGTCCGTATGGATTGAGCAGCCACTTCAAGATTTGAAAAGGAAACTAATTATGCCCTTATTTAGTATGTGATAAGGTGATAAGATAATATCGTAGGTCAAATTCTGGCATTGTAGTAAAATATATGGAAAGTTATATATCAATGTAAAAGTAGCTCCACAATCTAAACATCTAAACTAAGGAGCCATCTGGAAATTTTTGAATAAGACTGCTGATTTCAACTCTATAATACAAAGATTTTCTCTAACTGTTTCTGAAACGACCGCATTCTAAGCCTTCTGGGTGGCTCATTAGATTTCCATTAATTATGTTCAAGATACTAAAGGTGTTGGGAGTGTTGCACCGACCCAAGTAACATGAGATTAAGAGGAAATATGGGCAGAGAGCGTCGAATTTCCGACTGAATTTCCTTAGTAAAAAGTCATTATTCGAGGTTTGGCTCTCGTCTCTTTTCTCCTCCAATATTGGACCAATTTAAAAGATATTCCATAAACTGGTAAAGTAAGATATATACTATGTCCCTATATTTTCCTATTTTCATTTATATTTGTCAAATTTGTACACTAAGCCTCTGTTGACAGCGCAATTTTGAGAATTTTTTGAGGGCTCTAGTGCTTCTAAAGATAATGTATCATCAAAAAGGAAAACATAGGGATATATCTTTAATTTTCAGTTTACGGAATATCTTTTAAATTGGTCCAATATTGAAGGAGGAAAGAGACGAGAGCCAAACCTCGAATTATGACTTTTTACTAAGGAAATTCAGTCGGCGCTCTCTGCCCCTGTTTCCTCTTAAGGCAGGATGATGATGATGTTCATGATACTAAAGACTACTTTTCTCCAACAGTTTCCGACAAGACAGCCGTCAAAGCGTTCTGGGTAGCTCTCATAGTGAACCTGACCCGTGAGTTCTGCGGCTGCATCGCAGTCCTCGTCTACGCCAGCCACATCTTCGCTGAAGCCAGCAGGGATCCTGACACCCGCATCGCCCTGTCGCCGAATAAGCAGTCGATTTTGCTTGCTGTTGTCCAGATCTTTGGGTCGTTTTTGGCGTGTCAGCTTGTTGATAGAGCTGGGAGGAAGGTAAGATATTAAATTTTTCTGTACATTTTGTTTGTATTCTTTGTAGGTATTTCCCGAAAGTGTTAGCAAAGCTGTAATAAAACACTCTCACTTCTCCAGCTATGTTTGAGATCTTCGGAACTATCAAATTGGAAGGCACAAATCCAGACTCCGAAATAACATGACATGTCTGTATTATCCAAAGAGCACCTGAAGTCCTCCGGTATGTTACTGTCAAAATCCTAATGGTAAAACACAATAACACCTGGTAATTGTAACAAGGACCCTCTGTTCTGCAGTAACAGACCTAACAATTACAACCAAAATCTAAAGTCACCGATACCAAAAACACAAAGTCGTTAACACCTGTGCGCGCAAGATAAGTCTGCGCGCACACGCAGACGGGTGGCGTGCTTAATGTTGCCAGCATAACTGATCTTTTGTCCTTCATTTAATCAATAGTCATTTTTCAGTACTCCAAACTTAAAGTAATTTAAGTTAAAGATAATTATTTAAACACCACCCAAAAACCAATACTACAGGCACCGGTAGTACGAAAATTTAGGGAAATTTTAGTATAATGGTATCCCTAAATGTTACCTGTCAAATAAGCAACACGGGCTATATCTTTGTAAAACGGTACCGTAGGCCCGTTATTGTCTTGTTCACTTCAAGGAAACATCCATGCCAGCACTTTAAATTACTTTTGGCATAATGATGGCGCTTATTTACTTCGGAAACGAATAAAAACACGGCTTAAAACACACTCTCTTGACACCTGACATAAATGACAAACGATTGGTTCCGATTTTGGCCGCGCGCAGACTTATCTTGCGCGCACTCTACCAATGTATTCCAATATTTCAAAACGATACGATAAAATGTAAAGGCAGTGTCCTTGCGGTGAGGGGTGTCCTTGACCCTTTCACTTGATATTAAGTAATGAGTTACTATCTCATAAACGCGTGGACCGATTTACATGATTTAAACGGATAAAATGGTTCTACGCCTATTATACCTTTCATTTGAGACCAAAATATCTCCATAAACAAATCATGTTTTCAAGTTACTTATTTATACTTTTTGGTACAAGACGGATCAATGACTTTTATTTTTTGTTATCTGGCGGCGACTTTAGCATACCTTTTTAACAGAGACATTGTAATACCTAGACGGAACGTGTTTAAGACGCAATTTCAATATCGGTATTCACTTTCGCACTCACAGATAACGTCATAAGCAAAAAGAGATAGATATACTTTTGTCTATGCCATCTTTTGTGCCAGTGTGGCCGAGTATGCTATAGATACTTATCTATAGACATATATCAGTACTAGATCTGTGCCACTGTCATATCGATATTATTGACTTTAGTTTTGGAGCGATATACAAATTTGGTCAAATGTCTGTAAGAATCGTCCCTGACTGCGGCTAATTTTAGGTTTTTTTTGTAGGAAACTTTATAATTATTTAAAGAGTGAATGTGTACTCGTACAAAGAGTGAACTTATCAGTCATTGTAAGAGTACAATTCCATTCTTTCGTATTTTTTCTGCGCATTATAAGAGTTGTATAATAATGTTTATTCATACCTTGCGCAAAAACGAGGTACATCATGAGATCAAAGTGACAGTTTTTGGTACACTCGTACGACTGTACAGACATGTACTGATCGATAAACTGATGAAGACTGAAAAGAAAGTTTACAGACGAGTATGTATATAAAAGTAAAAAAAATAATAATACCAATATTGTTTAAATATAATAATTTCATTTAAAACAGTAATATGTAAAAATTAACATGATTCATCAACCTGTGTCCATAAATGGGTCAAGGGATAGCGATGGCATGATTCATTGCAGTGAACACAAGCGAGAATATAGTGAAGGTGTCCAGTTAGCTCGTTTTATATTCTTGATCCACTTAATTCTTAAATAAGTACTCTTAGGAAACCTGTGCACAATCGATATTAGATTAATAATCACAAATAGCAAATAAACTTTATGAAATAAATTAAAGTAAGTAAAATAAAGATACAGTATCGATAAATCTTTCTCGTGACTTTTGTCACATCTCTAACATCAGAACGTAAGTTACAGTACGTAAACTGTCATAGCTCTATCAGCGAACGTATAAAAGTTAATTATTTCACTAAATAGAATGGTTCAAATTTTTTTTTTTTTTTTTTTTTTTTTTTTTCCTTTTCTAGGGTTCATCAATAGGATGGACCCTAATCTTATTACAATCTAGCCTTATAAATAGACTAATAAGTAATTTAATTATAACATAAACTATTAAATTGTCTTTAGTAAGAATGTGTCCAGTAGCACTTTTCTTATTGTCTCTATTAAGGGGAATACACTTCGTTCTTGTGTTTATTTGGTAGCACTTTCGTACGTTACACTATTCACATTCACTAAACACTAACTCGAACGGTTTTGTTCTTTTTAGTCTTCTCACTATGTTTGTGTGGTCGAGAAGCTGGATTGCCTCGACGTTCACATGCTGATGAAGTCTCTTTTCGTGAGCTTCTGCAAATTTTTTGATCACTTTTTCGATGAACTCAACTTTTAGGTCCCGATGGAGGTCATCATTTCGTATGTACCAAGGTGCATTTACAATTGCCCTTAGCACTTTGTTCTGGAATCGTTGTATAATTAATATATTGCTCTGTTTGGTGCAGCCCCATAGCTGAATACCATAAGTCCAAACTGGCATCAGGACTTGTTTGTATAGCAATAATTTGTTTTGCACAGACAGCATGGAGTTTCTTCCAAGCAGCCAATACATTCTTTTAAATCGGAAGTCGAGTTCTTCTTTTTTCTTCTTGACGTGGGCTTTCCAGCGTAACTTTGCGTCAAGGGTCATACCGAGATATTTGGCTGTATTCTCGTATGGAACTTGTTTATTATTAATATAAACTGGAGAATACTGGTGTTTTTTGTTGGTAAAATCTATGTGAACAGATTTGGATTCATTTAGTTTAATCCTCCATTTTTTGGTCCAGTCATAAACTTTATTAACAGCCATTTGAACCTTTTCTACTGCTTCGGCGTGGTTGTTTCCTACAGCCATTATAGCTGTATCATCAGCAAAGGTCCCAATCGTGTTTTGCTCTAATTCAGGAATATCACAAGTGTATAGTAGGTACAGGACCGGACCTAACACACTTCCTTGCGGTACGCCAGCATTTATTTGTTTCAGGTCTGAGTAAGCATCTTCTTGTCTTATTCTAAAGACTCTGTTTAGAATGTAGGACTCCAATATATCTGCAAACTGCTTCGGTAACAAGTTCTTCAATTTATGTATAAGGCCTTCATGCCATACTTTGTCAAACGCTTGCGCCACGTCTAGGAATACGGTAGAACATACTTTCTTGTCTTCTAGGGCGTTTTCTATTACATTTGTAATCCTATGCACTTGATCAATAGTAGAATGTTTTTCTCGAAAACCAAATTGGTGCTCTGGTATTATGTTTTTGCAATCTATTATAGGTTTTAGTCGTCTGAGTAACAGCTTTTCAAATAGCTTGGACATTATTGGTAGCAAGGAAATAGGCCTATATGATGATGTTTCGTGAGCCGGTTTACCTGGCTTAGCTATCATTATTACTTCAGCCACCTTCCACAAGTCTGGTACATATTTAAGCCTTAGTGCGGCATTGATAAGGGTCGTTAATTTAACCAGACCCTTTCTTGGTAGGTTATGAAGAACTTCTCCTGTTATTAAATCGTACCCTGGTGATTTTCGTGTGCTTATATTGTATTTTATTTCTCGCGCGACTTCTCTCGGTGTTACTAGTTTTATGGTAACTTCATTTTCCGATGTCACCATATTAGGCAAAGTGTGATCTTCAATGATTTCCCCGTCGTTTGGTTGGAAGATATTTTTTAGGTGTTCTGCAAACCTCTTCGCTTTTTGTTCGTTAGTTATTGCCCACTGTCCATTTTCACATTTGATAGGTGGGATTTGGGTAATCGGCCTTTTTAAGTGCTTAGTAGTCTTCCAAAGAGAGTAGTCTGTCCTTTGATCGTTACTTAGACTCTGAATATAGGTTTTGGTTGACTCGTCTTTAAAGTCTTGGATTAGTCTTCTTATTTTTTTTGTTAGATTATTCAATTTTCGTTTGTCTTCAGGGCACCTAGATTGATGCCACGTTTTTCTCTGTTTTCTTTTCTCCATAATGAGCTGCTTGATACTGAGCGGGTAAGTATTTCCCTTCGTCCTCTTGTTGAAGTCAGGTGTATTTTCCCACGCTGCTTGCTGGATATGCATTATGAACTTTTCGACTTCTATGTTTAGATGTTCGGGTGTTTTTAATGGAACTTTAAGGTCTATCTGATCATTCAATCTGGACTTAAAGCTCTCCCAGTCTGTACATTTATTAACAAGAGTGGGCCTGTTTTCTTTATAAAGAATGGTTTCGCTAATTTCTAGATATATTGCAGAGTGATCTGAATTCATGTCATAGCTTTGTTCCGATTTTATATAACTAGTTGATAGGTCCTTGGTTATAAAAAAATCTATTAAGTCCGGTATTTTATTTTGATCTGTTAGCCAATAGGTCGGCTTGCCAGTTGATATGACATCACATTTCAACTCTTTTATGGCACTTAGTAGTTCTTTGCCTTTAGTAGTTGTTAATCTGGAGCCCCAATACGTATTTTTAGCATTGAAGTCACCTCCTAATATAAATCGACTTCTAAAGCGAGTTAGAAAGTTCATATAGTGGTCTTTTTTTATCACATACCGTGGTGGACAGTAGATGGCAGATACTGTTACAGGATATTTTTTGGTTTGTAGACAAATCGCCACTGCTTGGATGTCCTTCTCTTCGTATTTGAACTCTTCATAGTGCTGTAGGTTTTCTTTTACAATAATGGCACTACCACCTCTTGCAGAATTGTCTGGGTGGAGTGCATGGTATACTTTGTACCCTTTAAACTTAATGTGAGATTGCTTTGTGAAATGACTTTCTGATATGAGGCACACATCAATATTTTTTATGTCTAATACTACTTGTAACTCGTTCTGATGTTTTTGTAACCCATTTGAGTTCCACGCCATAATTTTTAGTGCAGTATTCATTTTTGTGGCTTAGAAGTAGCAGCTTTGTTGCTATTTTCAATTTTTTTCAATCTCTCGTCGAATGATGTCATTAACTTTAAGATTTCATCCAACTTTTTGTCACTGTTCATATCAACCAAAGGCGCCTTGGCTATGCCTCTTGTCGCTACCTGGGCATAGGATACGTTTTTTGTCGTAGTTTTCATTGTGCTTTGACTTCGATTGTGCTGGATGGGGACTTCGACTCTTCCCGTACGTGTATTTTCTTGAGGGGCAGTATTATTGCCTTTCGATTTTTTGTTTCGTATCTGCTGGATTTCTTTCGCTACGATACATCCTCTATAGTTAGCTGGATGTGGCGCTCCACAGTGGACACACTTTGGCTTCTCCTCTTTTGATTTTCTGCAATCCTTCGTGAGATGTTTGCCTGTGCACTTTACGCACCTCGGCTCCTTGGAGCAGTACTTTTGCGTATGGCCGTAAGCCTGGCATCTTTTGCACTGAGGTACCAGTTTTGTGGATTTTACTGGTTGTATTTCCACATTACACCCCAATACAGTTTTGATGTTATAAATTTTGCTAGTTTCTTCATCGTTTGAGAATGTTAGCATGAACATATTGAGTGGCTCTTTGGTTTTCCAACTCAATTTGTTGACTGCTTCTAGAATTTTGTAGCCTTTGCCACGCAAGTCCTCAACAATTCTCTTCGGAAGGCATGTGAAATGCAATTTTTTTGCCATTACTCTAATTGGTCTCTCTTGCTTGTTCTCATACGAGTGCCAGAGGCAATTGTTGAGTGAGAGGGCCTTTGTAATTGCTCTGTACGAATCATCGTTTTTGGCATTTACTTTGATTGTATCGCCGTTCATCATTTTGATGCTGAACGCGTCAGCTGGTTGGCTCTCAGACAGAAAATCGTAGAATTTCTGGTAATCCTGGATACCATCTACTACAATTGGTGGTGGCAAAGGAATTTTAATGGGTTTTTCCTTACCCTTATTATTTTCACTTTCTTGTTCATTCAAAGTGGGTTGGTTTAAATGATACTATACGTTCTCGACGTATTTAGAACTTAGATACCATTATTCCGGACAGCCTATGAAATGTATTCCCTGCACAATAATTTCAGTATGCTAGTCGATAACTCACCTGTTGAAAGATATCCTTTGATTATGTTCTGTTAATACACTCATTCTACTCTTGCAACCGATAGCCACACACGACATGGTTCATGCAGATAATTAAACAACAAAATTCTTCCTGATATAAACGATACAAAGGCTTGAAAACAGCGAAAAACTTTAATTAGAGCTGCTAACCGATGGGTTACAATAGTGACTAAAAAGTGGTCTCTTTGACGTTTAGGATGGTAGCGTTTGTCTATGTTTGTCTCTTTCTTTTTCATAGAGTTTCTCTATAAGCAAGAACGAAAGAATTGACAGTTTCTTTTTCGTCGTAAATACGTTCCGTCTAGGTATTACCACGTCTCTGCTTTTTAAAGTCAAAGTCAAATACATATATATTCAACTTATAGGCCAGTAAGCGGCACTTTTGAACGTCAAACAAAAATAAAAATAAAAATTTACAAGTAATAAAAGTTGATTCTACCGTGCATTCGGAAAAGTAGCTTGGTAGGGAGATGTATGCACAAGAAACTCCATACTTAAACTTTTTTAAATAATAGGTGTTTTACAATATTTACATAAGTATATACATTAATAAATTCATATAAGTGAGGACGATGGAAAATTTGCCGCGTGGTGGATTACGGCCCATCCCCTCTCATAGAGAGGAGGCCTGTGTCCCAGCAATGGGAACATTAATAGGCTGATGATGTGATGTGATGTGATGGACCAAGAATAGCACTACGCACTATACTACGTACAGGTATAAAGTATTAAAAGCATTAACGGGTAAATTCATTAATTTGATAAATAGGAACATGGTTCTCACATACTTACAAATACTGCAAACATAGGTAAAATACCTAATTCAACAACAACGGAACAGTGTGAGTCAATTTCTTAAAAAAAAATAATACTATGCATATAATTTAACAAATTTGATTTTGTCTACACTAAAGATTGCCCTATGAAGCAGGACCAGTATGTTTCCAAGCATTCTTATCTTGAATATAATCATCTAGTTTGTAATATGCTCGTTTACCAATTGTGCTTTTAACTAAAGTTTTAAATTTACTTTCATTTCGTTTTAATATATCACAAAGTATTTTGTTACAGAATTTAACACAGTACCCTTTGAAAGATGAGTGTACTTTAGCTAGTCAATAAGATGTTTGATCTAACTTATCACAAAACACAGCATACTGAGCAGTGGCGTAGCGTGCCTTGGCCGGGCCCCGTATAAAAATTTGTTTGGGGGCCCTTATGAAGGGTAAATATTTCTCACAATAGAGAAAAATTAATTCATCATATATATCTATCTGTCACTTTTTCCAAAATTTTTACAAACAATTCAAATTAAATATACACTCTCCTTGCCTTTTTTTGGCAAACTGATTTATTAAATCATTTATAGCTGATGATGACTTTAGTTTTTCTAAAGTTTCTGCCTCTATGGACAATAGTGACAGGTCTGATAGGCATTTATATCCTATCGAAGTTCTTAGGTAATTTTTTTATCAGTTTTAATTTTTGCTTACGTACGTCGGAGGCCCCCGTGGCCCAGGGGCCCCGTATAATTGATACGGCAGATACGGCGGTAGCTACGCCCCTGATACTGAGGCTTATGGACTAAGGGCCATAGAAATGGATGTTACAGTAAAATACTCAATCACCGTGAGCCTTCTAAGTTCGAACACCGGGTCGAACATTCGCAATATTGTAACATTACAAGGAAAAGCTTTTTAAAATTAAATTTGTATTAATATTGTACCATGCGTTAGAACTTTCGCACGACGTCATGTAGGCTCTCAAAGTAAGGCTTTTTGGGAGCGCCGCGCGAGTGTGTGTGTGGGAGCAAGGCGGAACACGGAACGATTTTATGTAATAATAATAAATAATAATATCGTTTATTCATAACATATGGCACATTTTACAGTAAAAATATCTTAAAACTATAAAAGAAGACAGTTGCTTATTTGCCTGAACTAGGTTGAACCTGTGTTTTGTTTTTTTTTTGCGGGTGTAGTACGCGCACTTTCTGTTTTGTCAATCGTGTGCCGTATATGCAACTCCTCGGTGTTTCCGATAGCTGCATTCCTTTTATTCACAACATATTTATAGTTTATTCCTAGTTTATATATAGTTTATTCCTGGTTTATTTTAAATATCTTACTGTATTTTCTTTTTGTTTTATTTGTATCTATCTTTACAAGCGCTATACAGACCTTGGTTTCCGTACGTAACGTCCTAGGCGACCACTGAAAATCAGCGCCGTGCAGTGGGTCCCCCACGGCACAGCATTATGCTGAGTGGAAGCCTTCTTGCCACAACCACGACATGCATCTGCTTTTATTTATACTCGCATATTTTTTTTTGTCTTTATCCTTTTCTAACATAATTTAAGAACTACTAGCACTAGAGCTCGGGAGATTAGGGCACCCACCACAAATTTTTTAAATGCCCGGGTATTTTTCAAATTTGCCGAGCATTTTGAATAATGCCGTATATAATTCTAAAGCTTAAAAAAACCGGGCAAGTGCGCGCACAAAGGGTTACGTACCATTATCAAAACAAAACAGCAAAAAAATCACGTTTGTTGTATGGGAGCCCCCACTTAAATATTTATTTTATTCTGTTTTTAGTATTTGTTGTTATAGCGGCAACAGAAATACATCATCTGTGAAAATTTCAACTGTATAGCTATCACGGTTCACGAGATACAGCCTGGTAACAGACGGATCGTGGAGTCATAGTAATAGGGTCCCGTTTTTACCCTTTGGGTACGGTACCCTAAAAAGAAAACAACGCTGCGCTGATATTCTGTTTCACTGTTGATGCCACGGACACATTCACGGAAACGGAACATATTTAAGGAATAAAATAGAATAATATAAATAATAACAAAATAGTATAAACACAGAAGGTGAGTCACAGACTATATGTGTATAACTTAACGTAACGTAACGTACGTTTGCTCGATCTATTGAACGTAAAATCCTGGATTCAATCCCTGGATCTAGTATCAGCTGTGTAGGTACCATTGGGGATTTCTCAAAACTAGCAGCCCGAAGTCTGCATTCGTGCTTCAATATTAGCATTTCATCGCCTCGTCTCCCATTACCTACTACCTACTGATTGGCATGTCAATAAACTTTCAATTGGAACGTTTGTTATAAGCCCGCATTCCCGATCAGAGGTAAATTAAATGTCGGTGTTAATGTCGTGGTGGCCCAGTGGCTAACACCCCGCCTCTCGTGTTTTAGGTCGTGAGTTCAAATCCAGACAAGTATCAATGTGACTATTCAAATTCATATGTACTTTCTTAGTTTTATCTTGGACATCACATGCAACAGTGAAGGAAAACATCTTGAATACACCTGGATTTTTAGAGTTAATGTAAGTCTGAAATAGCCAGGTCGGAGGCCTGTGGGGTTCCCGGAGGCGGCTTAACTAACTACGACACCAGAGGTGGCCGGGTTAGGGGGAATCGGTAATACTGTCTCATGATTATTATCTCCTGGTACTTTGTTAGACTTCTGCTAATGATTTCTGCCCCGCAAATACTTCATCATGATTCTGGCCTCCTGGTAATTTGACTATAAATGCATATACATGTTCAACATTTATAAAAATCAAAATAGATGTGGGCCCACATTACCATTATATTTTTTTAAAAGGGGCAACTGGGCCCTGGGCCCAGTTTCATAGTGGACCAAATGACCCTTAACCTAGGTGGCAACATCCTCACACGAAAAAAAGAAGAGGTAAATTTAGATCATATCAGATGATCAGAATAAACGCCTGCTATAATTTCACTGTTTAAAGATGTCGATTGGCTATCTGTGACATTTTAATTGTCTAAAAATGACAATTGGCAACTCAATGAGTGATTAACGTTTTATTTTTATTTATTAGGAATGCATTTACTGAATGGGCTAATATTAGATGTTAATAGGGGTTCTTTACATTGTGAACATTATAACAGCACTGGCAAGGTGAGATTTGATGGCAATAGTTATGTATGCCACAAGTGCGGAAGGTAGGTGATTGCCGACGATTCCGTATTTTTATTTTACACGAGTCGGAAATCATCTTACGTACGTGTATCATACAACATTTTACTATGCATTGTGTGAGGAAATAAAAAAATATGTCTGAACCAAGCAAGAAATTGATAAATTGGCGGGCTTATTCAAGCGCGCTCAGCATATCCACAGATTAACTAATAGTTCCTCGGGCATATCTACTGCGCATGTGCAAATAGCTGTCACGTCGTAACCCAAAAAGGCACGAGCAAAATATTTATTCTGCCATACATATTTAATGAATATTTAAAATTAATTTATTGATCAAAATCTAAATCTACAGTAATTAAAAACGCCTTTAATGAAGTATTCATTTTAATTTACCTTTCATATGAATGATAATCTGTACCTAAAAAAATTTAAAACTTTTCTCAAATAATAAAACTATGCGGCGGGCTGACGTTGGAGTTAAAAATTAAAAAAGTACAGGAAAGTAAAAAGCACTAGTAAAAAAAAGTGACACTTTCCGCACAGTTTGGCTGATTGGAAAACGCTCTTTTCAAGGACATGCATTATAAAGATTTTTTTTTGACGATCTAGTAGGTACTAGATCGTCAAATTTTCTGATGGTACCGCGGCAGTGATTGTATTACCTAGACACTAAAAACAATCCTTAATTACCCAAAGAAAACGACGGAATTTTCTGAGAAAATCAAGAAATTGTAGTGTGCAAATACCCTTATATAACAGCTGAGGGTTTTTGGAATTTAATTAATTTGGCAACCAACCCAACCACGTGGCAATAATTTCTTATGAGCCGATTTACTTGAAGATAGGTACATAGATACCTATGTGTGTAAAGTAGGTATCTACCACCTTACGATTTTGTAGCCACAAAATATTAACCCAATACATACTGGAAGAGTTTTTGAGGAAACATATCGGAAGGAAATGTTAATAACTGATAAGGTGAAGGCTCTACACACTATGTCTACATTTCTTTTTTTCATCTTTCCTTTCGCAGGTATGCTGGAAGAGATTTCATTAGAAATAAGCATCACCTATGTACCTATTTTTCTGTTTCTTCTTCTTGTCTGTATATTATATGTGTGTGCATAAATGGTTAAATAAATAAGGTGCGGATTGTTTAGAGAAAATATGAATGGTTTTCAGTTAGAAGCCCTTTGGTCAGGAGTCCACTTTCAGATTTAGACACGAACCATTTTTCGAAAAAAATATCTCGGCAAATCGAAGTTGGGCTTTCTCATAATCTGACGACTTTAAATACGATTCGATTTGTATTCAAACTGATTGTTACTTAAGGTTACACTAGTCGAAATTTTTTCCATACAAACGTAGTCTAGGGATTATTCCACTGTTTGATGGTGTACGTTCAAAATAAAAAGTGACATCAATTTGTATCGTCATTATCTAGCCCTGTATGGAAGCGAAAAAATAAAAAATATTTGAAAGTTATGAGCGGCGAAAGCTCCACATTTCGACACTTATTTAAACGTATTTTTGGGCGCATATAAATACCATAAGAAGACGGAAAATTGAAAAACAGCCTCCATATAGGGATAGATTAGTAGTTCAACAATGCATATAATTTTATTTTGAACAGATAGATTTAGTCGTTTTTTCATGATATCTAGACTGCCAAAGGTTTGTTTATAAAATTTCGCGCGCTCGGTTTTGTCCTAAATAATTATCCATTTCGCTACAAATTTGCAAAAGTGTGTATTCGTACGCGAACTAGCTTCCTACTGCTTATCACAGCATCTATCTCTTCCACACGTGTTGTCGGTTGATATAAAATGCATTTTAACCCCGCGCACAAAATAGTTCGTGCCGTCGACTAGTGTACCCTTAAGGTATCACTTAAGAGTTACTTAACTTCTGTTTTAGTGATAAAACGGGCATTTGACTCAGTATCTAAACATAGATAAGATACAGAAACAGGATCACAGAAAACAAATCTGTATTGTTTTACATCAAGTTATTTCTGCAACTGAATCTATCTAATTGCTCAATCCTCACCGAGCTGAGGTATCATTATTTTGATTACTGCTCGTGTGGGTCATGAAACCATTCAGACGCCTATAAAACCAGACAATCACAGAAACAATAAAAGAAAACTAGCTATTACCATCATCTAGGAAAATACCTACCTACTTAGAACCCCTTGGCAACTAGTGGAAAAATCCAAGAAAAATTTAATAACCTCTTAGGTGCTATGATATCTCAAACGTATTGTATCAGAGCCTGGTACGTACTTAGTCTAACTGATAATTTCGTTAATAACTCTATTATTTACGTGCTGGGTTTTATAATGGCGGCAGCTGACTTACTTTAGCTTCTTATATTGTTAAGAATGTAGGAATTAAGTAGGTACCTAAACCAGGTTATTAGAGTTTTTGTAGCATCATGTCTTGACGTGCTATTTATATTGGGATGAGACATCATTGTGGACAGCTAAACGGTCGAATGATAGTGGCAAATGGGTCTATTTTCAGGTATTCGAGGTAGGACCATTAGATTTATTAGGGCGTGGATTCATTTTTCATTTTATCGTGAGCTAAGTTTTTGACGAGTCAAAATCTGGGTCATCAAAACGGAAACGGAGCGATGCTTTTACGAGTATGATACTTCTAAATTGGCTATTGGTGTTGGTAACTTTTTTATTACAAAACTTACCTCATATTACCACCATCACGAACACAACATAAGTACCTATCTCTATTCGCCAAAGGCTTGGGCAGTGATGTGTAATAACTACAAACTTTTCCCCAGTTATGATTAATTTATGAGCCAATTTTAATCAACCGTAATAAAGTAATATATTTTCATCATCAACCGATATAAATAATTTGCCTAACAACACACCAATCAAAGTTTTATATTTCCCATCGTTGAAGATAAACTTTGGTTATTTACAATATGAGTTTGAGCCGATGTAACAAAACCCGTGCTCATTATTTCTTCATGTTCTCAAACATATAATCAAACCAGTAATTAACCAGCAATTTGCTTGAACAAAACTCTCTACAGAAGTTAGTGTTTAGTCACTTTTAAGTACTTTGCGGGACAAATTTACAGGTTGAGATTGGGTAGCTAAAAAAAACAGGCCAAGTGCGAGTCGGACTCGCGCACGAAGGGTTCCGTACCACTATCGCAAAAACGGCAAAAAAAACACGTTTTTTGTATGGGAGCCCCACTTAAATATTTATTTTAGTCTGTTTTTAGTATTTGTT
This sequence comes from Orthosia incerta, assembly GCA_948252205.1. Lineage (NCBI taxonomy): Eukaryota > Metazoa > Arthropoda > Insecta > Lepidoptera > Noctuidae > Orthosia > Orthosia incerta. The sequence continues at coordinate 26,158,588 of OX411758.1, forward strand.
GTTTTAGCGGCAACAGAAATAGGTACATCATCTGTGAAAATTTCAACTGTCCAGATATCACGGATATACAGCCTGGTGACAGACGGACAGACAGGCAGACAGATCGTGAAGTCTTAGCAATAGGGTCCCGTTTTTACCTTTTGGGTACGGATCCCTAAAAATACGTGTCTGTTATTTTAGACTACTGACATATATCAAAATAAATCAAATCGGAGCCGGACAGTTGGGTACCTTTCCTTGTAAGCCACGAGCTCCTCTTACACAATTATATCCCAGCAATGTACCTAACGTAAAATATCCAGGTCCCTAAATATATATATAATATAGTATAGTATATAAATATATAATATAGTATTGACGTGTAAGACTACCTACAATAATTATTCTTAAGTACTACAGGATACAGAGTTTAAATCTAACATTTTCTCTTTCCAGCCTCTCCTAGCAGTAACAAGCGTAGTAGCTGGGTTCAGCATGTGTCTCCTTGGCGTCTGGTTCTACCTACAAAGTATCGGAGTCTTCATGCCTGGCTGGGTGCCGATCGTCGCGCTATGTGTCTGCATATTCGCCGACGCCTCTGGTCTGCAACCCTTACCGTTCGTCATTATGACCGAGATGTTCAACTTCCAGGTGAGTTTAGTGTTCCTGCATAGCATCTTAATTTAATGTGAGCCCTGGTATTTTTATTAGGAGGAAATAGACGCTGATAAAGGATGTCTTTTTGTGCTGTATGCTGGTGGAAATAGGACTTGGTTCAGCATGGAGATGGTATAGTAACTAGGATACAAATATTTGATATCTCCAGTGGGTTCTTGCCACCGTACCAGTGGTAATAATGAGTGGCTCCTTAGTCCTGGTTGACACTGGGGGTAGGTACCTATTCAGTAGGTTTGCCTACAGACTAACATTGAAATAGTTATCAGTAGCTAAATAAAAAAGCGGCCAAGTGCGTGTCGGACTTCGCACATATAGGGTTACAAAGAAAAAATCTGATTTATTAGTATTTGTTAGTAAAATATACGTAATAATAAACATTATCGCCAAATTTGTGACACCCCTAAATTTGGAATTTTGAGCACATAACACATAAAAATTCTTTTCTCAAAACCTAGGCCCAAGTTGCAAGTAATATTTTTATGGATGATAAACCTTAGTATAAGGAATTTGTTTGTACCAGACAGAGGTTCTACTTCGAGCTGGAAAATAAATAAAAAAATAAATTCCGATTTCGGTAAAAGATTATTTTTGCGAGTTCCATTATCGTTTTTGATTACTTAAACACGGCATAATTTTTTCCTTGACTTGCTTCATAAAACTGCAATACGAACAAAACTCAATTATGTACAGTTTTTTTTATACGATTTTTTTTTGTTCTTTTGACCTTAAACTCACTCAATAAAGGTCACGAAAACTTTGCGATTTTTTTAAAACTTAAGTATTCAAAATTGGCACATGGGAGTTCTACTCGTGCATTTGTAATGAACTATTAGGTAGAAATAGCCAATAAAAAGCCGATGTCACTTTTTTTGGATCTATAAAACACTGTGCGTCCCCCTTTAGCTGTATGAGAGACAAACTTAAGAAAAAAAAAATTGGATGGCTTTGGCAAGATGCTTATAATGTAAAAATTTGAAGACTGTAGCCCCGATCGTTTGGCATAAAACCTGTGTGACAGACGACGGACAGACAGACAGACACGTGAGTGACAGCAATAGGGCTCCGTTGGGAGCCTTCGGATACGGAAGCCTAAAAATTATCAAAGATTTTCAAACTAATTATGATAGGGTTTGGATTGGACCTCATGAATAGCAATCTATTGTTTTTCATGTATTATGGAAGCTACAGTAATCTTCAAATAATTAAAAACCTAAGGAGTGACTAAACATGCAAATTTTTGCAGATGGTAATCTAAAATGCCCACTTTTAAAAGATAAAAATAGGGCTATAGCTTAGCTAATCAAACTATTTTATTTTCAGCTCCGAGGTACAGTAGCAACCCTCATCATGGCGATCTCCCTGGGCACAGACTTCGCACTCCTCAAACTATTCGCGCCCCTAAACGTCTGGATAGGCTACCACTCCACCTTCTGGGCTTTCAGTTTCATCTGCCTTGCAAACGTATTCTACCTTATCTTCTGCGTTCCTGAGACGAAAATGAGAAGTCTAGAAGACATTTACGCGGACTTAGAAGGAAGGAAGAGGAAAAAGAAGAATGTCGAAGATGTAGTGGAGACGAATCATGTTTAGGTTATGTTCCTAGTAGACTATTTTTAGGTTAGGTTGAAGAGAATTCGCCATCTTGATTTTCAAAATGGTTGATGTTCCACTTTCCTGTTTAAAAATTGTTCATAAAGGCGTGTCCTGTGCTATATTGTTAAGATAGATGAATGGAAAAATCTGGGTAGCTACTTATTTTCTAAATCTGGATAATTATTATAGTTCTATTTTGTATTGTGTTCGGAATATATATGTACCTAAATATCAACCATTTTGTGTTAATGCCACCTGTGAAAAGAAATTGCGGTAATTGTAGCAACTTTTCTGAAAAGGAGGCAGCTTTTAAATTTAATAAGTAAATATTAAGGACGATGCGAATTAGGTTAAATATTATCTTATATCAATAAACGTAAAAGACAATTCAGGTGGAAAATGTGGGCCATGTTATAAATTTGTAGGTATCTTAAGTCATTACATTGTTCATTTCGCCACAAGAATTCCGTAGACATTCTACAAAATTCAGTATTACTCATCGTCTCTTAGTTCAATTTAAGAATCTCTTCCTTTTTGAAACGACCATCTTCATGTCATTCCATATTGCCATAATAAAATAATAGGTTTATAATTTAGTTTACTGGCCACATTGTCTATTTCTAGTCACCGGTATATATCTGCTCAATCCAAATGTAGCTAGATATTTTTTTTTTGGAAATAACCCGTTTTTCTTCATAAATCAACAAAATAGACAATGTTGCCTAAAATAATTAGAATTATTTTTTTAGCGTGAAGTTACATAAATTTAATAGAAGCCATATTGCGATAGCTTCAATTTCCCATTACGTCAACTTTACAATAGAGTCATACTTAGGATTATTTTTGATAAAATGTTTTGTATAGGGTAGGTTAATTTTTATAATGTAGGTAGTATGTATAAATATAGTAAATTTTAGGTTATGTATGTGACTGTAAATGAGCAAAGTAATAATTATAGTACGCAGAATAATGAAAAAATATTTCTTGATTTTTTTTAAAGCCAGTTGCAGATCAAGAGCCAAACTAAGTTAGTTTAAGCTTAGCTCGCACAGCTAAGGTTATTTTCATAATTGTGTGCAGACTGCAAATTGTGTACAGTACCTACAACAATTTTATTAATGTTCCTCGGCAAACTTCGTGTTTCGTCAGTCGTCGGCTTTCTATCGGTTCCCCTTTGCACTTAGTGCAGACCGGACGCTCTCAATCAACTTGGAAGTATATAGAGTTGTTAATACCTACTCTTTTAACTTAATGTAATTTATTTTAAAATGGGAGAAAATCTGCCAAAGACGCAGGCAAAAAATAATGTTACAGCTTTATAAAGTTCACACGGAAATCAAAACAAAACAACAATAAAGTACTTAGTTCTGAATTCAAATTATTATGCTCGATAAATCAAATAATTGATGGACATGGAAATTAGCATTCGTTTTTATTCGGAAATGCGGTGATTGCCGAGGGAAATTAAGAAAATGGTTGTAATGTAAATTAACCTTAGCTATGCGAGCTAAGCATAACTATCTTAGCTTAGCAATGTAATACTTTTTCTGCAACCGTCTTTATAATCGTCTATGAAAATTCTTTATGTAGATAAGTACTTAGTAATAGTAGTTTATGCAACGTTCATATAATAGGGGTTATTAAAACGCGAGTGAGATAATAGTATCACACGAGTGTTTTAATAGCTAATTATATGCCGTTGCGTACACTTTTTTATCTTCACTTATACAGTTGAAATAAAACAAAAGTGGAAACGGAAAAAAATATGTGGTATGGCGGGCAATTTAGATTTTCATTGCACATGACTGCGCAGCGCGCGCATCCATAGGCAATAACACAATTTTTCTACATTAAGAGCCCATACGCGCCAAAACATTAAATATAATCATTATTTTTAAATAAAAGTGTGCTATAAAAATTAAAGTAATTTTATGATGCAGTTGTTTGAAAATTGAAGGAAAATGTTGCACTGTATTTTATTTTTATTTTACCTGTCTACAAAAAGAAAGTACGTGTTTATACAATATTTTTTGAATTCATATTTGGAACATTACGTTGTGCGTGTAGATAAAGTTAACCAATTACAGATTTAGATTTTCATCACAGAATGTTCTTTAAATAATAATACAAAAATTTTAGTTCTAAAAACTAAAAAACACGCTTTAATGGTAAGGATAATGGGACAAACTGTTTAAATTATTGCATTGTCATCGGTCCTTGATAAGTGTGCAAAGTTTCAAATCAATCCAACGTTTTGAAGTGGGTGAAAATCACGTTCAAAGATTCCGTTACATTGATACATAGATACATACATACCAAGCTAATAAAAGCGTGTTAAAAAAAAATAGGTAAAGATTGAAAATGAAACAGGTACCTAGATGTGATAATTAATAAAATACTTTAAAAATGTTTTGGTTTTACTATTTCTCATACCTACCTATGATCAGCAGTGGACGTCTTTCGGCTTAAGTATATTTATTTTTAAATTATTTAATTCATCTTCGCATGCAATAAATTCGCTTATAAAGATAATTTTATTTTGCAATTACGGGTATCTACAGTAAAATGTTGATTTAAGAAATAGGTCCAGCCATATTTTACCAACAGGCATGCAAAAATTACAAAATTATAAACTAATCTACTAAACTTAAACAGATAAAACAAAGAAAAACAAAAACCAAGCATGAATCTTATTTAAGCATTATTAACAGGAAGCTTCATTTTTTTTTTCACTTAATGTTGGCCCTACACCATCCTTCCTATCGTCCAATTGGCATGACGCTGCAGGCTTGATTCAATCTGCAGTTCGTCTATATACACCACACACGATCAGTTTAAATTGGCCAATCGGCAGCGACAAAGTGTTGGGTAGGACACGACATGAAAAAGAGTTTGTAAAAGTAGCCTCTTTTTTGTACTGAGCCAGTACAATGTCCTACTTCAAATGAGGCGAGGCGTACTGAAGCTCGGCCTTAAGTTTGAAGCTATGACTTCATGAGGACAAATATGAAAATTGATGTTATTGCAGTACAATATGGATGTTACCTGGGTAGAACAATTATAATACTATTTAGTCCGTCAGTGAGATGATCAAATACAAATAACATTAGGCCCGTATTTTTTGCTTTATCAAATAAACAATTACAAAAATAAAGCGTAGCAAAATTCAGGAGTGGGAGCTTGTGACGTCACTTTGTCAGTATAAAGTGTAGCACACCGTGACATCACACGATATTTCAACGCACTGTAGTAGTGTAGTAGTAGGGACTCCCTTTTCCGCACTTAGACTCTCATTTGGTCCGTTGTGCGTGTGGGTACTGGCTAACATAGCCAGCCCAGCTCCGCCCAAAAGCACAGAAGCTTCCTGGGAGCTTCACAGGCTTCACGGAGCGACCTCACTGTTCCGAGGGTTTCTTCGCGTTGAGAAGCCACGGCCTCGCATTCCAGGATTACGTGGGCGGCTGTTTCTTCGGCGTTAAAACAGCCCCTGCAAATTGGGCTGTCCGTGACACCTTTGTTGAATAAATGTTTGTTAAGAAGGGTGTGTGTGCCCGTTTATTATTCATTATTTTGAGCTTATTTCTACTCAGGCTGAGTAATTTTTTAGTGAGACGCGGGTGTACTTCCGGCAAAGCCATTTTTGACTGTCTACGGTCTGTAGCCCGTGACCATCTGTTATTGTGTAGTTCTGTTGATCTTTGACGAATCCACGCACGAAATTGCGAGAAGGGCAATGGGATGAGTGGGTACGGGCCTAGCACTAACATCTCGGAGCCCCTTTTCGCAAGTTCATCAGCGGCGTCATTGCCTAGGGATCCACTGTGCCCCTTAATCCACTGGAGGGTGATTCGATTGGATTTTGATATACTCTCCAGGGCGAGGTGGCATTCAAAGATTAATTTGTTGTTAGTTAGTTTGTTTTCTAAAGCTTTGAGCACAGCCAGACTATCAGATAGGAATCTGATTCCGTAGTTCTGGATACCTAAACGCTTTACGGTTTTTGCGGCTTGTGTTAAGGCGACACATTCACATTGAAATATCGAACTATGTGTGCCTAGCGGTATGTGAAAGTTAATGTTGAGGTCAAGGGAGTGTACGCCAGCACCTGAACCGTTATTAGTTTTGAGCCATCTGTGTAGATTCGCACTTCATTGGCTCCTGTCAGTTCCCTTTCTTCCTCTATTGTTTGTATGTTATAGTTTTTGCTGAACATAGGATGTTTTTGTATTCTATCACACGGAGCAGCGATGAGAGGTTGATACTCAATCGCCCGGTCCAGGATTTTAGCGTGTGGGCTTGTGAGGTTTTTGCCCCATATACCTAGGCATTAGCCTGATAGCAGCTAGCGCCGCCTCTTGCTGTATGTACAGGTCCAGGGGAGTTATATCTAGGGCTATATCCATGGCTGCTGTTGGAGTGGTTCTCATGCAGCCGGTGATAGCTGAACAGGCCTGTCGCTGGAACCTTTGGAGTCGGGTGATGGTGGTCGAGAGCTCTGTTCTCGTCCACCAAACCAGAGCGCCATAAGCTAACATTGGCCTGATTATCGCTGTGTATAGCCACAGAGTAATCCTTGGAGACAGCCCCCATGTTTTTCCTAACATTTTTTTACACTGGTAGAGTGCAATTGTGCATTTGTTGAGTTTGTAGTAAAGATGCTTGTTCCAGAGCAATTTGCTATCAAGAATTACCCCCAAGTGCTTGACCTCCTCTTTAAGTGTTAATTCTGTGTTGAAAAGTTTTGGAAGCCTATGCAGTCCCAAACTTCGTTTGTTAGTGAACATTATTAGTTCCGTTTTTAAGGGGTTAACCGACAGTTCGTGCTTTGTGCACCAGCTCTCGATTATTTTGAAGGCCTTTCTCATGAGATCACATAAGATGCCCTCAAATTTCCCCGAGATTAGAATTGCTATGTCATCTGCGTATCCTACTGAGTAAAGACTGCTGGCGTTGAGCTCTGCAATGAGCTCATTAACGACTAGATTCCACAGAAGTGGTGACAGCACCCCACCTTGTGGGCAGCCCCTACTTACGATACCTCGTGTGGTAGTGTTCACAGTAAATTGAATAGCTCGGTTTTTTAGCATGTTGTTAATCCATTCTACAAGCGTCGGCGCAACACCGTGTGTGTTGAGTGCCTGACCGATGCTAGTGAAGTTAGTTTTGTCGAAAGCACCTTCGATATCAATGAAGGCACCTAGGGTTGAGTTCTTGTTTTTGAGAGCATTTCCTACGCGTGAGACTACGCTGTGGTGCGCTGATTCAGTTGATTTGCCTGCACAGTAGGCTTGTTGGTTGGGATGCAGAGGTTTTTGTATCGAAATCTGGTTTCTTATCTTCCTGTCCCCCAGCCTCTCCAGTGTCTTCAGGAAGAAAGAGGAGAGGCTTATAGGTCTAAAAGATTTGGGCTGGGTGTAGTCGCCCCTACCTGGTTTCGGAATAAATATTATTTTTACTTCGCGCCATTTCATGGGGATATAGCGGTGAGCCAGACAGGCCCGAAATACCTTGACGAGGTAATCAGCCAGCAGACCACCGCTACATCTGAGCAGAGCTGGAAAGATACCGTCCATCCCCGCTGCCTTGAATGGCAGGAAGGTGTTGATTGCCCACGTTATTTTATCTTTGTCGATAACATCAAACGCCACCTCCCAGTCCAAGCTACTCGTAGCCCTCTCCCTGTACGGTTCCCAGTTTTGCTGGGTGGCAATCTGGCAGCCCGGCGGGAAGTGGGTAGTTAGGAGTAGTTCACTAGTTTCTGCGTTGTTTGTTGTATAAGTGTTATCTGGTTTTTTCAGGCATCCTATAGAAAGGTCTGTCTCTTTAGCAAGACATGTTTTGACCCTTATTGCCTGGTTGTTGTTTTCAATGTTAGTACAAAAGCGCCTCCAACTTGTTTTTCCTCGGAGGCGAATTAGTTTTTTATATGTTTTGCGGTTTGTTGTGTAACGATCCCAGTCTTCTGGCGACCGTGTGTTCCTAGCTCTGTTGAATAGCCTTCTCAGTTTGTGTCGATGTCTCTCCAGTTCAGGACTCCACCAGGACTGCCTGATTCCTCGCCTGGGTATGGTGAGGGGACACGACTGTTCATAGCTAGATAATAGGATAGTGATTTTGTTTACGTGTTCGTCTATATTGGTTATCGTTATTTCAGCCGGAAGAGAGGATAACCTACCCAATTCAGTACCTATAAGTCTGACGAACTTCGATTGGTCTGTGTTGCGAGGAACCCTTCTTGGCTGTGGTGTGGTTAAGTTGTAGTTAATTGTAAAACGGATCCATCTATGGTCTGAGCATGATATCTCGTTGGACACATGCCAGTCCTGGATGGAGTTGGATACACCTAAAGTTGCTAAAGTTAGGTCTATTATTGTTTGCAACGCACTGTATCGTCGTATTTTGTTATTTACCTGGTAAAAGAAAAATACGTGTTCCATATTTATAGGTAATCTAACTGACGGACTTTATAGTCTAAACTCTGATTGATGACATATTAAACAGGCAAAGTAATATGAAACGATTAGGATATTCAAAACAGTCGCTTCAATGCGCGCCTCGTGCTCACAGTATTCATTAAAGTCAACATATTTCCCTCTCGCTCGAGATTCGAAACGCGGTCACGTACCTAATGTTCATTTCAGAATGACGCATGCGGCTCGCTTCCTCTCTGTCCTCGTCCTATAGTTTTACGGAGACGGAGAGTGAGTAACGCGACTGCCGCGACATAAAATTTGAAGTAGTACAATAAAAAATGTTGAGCCGCTCTTACATTTTGACGTCATATACGGGACAAATGTACCGCCTCTTGTAAGTCCTACCCATAACCCAACACTTCAGTTGAAGCCATGGCGTCACCGGTGACAGACGACGATGCAATGAGGTAGGAAAACTATGGAGACGGCATATTCTATTATATGAAGAATAGTTATACAAATATCTATAATATCGACACACGCATGTAAAAATAAATTACCCCGTGCGAGACCAAAAAGGCTCCTATCTCAGCATGAGCAACGATATCAAAAAGAAAATAACGCTGAAAAGCGTTTTGTCTCTTTTTAACTACCCAAGATATGCATATGAAAAGAGAGACATCTAAATGTTTGTCAAGGACTAAACTTGGTAACACTTTTGAGTGACGTCAAAATCATGTCTATGCGTGACCGGTCGCCATGTTGATTGCCGAAAAAATTGGTAGTTGTGTGCCGTATATATACGTTTTCAACACACTTGCTCATAAAGTGGCTCTAATTTCACCGCAATTAGGCACATAATGATACCTATTATCAAACTGTGACTTTTTCTTTGCTATTATTCACAAGTGAGTTATAGAGTTTTTTTTTTAACTTATTGGTTGAGTTGCTAAGTTCTTAAAAAAGTTTCGATACAAAAAAGATCGTGCTCATTAGTACAAATAAATTAATGCACCTATTGCTTGCTCATTTCATGCAACTTTCGTATTTAAATAGATAATTTCAACTTGTACGTGCTTAATAAATAAAACTTTCACTCAAATATAAATTTTATTTGCACTGTAATTAAGAAAAATTTAAATTCCCTATTTTGTACGTGGCTAAAACACTATCCACGAAAAGCCAAAAAAAATAAACCTCATTCTTTTAGTCTATACCCGATCGTCATTGTTAAATGCGCGCGCATAGGGAAACTGATTAATTTTGGCCGCCATTGTGAAAAAAAATTCACAACTCGTTTTTACTGTTGAAAATGTTTTTTTTGTATTATTTTCTTTACAAGTGTGTTGAAAAACGTCGTATGATACACGTGTGTATTGATGATTACCGTCCTCGGCTCTTTTAAGACCCTCACCTACGGCTCGGGTCTCAATGGCGCCTCAGCGGTAATCACCAACATTACACACTTGTACCATAATGTACTATTATCTGTGTAGTTGTGCTGTCAAACAGTTGCAAATGGCCTACCTCATTGGCCAACGGGCAGTCATCTTAATTGCCCGATTTATGTAGGTATGCACGCTAATTTCGTAGGTATGGCATTTCACTCGTGAAAATGAAACAAAAAAAAGAAAAGATCGAGCAGAGTGGTACAAACTGGTTAATGAAAAGAAAACACGTACTTACAAACATGGTAGTGTCAGTATTTTATACCGTTTAAAGTATGGCATGCAACTATCGGTAGTTTTAAGCTTTAACATCGAACGTATGCATCTTTTTTGAGCCTGAATAGCTGTTTCTTTTTCGGTTGAGTTGCCCCAATAGTACATTGTGATACAAGGGTGGGAAGTTGGTTATTGCAAACGAGCTGTCATTAACAAGCCCGAGCCGAAGGCGAGGGTTTTTAATGACACGAGTTTGCAATAACCTACACACCCGTGTATCACACGACGTTTTTCAATACAGTTGTGAGAAACAGTAAAAACAAATCATAGAATTAGATGTGTGGCTGACTCTGGCTTGGCCACCATCAGGGATTTTAATTTTGATAACAGAAATATTTAGTCGCTTATTAGTCGAAATTAGTCGCCAAATATAAGATTTAGTCGGTCACTGGTTCAAAAGTTAGAAGGGTTGTTAGGTGGCCGATCTGGAGAGACTGTCCCCAGCTTGGCCAAATTTATAACTCAAAAACTAGGGCATCTAGCGAAGATCTGTTTTCACAAAGATTTAGTCGCTAATTAGTCGAAATAAGTCACCAAATATCAGATTTAGTCGGTCACTGGTTCAAAAGTTAGAATGGTTTATCGGTGGCTGATCTGGAGAGACTCTCCCCGGCTTGGCCACATTTATATCCCAAAAACTAGGGCACCTAAAGAAGATCTGTTTTCGCCTAGATTTAGTCGCAAATTAGTCGAAATTAGTCGCTAAGTCACAGATTTAGTCGGTGTGTAATTAAAAAGATTTTAAAGTAATAAATTTATCCATACATTGGTACAAGCAAGTACAAAATACTTTAAGTACTTAGTTTCTAGAAAATACCTATGATGTTCTAAGGTGGAATGTTTGTTTCGAAATATAAACCTAAACATAAAGTTATTCTATGTTATTATATACCAAAAAGGAAAGCAGTATGCATTACCTAGAAACAGATCTACAATAAATATAATGTAATTATTAATTGAACATAATGTGGCAGTTGCTGGCAGATAGATCGCTGCGCTCCATTTCATTTATGTATGGTAAGTAAGAAAGAGATAAATGCGCATGTACAGACGAACTACATAGAGCGAATTGTCCGTGACGTAAATTAAAGTCACCCAGTTTACAGTGGAACTTCTTAAGAATTGCTAAGAACTCGAGTAATACCGGTTTTGTAATAAATTAGTGTGCGTTTTATATATTTTATCTACTCTCATATCGTAATATTCGAATTATAAACATCAAAACGAGTTTATATTGACATACTTTATAAACACAAAACCACATTTTAAAATAGAATTGTATTTTAACATGCACATGGTGCATATCTCGCCATCTAGTAATATTTATTTGAACCAAATTTTCTTTCTCAGCGCTGGGTCCCCGTGCTAGCATAGTATTAGGTAGATACATCATATATTCTTATTTGGCAACAGAAGTTTTATTATTTTAACGTAATTTAGACCCTAACTAACATTATACTTTGGTAAAACAGTTGTATGTGACTGTACATCTTGACACGAAATAGACCAAGAGCAAGGTTTAATGTTATCAAAGAAGATTAAGCTACCCTAACCTAGTAATATGAAACATAAAAATATATATTTAATTGAGAATTTATATCTCTCTGACATTTCTAAGGATTTTAGACCGATACAACTAGAAGACTATTACACATATTAATAGAAATATTTTTTTCTTCGCAATTTTTCGTAAACTTTTCGATCTAGCTCTTGGACTATACCTTAAAAGTTGAACTCATTTTATCTTCTAAACTAAGACCCGACTAAATCTGTGACTTGGCGACTAATTTCGACTAATTAGCGACTAAATTTGGAAGAAAACAGATCTTCCTTAGTTGCCCTAGTTTTTGAGATATAAATGTGGCCAAGCCGGGGAGAGTCTCTCCAGATCGGCCACCGATAAAACCTTCTAACTTTTGAACCAGTGATCGACTAATTCTGATATTTGGCGACTAATTTCGACTAATTAGCGACTAAATCTGGGAGAAAACAGATCTTCGCTAGGTGCCCTAGTTATTTAGATATAAATTTGGCCAAGCTGGGGAGAGTCTCTCCAGATCGGCTACCGATAAAACCTTCTAACTTTTGAACCAGTGACCGACTAAATCTGATATTTGGCGACTAATTTCGACTAATTAGCGACTAAATATTTCTGTTATCAAAATTAAAATCCCTGATGGTGGCCAAGCCAGAGTCAGCCACACGAATTAGATTTGTTTATTCACAAAAAATAAAATTTTCAATATGGCGCGTTTTTGCAACTGGACATATTTTTTTACAAAGAAAACAGCCTATACAGCCTATTCGATTTTTGACAAACGTTGATGTGAAAATAATTAACTTAAAACTGGTAATTAAATATATTAAACAACTTTTAAAAAAAAAAATGAGAATTCAATGCTAAAACGTACGGAATCATTAATTTTTCCTCGTATAAAATCGTATCCCATTTTATTCTATGTATGAAAACTCCTTGCTACTAAACTTTTTTAAATTGACTTATGGCGCGTTTTTGCAACTGGACATATTTTTTTTTTCAACGAAAACAGCCTATACAGCCTATTCGATTTAAGACAAATGTTGATGTGAAAATAATTAAATTTAAACTGGTAATTAAATATATTAAACAACCATTTAAAAGACTTTTGAGAATTCAATGCTAAAACGTACGGAATCATTCATTTTTCCTCGTAGAAAATCTATCCCATTTTATTCTATGTTTGAAAACTCCTTGCTACTAAACTTTTTTAAATTGACTTATAAATTTAAAACTAAACTGCAAACATAATGATCGAGCTCGTAAACAAAAGTCACGACCGCGTAATAGAAAGATGCCTATGCGTAAGATTTAACTTTCGAATCATAATTATAGCCTCTGGAAGTACGCCATGTTTAACAACTGTATTGAAAAATATTATTCCATATCGTAGGTGGGATTCTGCTATATAGTAGTAGTACATATACATACTATGTATATGTACATAAAATAAAACAAAAATGCCAGTTTTAGAAGATTTACTTATCATAATAAATAACCAGCTTAGTTTACAAAAGCATTATTTTTTTACATATTTTTCCCTTCGTTTTATTAAAAAATATCGTTTATAACTCAATAGTGTAATTATTGCCAGTTTTACGCGTTATCTGTCAATGATTTTAATTTTTATTAAAAAATATTTTTTCTTAGACCATGTTCCGACCTACAAACAAATCAAGGGCTTTCAAGCTTAGATGTACGATTTTTCTACGAAGGTGCCAAAGACGTCGTCAATGTTTTATGTAAAAAAAAAAATGAAGTAGGAACATGGTCTTAGTTCATAATCGCTCGATACTTATAAAAAAGACTAGTTGCGTACAACATTTTTTATAACTATGTTTTATACACATAATATGTCGTGGTGGACTCTTTTCATTTGGGCGTAACATGTTGGAGATTTTTATTCGTTTAAAAAAAATATATATTGTTAAGTATAAAGAAAAAGGTGACTTAAAATTTATCAGAATTGTAAAAAATTTCTTAAAATTAGGCAAGTTTAATTTTATTTACTTCTTTTTTAAAATGATCTTACACTTTTCAACCACATGTTACGTCACAATGGAAGGAGACCCTAAAATTAGAAAATTGGTGTACTCAAAGGCCTCTAATATCACCCATAACAGAAGTGGGTAGACAGAAATCTCGAAACAGATATACAAAGGTTGAAGGAGATTTTGTATGAAATAACATTAAACGACTAACATCCATACAATCATTATATTTAAGGAACATACAAAACACACATTTTTATTGTTAATAAAATTCTAGGTGTCAAATGAGTTCACTATTTTAAGGCAATCGGTAGCCGGGGCAATTTGACTGCTCGTCAAATATTTTGGAGCAATAACGTTGTACCATCTGTGGTGCTGTCATATTATTGCTCCGAATTATTGTATTAGACGGGCAATAAAATTGATCCTTGATATTAACAAATTATAAAGGCATCAGGGGGGTGACCATAAGCTCTTAGAGCGGTATCAATTTGAGATCGAATAAGGGACAGATGTATCTGACTTGTATACATCTGTCACTTACTCGATATTCTTTAGAATGTGCACTTATTTTAATAGATTTTGTTTGTATTAATAGATACAAGTATATACTTCACACCCAACTAAATAGTATATGGGAACTTAAGTTGGAACCAATTTGATCATACCGAGAAAAGGCTTCCACGGATGTCTTTAGAGGTTATTATTGCTTGTAACGCCTTTTTAACGGATTTTGTAAACGCAATCAACGAGGTATTCAAGTACAAACAAAATCATGTTTTATATTTCTGGGTATAATCACGAAAATATACCCTTTATATCCCGACACAATAGTCACAAACTACACTAAGTTTAATGTTTCAATATTATTTATTTTAAATTTCGAATTATCCGATATGCGTTTATTTCATACAAAATGTGAAAATTTTAACATTACAATGGCGTTTTTATTTTTGACAACACGACTACAAATTTTTAGTAGTCCTCGCCATGCTTCTTGGCCGCCCTGAAGTTGGTTTACCGGATGCGCGAGGCTCGAAGCGGTGCTGTTTTTGTATGAGATTTACTACTGCACAGCCATTGTAGCCAACTTCAGGGCGGCCAAGAAGTTTGGCGAGAACTATACGTTAGATTTACATACGACAATAAAACGTAGAGTGAATTTGGTAAAAATATTTTTTATTTTTATTCTCATTTATTAACTTTAACAATATAGTGTAGCACATTTATACCAACGACAAACACTTAATTGAAAGAAAGAAAGAAAAATTGTTTATTTGCGCCAGGCACGACGCATACCATAAAAAATAAACTTAAATACTATCATTACAAAGTATGCGTCACAATTGGTGTTTTTTTACATATTTATTGCTTGATACTTTTTTAGGATCGTCAAAAAAAATGGTGATAATGATAAATAAATGATTGGAAGCGTTCAACGCGAAAAGAAAATCATGTGTCGTCATTAACTTTATAATAATATAATAAAAAATAACAAGATGCGAATACAACAAAGCACTGAGATCGCAATTAAACAAAAAAACTAAAAAAAACTTTTTTTAAGTCACGCAACACTGCGTAAGCCGTGAATTCCGATTTTTTTTGAGGCCATGGGTTGGATTCGTACAAGATATATACCAATGGTATGAGCTGCTTGTCCTAAAATTATTTTGTAGAAAAATGGATTTGATCAGTCACAGAGTAACTACACAGCAGACATTGGAAGACTGCATGGAAGCTAGGCTGTGGTATGTAAGACTGTATACCTAGTTATGACTTTCTTTTCCTTCTTCTTTGGCAGCTGATTATGACATATGATATATCTCTGGACATTTTATATTCTCATGTCAAATGTCATATTTTGTTTTTTTTTTTCTAAGTCACAACTTCAGAATTTAATAATTTCAAACAAACAACGTAACAACGCAACGCAACGTATGTAAGAACTTTCGACGTCCAGACCATGGCCTCATTCGAATGAAGTTAGTTACATTTTATAGGTATCTACCTAAAATTTGAGAGGTAATAAATCTATACTGATATAAAATAATTTAGTCCTTAACAACTTACCGTTAATTTGATTGGCAGCTGTACCAAGCATGTTCCCTTACAAGACAAACGACACTCAAACTAGGTGACACATATACATCTACTGTCCCTTTTAAGGTGAATGAGCACCTAGACGCACCGCAGTCATCGCATTTTCTGAAGGCCCCGAACAAACCGCGCCGCACGCATCCTATCCACTTCTGCACATCTTATTATATCAATATTTTCTATACGGATCCGGATGACGTCTCCGCACCGCTCACACCGCACTCGCCGCAAGCATCGAACGCGCCGAATCTGATGACGTCATCCGCACGCGCTGGTGGAATCCTTATAGGTACCTACAGCATTTTGCTGATATGCGGCGCAGATAGGTGCGCGAGGCTGCATACGATTTCATGTTAAGATTTATAAAATGCGAAGACTGCGGTGCGTGCGGCTCCTGCGTGGTCTAGGTGCACGTTCACCTTTAAAATGGATACTCTGAACTAGCCAACGAAATTCAAAATATTGCAAGTTTTTTTTTAATTCTTTTTGGTGATCGAAATTGGACTTAAGCATTTTTCTGAAATACCTGATGATGCGATTTTGGCATTCCTTCACATTATTTTTGGGATAAGTTATACGACGAGAAAAACTGACTTCATGAAATAAAAGAAAAATAATTCCGAGGATTACTTCAGAGCTTCCATCTTTACATTTAATAATACGTCAACAATGATTATAATGTGATAGTATTAAAAGTTAAAGGGATTTAGATTTCATTCTTATTGTTTAAAGTCTTCTGTTTGGTTGTAAAAAATAATAGATTTTTTGAGGTTAATTTTTGCTCAAAAATTGCCTAAGCATATTGTGATGTAGGTATATTTTTGCTACGGTATAGCGACATCGCTAATCCACTTAATGCTAGTCCAATTCTAAAGTTTCATAAGATTTTCGAGTATTTTTAACAATTCTATATCTAAGTCAATAAGGTTGATGATTGATTTCACAGAGCACTGAGTCGTCTTGGCTGCTAGAGAAGGTATTGTCAAATCTTTCCGTAAGAACAAAGCTTGTCAGTGAGTGTCGCCGTTCACTCAAAACTTGACGGCCCTTGATCATTGTGACTTGTGTTCTGGGGGCAAATTGCGCGGTCTGTAACATCTGAACTAATATTATAAAGGGGTAAAATTGATTTTTGAATTTGCAAAAGGTGGCTCTGGAAATACTGAACCGATTACGTACCTAAATTCTTCACAAGATCTTGTATCACGGAATATGCACGAACACTGTGGGCAGGTCACGGCAGCGAAGTCGCGGGATTAAGCTTGTCTATACTTATATAATATAATAATATTATAAAGAGTAAAGATTTTTTTGTTTGTTTGTACCGAATAGGCTCCGAAACTACTGGACCGATTTAAAAAATTCTTTCACCAATAGAAAGCTATATTATTCCTGAGTGACATAGGCTATTTTTTAATCCCGAAATTGGGTCTTGTAGGGTGGTCCACGGGAGCGAAGCCGCATGGAACAGCTAGTTATTAACAATGGCGTCTCTAATATTTTCCTGAAAAATCTGTGCTCTGTGATTGTTTCCAACCTTTTGGCCTTTTTAACCTTGCATAGAAACGTAAGTCCTAATCCGATTTTACTCTAGTTTATAATACTCACAGCGGATCCTTGTGTCTCTGAAGTTGGCAGCAAGACCCTGCGCAGTGTCTATTTTTGCGTCAATGTTGAAGGTGATGATAGCATTGTATCACTCGCCTAAGTTGCCCGCATCGTCCTATCTCGCTTACTCTATGCAGTTTACTCGATGACAAACTGTTTCTTGCGCAATGGTTCGCAGAACCAACAACAGAGACAAAAATATCCGCTGTGACTACTATAATTTAAAGATTCAAATATAATTTCTTAAGTTAATTTGTATCAGGGTTGAGTTTGTATTCATGAATTATTAATTTTTATTACACAAAAACGTGGTGATTTCGTATTTTTCGTTTTTCTTTTTTAATTTGAAAGGTTAATTGTTTATGTAGCCAAGTTAGGTAAGAAAATAAATTGACTACCTATGATCTGTTATTATATTTTATCACTCAAAGGACCCTAAAAACGGGTGTCGTTTCTAGGCCTATAAACCCTGGTGTGAAGATTAAGAGGAAATATGGGCAGAGAGCGCCGACTGAATTTCCTTAGTAAAAAGTCATAATTCGAGGTTTGGCTCTCGTCTATTTTCTCCTCCAATATTGGACCAATTTAAAAGATGGAACATAAACTGGTAAAATAAGATGTATACTATGCCCCTATGTTTTCATTTTATGTCGTATGGCAACTTCTCGTCGCCATGTTTCGTTACTACAAGAACTATTATATAACAGAAAAGTAATGAACAGTGAATAAATTTTTCACCTTACGCCCATCTTGGGGAGTTAAAGGTCGATGTATTAGATTTTTTTTGTTGTTTGTGTACTAATACTAGCTTACATACCAAATTTCAGCTTTCTAGGATTTCAGGAAGTACTCTAAGAATTTTGATGACCATCAGTTAGTGAGTGAGTAGATGAGTGAGAAAGTATAAGCTATGCAATTGAAACTTTCACCAACAACTATCCACCAACCCGCACTGGGCCCTCGTGGTGGATTACGGCCCATCCCCTCTCACAGAGAGGAGGCCTGTGTCCCAGCAGTGGGAACAGTAATAGGCTGATGATGTGATGAATTGAAACTTTATACGTTTAATAAGTTTACTATTGATATCATATCCCTAGAATTTTGTTTATCTGGTATAATCCAAACCATTATAAGGTTTCATAAAAACGACGAAGCGCTTCGGGAACAACTAGTGCCTTTGCGCTTCGCTTGGCTCGTCTTGGCGGAGGCACTGCCGTGCCCCCAGATATCTTGTGTGTCAATAAATTATTACTACAACTATATGTTCCTAGCGATTTTGATTGAATAACGCAACCCTGATTTTTATATTATATTACCAATTAAGTCAACACTAGATAACAGTACAGATTTATTATTTTTACAACCGCACAGACCTCAACACAGCCAAAGTAGTACATAATTTGAAAAATACACTATAATTTAGATTGTCTGAAGATCACGCTGGATAAGATTCCATACACACTCATACAACCAACGTTCTAAATAAGCTAGGCCGCGAGTCTATAAAAGAATCGTACAAAAAAAAACGAAATTAAGAATTTGGCCTGGATTTGGTAATTGAGTTTATAAAATATTATAGTGATTTTATTTTCCAGTCGCTTACACCCGGTTTCCGGAAAAAAAACTATCGATGAGTCACAAACTAAACGCATATCCGATTGGCTACTGAAAATTCGATAAACCAATCCGAGATGATAACGCGCGTTTGGCAGTTTGTCTTAACTTGGCAACCCTATTTAATGTCTACAGATTTCTTTACGTATACAGTAGATTTTAATTACGATTATAATTTACAAGACTTAAATTTATTCTTAAACCGAATGATTAAAAGTTAACAACACCAATTCGTTGACGATTGAATCGACACATAATTTTGATATTTTTTTTGTGTCAATTATTCGTCTTTGAATCGACGCTTGATATAATTATTGGCATCAGTACTTATTGACTTACTTTTTATCCAAGATTTTCCGATTGAAGACCTTACGGTATACAGAACAAAATCGTAAAGGACACAACGAACTTTAGAAAGAGACAGTCATACAGGTGTGAATAGCAGAGACTAGACTAGACTCTACAAACTGAACTATTTCTAAAACACAATAAATCATTATAACGGACAAGTATAGATCGTCCTCTCAAAAATTACGCTACCTTCGATATTTTTTGTCCCACATAGCTCCTTACATAAAATAAAACATTTGCAGTTCACAATTTTTCGACAGTTTACAACCTCGCGAGATTTATTACATACTGACGGTATTTGCAATTATACAATGACATTTACAAAAAATAAAATATACGATAGGAGCGCAATTTTTAACTAGACCATTACATCCATACCGTTTTCAGAGTTCAAATCAGGAACACAATTTTAAACTCAATATTTTTTTATGAAGTTCCAAATTTAAACCAGGCCAAATCTTATACGCGTGATCGTCAGACTAAAAAAAGTATTCTATCTCCTGCTGAAGTACTTTGCTTGGTAGCATTCGTACAACCTGATCCTTACCAGTCAGGCATCTGTTGCTATACTCTCCTGCGTCGCTACTGACTCTACGGGCTCCTTCTTCTCTACTTTCTCTTCTTTGACTTCTTCTGGCTTCTCTTCTCTGCTCTCTGAGGGTTTTGAGTCGGTGGAGATTGAGCTGGATGTTAGGCTGTTCGGTTGGGAAGACTCTTTGCTGGGTGGCTCTTGTGAACTACGGTTGTCGGACTGTTTTTCTTTTGGATCTGTGGATGGATTATGTTTTAAGAAATTGTTTTTGGTTTGTGAAAATTGTCCCCAATTTCTGGTCAGTAAACTGTGATAAATGCTGTTATTGAGTTAGAATTAATGTTACTTGGAAATGAATTTTATCCAGACTTCCAGAAACCAGGCTACAGACTCGTACTGTAATTAAGTTTTAACGGTCTAATGAAGATATAAATGAAAATAATGATAAATCAATGTAAATAATACTACATGTAACTAGAACAACCTATAACTGAGTACAGTACAACTATCTTCTCAATGTCTCTCGGCAAACTTCGTGTTTCGTCAGTCGTCAGCTTTCTTCCAGTTGCCATATTTTTTTTATTTTTTTATTTGTAATGGGTTTGCTCTTGACTCTAGTCTAGGTCATAGGTGACAGAGACAGAGTCTACGATGGAGTGAGCTTACCCAGAAGAAGCCTGTTCACTCTAACTTTGAAGAGATTCGGGCCATTTGCAATTGATTCAGACTGGTGCAGACCGGAAGCTCAACATGGAAGTATATAGAGTTGTTAATACTCTTTTTTCTTAATGTAATTTAAAAATGGGAGGAAGGTTGCTGAAGTCGCAGGCATTGTTTTACAGCTCTATATAGTTCACACGGAAATCAAAACAAAACAACAATAAAGTACACGGTAAATCTAATAATTGATGGGCATGGAAATTAGCATTCGTTTGTATTCGGAAATGCGATGATTGCCGAGGGACATTAGGAAAATAGTTGTACTGTACATGACTTGATTCTATCAACTTTTTGTTATGCCTTTTATAATACAACATTCTAAAACATTCACATTGCATTCACACAAAGCAATTAAATTGCATGTTGAATGCAATATTTTGGATCAAGTCTTTTTTTTATATTGCTACCAGAAATAAATTAGCCATTGTAATAAGGCATTAAATACTTAATTAAATAACCATTACTAACAGTGAAATTAAACGTGTTTTAACTTAAAACGGGATCTTCTATCCCTGTAGTAAAATTCTTCCGTGTTTCATGGCGGACAGACTTCTATTGCATTCGAGAACGCAGCCACGCTTGCAACGATAGTTTCGCCCAGAGCAAATCTTTTGGTGAAAAATATTTGTAGCTATTTAAAATGTTTAAAAACATTTCTAGTAAATATATCACCTGAACAAACAACAATTTTTTTTACCAACTTCTCAGTAAAAATGCTTTTTGTTTCCTCAATTCTAATATTGGGGCTTAATTGATGAAATACAAGTGGTTTCGAGTCCAAAATGATGTGATTCATTTTTCTTCAAATTGCACATCGTCTATTTCGAGCCCTATGGGAGTTAGCAGAATGTGTTAAAATTTTAAAGAATAGGGGAGAGAGGAGAGAAGATGTGAAAAAACAACAATTATAAGCGATTTTTTTAAATATGCACACATTTACAACCAGATAAAAAAACGATCACATTCGAAGGTCGCAATTCGCTTCTAATCTGCGTTAATATGCTTTAACTCTAAGGCACAGTCTTATTTTTTTTTTTATCTGTAGTTAACCAATGTATAAATGTAATAACCAACGGTTTCAAACTTCGCTATAATGCGTTTTTTCATAAATTTTTAATCTAACAAATGGTCAAATAATTAAATCATTAACTTATTTTACCATCTGTGATGCAGAAAATTAAAAAAAAATGGTGATTTACCGAAATTTGCAACCATTGGTTAGCATATTTAAGCATAAATTAACTATGTTTAAGAAACTGGGCCTAAGTAAACTTTTACGCAACCCAGATTTTTGACTTTTGCTCAATAACATTATAGTGGACAATAGAAAAATATTAATGATAAAAATAAGCTTTATAATAATTATTAACTTACCAGCTCCATGTGTCGCTGGCCAGGGTTTCCTAACGAACATGTTCTCCACGATCCTGTCTATGTTGTCCTTTTCCGATGAATTCGCTGGCCTGCTGATGAGAAACGAAAATGTCAATCAGAAAATTTATAAAATAGTAGTTTATGCAACGGTCATATAATAGTATCACACGAGTGTTTTTTTGGTAAGGTTTATTTTTTTAATTCATATTTGGAACATTACGTTGTGAGTGTAGATAAAATAATTTATGTATCTGATTGGTCACAGACCGGATTAAACAGTCTTGAAAATTACTTCAGTATGGAAAATTGCAAAAGATATTAGTTTTCTCCACAAATTAAAACTTGGATTTTTTAAAGAAAGCTATTCCGCTCTATGACGGTTGCACTGACGGCATTCATGGTTAAGACAGCACTGTTATATTACGCAGGACTCAGACGTTACTTATTCGAAAACCCGAGGGGTTAGCGACCCCTACCCCGAGGGGGTAAGATATAAAGACGCGAACAATATCAGATTGTTGGGATGGTCGTGTGATAGACTGTATTGGGCTTATAACTCAATATTACTCGTATTTCGAGATCATGGCGTTATTAGAGTCATGTAAGTAGTGGAACATTATCTGGCAATGCCGTATCAAACAAAAAGGAACTCAATTCCTAAAGCCATAACAGTTACTCATAGTTAAAAGAAAAAACATGCGGAAAAAATCTTTTCACACAATTGAAATATGATTTGTTGGTTGGTTTGGTTATGCCGAATGTCACACAAAACGATATTCAACCATCAACCACTAATAGAAAGGGACTCGTGCAGTTTTAGAGCCTCCCTTTCGGCTCGCGTTTTGGTAACAGTCAATGATTAGAGTAATAACAGTTACCTGTCGGCGTGATGCGGGCTGACGATGGGTATAGCTGCAGTGGGTCGGCGCTGAGTGCGCGGCACGGGCGCGGGCGGCTCTTGTTCCACACAGTTGTAGTACGTCACGCCAGTCGGTTGCGGGGTCACGAGCTGTAGAGGACAATTAGAATGGTTTAGATAACTTCAAAGATTAAGGACTGTCCTACCTATGCTGAATAGTCATAAACCTGAAATTAAATGCCCTGTACGGTCTGATTACCACACATTTATCTGTATACTGGCAATCTACTTTAGGCCAACGATGTGCGTCATAATTTGACCGTGTAAAACATCATAACAAAGCAACCAACGTAGATAGTGATCTTATAGCCGTGTTGCTATCCAAACCAAGAGAGAAATAGTCACCTTCCATCTAAGTTATATTGTAATTTACACTCAATCAAATATATTTAACTGTGACGTGTTTCCCTCCAACCAACTAACGGCGAATCGGTGTACGGACTTACGACCCGTAGATTAAATGGTCCTTCGAGTCGGATGATATATTCAATAGTCGTAAACTGGCAGTCAAAGGTAGTATTAATTTGTACATTAGGCATCTGTTGACAGCGCAATTTTGAGCATCTTTTGAGGGTTCTAGTGCTTCTAAAGATAATGCATCATCAAAAAGGAAACATAGGGTCACAGTACATATCTTTCTTTTTCAGTTTATGAAATATCTTTAAATTGGTTTAATATTGGAGAAAAACATAGGCGACAGCCAAACCCCGAATCATTACTTTTTACTTAAGTAATTCAGTCGGATTTTTGCGAGTGTATTTCGTCTTAAGAAAGATAGATACGTACATAATTATGATGCGGCGCGTAAATCTGGTGCTGGTACGTGGGATGTGGCGGCGCGTGAGGCGGGGCGTTGGGCAGCGCGTGCGGGGGCGCGTGCGGCGCGTGAGCCGTGTGCGGCGGGGCGTGCGGGGCGTGCGGCGCCGGCGGGTACATCGCACCGCCGAATACTGCGCCGCTGTTGGCTTGCTGTGTCGAAAGAAAATAATTTTGTAAGCGTCAGTCAGTTTAAACGTCATTCCAATAGGGTAGTTTAAAGAAAATTTAAATTTTATCCGTCAGGTAGATTAATAAAAAAAATGGACACACATTTTTTCTTTTGACAGGTAAACATAAACTGACGACGATATAATGCGTTGAAATATCGTAAAACGTCACGCCGCCAGTACATTTTATACTGCCTTAGTGACGTCACAAGACCCACTCCTAAACTTTGATGTGCTTTAAATTTGTAATTTTTTATTGATTTGGTAAAAACTACATGTCCAATATTATTTGATAATCTTACTGACGGACTAAATAGAATTCTCATGTTCTACCCAGGAAACATCCTCATTCCAATTTAAAGCAATCACCGCACAAATACGCGATACAACTGGGGCCGCACTATAACGTATCGAGATAGTGCTCTTCAACCTGTGTAACTCTGCCTCACAGTGGAATTCTATGATAATTTTGACGCGTCAGAGTAAAGCCCACAGTCATATAAATCTAACTAGATCGAAATCTAGAAAATAGTACAATTTGTGTTGAACATAAAAATTCGAGATTTTAACAAGAGCGAAAAAATTAAAAAAAAAATTAAAAATTAAATTAAAAATTTTTATTTTCGAAAGCTCGAAATTGACGAAATTTTATGAGAGGTAACAGGTTCAGTATCATTCTGCCAGTTACATTATGATATCAAAACTCCATACAAAAGTCATTTCGTAACTGTCATTATGTAATTTAATTATTTTTTATTTTATAATCTTGTGTCTAAATGGTCATATTTCGAAACGAATTTCTTAGGCAATGTGTTACATAATAGACAAGGTAGTGGAAAAAAATGCCTTTTTATGCCATATTGAGCTGTAAAGAATGTACAGAAAAAGTTGGCCGAGGCTTTGGAAATGTTTTCTTTCATTGGTAAGTAAATTTGTCTTAAAATTGTTTGTCAAAAATTGGCACGCTTGGTTTTCATACAGGTGGAGGTACTTGCGTTATCTAGTTAGATTTATGTCTGTGGTAAAGCCCTTGGAAGGCGCCCTCTGTCGGCGTCAAAACACGATTTCGTATACCGTGCAAATGAACACGACGATCGCATATTCGCGTGATTTTCGCTTTATTTAGGTGTTTAGTATAAAAAGCTTCTACTAAGCGCTAAGTGATATTATTTCCTGAATTGTTATATTTTGTGAAATATGGACTACACAAGCTTCACGTAAGTTATTTGATATTGTAACTTGTTTATTGCTAATGGTTGTGTTGAAACTCTATTTCAAATTGTGGCCTTTATTCATTATGATGTTAAATTTATTTAAGGGCTAGTAATGTTCTTTGCCTTATCCTTGTTGTTTTGATTATGTAACATTGTGAAATGTTACAAGATTTATCATATAATGGCCATAATAGAATTAGATCTTTACTGTGATAAACGATATTTATATGGTAGTAAAAGATACCTATAAATACTTTTACAACCATAGATGCTTCCGTGGAGTTTCTTGCCCTTCTTCTCCACGAAAACTAGTTTAGCGAATGGGCGGTAAGCTCTCTGAGCCTCAATATGAATTAATTGACAAGCCTTATTGAAATAAATATCTAGTCTTGTCTTTCTATGCTTTTATTAATATAACCTTTCCCTTATACACCACATACATAGGAACTCTGATACACAGTAAATAACCAGCAACCATCTTGACATTCCAAGCTTGCTATCTTCGTAAATATCGATACTTTTATATGGAGTTTCTTCATAAATCTAACAATAACCATTAGAGTTTTTTTGTTGAAGTTTTTTCATATATCTAACAATAATCATGGCAGTTGCATCATAACAGTTTTGTGTTGCGTTAAAGCTAAGTGGAAATGTGTAATTAGCATTGTTCGAAAAATCGACATAAATACAGGTCCCGTCACGTAAAAAGTACGCTGAGCGACAGTGGAGGGGATGTGTTTGCGCATGGGTACAGTCGCGTTCTAAAGTACTAGGATATTGTTTTATAACAGTAATTGTTTTATTGTAGAATCTTATTAGGTACTTATTAGCTAGTCGCTACTTAGAACTTTGGATGAGGCTGGATTTAAATTAGTTATTCTTTACCTAAAAATGTTTTTTTATTTCGATTTTATTATTTTAATTTATAAATATCTTATCATTATAAATTATCAACTGCTCCTTTCTCAACTTCTTTCTTCATAAAACAATAAATACTTTAAATCATTTTTCTTTCCTTCATTTTTAAAACCTTCGTCGTGCAAAGAAAGTTGTGTGTGCGACTGTATTTTGGGAGCGAACGAAGCGTGATCTCAGCGCGGGAAGCATGACTCAACTGACGAAACTATAGCGTGTGCGCACAGAAACACTGGCGGAGCATTCCCCCGTCGCGCCCCCTTCATACCACCAGTTTGATCAATAAATCGCTTACTGCGCAGATTCAAGGCCAGCGTTCTTTTTACGTGACGGGACCTGTATCTACTTTTCGCTTTAATTGAGTAGAAACTAGTTCTTAGTGTGATGAAGGTTTTTTCTTAAGCATTATGATTCGAAGGTAGAATTTGGCATTTGCGCGTTACATGAGCCAATTCTGGCACTAGCGTGAAGTTAAGTACATATTTTGTGTAATTAATGATAATACAGCGGATAGTTACCTGCATATATTGTGCAGGCATCATAGCTGGCGGCGCATATCCTTGTGCTGGCTGTATTTGACCTGTAGAACATATAAGAGTTTGTATAATTATGTGTCTCATACATTTTTTTTTCTAACAAAGAATAGATTACGTAAAGATTTCATCTTCATTCGTTCCACCCACTGCTAAATATAGGCCCCTAGTTTTTAGGGTTCCGTACCCAAAGGGTAAAAACAGGACTCTATTATAGACTCCGCGGTCTGTCTATCTGTCTGTCACCAGGCTGTATCTCATGAACCGTGATAGCTAGACAGTTGAAATTTTCATCGATGATGTATTTCTGTTTCCGCTATAACAACAAATACTAAAAATAGAATAAAATTAATATTTAAGTGGGATACAACAAGCGTGTTTTTTGCCATTTTTTGCGATTTGTTTATTTATTAGTTTATCCTCGCACTGGAACGCCTTGTAGCAATTTCACCAATGGACCACGGAACCCTTCGTGCGCGTCCGTTTCGCACTTGGCCGGCTTGGTATTTGTTGTTATAGCGGCAACAGAAATACATCATCTGTGAAAATTTCAACGGCCTAGCTATCACGGTTCATGAGATACAGCCTGGTGACAGGCGGACAGACAGACAGACGAATCGTGGAGTCTTAGTAATAAGGACCCGATTTTACCCATTGGGAAAGGAACCCTAAAAAGATAATTTCAAGTAACTATCAAGTTCTACTCACCCATAGTATGTGGCGTCGGTATATTATGTAGGTTGTGATGCGGATGCGGCACCTGCGACATCTGCGACTGCTCGAGCATGCCCAGCCGCACCTGTGGGCACTGTGGCTGAGATACCGACACCAGAAATATGGGCAGACAACACTGCTCATATTTCTGGTGTCAATATATTGTGATATACGTAATTATATACATAAGGAGTGTGTTAGTTAGTGGCGTCATGAAAACTTGCAGTACAATCATCGTAGATTCTTTTAACCAACGTCATAATAAGAATGTGTAAGATTCCACACGGGTGTAGGTATGTATATTCGCGATTGTGTCAAAAACCACAGCATCAATTTTGATAACTCTTTCACTAACGTAACCTACATACTTTTAGGGAGGTTCGAAGTCATAAATTTATTTTAAGACAGTTTTGTTTTAGTCCAAAGGAGATATGGCGAAAATAAGTATGTAAGTCATAACAAGAATGGGGCTTGTAATAGGATGAATGGGGCGTATACAGACAGGTTTTCCATCTTGTTAATTTAACACACATTCAATAACATACAGGTGCATATCGTGCCATCTAGTGAGATTTATTTGAACCAAATTTTCTTTATTAGCAATGAGACCCCGTGGTCTGGCCATGTTGAGAGGATGATTAAAAGGCGACTAACGAAAGGTATTTACAAGGCAGACGTGAATGGAAACGCCGGGAGGAGACGCCCTAGAAAGACATACATTAGACCTTATAGGTGATGTTCTTCAGAAAGGCCAGGTGCGCAGTACTCATAACCGGCGTGTGTGTATGACTAGATGTATGAATGTGAGAGTAAAAGAAGTATGTAAGTATCGTAGCAGGTGGCGTTCTGTAGTTTCTGCCTACCCCCATGGGAAAAAGGCGAGTTTGATGTATGTAAGTATCGTAGCAGGTGGCGTTATGTAGACTGCCTACCCTCATAGAAATAAATTATTTAGGGCACCATGAAGTAACTTTTCTACGTAGGTTATGATGCGTATGCGGCACATGCGCATCGGAAAGCTTACGTTCTTACGTACGTCTCGCATCCAGGGCATTCCCGCAACCTTAACCAGGTCATCGGTCCACCTAGTGGGAGGCCTTCTAACGCAACGTCTTCCGGTTCGCGGTCGCCATTCCAGAACTTTTCTGCCCCATCGGCCATCCGTTCTGCGGGCAATGTGCCCTGCCCACTGCCACTTAAGTGTCACAATTCTTCGGGCTATGTCGGTTACTTTGTTTCTCCTGCGGATATCGTCATTTCTGATGCGATCACGCAAGGAAACTCCGAGCATAGCCCTCTCTATTGCCCATTGGGTGACTGTAAGCTTTCTGATAAGGCCCATTTTGAGGGACCACGTCTCAGCGTCATTGCCTATGATATTATTGCCTAGTAGTGCTAATTTACCTGAGGCGCGTGTTGTTGTTGTTGTTGTTGCTGTTGTGTTGCGGGGATCGCGTGTGGGGGAGACGAAGCGTGGTTACCCTGCGCGTTGTTCGCTAGCACCTGTGTGAGATATAGACATTATTTACACCTTTATTTTTAAAATAGTAGTAGCTTGACTCCATTGTCATCCTACTTTGTATTTTTTGTAGTAGGCTCGCGTTTGACCAATATGTCACCTGACGGTAAGGGATGATGTGGTCGATGGTGAAGCACACCTGCCTAGAAGTAACCTATTCTCTCTAGACTTAAAGATCAGCTATTTCAGCCTGCTTGATTGATGACAATTGAGGCTTTTCATAAAGCAATGTAACTTGCCTAGTCTTCCACAAGCTTTTGCATGACTTCGTTTATCGTCTACAATCATTTCGTTCTTCACCTTGCGTGCGAGTGTCACTGGCTACATAAAAATTGGCATGTACAAAAATGGCGGCTTTTGGGCGCCATATTGTGGGGGTCCTATCTTTTTAATCGCCCAAACCCATCGTGTGGGGCATTAAAATAAAGGGTTTTAAGAGTTGATTTCAAAAATATATTACACCTATATTTTTAAATATATCTAATTTGAAAAAAGAATGTTAACTAAAATATTATATAAATAAAAAAAGTTCGGTAATTCAAAAAAATCTAAAATCCCGACTGCTTAAGAAGCGAACTAAAATGACATATATCTGGTTTGGGTCAGCCAGCTCGCGAATATGTATCCTCCGACTGCACAGCATGATTTTCTTCTTGTTTATGTCTTTTTAGTTCGCTTCTTCTTCAGTAGTATACTAGCAGTAGCTACGAATTTGCAACTTTTGCGCAGCTACTTGCGGAGTGTTCCGACAAATGCTGATTTTCAGATTAAATTTGTAACTATTTTGATGTCTCTTTATACAATAACTAGCTTGTTGTCTAGGACTACAGAACGATGTTTAAGGTTTGACGCTACTTTATGCAGTTGCTTCATCATCACTGCTCTAAAAACGGCGAAAGAGTACCATCATGACGACACCCGAATGTCCTAAAATCAATCATCTGAACACTTGTGACGTCCCCCAATCCCCACTGTGGATGATCCGCTCTCTTAAACAAAGCATGCTTGTGTCCGAGCAGTAATCTTCCCACGAGGGAAGATACGGGCTCAATATTTTGTACCTGTATTGTTACTTAAACTACCCATGCCATTAGTATTATCAGTGGTGTCTCATCCCATACAAAGATATCGTGCCGACGTTCTATACTGATTATTCTGATTATTTTTTGTACATCGATCGCGTTCGGTCCCGTTCCTCGGATATAGATGGCGATCTATCTATCGCCGTGGAACGGAACCGAACGCGAACGATTTACAAAAAATAATCGGTATAATCAGATGAAAAACGCTAGTTACGTCGACAAGGCTTCTTTGTATGGGATGAGGCATCTGTATGCTAGTATTATATTATCTGTGGTATTATTCCAGTGCGTTATTACCTGGTGTATAATGTGCTGCGGGTGCGCATGTTGCGGTGCGGAGGCGTTGTGCGGCGCGCTGTCGGCCGCGTAGCTGCCCGGTCCTGGCAGGGAAGCATATTTTGTTAGTATGAATATGAGCGGTGATTTTGGAGAGCAGTGGTGCAGCAGCTACTTTGTGTAAATTATTTCATCACCACTGCTCTCAAAACGATGAAGGAAAACATCGTGAGGAAACCGACATGATTTAGAATCAAAAATTCGAAGACATGTGACAGCTCGTGGCTAAATAATAACAGCCCCACTGGTCAATCATCAAGGTTAAGCAATGCTTGCCGAGGTCAGTCAGTGGATGGGTGACCATCTTTACTCAGCGAGATTCTTCCGTGCCTCGGAAAGCACGTTAAGCCGTTGGTCCCGACTGTCATTTGAAGATCTTTAACAGACGTTACGGGTAGTCAGAAGCTTGAGATCTGACACCAGTCTAGCCAAGAGGTATCGTGTTACACAGTTACTGGGTTGTGGAGGTCAGATAGGCAGTCGCTCCATGTAAAACACTGGTACTCAGCTGAATCCGGTTAGACTGGATGCCAACCCCAACATAGTTGGTAAAATGGCTAGGCAGATTATTTTAGTATGAATTTGATGAGGAAAGTAGCATTTCTGAGTGGACATGATCTTAGACACTACATGGTGCCTTTTCTTTTAACTCGTTGTCAATATTTCAGAGAGGGAAAGTAATCTATCTATATACGATTATATAAAAAAAACCGGCCAATTACGAGTCGGACTCGCGCACGAAGGGTTCCGTTAAAAAAACTACTTACTAGAGCTCGTTCAAACCAATTTTCGGTGGAAGTTTACATGGTAATATACATCACATATTTTCAGTTTTATCAGTTCAGTTCAGTTTTATCATTCTCTTATTTTAGAAGTTACCTCCCCTGTAAACTTCCACCGAAAATTGGTTTGAACGAGATCTAGTAAGTAGTTTATTTAGGACACACATTTTACCACTTTGGAAGTGTCTGTCGCGCAAACTCAGATTAGAAAAAAAATTATTAGAAACCTCAATATCATTTTTGAAAACATATCCAAAAATACCCCACACGTATGGGTATGATGAAAAAAAATATTGAGTTTCAGTTCTAAGTATGGGTAACCCCCAAAGTTTATTGTTTTTTTTTCTATTTTTGTGTGCAAATCTTAATGCGGTTCACAGAATACATCTACTTACCAAGTTTCAACAGCATAGTTCTTATAGTATCGGAAAAAGTGGCTGTGATATACGGACGGACAGACAGACATGACGAATCCATAAGGGTTCCGTTTTTGCTATTTGGCTACGAAACCCTCAAAATCAAGGGCTATTCTTCAGTCTCGCAAACACTCGATAATTACTCGACATGTTGTTTTGATGAAATATTTGAGTGTGTTTGAGTGGGTCCCTCGATAGTTTAGATTCACAATTGGACTCTTTCTGGTCTGTCAAGTTCACTAGTTATGAATGTAAATAAACCACTTTTCATGGACACTCTAGAATATGAAAAAACTTTTTGACATAAAAAAAATAACCAACTTCCACATAAAAACACTACAAAACGAAAAATAACTTCGATTTCGGAAGTCGGTGTTCCTGTTTTCGTTTCTGCGATTAACGACACCGACTTGTGAAATTGAAGTTATTTTTCGCTTTGTATTATGTCATAGGAAGTTGGTTGTTTTTTTTTTGTAAAAAGTTTTTAATTTTTCTCTTTTTTGTTGTGGTATATAATGGACCAATTCTTTAGACTAGGTAGTTACAATGCCCAAAGTGAAGCCAGAATAGATTAACCCAATAACATGAAACTTAAACAAAACCAGTGGAATGAGAGTATACCAGGGTGAAATGTCCACACCTGCATATCCCTTAAGAGCGTACCAGTGTGATGTTATGTTATGAAATGGTGTAAACAATAAACAGACATGCGATTGCTATCCCGAGTGATTTGCCGTCGTTTATTGAATATGTCTATTTTATATCTCCGAAGTTCTTCATCAGATCTTGATGAAATTTTAATGGAACCACATGACAAGTGCCAGCTTTTAAATAAAAAAGAATCATCAAAATCGGTTCACCTAGTAAAAAGTTCTGAGGTAACATACATAAAAAATACAGTGGAATTGATAACCTCCTCCTTTTTGAGAAGACAGTTAAAAATAAACAGCTTAACATTTTGGCGAGGTTGAATTAAGTCACTTTGTGCATGTTACAGATCTTATAACAGTTACAACAGACAGTTCAGTTACAGTAGATTAGTTATACTAAAAGAATCTTTACATCTTAGATGTTTAACGGCATTTATATTTTTATCTACACCCATGCTATAAATCCTCTATGAAAGTTCTTGAAACAGTTAGCTTATTGCCAACATTAAAACAACCAGTGTCATAGTAACCATAATATCATCCAAACGGGTGTTATAATGTTGTACAAAATTTCATAACGCAACTCCTTTTTTACTCATCCAACAGCCACATTCTCATGGCATCTTTATGAATTTCAAAAAAAGAACATTGTCATGCACGCGCGTTTCACTACCACAGCGCCGTAATTTAAAAAAAAACTTATTCGAATTTTTGAATTGACGTCGTATCCCGCCATTTTTGTTCAATAATAGTATTGAAAAAAAAAATTGTTGTTTACAAAAATGAGTGATACAAGCTTTGATAACACACCACCAGATATTCCGAGTACATCAGGATCTGCCAAAATTCAGCAAGGTGCAAATATTCAAATGCATTTTAATAATTGTACGATCCAAAATGTAAATAATTATTACAATAAATAATTATATTATTACCTATACATAGTTTGTTTGTATTAGATACTCAGTAATTAAACTTTCCATGAATTTACATAGAGTTCTTACAACACTGTACAATATATGGTCTATGGTTTCAAAACCTTTATAGAGGATTCATATCATGGGTGTAGATAAAGTCTTGTATGCAACTGTTATAATTATGTATTAAAACACTCATGTGATACTATTATAACACTCGGCTTCGCCTCGTGTGATAAACCCACATTCGTGTTTTAATACCCCTTATTAAATAGCATAAATAACTATAGAATCATGTATTTTAAGTTGATTTTTCAGTTTCATGACATTTCTGCAGTGATTCTATTCAAGTTTAATTTCAACTAGACTACAGTCATCGGCAAGTAACTTGGCAAGGTTTTGGCGTAGTGGGGGTAAGTTCGCGCATCGTACACTTATTACCACAAAAAGGTGGTCGCTTTTATTTCTTGTCATTTTTCAATGGTTATGGTCATCATTTATTTTTAATCATGTATGTTTAGAAGAAAGTTAAATAAAGGAGAGGAATTCGTGAAGTTTATTAGGTGTTATAAATAAAATGTATACAGTTAAAAGTAAAAAAAAATATTCGAAAAAGATATTAATATTAAAAATTATGTCTCGTCGTCACTGTCATTTAATAAAACTGCTACACCTGACATCAAATTAATAGTAGCACCTGAACTTAAGGGTACACTAGTCGACGGCATGAACTATTTTGTGCGCGAGGTTAAAATGCATTTTATATCAACCGACAACACGTCCGGAAGAGATAGATGCTGTGATGAGCAGTAGGAAGCTAGTTCGCGTACCAATACACACTTTTGCAAATTTGTAGCGAAATGGATAATGATTTAGGATGAAACCGAGCGCGCGAAATTTTATAAACAGACCTTTGGCAGTCTAGATATCATGAAAAAACGACTAAATCTATCTGTTCAAAATAAATATACATGCATTGTTGAACTACTAATCTATCCCTGTATGGAGGCCGTTTTGAAATTTTCCGTCTTCTTATGGTATTTATTTGCGCCCAAAATGCGTTAAAATTAATGTCGAAATGTGGAACTTTCGACGCTCATTACTTTCAAATATTTTCTTTTTTTACTTTTTCGCTTCCATACAGGGCTAGATAATGATGAGACAAATTGATATCACTTTTTATTTTGAACGAACATCGTCAAACAGTGGAATAATCCCTAGACTACGTTAGTATGGAACAATTTTCTACTAGTTTAACCTTAACAAAATCTTAACAAAAACAAAGGGTACAACTTTCGTGCACGCAAGTGTAATCAGGAGCGAACATAAAAAGGACGCGGTGCGGGAGGCGCGGGTCGACTGAGCCACCAATCGCGCGCTCGGATCGGCGCTACCTTGTACCCCGCGTCCCGCTTCACTACCAAGGTGACCTAAAAAACGACTTGTGCGCATCTAACGACTCTTTCCAAGTTACGTGCCGATGACTATACAATTTATTTTTAAGTGGAAGAGAGACATCGCGACTAAGCTCGTGGAGGGAACTCCCAGGGAACTGATTGAAGTTTAAATAACTTATCGAACCTTTTATTTATTTAATTTGAAAGTTTTACATAAATTAGATCGGCGTGTACACCCCTTCCAGGGTGTGAAAACTGACGGGGTCCGCTAGGGCCGATGCCTGTCTGGGTCGCGGATAAATTTGAACGAGAGTTACCGCGGCCCTGGCACAAGCAACTGAAGGAACACGGGTGGGTTTGAGTCAGTAAAAGTCTGACACGCCCTTCCGCTTCACCCAGAGCGGGAGAAGTCATTGGATGATTGACCAAAACAACAAAAAATATAAAAAATAAGTGTATTAAAGCAATGATTCTTTAGTACCATTCAACAGCGTTAAAATATTTTGCCATAACAAAGTAATAAAAACATACCAGCATGATATCTGTGTGGTGGTTGTTGTTGCTGCTGTTGTTGCTGTTGCGGTTGTGGTTGCTGTTGTTGTTGTTGCTGCGGTTGTTGGGGCGAGTATGAGTCAGCGAGTGGACGCTGACGTAAGCTGCTGTAGCGTTTGCTGCCTCCACCTGTGAAAAGATTTTTTTATTCATATAACGGATCGACGTTTGGGCATGGACTTAAAATTAAAGCTATATTACAGAGATTTCGGGCGCACGGTTGGCGCAGTGGTTGAGCGATTGACTGCTGCGCTGCGTGTCGCGGGTTCGATTTCCGCACGGAACAAATATTTGTATGACCTACAGATATTTGTTCCGGCTCTGGGTGTTGTGTTTGTGAGTTTGTATGTTTGTAAACGCACCCACAATACAGCGGGTCCCCGCAACCTTCACCAGGTCATCGCCCCACCAGGTAGGAGGCCTTCTAACGCAGTCTTCCGGTCTGCAGTCGCCACTCCAGAACTTTTCAGCCCCATCGGTCATTTGTTCTGTGAGTATTGTGCCCTGCCCTCTGCCACTTAAGTTTGGCAATTATTTCAATTCGACATTGATCGTAACTATGAAAACTATTCCAAGTTAACAGCAACAACAAACCGCGGCTGCTGTCGAATATGTTGTATGAGTTCTCACCGGTAGCCGGTTGTTGTTGTTGGTTCTGGTGTGGCTTCTGTTGTTGTTGTTGCGGAGACTTGATCGGCGCATGACTCGATTGGGGTGGAGGCTGCTGTTAGAAAAATAAGAGTACGTTGATGGACTCACCGGTAGCCGGCTGTTGTTGCTGGTTCTGTTGCGGCTTCTGTTGTTGTTGTTGCGGGGCGGGCTGCTGCTGCGGCGGAGACTTGTTCGGCGCATGATTCGATTGTGGTGGAGGTTGCTGTGAGAAAAACGGTTGTTTAATATTTAATTTATAACAAAAAAATAAATTGTAAAAAATTGTATTTGGCGTGCACTGAGGAAACTATTGATGATACAAAACAAATATGTACTACATGATATCTCACTATATAGTTGAGTCACAATAGCAGGTTTTGTGTTCTAAAATTTAATTAGATCGCCGGTAGAAACAAGTTGGTTACATTCGTATTGTAATATTAATTCATATTCAAATAAATAGTTTAACAAATTGGTAGGCAGTTAGGTAGGTAGGGTAGGGTAGGGTGGATAGGTATGTAGGTATCCTATCCTATAGGATAGAGTAGGTAGATTGTTAGGTACGGCAGGTGGGTGAGTAGGGTTGGGTAGATAGGAAGGTAGGGTAGGTAGTCAGTTGACGGGAGTGAAGCCGCGGGGAACAACTAGTAGGTTGTATCCTCACCTGTGCATTAGCGTTGGGTTTCTTCCTGGCCTGGTCAGTGGGCACGGGTCGTTGCTGCGCCACCGTCGCGTTCACCTTGCGCGGGGTATGACCTTGACTGGAAATTATAACTTGATTTTATATCTGTAATGTGTTACATAGGGACACGGTATCGAATAGAAAGTATCGATACTGTACTCATGAGTATTATCGAAAAAAAATATCATACTCATAAAAGTATCGAAACAAAAGTATGGATACTTTAAGGTATCAAGTACTACTCTTAGGGCCCCTAATGCGCAAAGAGCATAGGTCAATATCAGTCAGTAAATAACGTCAGTTTAACTTCAGTAGAGCAGGACACGAAAAAACAAATGGTATTGGTACACAAATTTAATACAATAATAGAAAACGACAACTGTAACTTCAAAAAAAGTAAGTAGAAACAAAATTAAAATATTTAGTACTTTAAGCATATAAGTTAAAGTTTCCAGAAAGTTCAGAACGAGTGAACTAGATGGCGCTGCCATGCCAAATGGGTAATTTCTAAGATTACCCATTTAAAACTTAATTTCTTAATCGATACGATACCGGCTAAAAAGTACTCATTGAGTAAAAGTATCGAATACAAAGTATCGAGTACAAAAGTATCGTTATCGAATGGAAATGTACTCGATACCACAAAGTATCGATACTTTTTTCGTGTCCCTAGTGTTACAACACTTTTTGCCTGACAAGGGTGTAGGGTTCCAGGACATGCTAGTTTTCTCACGATGTTATTCTTCACCCTTTTAAAGTAATGCATCTACCTGGGTTCGAATTCATAAAATTACGACACGTAAGTCGGAGCCGTTACCACTGGGCCACCACTGGCTCTTTTTTACTACTGCACAGCTACAAAAACTATACTAGAGTCGATCGTAAAACGGGCCAAGAGGCTCATCGGCAATGAAGCACTGGTCGAGTCAAAGCTCCAGAGCTTTGAACATCGTCGCCGAGTTGCCAGCTTGTCGGTTTTTTATCAGATGACATTTCGGGGAGTGTGCGATGGAATTGCATGATCTAATTTCGCCCAGCCCGTTTCATCATCGGACTACCAGACGTACGGCGATGCGCCATCGGTAAATGATGGACATCTCATCCATAAGCACTAAACGTTTTGGAAATACTTTCATTATGCGTACAGCTAACGGCGATGCGCCATCGGTAAATGATGGACATCTCATCCATAAGCACTAAACGTTTTGGAAATACTTTCATTATGCGTACAGCTAAGGAGTGGAATTCCTTGCCGGAGTCTGTTTCACGATAGCTATAACATAGGGGTCTTTAAGTTAAGAGTGAATAGGTTACTTCTTGGCAAGTGTGCTACACCGTCGTCCTCATCATCGCTTACCATAAGGTGGCATGGTGGTCAAGCGCGAGCCTATCACCATAATATTATAAAGGCGAAAGTTTGTGAGTGTGTTTGTATGTTTGTTACTTCTTCACGCTCTAACGACTGGACGGATCTGGATGAAATTTGGCGGAGAGATAAATCATAGGATCCTTTTTATCCCGGGAATATGTCCCCTTGGAATAATTGCCGACATTCACGCGGGCGAAGCCGCTGGCAGAAGCTAATCTATAATAAAAATAAAACCGGCCAAGTGCGAGTCGGACTCGCGCACGAAGGGTTCCGTACCATTATCGCAAAAAACGGCAAAATTATCAAGTTTGTTTTATGGGAGCCCCACTTAAATATTTATTTCATTCTGTGTTTAGTGTATAGCGTTATTATATCGGCAACAGAAATACATCATCTGTGAAAATTTCAACTGCCTAGCTGTCACGATTCTTGAGATACAGCCTGGTAACAGACGGATCGCGGAGTCTTAGTAATAGGGTCCCGTTTTTACCCTTTGGGTACGGAACCCTAAAAAAAACAAAAATGAATATATCGAAAAGCCTCACTTGTTGTTCACATTAGCAGTAATCGTGAGGTTCTCCAAGGCAGGCATCTTGTCCTTGTTGGGCACTTTGTTGACCGGCACGCGGCCGGAGCCCTGCTTCTTGTTGCTCTTGATGGACGCGTTGCGGCGCAGATTAGTTGCGGAGCCGTTCTCTACGGGGGGCTGCTCGTCGTTCTCTGGCGGCTGCGACTTGGAACGCGGCCGCGGAGTGCGGGGCTTGCTGTTGTACACAAAAAAGAAATAAGTATGGGGTTTGTGAAGAATTAAAGATGTTATAAAACATGGTATTGGCACAGATAATATAATACTAGCATACAGATGCCTTATTTCATACAAAGAAACCGTGCCGACGTAACTAGCGTTTTTAGTCTGATTAAGATGATTATTTTTATAAGTACTTCGATCGCGTTCGGTTCCGTTCCACGCCTATAGATGGTGTTAGCAGCGACTTGCAAGTAAAAGGGTTTTCTCGGTTCGTGACTATTTTTTTCTGAGTAAAATACAGAAAAATACAAGGACGATTTGTTTTATAGTAGTTTTTGCATATTTTTACTGTTTTTACTGTACCAAAACACAACATACACACATTGTTACAATACAAATTAAAAAAATCGATCCATTCAAATAATCTTTCAAATGTGAAATAAGTACTAATACTATTCCATAATTTTGTGCTTAAGAGAGTTTATTAAACAAGAACATACAATTTTTATGATCAATTCTAGATAATGTTAATTTTACACTTCGACTTTTAATTCAATAACAAATCGATGCTTAACCCGCCATCTAGTGACATTTATTTGAACCAAATTTTCTTTGTTAGGGCTGGGAACCTGTGGTATTAGAAACCTAATGGGGAACCATCTGTTTAGCCAGTGTTGAAACGATTCACAATTTTACAGTGTTTTATTTGTGCCCTTAAAGGTGACATTTGCGTTTTATTATTTCTATTCAATAGTTAATTACAAATGTAAAAAAAAGTAGAAGTTTTTTTAATGTTTAAGTTTTCGTTACTTTGTGGCTAAAAAGACACAAAATAATTTGCACAAAAAAAATGTATACAATTGAGCTTTCATCGTATTTTACAGGTTACAGGTTTATGAAGCAATAGGGAACTATCCGCAAAGCTGCGCTCAGATGGCGCCACAGGTTTCTGCGTAAAAAAACTAGAGAAGGGCGTTTCCGGTTTCTTGCGCAAACGGTTATGTATGTGTTTTCATAACGATATCGAAAACGGTTCTCAGATATCGATATCAGAAGTACAGTTTGCAAAAGTTAAAATGTTATTTAGATAAGCAAACTAACAACGAACACGAAATAATACTTAGAAAGATAGGTAGCGCATATGGTTCCTAACGTTTGTGAAGTTTTCGTTTTGTTAGTAGTTCGTACGTTTTCGCATTGTTACGGTTTTAAGTTTTGAATTATTCGTTCTCACACGCTAATAAGGTTTTCATTAGATACAGCTTTTGTGATATCGGTTATTTTGATATCGATATCGATATGATGTGATATCTAACACATATCCGATATAAGTTACGTTTAGATATATCGGACACATCCCTAAAAAAAATCAAACTGTCAAAGTCCAGCGACAAAATTTCGCAGTTTATGTATACAAAATATAAAACAAATAGTGAAAGAAAAATGAAGCTTACTAACTTCCCCGATATTATTATTTGGTTTTTGAACACAAGTTATCTTAAAAACAGTAAAAAAGAGTTCAGTAACCACAAACAGTAGTAGACGCCATGTTGTTATGTTTTGGTTTACTCCGAGCCGTCAAGCGCCATCTGGCGGGAGCAATTGGCAGTAATGTTCCCTATTCTAGGAGAAAATTAGCCCGTTTTTATTTAAGCGCAAAAATGATAAAAAAATGCTTTACCGGGTTCAGTTACTGCTTTTTTATTTACATTTTTCTAGCTAGAAGTAAAACCTCTGTCTGGTACAAATAGATTCCTTATATTAAGGTTTATCACCCACAAAAATATTAGTTTCCACTTGGGCCTAGGTTTCGAGAAAATGCTGATTATAGCTTGTCGAACAAAATATGTTTTGATATTGAATATTGAGCTGTTTTGAACTAGAAATGTCGCTAGTGCAAGGCCAAAGAATTCGACAAACCCGAACGAATCGTCACGGCTACAGAGAACGCCCTCCGGTTTTTACGACAAAAAATAATGCGATGATTAAATATTCGCGCGATGAATTTCAAAAAAGTACCGTCAAATTTCACCAAATAAATGGTTTAATTTTATGAGATTTTTAAAGATTGTTACATAATACATACCCATGTCTCCTGCCAGCATCCAACTCAGGGAAATCTTCAGCAGTAGGCACCTTCCTCGGCAGCTGCTGAGCGGCCGACTGCCTTCTGTAGGCCTCCTCGTCCTCCCAAGTACGAGTGTACTTGTTGGGGCCGCGACTGTCGGTAAAACCCCAGATTAATATCAGATTATGTCGAAACCAGAGACAGTTTGTGAAGGAATCCCCATTCTGGAGGGATCAGGGTGATATTAAAGTGGACGAAAAAGCAATGCTAATAAAATTTAAATTGGCAGGTTTCGTAACATAATAATGTGTCTATCTAACACTTCTAATCTCCAAAACAAATTTCTCTATTACTCGTATAAAAAGCAGTTATTTCCAAAGGCCAAAATCCAAATACGGTTCATGCAAAAAGCTTTCAAAACGCAATTTCTATAAAAAAAAAACAGAATTGTAGGCGATAAAAAATTTTACACGTAAGTTTTAAACACCGTTACATTACCCTAATAATAATTTTATACATGAAATTCACTAGTGAAAAGTTTAAATATTACGTAGAAAGCAACTTATCATAATAACATGCTCTGAAAAAAATATTTAGTTATACTAAAACACGGCATGCTGAGACAACAGTTTCCACTAACCGCCACGACTGTCGGAACCTCCAAATTGATGCATGATAGAACATTTTACACAATATAATTTCTTGACATATTTGAAAAACATTTTCTTATCTTTTCTGAACAAATACATTTAGGTTCACTTGCACCATGTATTCAACCCTCAACAAATTTTAATAATTGCTGTATTGAAATACAATCAGTCAATCGTTTGAAGATAAATGACACAGAATGATGATTATTGGTATTCACTCATAGGAGATTTGATTTAACAAGAACACATATTTTTACACATATTTCAATAACAAATCGATGCATATGGCACCATCTAGTGACATTTTACCTTGACTAAATTTTCTTTGTTAGCGCTGGGACTCCGTGCCTTAGCTTATGGTATGCAACCAGGGCAGTCCCAACTTCTTTATTATCAATACTTATGACTACAAATTAAAGTCTATATTCACCCATATCGTCTGTTGCGGCGCGCGTGTGGAGGCGCATCCTCGTTCCTAATATCATACCCGTAGATCGCTACCAATTCGTCGCGAGATTTCGGTACCTAAGGAAAAAATATTGATAAATTTTCAGATTATACACAGCAAATACGAGTCATCTACTTTACTCCCTCGGGCTTAAAGTTAAAAATGAATAACTATCTCCAGCTAAAGTTTACAAAGTGTTTCTGACCTGTTCGTTCTCGTTGTACTTGTCGTGCGACCACTTGTTGACTATCTCGGATTTGCGTGGCGGCCGGCGACGCTCGGTGGGCGGCTCGTTGCCTTCCTTTTTCTCTGACGGTACCTCTGAAGTTGCGTTGCTGGATTCTTCTCCGCTGTAAGATAGATGTATTTGTTAACGATAGTGCAAATATGTAGATCATAATACCTACAAGCAAAGGGGACCCGCTCTGTGATATCGTAACTGTTCGACATTGTTCATCATCATAATCATCATATCACCCGAAAGACGTCCGCTGGTGGACATAGGTCTTCCCCAAGCATCACTACTTTGCAGGTCCCGTGCGTCCTGCATCCAGCGGATCCCCGCAACCATCAGCAGGTCATCGGACCACCTGATGGGAGACCTTCTAACGCAGTCTTCCAGTTTGCAGTCGCCACTTCCGAACTTTTCTGCCCCATCGGCCATCCGTTCTGCTAGTATTGTGCCCTGCCCACTGCCACTAAAGTTTGGAATTCTTTAATTTCGACTTTGACAGCAACAACAAACCGCAGAGTTTGTACATAAGCTGTCATATTGTATTTGATCTGTTTTTATCTTTTGTGTACAATCAATCATCAATCAATACATATAATAAATCTGTAGAAAAGTAATTTTTGTACATCGAAAATATTTCCAAAAAAAACAGCCAGGGTGTTAAACAATAACCAACAGAACCTATTTCCAGCATTTTTGGAATTTTTGTCTGTTTATTTGTGCACACATCACGTGAAATGTACGAAACCAATGTAGATACCTTTTATACATAAAAATTGTGCGTAACTTGAAGTTTTTGTTTCATCGCAATCGGTTCACTCTATCAAAAGTTAGATAAATTTAAAGTGTTCAAGAAGTAAAAATATCACAACACACGCAATTCAGATACTCGGACAGTTGGAGTCGATATTCAATAGATGGCGTTGTGCATTTTGAAGTCTTTTTCTGAATGGCGGTGTTAAGATTCTCCGCGAAAGAATGATGACTATAGAATAAAAATTGATAGTTTGGTAAGTATAGGGTGGGCAGGAGGGTTAGTAGGGTAGTGTTGGCAGACAGACGACGGGAGCGAAGCCGCGGGCACAGCTAATAAATAATGAGAATATAGTAAATTTAGTGTTGAGCATAAAAAGTCGAGACTTTAACACATGCGTGTTTTAAAATAAAGCCTTTTTATGCGAGACACGAACCATTATTTTTGCACTACCTGATGTAAGCTCTTATTTAATTAAATGCCAACAACAATTTATTAGAAACGTTCAGACTAAAACCCACAAACTATATACACACAACCAACGCGCACTTTTTCGAGAGGTAACAGGTTCAGTATCATTCTGCCAGTTACATAATGATATCAAAACTCCATACAAAAGTCATTTCGTAACTGTTATTAAGTTTTTTTTTTTTTATATAAATCTTGTTTCTAAATGTTCATATTTCGAAACGTATTACTTAGGCAATGTGATACATAATAGACTAGGTAGTGGTCATTGATTCTCGCTGTAAACTCTATTTTCTATCATCATTTGCATAGCTATTTCTCAGAAACGTTAGGGTCGACTTCCAGTCTAACCACAAGCTGCAACCTCTACACACAAACCAGTTCGAGGGTCCATACCCCAGAGTGTATTTCTGCGTAAAAGGATTGCACCAGATTAGGCACTATCCTGGTCCACATAAAAATTTGTAGTTAAAATATGCGCAAACGCAGCAGAAACTGCCCTAAATTACAAAACTATCAATATTCGACCATTCCTTTATTAAATCAACTTTATCAATCATACATACAAAAGTATTTAGGCAAACGCCTCACACGTGCATTACATAACTGCAAACAATGCGTGCGCATGTCTAATTACAGCCAGTGGAACGGTAATGACCGAACTGCTCAGTGATGCGGCAATAGAAAGCTGCGAATATGTTCGATTTGAGCTCGAAACTCTTTGATTTGAAGTATTATTGGGGATATTGGCTATCAGCTGGCAAGGCTAAACCATCTGTGGTTGGAAGCAAGATACGTTTGCTGTAGTTGCAAACCTGATCAAGAAATCCTTATCTATGCTTGTGTGTTGCCAGTAATTACTTATGGGACCAAGACGTGG
The DNA here is from genome assembly GCA_948252205.1 of Orthosia incerta. NCBI lineage: Eukaryota > Metazoa > Arthropoda > Insecta > Lepidoptera > Noctuidae > Orthosia > Orthosia incerta. Next base: position 26,202,681 of record OX411758.1, read on the forward strand.
TCGCCCCAACGGGCCTTATTAGAAAGCTTAAACACATCCAAAGGGCAATTGAGAGGGCTATGCTCGGATTTTCCTTGCGTGATCGAATCAGAAATGAGGATATCCGCAGGAGAACCAAAGTTACCGACATAGCCCGAAGAATTGCGAAACTTAAGTGGCAGTAGACAGGGCACAGTGCTCGCAGAAAGTATGGCCGATGGGGCCAAAAAGTTCTGGAATGGCGACCGCGAACCGGAAGAAGATGCGTTGGAAGGCCTCCCACAAGGGGGACCGATGACCTGGTTAAGGTTGCGGGAATGCGCTGGATGCGAGACGCACGGGATCGGTCAATGTGGCGACGCCTGGGGGAGGCCCATGTCCAGCAGTGGACGCCTTTCGGCTGAAATGATGATGCTGATGACGATGATTTATGCTTGTTCCTTCATTTAATCAGGGGATCTGGTTTTATCGCCTTAAGGTTCAATGTCACTTACGCTTCATAAAACAAAAAGATTCATTTGTCTTTATGACAGGTTACAAGTTACAATTTATTGGGAATTATTGTCAGAGCGGTAAACAAATAATTTTCTGGACATCGTGTAAAATAGTGATAGGGCTATCTTTCATAACACTTATAATTGGGGAAAGGTTGCTGCCCCAGCGGTGGTTTGCGGAAAGCCCGTTGCCATCATTCCAGTACAAAACATATTCACTTTGAGATTTTTGACCACAGATATAAAACTAACTAAATAACGCGATTGTATGTACTTCGCATGCCAGAAAACGGAGTAAAATTACGATCAATAATTGTAATTTGAGCTTTTCATTTAGCATTATCGCCACCAAAAAACCATTGAGCTGTAAAGACACTAAAGAAAAAGTTGGCCAAGACATTGGAAATATTTTCTTTCATTGGTAAGTAAGTTAGTTTTTAAATTGTGTGTGAGTAATAAATTGTAGTTCTAAAAACAAAAAAAAACACGATTTAATGGTAAATTGAACTAAAAAGTCGCTAATCCTGAAGATCTTGGTAATGCTAATGGGACAAACAATTTAAACGCGCACGGTAGAATCAACTTTTATTAATTGTAAATTTTAATTTTCGTTTGACTTTCAAAAGTGCCGCTTATTGGCCTAGTTGAATAAGTATATTTGACTTTGACTAAATTATTGCATTGTCATCGGTCCTTGATAGGTGTGCAAAGTTTCAAATCAATCCGACGTTTTCAAGGGGGTGAAAATCACGTTCAAAGATTCCGTTACATAGATACATACCAAGCTAATAAAAGCGTGTTAAATAGGAGCACGCTTGTTTTCATACAGATGGAGGGACTTGCGTTATCTAGTTAATTTTATGTCTGTGGTTTTGACTAATACTTATGTACCACATTAATTGATGGCGAGGCCTAGGAGAGGCCTATGTTCAACAGTGGACGTATTTCGAAATTATAATAATGAACACTGATTGATCTGAATACAACAAAACCAAATTTACCGTTTGTCTGCTAATCTCTAAAATTATTCGCAAGCGGATTTTGGCGCGATTTTCACCGATTGTAATGTGATTTTCGCGCACGCAACGGCACGGTGTCTTAGCTTTATCAATGTTGGTTTTCTTTATGATGACAATGAAAAGTAATAAATATGTTAGAGATGACAGAGTCAGACAAGCTGTATATTCATACAGCGCTTGATTTAATGAGTGAAATGAGATATGTGTTGTAAATTACGCTATAATAGTTCGTCTATGCTTCCAATTCTGTCTCTGTTTGTAGGTACTTTTTCCCAAAAAGAAAATGAAGGAACATATGTATTCTTAAGAGGAAATGCGGTCGCAGACATCCGACTGAATATCCTAAGTAAAAAGTCATAATTCGAGGTTTGGCTCTCACCTATTTCCTCCTCCAATATTGGACCAATTTAAAAGATATTCCATAAACTGAAAAAGAAAGATGTATACTGTGACCCTATGTTTCACATATGTTTCACTATGAACCCTCAAAATATGCTCAACATTGCGATGTCAACAAAGGCCTGGGAGCGGTATCAATTTGAGATCGAGTAAGTGACAGATGTATACAAGTCATATACATCTGTCCCTTTTTCGATCTCAAATTGATACCGCTCTAAGAGCTTATGGTCACCCCCCTGGTGTACAAATTTAGACAACAATCAATAAAAAACAAAAAAACATAAAAGCACAAAATATATCTCTTTTATTCAATTTATGGAATATTTTAAAGTTGTCCGATACTGGAGGAGGAAATAGGCGAGAGTCAAACCTCGAACTATGACTTTTTACTAAGGAAATTCAGTCGGCGCTCTCTGCCCACATTTCCTCTAGATTCGGGCTACTGTTTCGCGTAGGTAGCCTTCTGGCAACCCTACCTTACTGTCATCACAGACATCACAATTTGTGACAAAATCAGGATAATGTCCTGCCTAGCCTTGTGTTTAGTAGTACTGGATTTTCATTTTCATCATAATAATCTAGGTTCTAACAAAAGAAACATTGTTGTGTAATCTCACCTGGCCGCGGTTCGGTCGTCGTGTTCATAGAAGGTTCCCCTCTTGGGGATGTACTGCGGGTTGCTGCGGTCCTCATCGTCGTCTACCCGGCGTTCGGTCTCCTGTAACGACAAGCATTGATGGTTTAATACACTTATCTATCACAGTCTTCCTGAGCCCCTACTATCCGTAATCCATACTAATATAATAAATGCCAAAGTAACTCTGTCTGTTACTTTTTCACGCCTAAACCACTGAACCGATTTAGATGACATTTGGTATGGAGATAGTTTGAGACTCTGGGAAGGACATAGGATAGGTTTTATCCCGGAAATCATCCTTAAGAGTGTGGCAAGGGGGTTGGAAGATTGTATGGTGAACTAATAATTTATCAAGTAAGGCGGCCCACATACCTATAATATTATGGAGCGATATAAAAAAAATAGGCTATTCGAAGTACTAATGCAGCGCAGACGAAGTCGCGGGCAACAGCTAGTAATTTTATAAATGCGATAATAACCCTGTCTTTCTTTCTGTTACCTGTTCACGCCTGTACCTGTAGCCAAGTTAACAATCTACAATCGATAACGCTAGTAGAAAACGAATCAATGTATGGGAATGACACATATGAACGTTAAGTCACGTGGTCAGACCATACAAATAGAAGGCGTTAACGATTGTAGAAAGAGATTCGATACGGAACGTTTCTAACTTGGCTATGGAGGCTGACCAGATTTGTATAAAACTTAGCACATGGATGGACAATGTGCTAGATTAGGATGTTTTTTTTTGGTAGTATATTAGGTACTTTGTGATAGTAAAACACCTTCAACACGGATGAAGTCGCAGACAAAAGCTAGTTAATTATATGTACCTGATTTCAGGTTTCAATAAATACAGATTAATCAAAAAAAAAAATCGTAGTGATCCTAAGAAATTGAATGCTATCCAATATACAAATAAATTGTAGTTCTAAAAACTAAAAAACACGCTTTATTGGTAAGGATAATGGGACAAACTGTTTAAATTATTGCATTGTCATCGGTCCTTGATAAGTGTGCAAAGTTTCAAATCAATCCAACGTTTTGAAGTGGGTGAAAATCACGTTCAAAGATTCCGTTACATTGATACATAGATACATACATACCAAGCTAATAAAAGCGTGTTAAAAATAGCTTCATTGTTGGTAAAAACTTGAGTGCTAACATTATCTAAATAATGAGATCGTTAACAAGTCTGATTCACCAACTATACGTTTAACACTTTCACTGACCAGACCACCAAGTAGACAGAATAGTTAAACCACAATCACATTGTAATTTATAGGCATGCGGCATGAATTACAATGTGATCAAAGGAAAAGGGAAATTGTAATTTCTTCTCTTATTCAATTATTTTATTTGGATAAAGCTTCTTTATAATAACACTGGCTGACAATTTAATACCACATCAAACCTTTAAGTAACTGACCGGTTATAAAAGACTACAAAACTTATGTAACAAAATAAATAAATAAATATTTTTGTTAGGCTCGCGCTTGACCACTATCTCACCTGATGGTAATATTTAATACTAGTTTCTGCAAGAGGCTTCGCCCGCGTGAATAGTGTTTTTATATCCCAAGGGAACATTATACGGGGATGAAAAGTAGCCACTGTGCTATTCTAGACTGTAATCTATCTTTGTGCCAAATTTCATCCAGCTCCGTTTAGCCGTTCTAACGTGATTGCGTAACAAACATAAAGGGTGTCTGAGAATGTTTTTCTTTTTTGATACTTAAAAAAAGACACTAGAATTAGTTAAAACTCGATTTATTTACTGTTGAATTAATAAGCAGCATTTTAGTCAATTCCACCCTCCACTTCCTGTCACTCATTTAGCCTGGAAGTAAAATTTTCATTATTTATTTCGTCTGTGAGTCTTTGCTTGCTTTTATTTTAAAAAATCAGGTTGAGTGGCAATGCTTTGTAAACTTTACCCATAGGAGAACATCAGCAGGCGTTTAATCTGGGCTATTTGGGCTGCCATATCACGTCAAGGAATTGTCGGTCTCTCGCTTTTTTGCGTGTGATTGAAGATTTTAGTTACAGGATAAGTGAGTGTCATGAAGTGGAGGATGCACATTTACTAAACATTGTTTTTAATAAACAAAATTGAAAAATTGCTCTTTAATTTAACAGTATATAAACCGAGTTTGAACTTATTCTAGTGTTTTTTTTTTAAGTATCAAAAAAGAAAAACATACCGAGACACCCTCTACATCCATTCAAATTTTCGCATTTACAAAATTATTACTAACTTCTACCAGCGGTTTCGCCCGCATGTAAGTTGAAAATGATCCTGAGGGAACATATTCCCGGGATAAAATTCTATGTGCTATGCCTGACTAGAATCTACCTATGTGCCAAATTTCATCCAGATCCGTCCAGCCGTTTGAGCGTGAAGAAGTAACAAACATACACACACAAACACACAAACTTTCGCCAAGATTAAAACAAATAAATAAAAAATACTACAACTAGTGTGTCCGCACCAAAAACTAAAATTTGCATTCATCAGTATAACAAAAGAAAATTAATAAAATGTAAAGCACATAATACATTAACATGTATGTTTTCTTTAGCCTTGCTCTAGTGACCGAGCAAACCTGATTTTTTGCATGTGTGTGTATTTGTATGGCGATTTGGCTAAGATTCTTAGGCAGCGTGTTCACTGATCTTATACGGTATCGGATGACGGATGCTTATCAGGAATAGTTTGTCTAGGACGGAGTGTTATGCAGGGATTTCAGACTGATTTAATTGATTCAAAATATTATTGATAATTCTGGGTAAGAATTATCAATTTCTGTTTTCGGAAACAGAAAACTATGACCTAACAAAAACCTGCGGTGATTTCACAAGTCGCAATTGATGTCAATACTTTTCATTTTTAACGTTGTCAATTATGTGATCTACGTTGTCAAGCGGATGAATTTTCCAACATCTAACAAAATTCAATTTCCTTTAAAATCCTTCGGATTGTGATAGACACAAAACACACACAAAGATAAATCAAAGGTTCTTTGAAATCATAACTGTTTGTGCAACACTACTGTGTCATCGACCGCTTCATCCGATAACTAAGATGCAAAAATAAACACAAATTAGTTTTGAGATCGTCGTTTACCATTCGCCTCGGGTCCGGTAAAACGTTATCCATGTGTTAAATCATCGGACCGACAAAAATATAGTACAACTAGCTGTTGCCCGCGGCTTCGCACCCGTGGACCATTTTCGAGATTAAAAAAGAGCCTATGTTACTCGGGAATAATGTAGCTTTCCATAAGTGAAAGAATTTTTTAAATCGGTCCAGTAGTTTCGGCGCCTATTCGGTACAAACAAACAAACAAAAAAATCTTTCCTCTTTATAATGTTAGTATAGATTCGGATGATAATTATCGGATGTCGACTGTTAGTAAAGCCGGTTGGGATTATAATACGCCTATACAGAGCTAAATACATAATTATGTGGCCACGGGTCGGTTATGTGTGTAAGTCGGTTATAATAAGTTATTTTAAAGGAGGGTCCACAATTATAAAATGACGATGAAGGCCAATGATGTATGGACAGTCAGAGAATAAATTAAAAAAAAAGTGATTTAAAAATCAAAATACCCGACTGTTTAAGAAGCGAACTAAAAAGCTGTAAACAAGAAAAAATTATGCTGTGCAGTCGGAGGATACATATTCGCGAACTGGCTGATCCCCTGATCCTCCGACTGCACAGCACACTTTTTTTTTTTAATTTAATCTTTTAAACTTTTTTATTTACAACTTTTTAGTTATCATTTTTTTTTATTACTTTTAAACATATAAGTGGTATATATCTCTCTTAAAACCCTTCATTTTGATACCCCACTCGATGGCATTGGAAGAAAAAAAACTCTTGGGCGGTCAAGACGTAACTAACTCGTCTAGCGGTTTGAAAGATATGAGGTAATCTATACTAATATTATAAAGCTGAAGAGTTTGTTTGTTTGTTTGAACGCGCTAATCTCAGGAACTACTGGTTGCAATTGAAAAAATGTTTTTGTGTTAGATAATCCATTTATCGAGAAAGGTTGTAGGCTATATAACATCACGCTATGACCAATAGGAGCGAAGCATAAATGAAAAATGTTGCAAAAACGGGCGAAATTATTCCTTTTTGAGAGCTGTTGTTGCGTGCGCTGCGTAAACGGTTTAAGTTACGCAAACTATTTGATATTTATGTCCGTTTATATATGACTCACTATACCTAACCTTTTTTTATGGTAATCAAATCTATACTAATTATTATAAAGCTGAAGAGTTTGTTTGTTTGTAGGGTAGGTAGGTAGATAGCTAGCCAGTTGACGGGAGCGAAGCCGCGGGGGTCAGCTAGTCAAGAATATTACGTAGGTACATACAAACAAACATACAAGATACACGCGAAAAACACCTTTCCTTGCAGTCGGGTAAAAAGTACAAAAATAACTTCCGTTTCGGCAGTCGGTGGTGGTTCTTCTTCTTCTTTTCGTGTGACGATATGGGACACCTCTGGTGTCAGAGTTAATTAAGCCGCCTCTGGGAACCCCACAGGCCTCTAACTTGGCTATTTCAGACTTACATTAACTATATAAGTCCAGGTTTCCTCACGATGTTTTCCTTCACCGTTGCCTGTGATGTCCAAAACCAACTTAGAAAGTACATATGAATTTGAAAATTCACATTGGTACTTGCCCGGATTTGAACACACGACCTCAAGCACGAGAGGCGAGGTCTTAGCCACTAAGCCACCACGACATGGTACATGGTGGTATGAAGCGTAGTAAACATTTCTCTACAATGAGTCATTGGGGTAAATCACTTATCCCACAAATCAACCTATGAACCGCAGTCCGCAAGAGATAACATAATGAACTTAGAAATTGTGTCAAGTTTAATAACAATCTCGAGGAAAACAGTTAATTAATACGTTAAGTAATAAATTAACGATTATAACACCAGATAAGAAATCTCGAGGGAGACGTATAACCAGACGGAATGACAAATTGATAGGTGGTCGGTGACATGTTGGCATATTTTGCCGTAAAGGCGACGGAACTCAAGTTGATTTGGAAAGGGCTTGTATTTGTTATGATGTAAAGATTACGTTTTAGGGTACCGTACCCAAAGAATAAAAACGGGACCCTATTACTAAAACTCCGCGGTCCGTCTGTCTGTCTATCACCAGGCTGTATCTCGTGATAGCTAGACAGTTGAAATTTTCACAGATGGTGTATTTCTATTGCCGCTATTACAAAAAATTAATACATAAAAACAGAATAAAATAAATATTTAAGTGGGGCCCCCATACAAGAACGTGATTTTCTTTGCTGTTTTTTGCGATAATTTTACGAAACCCTTCGTGCGCGAGTCCGACTCGCACTTGGCCGGTTTTTGTTTATCTACAACTGCGTGGTGATTACAGATGAAGTAAGGTGAAGACAGAGATTTAACCAACAATAGTGTGGCAGACGATATTGTTAACTTGTCAGTTTCAATTCAACAAGCAGAGCAGGCAGTACGAATTCGAGCTACCTCTTAGCTAGAAGATGAGCCCAGTAAGTGACCACGCCAATCACGGAATCGGTGTTTTTGGTGCTCACAAGTGCCACATACCTGGACACCAGATACACCAAGAGATGAGGCATGGTTTGAATAGAGGAACCACATTCGTACTGGTATCGGTGGCGTCAATAATCCTTATTTTCGATAGATTGAGCTTGCAACGGCCTACTTAGGTCTGTAGTTCATAATATTAATTGTGTTTCAGATCTGGCCACTGCAAGTCATGTCGGACTGAATATTATTTTCTTGCAGTCTTTCTAAAAAAATAACGTGTACAACAAGTGAGAGAGACGAACCAATATCATAATTGGTAAGTATGAAAGAGAAAGACAGATAAAAATCAAATAAATAATATTCGTCGGAATAGAACGGCAATAGTACATTGTGATACAAGGGTGGGAAGTAGGTTATTGCAAACGAGCTGACATTAACAAGCCCGAGCCGAAGGCGAGGGTTTTTAATGACACGAGTTTGCAATAACCTACACACCCGTGTATCACACGACGTTTTTCAATACAGTTGTGAGAAACAGTAAAAACAAATCAAAGAATTAGATTTGTTTATTCACAAAAAATAAAATTTTCAATATGGCGCGTTTTTGCAACTGGACATATTTTTTTACAAAGAAAACAGCCTATACAGCCTATTAGATTTTTGACAAACGTTAATGTGAAAATATTTAACTTAAAACTGTTAATTAAACATATTAAACAACTTTAAAAAAAAATGTGAATTCAATGCTAAAACGTACGGAATCATTAATTTTTCCTCGTATAAAATCGTATCCCATTTTATTCTATGTATGAAAACTCCTTGCTACTAAACTTTTTTAAATTGACTTATGGTGCGTTTTTGCAACTGGACTTAGGTATTTTTTTACAACGATATCAGCCTATACAGCTATACAGCCTATTCGATTTTTGACAAATGTTGATGTGAAAATAATTAAATTAAAACTGGTAATTAAATATATTAAACAACCATTTATAAGACTTTTGAGAATTCAATGCTAAAACGTACGGAATCATTCATTTTTCCTCTTAGAAAATCTATCTCATTGTATTCTATGTTTGAAAACTCCTTGCTACTAAACTTTTTTTAAATTGACTTATAAATTTAAAACTAAACTGCAAACATAATGATCGAGCTCGTAAACAAAAGTCACGACCGCGTAACAGAAAGATGCCTATGCGTAAGATTTAACTTTCGAATCATAATTATAGCCTCTGAAAGTACGCCATGTTTAACAACTGTATTGAAAAGATATTAAATGGCCAGCATTGTGCTCAAGTTAGGAACCGTTATTGCCGGCCAGAGCTGTTTTGTTTGTTTTGATCTCAGATGTAGGACAAATAGATATACAATCTAGACTTCAGACTAAGTATAGGTTTCATTTAACAGTACAATCATGACTTGACAAATTCTTAGCTGTAAGATTAAGATACTGTTATATGCGTCTGGAATTATTTCGTGTATTTTAGAACTTGCAGGCATTTTACGTGTTACTGTTGAAGGGGGCTTCTTTCCTCTTTTTACCGACTTTGCGAGTCGGACTCGCGCACGAAGGGTTCCGTACCACTATCACAAAAACGGCAAAAAAAACACGTTTGTTGTATGGGAGCCCCACTTAAATATTTATTTTATTCTGTTTTTAGTATTTGTTGTTATAGCAGCAACAGAAATACGTCATCTGTGATCATATCAACTGTCTAGCTATCACGGTTCATGAGATACAGCCTGGTGACAAACGGACAGACAGACAGACGGATCGTGGAGTTTTAGTAATAGGGTCCCGTTTTTACTCTTTGGTTACGGAACCCTAAAACAGAAGGTAATTAATTCGATAAGTTTGTATGTAATATTGCTGGTACAGCACAATGTTCACATATGTTAGGTACTCTATGTGGGATTCTAAATACCTGTGTCAAATTTCATAAGTGTATGTATGTTTGTCCGCGCATTTCTCCGAAACTTATCGGATCGTGATTATCCTTTTTGTGTTGGATTGAGTATCTCTTAACTTAGGGAATAGTGCAAGTTTCATCAATATAGGTCCAGCAGTTTTCAAGATATGAAGTAAGAACAAGAGGTACCATCAAACACAGCGACTTCCGAAACGAAAGTTATTTTGCGCTTTTTAGTGTTTTACTTTTGAAGCGGTTTATTTTTGTGTTTTTCTTTTTATTACCTCTTAAGAATTGGCAAGAAGAATCGTAACAAGATTAAGAAGAAGAAAAAGGCCTATGCCCATGAGTGGGCATTAGTCTCTAGTGAAAAAAAAACAATTGGAAAATAATACTAAGGAACTATAAGTATAATGCAACTGGCCTGACTGCTTCGTTGCTGAGTGGTTTAAGCATTACTGGATTCGATACCCGGTTCGGGCAGTTTTATTGGTTATTTTCCACCTAAAATTCAGTAACCCCAGCCCAGTCTGGAATATTGACCGGTTGATAGAAATAGGCTCTCACCCGTGACGTAGGTGTAGTTCTATTAGGTACACCTACACCCCCTCCTTACTTTTTAATTTCTCTATAAGGAATAAAGGGTCAACTTGTATCAAGCGCAAGTTCGATCATGCATGGAGTAGGTACTGTTGTCATCTCTGGGACGGATCTGCCCAATACCAGCTTGAAGCATTTATAGAGTCGTTTGAAAAGCGGGCCAAGAAGCTCATCGGCAATGAGGCAGTGGTCAAGACAAAGCTTCAGAGCCTTGATCATCGTCGCCGAATTGCCAGCTTGTCGGTTATTTATCGGTTACATTTCAGGGAATGTGTGATGAAATTGCATCATCTAATTTCGTCTAGCCCGTTTCATTATCAGACAGCGAGACGTACGGCGATGCGCCATCGGTATATGATGGACATCTCACCCATACGCACAAAACGTTTTAGGAATACGCTTATTACGCGTACAGCTAAGGAGTGGAATTCCCTGCAGGTGTCTGTTCCCCGATAGCTACAATCTAGGGATCTTTAAGTCAAAAGGTTTCTTCTAGGCAAGCGTGCTTCTCCGTCGACCACATCATCGCTTACCATCAGGTGAAATAGTGGTCAAGCGCGAGCCTATAGACTATAAAAATGGCGTCTTGTTATGCGAATACGAATATGCAGGTGTAAAATGCAAATGCAGGTAATATTAATATAACGCCACTTCGGGGATAAACAGGTGTTATTATTAGACACTTTTATTCATCCGAACAAACTTGTCGGTTAAAAAAATACTGTTAACTTGACCTTACGAAAAGTCCTATAAGATCAGTGCATGTCCTTCTAAAGTGTCCCCTCCCGTTATTTACACAAGAGGCCAACAAAACGGACATAACGTTCCAAGATCTCTTTTGTTGATCGTTTCTCGTTCATCCTCTCTGTAGAACCAAACTGGTTTGCTAGTTATAAATATTTCGCAATACAATATTATAGAGACGAATTTAACTAAGTCTTTTTAAATTCATTAATTCTGCAATAGGATGACGCTAGTCTTCATAATAGGGATGTTTCCTGTGTAAAAGATCTATTTAGTCCGCCAGTCATCATCATCTGCCTAGCCTTTTTACCAACTATATTGGGGTCGGTTTCCAGTCTTACCGGATTCAGCTGAGTACCAGTGTTTTACATGGAGCGACTGCCTATCTGACCTCCACAACCCAGTAACTGGGTAACACGGTACCCCTTGGCAAGACTGGTGTCAGATCTCAAGCTTCTGACTACCCGTAACGACTGTCAAACATCTTCAAATGACAGCCGGGACCAACGGCTTAACGTGCTTTCGAGGCACGGAGGAAACTCGGTATGTTGAAATGGTCACCCATCCACGGACCGACCTCGTCAAGCGTTGCTTAACCTTGATGATCGACCCGTGCGGCTGTAATTATTTAGCCACGAGAGTCCGCCAGTGAGATTATCAAATAATATTCGACCCGTATTTTTTGCTTTATCAATTAAATCGTATTTATAGTTTTAATATTTATTTTATAAATATCTTTGTATTTATTATTATAACAGTAGGTATATTTAATTTGTTATCAGTATTGTTTAGTAGCTATTACTTAGTTTTATATCGTTTTGTGTTAATTATTTTTCAACTCTACACACGGTGTCTACATCTCTTTTTTTTCATCTTTCCTTTCGCAGGTATGCTGGAAGAGATTTCTATAGAAATAAGCATTACCTATGTACCTATTTTCTGTTTCTTCATCTTGTCTGTATAATATGTGTGTGTGCATAAATGGTTAAATAAAATAAAAATAAATAAAAATTTACAAAGATAAAGCGCATCAAAGTTCAGGAATGGGGGCTCGTGACGTCATTTTGTCAGAATAAAGTGTAGCACACCGTGACGTCACACGATATTTCAACGCACTGTATCGTCGACACTTATGGGTCCAATATTTTTTATTAATCTACCCGACGGACAAAAATACTAATTTTCAGTCAACTACCCTATTCGTTACCCTAGGATCACCCTATGATTGAAATAAATGTACAAAGCTAGTAAATATTAGAATGCTATAATAAAAATGGTTTACTAGTAAGATCTGTATATCTAATATAACAAACCTGTAGTCCCCAAAGGGTCTGCCTATAGTACGCCCACATTTGAGGACACAGGATTTGATATCTAAACACACCACAATTCAACATAGAGATATCGCAATGTGATTTTAACAACCAGATATTTTTAATTATAAGGTTTTCCGCTCCTACAACGTGGATTATCCACCAGGTATAGATGTTTTGTATATGGCCGAGAAACTGAAGTGGAACTGGTTGGGCCACATCGCGAGGACCGCAGACAACAGTTGGAGCAAGCACGTCCTGCACTGGTAACCACGAAACAGAAACAGACGTCGCGGCAGACCATTGCAACGATGGTGAGATGATATCGTAGCACAGGCAGGGATAGAGTAGACCAGAACGGCCAAGAATAGATTTAGATGGAAACAGATGGAGGAGGCTTTCATCCAGAAATGGGTGACCCCTTAATACGTCAAAGAAAAAAAAAATAGAATTGTAAATAGGCTATTTTTATTTTATTTTAGTTCAACACATCTATGTGCGCGGCGCTATGTGTGGGTAGGCATGTGTGGGTGGTTGGTTTGTTTGCTCGGACGACGACTGCCGCGTCACTGCCACACAAATGCATAGTGTATAATTACAAGCGCACGCACACATGGCGCCGCGCGCACTTTTGGGTATCTATACCCTGTTTTTTTCGGGACAAAAGATTGCCTATGGCATTTAGTTTCTATTTCAGAACGAATTTTCGCCATCGGATAAAAATACTTCCAGATATTATCATTCTACAACCAAACCATATTACTTTAAAAAAATTGTTTAATAGATTGTAGGATTGGGCATTGTGGGCAATTGGGGAAAATGCTTTATTGTATTTCATACTATACGTGTTTTATGAAGATCATCAGCATCATCAACCTTTTAATGTCCCCACTGCTGGGACACAAGAGATAAAATGGAGAGGGAATGGGCCTTAATCCACCACGCGGGTACAGTGCGGGTTGGTGGATGTTACATGTCTTAAAATTTTTGGTTCTAGGACCTACCGGTTTTCTCACGATTTTTTCCTTCACCGTTTTATGAAGATAAAAAAAAATGATTGATGACGACATATCGCACATTGTCTTTTGGCATAAAAACTGTATATTATTTAAGTTAATAAAGCGTCACAGCCAATTAAATCAAATTTGTTAAAGCCATTTTGAGAAACAAAATGCCACATTGTAACACTTTCAAGTAATTACTTACGATATGAAAGTGCATAATATTTGTTTGTATTTCCTGTAATCTTGTCTGAATTGGTCATAGGCCACATGATATTACTTTCTCTTAGGAGAGGCGATGACTTGTGGTCATCTAAGCTTTATATCATAAAGAGGTATGTTTTATTTTTAGCAGGGATGTAAAGGAGGTCCGTAACCTTTACCGAAACTATCGAACATCCGAAATAAAAAACTATCCGAAAACGTAACCGAAACCGAAATAAAAGATTCGGACAGTATATCACGGGAATAAAACGCTATTATTTCGAGTATTTATTTACCTATTTAACCCGACATTTCAGTTCACCATTCTACCCGGGACCACAGTCGTTGCAACACAACTGAAACGTCGGGTTGATTAGGTAAATAAATAATCGAAATAATCGCGTTAAATTCCCGTGATATATTGTTTTTCAGATTCGGACAGGCACGGAGTCCAGATGAAACACCTTATTTTTCCTTTTGCTGCCCGCCCGAGCCGACACGCTAGGCGCTCGCGTCACTTATATGTTTGTTTTATTATAAAAATCTCTTATCCGTAACCGAAACTAACGGATAATTCGATTTAAATTCATATCTGAAACCGGTATAATATTATTTATATATCCGTATCCAGATCCGAAATTTCATATCCATAACATCCCTAGTTTGTAGAATCCAGACCAGCCCTGGGGTAGAGCGAGAAGACCGGTAGCTCTAGGCCCCAGATGGCAAGAGAAAAGCCAAATGCGAAAAACAATTTTCAGCACAAAATAAAATGTTGATGACTAGGGAAAAAGGGAATTCCCCCAAGAATAAAATGCTAATATGCAATGCACTACTTTGTTTATGATACTTTGTCTCTAATGATGTCATAAAGTTCAACATAAATGAAGTCACCGAGATAACATTATACATAAATCTATACTAATATTATAAAGAGGTAAAATTTGTAAGTTTGTATGTAGGGGGTAATCTCTGGAACTAATGATCCAATTCTAAAAATTTTTTCACTGGTAGAAAGCTACATTATTCCTGAGTGCTATAGGCTATATAACATCACGCTACGACCAATAGGAGCGGAGCATAAATGAAAAACGAGTAGGGTAGGTAGGATAGGGTAGGCACGTGGCCAGTTGACGGGAGCGAAGCCGCGTGGGATAGCTAGTTACCAATAATATGCATGAATAATTAAATTTATTGGTTTAACTAAAAGTAATTTTAATAAATCATCCATATTATTACAGTTCAATGTATGAGATAAAATAAAAACATTAATATTTGATTTGTTGTTTTCGTATTTTCAGTTAAGAATAATGGGCACCAGGCGTTCAAAACTTAATATTATTATAATATAAATATGCTATTTTATTTTTAACCAGTTTGTACCGTAACACCTAAGCAATCTAGGTATTTAAATAAACACATGAACAGAATTAACTTTCACAAGTTTTTCTAGTAATAATAAATGATAATTATTATTATGTCCTTTATTTAATTCCATTGTTATTTTATACATTTTTAAATATTTTTATAACATACAGAATAATAAAAAACATTTATTTTTTTGTTTTCTTTTTTTTTAAATATTTAAAAATATATCAAGTAAGAATGAAAATAAATAAAGGACATAATAATTAATAATAATTTTTCACATCTTACAAATCAGTTAGACAACAACTAACTAGGTCAGAAAGTACATTTTATAAATAGAAACAGTTTATTTATATCTCCTGTCTTTTCAAGGGCAGCATTGTTTTGAAGATTAGCCCGAGGCACAGTTCTGAGATGACTTAAAAGTGCCTTAGTTCTTTGTTACAGTGATGATCTGGTTTGTTTATATTGTTTTATTTATGAAAGTGACTTATGAAGTAATATGTTTCAAGATAACATAGTATAGTTTTGTCTAGTACTGATTTGTTTTGACAAATTCCGATATAGTTCTCGCCAAACTTCTAGGCCACTCTGGAGTTGCCTTTTTGCTGTGCATGGCACAGAGCGGTGCTGTTTTTGTATGAGATTTACTACTGCGCAGCCATTGTAGCCAACTTCAGGGCGGCCAAGTAGTTTGGCGAGAACTTTATCTTGGATAATAGGGTATAAGGCTTCTATCAAAAATATAATTGCTGAATTAAATTAATACTTATCATTAAAAAAAAAACATTGTTTTTTACGCAGTGTAAATATGAAGAAATTCCATATTTTATAAGTTTATATTAATACTGTAAAATAACAGTTATTGCAACTATTTAAAGTAACAAGCTAAGTGGAGGAAACCTTGTAAGAGGCATAATTGAAAAGAAAATTTTATCTTCATTGGAAAATATTGTAAATAAATAAAAATCTGATTTGCAAGCAATTTTTTTAGTAGGTAGAGTACTTATAAATTAGTTCAGGGTAGTTGAACAAGATCTAAACTTGCTGCATTCCAACGGATGGAAGTTAAACTAAATAATTTGTGAAATGATTTTTATAGTAATTATTTGTAAACAGATAAATCTGAAATATAAATTCTTAACTGTTCTAAAGTAATTAGTGTCGATGACCTAGTCACAGGTCACAAACTATTCTACCATAAATGTGTAATGTTAATATTTACAAAACAAAAACTACATTACATATTTGGTTTTCAATTATTGTTTTTGGAGTTTCAGTTCAGGAAGATAAGTATCTTGAAGGGTGAGTTTGTCTTGTAAAAACTGTATTATTGGTGTTAAAGTAAAAGTGACAGTACCTTGTTCTCGGAATCCTGGTCGGAATGCTCAGAGTCGCTACCCTGGGAGTCATAGTCCGACTCATGCTGTCCACGATCCTGCAAACATCCTTCCACCTTTAGCAACTGCATTTTCCACACAAAACTTTTTTGTTTACAACCTACGTGGCGGCTACGTTTCTAAAACTAAAGTCTAAACACATCGGCGGTGTTTCAGTGAGTGGTGCCCAATTCGTGACCTCAATATTACTAAAAGAAATGGACATTCCGTCACGCGAACGATCGAGAGAAAGTAAGCCGTAATACTTTTTAGCGCCAAAACGAAAGTTTACGCTATTGTGACTAGACCCTGTACTTACGTTCACGGAGTTGCTGTGCTCGATATCCTGCGATGCATCCGAATATTCTCCGGAATCTTCGTGTTCTCGTCTCCTAGCCACGGACGTCATATCGGCGTCCTCTCTCGTAACTTGCAGAACTTCCAGTTTGACGGCTTTGTTGTATTATTAACGGATAAAATGCAGCGCAATCGTGCTCGTTATACCGTCGCAAATAAGAAATCCCCTCTCGTTTTACGAAAAATGAAATGAAAGAACGTCAAAACAAGGGGAATCTAGCGGCCATAAAAAAGCTGCGTTTCGTTTATTCTAGAGCTGATTACTCATGACAAGAATGCTCATGCCAAACATTGTGTAGTAAAAAAGTGTAAATAATCAAAATATTATGTTGGATGAAAAAGTCTTTCAGCATCACTTTTAGTTGCTGTTTCATAAATTTCTATAACAAACAAATTTTTAATGGAATTATTTAACGAAACGTAACAAAGAAACTGTGCAACATTGTCTATTAAACGTCAAGACACGACAGAAGATATTCGCGTCGCGATCGGCGATATAGAAAAAAGTTTAAAAGTTGCAAGGAGATGTATGTGGGCAAAGCCAATGTAAAATAATTTTTAACCTTATCAAGAATGGAAAAATAAAAGCGTTACAGGTTTATTTAGTTCCAATAGTGACTAATAAAAAACATAACTTACGTGCGTTATAATTTCAAATGAAAAAGAAATTGAACAATTTTCTTTAACCTGAGGACCTGAGCATAAAACACTAGAGAAGTGAGGACGCACACACTTTTTGGATTTTCTAACAATTTCAAATATTTACGCGCATATGACATGTTTCAGGTTTTTAGTTTTACTGAGGAGAATACCATCTAGGACTTTGTTTTGATTTGTTGGCTGTCAAGACTGTCAATCGTGAGTGAAATGTCATCAAGTCGTCACTTACTTCACTTAGCAGTTTCAGCTTCAAGAAGGAATCGAATCAGTTTAAAACTTTCATTTTTACTGTAAATTTTATTGGAATCCTTCTTAAAACATTTATTTAAGAGCAGAAAGGCAATTATATAACAAAATGGAAAGGTAGGCTCGGTTTTTTAATCCTAAACTCTCCATAAACATCTTTATTTGTGTTGATGTTTTGATTTATTTTGGTACTCAAAAACATTGCTGTAAATTTCCGATTTTAGCACAGTTGAAGTTCAGCAGACTGAAGAAGAAGCCAGGACTGTGCAATTACTAGCCAAAGGTATTATGGAGATGTATGAACCACCGTTAACAACCATTAATACCCATTTAAAGGAATTAACGTAAGTTATAATAATACTAATACATTGGTTCCCCTTCATTAGCTCTTCCTTTTTATTATGAATCGTTTAAACTCCCTCATGACTATATTTGTTGTTTAATCATTAGCTTGAAAGCTGATTTGTTTTGCTGCTTGCCTTGTTTATAAACAGCTTCTTGAGTTTATATTATACAAACCTTTCTTCATGGTTTCGCTCTAATGGAATATTCTAAAAATATTTTGCCTAAAAGTAGTAGGTAAAGGCGTGAGTACACTGTGCAACCATGAAGCGAGACAGGGATACGCGACCGAGGCAGGCGATGGGCGACACCACTTGTCCTTAGGCTTTGTATGGGAGTGAGTTCACGTGCGAGATTGCCACGTGCTATCGAAGACTGCTTGATTCCATTGAAAACATTATTTTTTGGCATCTAGTTGTATATAATTCATTGATAGCCAATCTTTGTTTATTTTTAAAATAATAATATGATATTATCATCATATTCTTCTTCCTGCAATAGTAATTTTGATAACTTAGCTTTCCATTGCAATGTGGAATAATAATTTTCAACAATATTACTGATTTTAATGACTAAAATCAAGGAGAGTTGCAAGCATGTCTCGGTCTAGTGTCGCATTCGCGCGATTAACTCGCACCTTATGAGGAAATATGGGCAGAGAGCGCCCACTGAACTTAGTAAAAAGTAAAAATTGTTTGTTTGGTTGCCTGGGCGTTTCCTTTCTACAATGCCCTATGTTTTTATTTTTTCATTGGTAGTTGTCAAATTTACACTGGGCTCACATATTTGTACACTAGGCTTCTTTTGACAGCGCAATTTTGAGGGTCCTAGTTCTACTAAAGATAATGTATCATAAAAAAGGAAAACATAGGGTCATAGTATCATATATACATATCTTTTTCAATTTATGGAAAATCTTTTAAATTGGTCCAATATTGAAGGAGGAAATAGATCCAAACCTCGAATTACTTCTTTTACTTAGGATATTCCTGGTGAGAGGCCTTCCAATGCAACGTCTTCTGGTTCACAGTTGCCACTCAAGGACTTTTCTGCCCCATCGGCCATCCGTTCTGCAAGCAATGTGCCCTGCCCACTGCCACTTAAGTTTGGCAATTTTTCGGGCTAGGTGGACCGATGACCTGGTGAAGATTGCGGAGATCCGCTGGATGCGAGACGCATGGGACCGTTCAATCTGGCGACGCTTGGTCTTTTGGCTGATATGATGATGACTTAAGATATTCAGTCAGATGTCTGGGACCGCATTTCCTCATAAGGATTCAGGATTGTAGCAAGTGGAGTTCTGTATTTTCTGAACCTACAGAAAAAAAGAAGGATTTATCAATGTAAAAATGTTTTTTTCTCTTAAAACCCAACTTTCCATCAATGAATTTGAATTTTGTAATTGCATAGTAGGTACTTCCAGAGGTTACATCCTGCAAATAATGTTACCCTTTTTATTACGATATTAGCCTAGGTGAAGGAAAACATCGTGAGAAAACCGGCATGTCCTAGAACCAAAATGACATATGTCGAAGACATGTGACATCCACCAACCCGCACTGGACCCACGTGGTGGATAATGGCCCATTCCCTCTCACAGAGAGGAGGCCTGTGTCCCAGCAGTGGGGACATTAATAGGCTGATGATGTGTTTAGCCTAGACAATTCCTAGAAAAAGTGTTTATTATTTCAGAGAAAAACAAGATGCTGTGCAGGGTATGCTCACTTCAGAGAGAAGAAAACTAGAAGACCTGCAGAATGACGTCATGCTTGATGCACTGGTAATTTTCCTTGCACACCTATACTGTCATGTTCACCTGTAAACTTATCTCAATGGCCTTATTTCTTGATAAGAAAAGGCAAAGGGAGTGCTAATACTCTATGCTTATAGTCATGACAATCTAAGAAGTCGGATAGCTATAAAAATACTTAATAATAATTTAAACTTGCTGCTTACGAATGTTACTCGTTGTTACTTATTATAGTGTATGGGTAATATATAAATTAATTAGGATTATGTGATCTACAAAGGTATTGCGGCATGTAAAATGAGAAACATCATCACACTTCTTAGATTGTAAAGACCTCATATAGTAAATACCTATTACACTTGTAGTATTATCGACTACAGCGGCCGCTCAAATCACTAGTGAGAAAAGAGAACCAAGCATTATAGTGCGCAAACTGTAATGTTACAGATTCGAGCATTACATTGGTGAGAAAAGAGAACCAAGCATTAAGATCTATCCACACACATCAGGGCCGTGCCCGGGACGTGACAGGGCCGGGCCCAGTCATTAGAGATATGTCACTGGCCCGTGCACGGACGTGTATGAACGAGTTCATATAAAATATACACAACGATATTTTTTTGAGCCCCTGACGGGGCACGGTCCGTCTAAGTCCCTGGCACGGCCCTGATATGTGTGGATAGACCTTTATAGTGCGCAAACTGTAATGTTACAGATTCGAGCATTACATTATTGAGGGAAGAGAACCAAGCATTATAATGCGCAAACTGTAATGTTACAGATTCGAGCATTACATTGGTGAGAAAAGAGAACCAAGCATTATAGTGCGCAAACTGTAATGTTACAGATTCGAGCATTACATTGGTGAGGAAAGAGAACCAAACATTATAGTGCGCAAACAGTAATGTTACAGATTCGAGCATTACATTGGTGCGAAAAGAGAACCAAGCATTATAGTGGGCAAACTGTAATGTTACAGATTCGAGCATTACATTGGTGAGAAAAGAGAACCAAGCATTATAGTGCGCAAACTGTAATGTTACAGATTCGAGCATTACATTGGTGAGAAAAGAGAATCAACCATTATAGTGCGCAAACTGTAATGTTACAGATTCGAGCATTACATTGGTGACGAAAGAGAACCAAGCATTATAGTGCGCAAACTGTAATGTTACAGATTCGAGCATTACATTGGTGAGAAAAGAGAACCAACCATTATAGTGCGCAAACTGTAATGTTACAGATTCGAGCATTACATTGGTGAGGGAAGAGAACCAAGCATTATAGTGCGCAAACTGTAATGTTACAGATTCGAGCATTACTTTGGTGAGGGAGGAGAACCAAGCGTTATAGTGCGCAAACTGTAATGTTACAGATTCGAGCATTACATTGGTGAGGGAAAAGAACCAAGCATTCTAGTGCGGAAACTGTAATGTTACAGATTCGAGCATTATATTGGTGAGGGAGGAGAACGCTCGTCAGTCAGGGAGGCAGTATTGTAATGTAATGCTCAAAATCGATTCTGAAACCTTACATTACAGGCGAATGTTCGTTGAGTCAGAGAGGCTAATGCTCAAAATCGAGTCGTAAATGTTACATTACAAGAGAGCTATCCAGATGAGGGAGCTTCTTAATACAGAAAGTCAAAGTGCACCTCACCAACATTAGAGGACCGCACTCAAATCTCTCTGCACTCAACTACGACCAGTTGAGTGCAGAGAGATTTGAGTGCGGTCCTCCTTAAGGCTGAGAAACCAGCGCTGTTTTTTCTTGCGGAGACGCACATACTCGCTATCTGCGTCTTCAGACATCTCGTACTTATATTACCCAGGGTTTACCCTGGAGCACAATTTTAAAGCACGCGCGGGTGTGTGTATGTACGCCCGAGACGACAATTGCTATCGGCGTCTTCGTAACCTTGAGGACTCCAGATTCTCAACGCTGTGGGCTCTGGTGGACACAGGTCTGGATAAAATTATCTACGCCTGTGTCTACCATTCGCAGATCAGGATACAACCAGGCTCACAATTATATACTTAGTCAAATAAAAGCCATCTTCCTCTCATCTACTTTTGCAGTACCCGACAGGGTTCACAATGGTCTAAATTTGTAACCTACCATCTAAGTTCACATCATCATCATCATCATCTTCCTGCCCTTGTCCCATGTTACTTGGGGTCGGCGCAACACGTTTTCTTCTTCCATACCGTCCTGTCCCTCGTCACGCTATCACTGACTCCCTTTTCTTTCATATCACTCCTCACACAGTCCATCCATCTTTTCTTTGGCCGTCCCCTCCCTCTCCATCCATCCACATTTATATTCATAACTCTTCTAGTAACATGCGTTTCATCCCGCCTCATCAGATGACCATACCAGGACAAACGGTTTCCTTTCAACTTTTCTGTCACTGGCGCCACTTTCAAACTTCCTCTAATATACTCATTTCTCACTTTATCCATTCTCGTCACTCCGCACATCCATCTCAACATTCTCATCTCTGCTACATGCAATCTCTTTTCATCCATCTTTTTCACAGCCCAACATTCTGATCCATACAGTACGACAGGTCTTATCACGGACTTGTAAATTCACATGTGGAAGCAATAAATATATTGAGTATTGAGAGTACCTCAGTGAGGCGGCTGATGCGGCACAGAAGCGGTACCCTTCCGCCCAATTAGTGATACTGGGGGACTTCAATGCCCACCACCAGGAGTGGCTCTTCCCATACCAGTGCACTGACCATGCTGGACGGGAGATGCGTAAGCTTTCGCTTGCGCTAAACCTTACCCATCTGGTCCAGGGGGCAACAACAACAAAACGAGGGTGCCGGATGTTGATTCGCACATGGCCAATTACTTGGAACTTCTGACAACAGATCCAGACCAATACTCTGTGTCGATAATTTTACCTTTGGGTAGTTCCGACTATTGTCTGGTGAACCAGTCTGTGTCCGTCTACTCCGCCCGATCCCAGCCCAAGAGGCACCCGGCGGGTTTGGCGGTACAGGTCAGCAGATTGGGATGGAATGCGATCTTTCTTCGCATGCTATCCTTGGCAGCCTACTTGCTATTCTTCGGCTGATCCTTCGTCGTGCGCGGACACCGTGACAGGTGTGTTGCGTCAGGGAATGAAGTACTACATTCCGTTCTCTGACGGCGCCAAATGTTGTCGCGCCGACGCGCTCAAACATGAGGCGTACCTGGCATGGGTCGACGCTCGATCGCGCAAAGCGAGTGACGTGGGTCAGAAGAAGAGGGCCTTCAACAGGACTGCCAAGTCCTGCAAGTTGGTGTTGCGACCACATTGGCCGAATAGGGACCAAACTTGCATCTTACCCAGCAGGTGGTAAAGCGTTTTGGTCCCTGGCTATTTCGGTCGAATCGAACTTCTTCCGTCCCTCACTACCACCACTGCTGAAACCCGATGTCGCTGGCCCACTCCGCTGAGAAGGCAACTTTATTTGCCTCTCTTTTTGCGGAATCTTCGCGTCTAAATCCTGGTGATTCGTGGCCCCCTCCTTCTCCTGATGGATGCGAAACGAGTATGTCGGACATGCGCATCCATAAAAAGGGCTTCCGTAGGGTGCTGCGCAACCTCGACGTGAACAAGGCTAGCGACCCTGATGGAATACCAGCTATAGTTCTTAAAAACTGTGCGCCTGAATTGTCTCCGATCTTGACAAGACTATTCCACCTTTCATATGAGACTGGAAAAGTGCCGAATGTTTGGAAGCAAGCCAACGTACAGCTCGTGCCCAAGAAGGGCAGTCGAGCTGGCCTGGCCTACTACAGACCCATCTCTGTAACGTCGGAGCGAGTACTTAACACTGAGCTCCTGGCATATCGTTAGTTTCTAGGTACCTAGAAACTAACGATATGCTTAGTGACCGCCAATACGGCTTCCGCCGAAATTGGTCTACTGGGGATCTTCTAGAGTATGCCATTCACATATGGAGTGAGGCCATCGAGAGGCACGGGGAAGCGCTTTCCTTCTTCCTCGTCATCTTGAAGGCTTTTGATAGGGTCTGGCATGAAAGCCTTATTGGTATGCTTCCTTCATTCGGTCTGCCCGGTGGTCTGTTTGATTGGATTGCAGACTTCCTGAGAGATCGGTCCATTCGAGTGGTTATCGATGGCTGTTCGTCGGACCAATTGGATATTAATGCTGGGGCCCTCAGGGGTCGGTACTCTCAGCAACAATATTCTTGTTGCACATTAACGATCTGCCATAATCCGTCTGCTGTTGCTACTGTTGCTGAGAGATACTTGTCCAACGCACGTGCTACCGGGCCGCAGATCCGGTCTGAGGCCATGGTGGAGCGTTTGAACTTCTCCTTGCAAGCAGTCTCCGAATGGGGCGATGCCAATCTGGTCAAGTTTAATGCTACTAAAACCCAGGCGTGTCTTTTTTGTCAATGTCACCCGGCTCCAACTTTCCTTGATGTAACCGTGCCAATAACGGACTATCTTTAGCTTCTTGGCGTTACGTTGACATCGACTTTAAATTTTAGGCCATACATTGAGGCAAAGGCTCAGCTGGCTGCCAAAAAGTTGGAGATCCTTGCGAAGGTGAGAAGATACTTCACACCGGAACAGCTGCTCAACTTTTATCCAGCGCAAGTTCGCATGCAGTACTGTTCTCATCTCTGGGACGGATCTGCCAAATACCGGCTTGATGCACTAGAGTCGATCGAAAAGCGGGCCAAGAAACTTATCGGCAATAAGGCACTAGTGAAGTCAAAGCTCCAGAGTCCTGACCATCGTCGCCGAGTTGCCAGCTTGTCGGTTTTTTATCGGTTACATTTCGGGGAGTGTGCGATGGAATTACATAATTTAATTCAGTCAGCCCGTTTCATCATCGGACTACCAGACGTACGGCGATGCGTCATCGGTACTTGGTGGACGTCCTACCCTTACGCACATAACGTTTTGGGGACACTTTTATTATGCGTAGGTACAGCTAAGGAGTGGCATTCTCTGCCGGAGTCTGTGTTTCCCGATAGCTACAATCTAGGAGTCTTAAGTCAAGAGTGAATGGGTTTTTTCTAGGCAAGCGTGTCACCTTCGACCACATCATCGCTTACCATCAGTTGCGAGCCTACAGATTATAAAAAAAAGAAAAAAAACCGGCCAAGTGCGAGTCGGACTCGCGCACGAAGGGTTCCGTACCATTATCGCAAAAACAGCAAAAAAACACGTTTGTTGTATGGGAGCCCCACTTAAATATTTATTTTATTCTGTTTTTAGTATTTGTTGTTATAGCGGCAACAGAAATACATCATCTGTGACACAGATAGACGGATCGCGGAGTCTTAGTAATAGGGTCCCGTTTATACCCTTTGGGTACGGAACCCTAAGAAAAAAAGACTGCATTCCATCTTTATAATATAGGTCGGAATGCCCTAAATGACTCACATCAACTCCTATAGAATTTTGTCTGTGCAACACAGAAGTACAGATGTTGGTGTATCAGAAAGGAAGTCTGTGTAGTGTGGTCCCACCATAAACCTGGAAAGTCATCTTAAAAAATAATTTTCTATGGTCTAATTTGGTTTAAAGGGAATTAGTTAATTTTTTATTATTGTTTCAATTTCAGTTGGCAGATATAGCAACAAACAGAGAAAAGCTGGTCACCATATCAAATGCAATGATGTCACTTCACAAGAGGGTACAGTCATTACAGGTAAGCTAGCTTATATAAAGCCACAACATCACTCACTCTCTATTTGAATTTGGACAATACATATTCTGTTGTAACTGGAATTTACTAGCGATCTTTTTTTGTAAAAATCAACAGAATACATAATGCTAAAGGTGATAGTTAAATAACTGCCGATACGTGTAACTTTTCGTAGATTTTGGAATCCAATGTTGCCTTTTTTCTGTTGCGCTAGGAAAACAGACCTGCTGAAATAAGACTTCTTACAAAAGTTTTACAAGTAAGACAGACCTGCTGAAGTTAGACGTCTTACAAAAGTTTTACAAGTATGACAGACCTGCTGAAATTAAACTTCTTAAGAAAGTTTTACAAGTAAGACAGACCTGCTGAAGTTAGACGTCTTACAAAAGTTTTACAAGTATGACAGACCTGCATAAATTAAACTTCTTAAGAAAGTTTTACAAGTAAGACAGACCTGCTGAAGTTAGACGTCTTACAAAAGTTTTACAAGTATGGCAGACCTGCTGAAATTAAACTTCTTAAGAAAGTTTTACAAGTAAGACAGACCTGCTGAAATTAGACATATTACAAAAGTTTTACAAGTATGACAGACCTAATAAAATTAGACTTCTTCAAAAAGTTATCAAAGAAGTTATCCAAAAAGCCATACTTACATTATAAATTCGAAAGTAACTCTGTCTGTATTTTACCTTTTCAAGCCTAAACCACTGAACGGATTTCAATAAATTTGGCAAGGAGATAAATGGCATCCTGGGGATTGACATAGGCTACATTTAGTCTCAAAAAAAAAATTTAGGTAGGGCAGGTATGTAGGATAGGATAGGTAGATATGTAGCCGGTTAAGCTAGTATTAAATAATACATTTTTGTTGTTTACACAGAACCTGAAACTTGTTATTATTACAAGCTTCTATTTAACTTGCAAAGTTGCAATGTATGAATGTATCCGTAACCGGAGCTTCTGAGGGAGATCGAGACATTCTATGGGCAGTTGTACACACAACAATCAGCAAGCCCGTTGCGAAACTAGTTAACGACCCAAGAGCTAGATTGACCCGACAATATAGCGAAGATATACCGGACGTCAGCCTCTACGAGATTAGGATGGCTCTGAAACAGCTTAAAAACAACAAGGCGCCGGGTGACGACGGAATCGCGGCTGAACTCCTGAAGGCGGGTGGGAAACCGGTGCACCGGACCTTCAGAAGCTGGTTGATTCCGTCATACTCGAGTGCAAAACGCCACAGGCATGGTGCAGGGATGTGGTGGTACTCATCTTCAAGAAGGCCAACAATGCCCGGCTGAAGAACTATAGGCCCATGTCACTTCTTAGCCATGTCTACAAGTGGTTTTCAAGGGTCATCGAGGGCGTGTCAGACTTTGACTAAAACCCACCCGTGTTCCTTCAGTTGCTTGAGCCAGGGCCGCGGTAACTATTTTCAAATTTATCCGCATCCCAGACAGGCATCGGCCCTGGCAGACCCCGTCAATTTCGCTGACATCTCTTTGAGGCGCGCGTGGAACACTAGGCGCCGTCGACTCGGGCCTGGTCCTTATCGGGCGGCAAGCTACCCGTTACTCGCCGTCCGCAAGCCCGCGCCTACGGTGGCCGGGCATCGGCACGCGACTCCCGACGCCCGGGTCGTCTCCTGCGGTGGCTTGGGGCGTGAGGGCGCCTCCGTTGCCTGAAGAGTATAACCTGCATCTCTGTTTAGCGTTTTTGGACTACGATAAAGCCTTAGATTCGATCGAGACTTGGGCTGTACAGCAGTCTCTCCAACGGTACCAGATCGACTACCGGTACATTGAGGTGTTGAAGTGATTGGATTGTACAAAAACGCCACCATGTCAGTCCGTCTTCAGGATCAGACCTCGAAATTAATCCTACTCCATCGTGGCTTGAGACAGGGAGACGTAATTTCTCCGAAACTGTTCACTGCTGCGCTGGAAGATGTATTCAAGCCTCTGGACTAGGCATCAACGTTAATGGCGAGTATATCACTCACCTTAGATTTGCCAACGACATAGTGATCATGGCTGAGACCATGGAGAGCGTCAGTACAATGCTCGATGACCTCAGTAGAGCTTCCGAAAGAGTGGGTCTTAAAATGAACATGTAAAAAACCAAGGTCATGGTGAATGATCATGTAACACCCACTCCTATCAAGATCGGAGACTACACTCCGACTATGTCTACCTGGGACAAACGATTCAGTTGAACTTCAAGAAAGAGGATAACCGTCGAAGCCGACTCGGCTGGGCAGCGTTCGGGAAGTTGCGCGGTATCTTCTCGTCCAACTTAACACAGTGTCTCTAGACGAAAGTCTATGACCAGTGTGTATTGCCAGTGATGACATATG
This sequence comes from Orthosia incerta, assembly GCA_948252205.1. Taxonomy (NCBI): domain Eukaryota; kingdom Metazoa; phylum Arthropoda; class Insecta; order Lepidoptera; family Noctuidae; genus Orthosia; species Orthosia incerta. The sequence continues at coordinate 26,230,692 of OX411758.1, forward strand.
GCTCTGAGACGTGGTTGCTTACAATGGGCCTCATCAGAAAGCGTACAGTCACTCAAAGGGCAATGGTGAGTATTATGTTCGGCGTTTCCTTGCGTGATCGAATCAGAAATGTAGAAATCCATAAGAGAACCAGGGTTACCGGCAGTGGGCAAGGCACATTGCTCGCAAAATGGATGGTCGATGGGGCAGAAAGTGGCGACCGCGAACCGGCAGACGTTGCGATGGAAGGCCTCCCACCAAGTGGAACGATGACCTGGTGAAGGTTGCGGGGATCCGCTGGTTGCGAGATGCACGGGACCGGTCAATGTGGCGACGCTTGGGGTAGGCCGTTGTTCAGCAGTGGACGTCTTTCGGCTGATATGATGATGATGTATGTATATATGTAAGTGTGTTCGGGTCAAATATTGCAACTAAATTTTAAAGCCGTTATCCTCCACTGATTAAGATGAAATTTTGCATACACGTTTAGTTTGGATGACAATGCATCGTTAGCTAAGTGACTTCATTCTAAATCCAGTATGGCGGACGGCCCAAGATGGCGGACTAGTTATCTTTTGTGCACTGCCATGATATGGGTATCAAATGAAAGGGTTTGCTGAGAAGAATACGAAGAAGCTTGTTTTAAAAAAAATAGCGTTATGTATACTTTTATTTTTCTTATCATTTGTTTTCTTAATTCCAGACAAGGGCAGCAAATGTGGAGAAAGCAGCTAAAGTAAAGGCAGCCAGCAAACCAGGAGCATCTAGCAGCTAGTCTAATCTTTTAGAATTAATGGAAATAAACTACCTTTTATGTTTAAAAAGATGAACACAACAAAAAATTATAAACACTGGCAAATTCTATCTTGATGTAACTGCCAAGCAGGTTTAATGAAGCATTACTACAAGGCAGAGGAAGGTACTCCGCATACGTAATGGGAAACAATATAGAATCACAATATAACAAAAATAAACCGGCCAGGTGCGTGTCGGACTTCGCACATTTTTGGTTCCGTACCAAACCGCAGAATCAAGTTGGTTGATTTGGTTGAATAAGAAAAAATCTTTTTTTACAATAAAATACAACCGACGTTCAATTTTGGAAGTCGGTGTTCCTGTTATCGTTTCTTCGTTTTTTGACACCGCTTTCCGAAATTGAAATTATTTTTCACTTTGTTCTTTGGAAGTCGGTTGTATTTTTTTTGTAAAAAGTTTTTTATTTTTCACATTTTAGTGGTACATAATGGACAAGTTCTTTAGTAAAGTACCTATAATGCCCACAGTGATGCCAGAATAGATTACCTGAATAACATGTAACTTGCACATAACCAGTGAAATGAGAGTGTACCAGGGTGAACTTTTTTTTTTTTTTTTTTTTCATTTTAGGAAAGCTTACAGACTAATAACAATAATATACAACTAAATTGCTAATAACAAGCTTCCACAGATAAACTGTACACATCTCCGTATCCCATTAGAGCATAATGGCTTCTCATGTTTTCCAATATTTTTTAAAACAATAAATACATTATTTATGTACTCAACGAGCTCTAAACAACAATACACCACTCGATGGGGTAGTTCAAAATATTTTTGACAATTTGTATGGCTTTGGGTCAACATGATACTTATACTGTTAATTTGAAGACTGTAGTTCTAATCGTTTGGCTGTAAAACCTGTTTGAACCCAAGTGCGAGTCGGACTCGCGCACGAAGGGTTCCGAACCATTATCGCAAAAAACGGCAAAAAAGTCACGTTTGTTATAAGGGAATAAAAATTAAATATTTATTTTATTCTGATTTTAGTATTTGTTGTTATAGCGGCAACAGAAATACATCATCTGTCAAAATTTCAACTGTCTAGCTACCACGGTTCACGAGATACAGCCTGGTGACAGACAGACAGACAGACGGATCGTGGAGTCTTAGTAATAGGGTCCCGTTTTTACCCTTTGGGTACGGAACCCTAAAAATGGAAGATGTGCTGAAAACTATTGAGGATTCCTTAGGAAAAATAAATTGTAGTTCTAAAAACTAAAAAACACGCTTTAATGTTAAATTTAACTACAAAGTCGCTAATCCTGAAGATCCTGGTAAGGATAATGGGACAAACTATTTAAATTATTGTATTGTCATCGGTCCTTGATAAGTGTGCAAAGTTTCAAATCAATGCGACGTTTTGAAGTGGGTGAAAATCACGTTTAAAGATTCCGTTACATTGATACATAGATTCATAGATACATACATACCGAGCTAATAAAAGCGTGTTAAAAAAGGGACGGATTGGCAAAATCTTAATTACAGTTAGTACTAGGTCAATAGTAGCTGGTAATGCAATGACAGTTCGATTCCAACTTAGTGCCGGGCAGCCGGCTTTGAACACTCTACGAGTCGCTGCGCAGTAATAAATTCATGTGACATGGGAGATTGGGGTACCGCGCTGTGAAAAACGCATTTCACAGCTGCCATTAAGTTAGATTCTACTTATACTTGACATTCAGAGTGTTTTTTTTTTTCGTTTTGTTGTCATAAATAATTATTTATTGATGAGGCTAAGGGCCGGCCACTCACTGAAGGCATGGCACGGCAAAGGATTTTTCGTGGATTTTCGACATTATTTCAATGAATTTACTGTTGAATTGATTTCATTTCTACAAGAATGCAGCGGCAGAATGATTTGGTATGCTGAAAAGTTCCTTGCGGTGCCGCGGCAAGTTCGAAAATTATTTGCCGACGAAAAATCCTTAGGCTGCCTGTCCACTTGGCGCTGAGCGGAGCCAACCAATTGAATTACATAAAAACTCCGCTCGCGTTTAACTTCACCAACGAAGCATATTCCAGTCCAATCCTGAACATGGGCCTCTTTCAAGTTACACTACACTCGGTTTTGAAACCTAAAAAGAGGTTTCCCCTTACTGTCACCAGACGGCGCTTATTCAGTTTCAATACAAATTGACGTTAATGTTAACTCGAATGAGCGCGAGTAAAACTTACACTAAGACCACAGGACACCGTCTCGGTGCACTGCTAGAGAGGACATGTCAAAACTTTCCATACGTGCAACAGTGTCACTTGTTACACGCACTGTTAGGTGTCTAAAGGTGAACGCGCACCAATCCTCACCGAACGCGCCGTACGCATAGTATCCACTTCTGTACATCTTGAACAATAGTTTCTATACGGATACGGATGACGTCTCCGCGCCGCCCGCATTGAACGCGCCGAATCTGATGACGTCATCCGCACGCGCTTGTGGAATCCGTATACCTACAGCATTTTGCTGAAATGCGGCGCGGATAGGTGCGCGAGGCTGCATACAATTTCATGTTAAGATTTATAAAATGCGATGACTGCGGCGCGTGCGGTTCCTGCGGTGCGTCTAGGTGCCCGTTCACCTCAAGCACGCTCGGACAGAAGCGAAGCGACGCGTCGGTCCAAAAGCATAGCATATTGAGCCCTATATCCACAACGTAATGATCACATTTCTAAATAACTAAAATGACAATAGGATTCTAAAATTTAAAGGTCGAATGCGCCCGTCTTATTTATTTTATCGTGACATGAATGTGAGCATTACTTCGTGAAGATAAGGTTCAATATGCTATGTACGTTCTTAGAAATTCGTTTCGACTCGCGTCAATGTGCTTCGACTATCTGTAATGTCAATAAAAGTGTACGTTTATGAAATATAAATAACCTCTTTATAAGCTTATTAGTTATTTCTTCTGTAATAGATTGTTGACTTTGTAAAATAGATATTTATATACTATTAAAATGTATTGAAATCAATTAGAGTGTACCTGTATTGTGAAGCATAATTATATACTTAGTTCATGATTTGAAATATTATTAGAGCCCTATTTATCTATGAGAGCAGTGGTGTCTCAGTGGTAACAAACGCGACTTACAAGTTGTTGTTACCGAACACAGGCAGGTGCGTTAATTTTTGTAGATTATTTCATCACCACTACTCTCAAAACCGTGAAGGAAAACATCGTGAGGAAAAACGTCTTAGAACGAAAAATTCGAAGGCATGTGACATCCACCAACCCGCACTGGGCCCGCTTGATAGATTACGGCCCATTCCCTCTCACAGAGAGGAGGCCTGCAGGCACAACGGACCAAATGGGAGTCTTAAGATTACACTAGTCGAAAATTCTTCCATACAAACGTAGTCTAGGGATTATTCCACTGTTTGACGATGTACGTTCAAAATTAAAAGTGATATCAATTTGTCTCATCATTATCTAGCCCTGTATGGAAGCAAAAAGGTAAAAAAATAAAACATTTGAAAGTTATGAGCGTCGAAAGTACCACATTTCGACACTAATTTTAACGCATTTTTGGGCGTGAATAAATACCATAAGAAGACGGAAAATTTGAAAACGGCCTCCATACAGGGATAGATTAGTAGTTCAACAATGCAAATAATTTTATTTTGAACAGATAAATTTAGTAGTTTTTTCATGATATCTAGACTGCCAAAGGTCTGTTTATAAAATTTCGCGCGCTCGGTTTCGTCCTAAATCATTATCCATTTCGCTACAAATTTGCAAAAGTGTGTATTCGTACGCGAACTAGCTTCCTACTGCTCATCACAGAATTTATCTCTTCCGCACATGTTGTCGGTTGATATAAAATGCATTTTAACCCCGCGCACAAAATAGTTCGTGCCGTTGACTAGTGTAACCTTAAGTGCGGCAAAGGGGGTCCATCAATGATATTCTAGTAAACAGATATTTTATGAGCGCGCGCGTTGTGAAGACTCGAATACGTCCTAATTGGGACGTATAGTCTTTAGTCTATGTCACGCTTGGCGAAGAGCGATACGCTTTGTTGAATCAAATACAAAATTTAAAAAATGCCATCGTGTGTATTTAGAAAGTGTACCAATTATGATACGAAAGTACATAAAACAGAAGGGATCTCATACCATATGTAAGTATGCACTACACCTCAATTTAATAATTTATTTTTTTATTTTCCTAATATTCTGATATTTGAAGGTAAGAAAAAAGCTTTGGTGGTCAGAATAATGTTTGTTTACATTCACAAGCAAGTGACAAACACTAGCTGTCTCTTTTTTTCTTATTGTTTTTATCAAGCCATCCCTTTCGACTTGTAGTGAAATGACAGATGAATGAAAAGTGTATATCTGTGCTGCCGCTGCTGCGCGGAACACTTTTCTCGAGTGTATAACGTATCTTACTAGAATTCATTGGGGTCCATCTATGAACGCAATACATTAGAAGACCTTTTCATCTTATTATGTATTTACTTTTATGACTAAGGCATAAGGTTCAAATTCAAATAATTCTACAGTTATCCTTAATGTAGGTAAATAGATATTTATGTATTTACTAAAAATAAAAACAATTTTTATTGAAACTTTATTTATTTTAAACTTAAATTACAATAAATCGTAAGTACTATTTAAAAATAAATATTATATTTTACTTAATCTATTATATTAACAACTAAGATATCGTAAGGTTACAGCCATACGGCAACTGGTATAAAGAACAAAAAATATAGAGGGCGCTGCTATCGCTTGACCCACAAAATCATAAGGATTATAATTATGTACTTTTAACATATTCTTTTTTTGTATTTAACGTAATTAATTATATAAAAAGAGAACGATGTATTTATTGAACTGTTGTTATAGAATTTCTGTTTTATAAATGTTTCAACAATTATAATTAAGCCAACAAAGACCGTAACATGAATTCACCTTCATTACGAAAAAAATATGGAGTTATACAGTAAGAATGGCGTCATCTCTCTTTCAAACTGAAACAATGATGGCTTCAACAACTCTAAAGGCCTCAAGTTTATACTTTGGTCACTAACTGGTTGAAAAAATATCTTTTCTAATATTTTTAGGGCATTGATACAGGAGCAGATTGTGGTGAAAACAGACTTGTAACTATCAAAGCGTCATCTAGTTTACGTAGACCTTATTTAACACAGAAATATAGTTAATACGTATGGGCCATGACTCATAATAGTGTATGAAACTTTTATGTGTGCTTATAGTAAATCTGTGGCACCATTTTTTTTCTATATCAATTTCTAAAACTGAAGCTCTGGCCGAACTTTGGCAAATCCTGCGCGGGACGCGACTCCTTTCTAATTCAAAAGTTACGCGAGTATTTGCGCCAAATTTAACTGGTGTTAAATTTGGCTCAAGTAATCGCGCAATTAATTGTCTGACTGTATGGAGATCCTTACAATTGGTTGACAATCGGCGTGTATGAATTTCGTCCAGCATGGGATTCGCCCCAGTTTCGCTAGAACTTTAATCGGTATCGTTATCGGTAAATATAAAACTGTTATTAAAATAACGTTATCGCTACACTAACAGTTATTGTCTATATGCATATTTTGAGATATCACTTAATCTAAAGTTTAAATGTGCCTAAGACTAGTTAGATTTCTTTAAGTAACTTAATAAGTGTCCACATCTAACATGGCAGATAAGATTCACAAAAATGATCTACTGTACAATAAATATATGATTATAATAAGAAAAATAAAAGCATTATTTTTTTGGAATTTTTTGTTTTTATTTTTTTGTGTTGGTATTATTTTTGCTACTCACTTTTTCTTGAGTGGCGTCACTGCGCTGTCAATGATTTGATAGAGAAAGTTGCAAGTGCAAAAAAAATGTTTTCCTTTTTTTTCATTTCTCGTTTCGATTTTTCGATAATTTAAAAATGTCGATATGCTTATGAATTGAATAGTGACTACGCCAATATAATTCGTAAGATTAAACATATTAAAATATAATTTTAATCTCTTAATACCTAATCGGTCGGAGATCGTACTCTAAATAATTTAATCGCCGGTTTAAACAATATTGTTATAATTATACTGGATTTTGATTAGCGAAGATAATCCCTACTTATCTACATTCAAATGTGCTTGAAACATTTTTCAAGGCACTATAATTTCAAAAATACCCTTTACAAAACCTTAATTTCAGCGCCGCTAAGTCTACTTTTTGCGATTAATTTTAACCATATCTATTTAAAAATCCCTAGATATCATACTGGCACCTTAATATGTGCTTTATAATGATTTCCCGAATTACGGCCAAACTAAAAAAGACTACTTGAATTTCGACAAAACTCAACAATCTACCCTTATTTCGACAAAGCTCAAAATTTCTACTAAACGCAAAAATTACTACCCGCATTTTGACAAAATACTTTCCACAACCTTCATCATCGTAAATTATCTTCGTTAACCAAATTCCCTGGTACTATTCAGCAGTAAGATCCCCCTGTTGGTATTCACCAGTCTCGTGGTGACGCACAGTGGGTTGACCAGGTGGATTGGATGTTATTTGCGGAGGTAAGCCTCGGTGACGTCACTCAGGACGGTCACCACGAACGATTCGATGCCTGATTCGTTTACGCCGCGAGCGATGCGGAAGTATCCATCTTCGCCCCATTGTGTGCCCCAGCTGTTGGCAACGATCTGTGGAGAGAAAATTCGTGTTAGAAATTGGTTTTTAGTCTCATCGGTCTGGTGTTAGTTCCTAAAATAGACGGGAACGGGTTAAGGTGATTGCTTAGGACTTAAATCATCTTCTGGTAAAGAGAGCTTAACTGTAAAGCTGTATTGCAAGGATCTAGTCACACTCAAGATGTATTGTTCTACCTTTTCTGTGTCTTAGCTAGTATCTAAATTGATTTCTTGAAACCTCGCCTCTTTATAGGAGCACCTACTTTGAGGCAAATTCAAAGATTCTGCCTCAAAATACTTTCTTTTTGGAGCAATGTTTGTTGGTAAACCTCGTTAGTTCCTTCTTTTTATTATTTGTTGGATTATTTCTAGGTTTCCTGTTTCCAGGCCTTCGTATTGGTTAACAACACTTTTAGTTCTATCCCTAAAAGATAAATTTTGCTTAACAATTTTACATACCCAGTATTTCTCTCCATTCTCCTCGCCCCAACCAACGATCCTGACGCTGTGCAGACCCTTCAGCTCGTTGTTACCGAACCTCGAACGGCGGTAGATACCGTCTTGATAGTGGAAGAAGTCTTGGTAGACCGTCATTATAGCTGGAAGGAGAAACAGTGGATTTTAGTGTTAGGTGGCATAGAAGATTTAGAAATTAAGTGAAGTGGGTAAAGTGTTTGTCAGAGGTATTGCATCGATGTTGCCACCATTTATCTTTCTGGGAAAAGGCCTTCCGTCCCTTTTCAACACACAACTGTCCCCTAATGTCGCGGGTCAGACCCTCCGGTAAGAGTCAACTAAAGTCATTGCCAGAAAACAAAAGAATAAAAGTTGTTAACACCTGTCTACCAATGTGATCCAATATTTCAAAACGATGCAAAAAAAATGTAAAGGCAGTGTCGCTAACACAATCAAAACAAACGTATCGCAGTAAGGGGCGTGCTTGACCCTTTCACTTGGCATTCAGTAATGAGTAAATATAAACGCGTTCACCGATTTACGGAAAATATTGTTCTTTAAATGGAAGAATGGCCTTCAAGCAGTTGACTTTTCTAGTATGGGTTTATGTTATGATATACTTTTTTATATAAATCACGCACATAAGCATCTGATAAAAAAAGAAACTATCTAAATGCGCAATATTGTTGTTTTCAAAACAAAATTTCTCAAATTTTTTCGCACGCTGAAATTGTCTATCTTATCAGTCCCCAAATAGTTATCAAAACACATTCTGATCTATCCAAGAATTTTATCACAACTAGATTGTGACTCATATCAACCATTACAAGGAAAAATTATGTGAGAACTAAATTGGCTAGAGTCAGATGACATCAATAATATGTGATAACTAAACTTGGTTAGAAACAAGCCATTTTAAATTACTGGCTGAAAGATTATAAGTATACAGTTGTTTGTCGGGCTTTTTTCTGTGTCTATCTTCATTCTCATTTATCAAAGATCTACTTTCCCCCTTTTCTACTACTGCAGACCTGCTGAAGATTATCTTTTGTCATGTCGTCTGCTATTGCAATAAATTAGCTACGAGTATCACTCAAAAATATTGTTTTTCAAACAGGGCAAATTACAAACTAAAATACAAACAACAAATATTTGTATGACCTATAGATTGTTGTTCCGGCTCTGGGTGTTTGTGTATGTGAGTTTATATGTTTGTAAACGCACCCACGATACAGGAAGAAATTCCTAGTGTGGGGCAACGATTTTTTCAAAAAAAAAAAAAAAAAAAAAAAAAAAAACGTATTCTTTTTCCTAATGAGGATTAATGAAAAGAGACTTGGGCTCAAGCAAGTCCTTATTTTTCTAAAAATGCGGTTTTTTCAAACATTGGCATTTCGGCAAGAACTGCAAATTTTTTGTGCGTCTACTTCGACAAGGTGAACCCTAATTTTCTTTTGTAACGACACCAATATGGCGCCCTCATTCATAAAGATAACTGTCGTAATTCAAATAATAAAAATTCTTCGCAAACAGTCCTCAATGAGGCTACTGTAAACTGTAATCTCGTAAAAACAGTGAAGCACTGATTTTCTTATCTTACAGACAAGGATACCCATTTATTATATTTGTTTGATGATAGCAACACGAAGGTTGAAAAATATATTAAAATAGTTAGATAATCTCTTATGATTGAAATCACTGTTCGAATGATAATTCGATAAATTACACTAAGAATATTTTTACAGTATCGTAAAGCAAACATTTTTGTTATCATTATTTTAGTCACGATGATCAAAGTTTATTCTCAAGTGATAAGTTTCTTGGTTTCGGCATATAAATTATGACGTTTTATGAAGAGGCATTAGCCCTTCATAAAACAAATACAAATATTTCTTGGTATACAGGCACATGAAATTTTGTCTCTGGGATTCCGACATACCTACCGCAGTGTTGCCTTCTGCAATTACTTGAGCCTTCTGTATCAACTTATTTCATAGACATATTAAATAGTATGGACTGAAAATACCTACAAAAAAACGTGCCTACCTAAACCTTAAAATGGCACTTAAAATGGCTTCCGATGCTATGGTTGTGTTAATAACGGAACACACACACATTAATAATACAAAAAGTAAACAACCATTTGACAGTCCGCGAACACAACCACAAAATCCGTCACATAATATGGCGAATATGGCACGTACCTTCACGTACCTTATCACTACGTCATAACAAAATGTTACCTTAATGAGCAACAACTGAACTATTGTTGTCTCTTTTGTCAAATACGATATCTACATTAGAAAGAATGAAACAAAACGATGTTTCACATTCTGTATCGTATTTCACTCAAATTTTTATAAGCTAATGTATGTATAGAACATCGCGGCGCCTCCATATTTTTCCTAGCTCAATGACTTATTTAGCCTCCCGCCAATGCTACGAGTATGAGTATGTCATAGGTATTGTTCTACGGATACATAAACTATTGCCTATACCACAGTGGAGTATGCAGAAACAACAGAACGCCATCTGCTACGAGATTTATATATTCTACCTAATCCTTTTGCTTCGTTTACGGTCATAAATCTGGTCATAAAGGCACGCCGGTTATGAGTAAAAAAAACTTTAAAAAGAAATCTACCTTGCACAGGTCCAGACTGCATGATATCGAACATCACGTCATGTTCCTTGATCAATCTGCCGGGGGGTCCGACCTTGTACCTCGAAGTGCGCTGGGGTACCACAGGGGTGCAGCGATCAGTCAAGAGGTTGCCTCGCTTCTTGAAGGGACACTTGGTGATCTTCGCCGTGTAGGGGAAGCAGTCTTCGTCTACCAGCCTGGTGATCGGAAAGATAAGATATTAGCTTGGAAATTTGGATTGGATTAGACTGATTTCGTAAAAGAAGTAGATAATGACAAAGTATTACCGCACAAGATATTTTTTCGGTGTCATTTGACATGGATTGGGACTTGGGTAATAGCACCACATCAAAGGAGTTGGTACCGATGCTTATGAATCGGAAGAAATTTGAGCGCAAAACTAGAAGATTAGCACTTGCTGTTATCAGCGGTATTCCGCGTTCTACTTTTTTCGCCTATTCTGAGTAATTTTTTAGCAAGTTCTGCTTATTATCTTTATACTATGATAATCACATAGCTCATTTCATGCCAACGGGAGCAAACAGGCTTCTTTCTTACTGGTCAGTTTCTTGTCACAGGAGAAGAACCTTAATATTTTCCACTTAAACTTACCCATGGTTCTTGGCGAACATCCAGGCAGTATCGATGTTTCCACCGTGACATCCCTGCTGTTGCCTCACATTACAAGACAGGAGTGTCTGAGGACTCAAGATCACCTTTTCAGCTCCGTTGGACTGGATTGCAAATCTGTTGGCAAAGATATTTGTTTAGCGGTTAAAGCACGTCAAAAATTTACGTTCATCTTGGACCTTATGTAATAATTATGTTGTTGTAAAGTAACATCTTCGCTGTCGTGTAATTTTATGTCTAATGAAAATATTTTTAGGTCAAGTCCGCCTCTCTATTCACCACTGCAACTTCTTTTAAGACAAAATCTCGACAAATTCAGTGTCTTGGATTCCGCAAGTAAATAAATCACAAAAATACAACGGAGGAGTAAGAAAAACATAATTTCCACTTCCCTCCTTGTAAAATACTAGCGGACGCCTCGCGATTTCACCCGCGTAGTTCCCGTTCCCGTAAGGATAAAAAGTAGAGTATGTCAATTAAGTAGAGTATGTGTATTAGGCTACTTTGCTTCCCAACGGTGAAAGAATTTTTGAAATCGGTCCAGTACTTTTTTAAGTTTATTCGTTACATACAAAAATACAAATCTTTCCTCTTTATAATATTAGTATAGAGTATATATGAGCCTCATGATATTATGTTCTTTGTGTCCTCTATTTCTGTCTTAGATTTGATGATTTCTTTTTCAACCGACTTAAAAAAAGAGGAGTTTCTCAATTTGTGTAAGTATGTTTTTTTGTGTACTTATTACGCGATTACTCCGTCCTTTGTAGTGTTTTTTTCCCGTCCGTTACTTTTTTTTTGTTAAAAAGTTTTTATACCGAAATTTAGGTCCGCGATATCCCTGATGAGCCCGCTCCTGACTCAATTTCGGTATAACATAAATTGGAGAGATATTAGACTTAACTTTGCATCAAAATTTTAGCAAATTGGACGATAACCGACTATCTAATCCTCCCGCTAAACCATATATAGGAGCACGCTCTACATATTCTGATAAAAACGTTTGACTACACCATAATCGGTGTCCCACTTCGGCAGGATAAAATTGAGCATACAAATTATAAAATTTGACGTTTCCATTTGAATAAAACAACCACTATAAATCAGAAACCATTTCGAAATCGTCACGATTCCGTGACCAATCGAAAGTGCAAAACAAGAAAGCACGTTTCTGAAATGGCATGGGGTTCGTCTTCTGCTCAATACTTACGAAAATGGTTTTAATAATGCTCAAACGTACTGCATTGGTATTATTTATCTAGTCCGTTATCGTAGGTATACAGGACTTACGGACCATTACTTAACAAATTTATCTACCTCAAGCATATTTGTGGGTACATCAAATCAAATCAAATCATATTTTATTTGTGTAACATAGGTAGTAAATACAGTTCTTAAATTAAAGTTCCTAGGTCGCTATGTTATGCCAAGAAGCGTACAAATATTATGGTAATATGCGAAATACGAAGAAAAATAAAATATTAATCATGCGAAAGGTAAACACAAATTATTTGGTAGGTATGTCAAAATTAATAGAATGTGATAAATAAATAACAACAAAATTATGAATGTCACATTATAGAGTAATTTCTACAGTCAATGCATAAATAATAATCGTAAATTACAATTAGTCACAATATTCAATTAATGATTGTTCCTCCAGTCAAATAAATAGATAGGTCTACATTACATCAAATCTTTGACTATTTGTCTGTTTACTAGTTCGTTCGAGACAAAATATCAATAATCGCGATTAGCTCCATTGGTGTAATCGGCCCTTAGTATCAAAATCCTTTGCGTGGTTTAGACGAAGAAGCGGATAAATCGACAGAGGCAGACAGCGACACTATTTTATAATAATCAGAGTAGATATAGGTGGGTGGCTATATCCTTATTACAATCATCATAATAGACGGCTTTGCCCATTAATCAATCAATATTACCAGTGAGTATGTATATCAATCTTGCACAAAACAGACAAAATCTTGCTCCATTCACCCGCAAACAGCAGCCGAATTGCGTAAGTATATTATCCAAAGCAAAAGAATCGATTCTTTCCCAAAACCGTCTTTACGTAGTGCATATTGATACGAAAAGTCGTTTTTGGGAAGGAATTGATTCTTTTGCTTTGGATAATATACTTACGCAATTCGGCTGCAGATCTTAACTTCAGTTAGAAAACAAATCTCGTCAAAGCTCGCCTTAACTTAAACATTGCATAGCGATCAATCAAACAAAAAAAATAAACCGACTTCCAAAAAAAACACTAGGTATAAAGTCTTTTCCAAAGTCGGTGTCAAAAAGTGTAAATATTTCTCTTTTTAGTTTTGGTACCTTCCTCAAATTTCCATGAGAATCATTTATAGACAAAGTACATCTCATGACGATTCCAATAAGCCCAAACATGACTAAATTACGTTGTTTTGTTTCGGAGTTCCAGTGCCTACCTTCCGGCTTCATCATAAGATCAGTTTGATGGTATCATTTTCACCAGTACCATTTATTTATAAGTCATCACAGTAGGTTAACTATTCGAGATATCTTATACCCGTGACATAGACTTATCATTAAGGAGTTCCAGTGGCTTCTGCATCAGTTCCTCTTAACCAAATGATACTTTCTGAATGCAAATGATTACATCGTTGATGAAAATACCGAAATCTCTATATGTATCTATGTCTATAATATTTGTAGAGTTTCCTCGATTTCCATGGGATCCCATCATTAGATTCTGACTTGGTGATAGTGGGACTACCTCGTGAGTAAACCCATACAAACAAAAAAACATTTTCAAAATCGGGTCACAATTGACGGAGAATTATTTGAACATAAATAAAATAAAACTTGTCGAACATATAACCTCCTTCTTCTTGGAAAGTCGGTTAAAAATAGCCTCAACCCAGCCACAACAGTAAACAATGAGAATAACAAAAGAAACAAGTGATCTTATGCTTCTATATAATTCAACTTTTTGTTGCCTTAAGTTACCTCTACCTGGAACCGACGAAGGCACCCTCGAGCCCAAGGGCCCTCAAGGCTTTATTTTTAGCCCGTCTCAGTTTGCATACGGCGAAATAAGATTCGCATATCATTCTTATATTACTGGCCGTGTGGCATTCTTGAGGTCTGCTTCATTTTTTAATTCTCGAACTTGAGTCCAAGGAATGCGATGGTTAATTTGATCTGAGTTTGTGTTGGAAAATCTTGAAGGTATGAGATAAAATTGATGTTATCGGACCGTTAAAAACTATGGTTTAGATTAGTCATTAATTAATTTAAAGAACCAACAAGCCGCCTGGGGCTTTCGAGATATCCCAAAGCAATAAAAATAAATGATTTCGGTGACCCTGTACCGCTGTAGTTAATTGCAGATTACGTGCCCTGCACGAGCAAAATGATGTAGATATCTAGTGCAGCTTGGAGGACTATATGGAACATTTTTGACTGCAGGCATCGAAGAAGACAAACAAAATTACTTGGTTTAGATAATACTAAACTTTTCAGAGCGGAATCGATATGTTACTTTGTAATCTTCCTCATGAAGCATGGACAATGTTTTGCAAAGTAGAGACTTTGTATTTCGAAATTGCCTTTACAGATACAGATTATGGAAAATGGAAAATTAACATAATCTAAAGTGGTGCAACTACCACTGTCAATACACTAAAGCCTTCTGGTTCCCATCTCATCCATGTCTCAACAATTTAGGTAGATACGTCCAAGTTAGGTCTTCCAATCAACCTTTTATTATTAAGAGCTCTTAGTGTCCTCCCATTATTTCCAATATTAGTCAAATCCTTAAGACGACGACTTTTTTCGTTTCACATCTGCGCGACCCAAAATTTTGTAGTTTTTTGTACTTTCCTTAATATTCTACGATTTAAAAAAAAGGCTCAGATCAAAATGTAGATAATTAAATTGTCTTTGAAATGGTGTTGATTTTATTAAAATACGCCCAGCGGTTTTGTTGCGATTGTCGTGTTTTTGTCCGTTTTAGACATAACTTTACAAATTAATTACACTATGTTATACGAATAAAACTCAAAATGTTCTCAGATCAAATTATTAAGAAAATGATCTAATGCAACATATATTTTTCCAAAAAATTATGACTAGTCGTTTAGACGTGATTCTCATTTTAAAATCAGCTACTCAAGGGAATCTGCGCCTTAAGGCAGGAGTCCAACTCGTCTCGCCGATACCTTTAGGGTCTACCACGTCGCCAGTTTCTAATGTTTGGGAGCTAATCTGTGGCTATTTCCGTTCAGTTATCTTGTGGCATTCGGCAAATATGGCCAATCCAATTCCATTTTTAATTTGGCAGGCTGTGTTGTCTACATCTGCAATTTGAGTTTTGAAACGAAGTACTATACCGACCAGTCAACCTTAGAAGACGATAAACTTACCTATCAGAAACAATAGTAGCCAAAGACACAGCCCAGTCGGATCCGCACCAGCCCTGGTCGACGATGGGTGAGATGTAGTTCCTCCAATGTGATCTAGCGTCGAACTCGCGAGGGTACTGGATATCCTTGTCAATGTTGATGGGGCCGAGGCGGGCTGTCTCACGGCTTAGCGGAAGGGTACCTGGAATTAAAAAAATATGGATAATCAGAACAAACAGGAGGCTTTTCGTAAGAAATTGGCAAGGGTTAAGAAGGATTCGTACACATGGTTTTGATTGGGGAAGCAGGATTAGCTTTTTATTACAATGCAGGAGTGTGATATTCGCTCCAGATAATTGTATGGTCTATGGATAGTGTTTATGCACGAGCGATTTGTGTCTGACCTCTGATCAGAAAAAATCTGACCGAAATGTGGCAGACATAGTGTAATGAAAGAATAGGGAGTCCGTGACAGTTGAAAGGATGGAATAATGGAAGAATAAAACGTGTTGCGCCGACTCCAAGTAACATGGGAAAAGGGCAGGAAGATGATGATAATAACAGAAATCCGACCGTTGCAGTCGATTCGTCTTTAGGTTCACAAAAAGGCATTTTTACTTTATACGTACAGGAAAGGGCAGTATTTCGATTTTCCATTTAATGAAACTTTAAACAAGCTAAGAAAACCACCTTTCCATAGCGGCGAAGGTATTCAGTGTTGTGTCTACATAGGCATGGTTCGACATTCAATCGTACTAAGTAAGCCAAATCGTCCTTTCTCATAGTGAGCTATTGTATCTAAGCCCACTTATTCTTTTATTCACTCAATTCAAACCAGTCTTAAACCACAATGAAAGCCTCGGGCGATACCGTAAACACAGATCTGATTTCATTGTGATCGCACCCGCGACTGACTGAACACTTTCTCCTTTTGTTCAAACTTGTATAGCTGTCTAGATCGATCTACTTTCGAGTACTAATGCTGTTTCTATTGCTCTTTAGATTTCAATGGGTTCGCGACTGTTGGCAATTTATTTAGTCTTTGTATTGTTGATATAAAGGCTTTCTGATTAATCTCGTGTTTGGTGCATTATGTAGGTACTAGTTAACAGTTTTCAGCCATCATCATCATCATCAGCCTATTAATGTTCCCATTGCTGGGACACAGGCCTCCTCTCTGTGAGAGGGAATGGGGCGTAATTTACCACGCGGGCCCAATGCGAGTTGGTGGATGTCACATGTCTTCGAATTTTTGGTTCTAGAACATGCCGGTTTCCTCACGATGTTTTCCTTTAACGTTTTGAGAGCAGTGGTGATGAAGTAATTTACACAAAGTAAAGCGCCCGCCGAGCTCGAACCCATGACCTACAACTTGTAAGCCGCGGCCGATACCACTGGGCCACCACTGCTTTCAGCCATAAAATAATCATAATATTGTAATAATTTTTACTGAAGGCATTTTAACTCTCAAGAGGCTCGCGTCGATGTCGCATTTTATCGCCAATATCTATTGCGTATAAGCCAAAATGCCCCCGTACGCACTAGCGGTCGGCCGCCTAATGCGTTTCATTTGAGCGGCCAGCCGCCTGACACGGTTGGATTAGCGCCTGACCGCCGACGGCGGTGAACCGCCAGTGCGTATAAGAATGCGGCCAGCCGCGGTCAACCACAGCGGTTTAAAGTGCGTACGATACCAAGCGGTTGCATAATAAAATGGAGAAGCGGCTAGCCGCGCGGTTAGCCTCCCTCGCGGTTAACCGTTAGTGCGCAAGGGGTCTTAGAGTTTGACCACGGGACAATTCGATAGTGTACGTCAATCTCATACATTTTAGATTTTGCACAATAGTTCGCTGATATAATGCCTCTTGACTGGTTGTATAAGGTCCAGCCTAAACCACTAAAGATAGAAGGAAGATAATGTGTTATCCAAGCGGTGCACTAGTAAATAATCTTTTTGTGAAGAACTCACGAAAAGTTCCAACAGATAATTGAAATTTGTAAGCCAACAAAATCTCTGTTGCAACTATACTAAATTGAAACATTGCATTCTATAATAAAAGTCAACGTAAATGGACACTATAAGTGATAAACTAGACCACAAAATAAATAAATTATTGCACTGATTCACCACATGTAAATTCATCTAATAAACCAGCATTTATTAAGAAATACGAATGTGAACCTTATCTTGAAAGTAATAAAGGAAAAAGTTACTATTCATGGTATGATTTGTAAATTTATAGCTGTCAGGAATAGTGGAAATCATTGTCGCATCGGATTGTATGTCACAACTCGTTTCAAGTGAGCTTTAAATGATACATTGAGATCTTGTTGCTAACCGCTCTCACAGACATTAATTTTATTGGCGGTTGTGTGTGTAACATTAATTTTCGTTAAGATGAGCGTAGCAACACAATAAAACATTGAAACATATTTCTTAAACGTACAAATGACGTGGGTACCTTGCAAACTTTCTGCGTTTGGAAGATGAGACACACACCCATGTATGGAAAAAACCGGCCAAGTTCGACTCGGACTCGCGCACCGAGGGTTCCGTAAAAACCTCAGCTTAAATGTATTATAGACCTGAGTATTTGATATGAATTTCAATTTAATACCTCTACGCGTTCATGAGGAAAGGGGTTGTAAGTTTAACATTATTAAAATTATTTTTATTATATGATGTAACTTAAAATTTACGGTTTACGCAATTTTTAGACGTTGCTTCATACGAAATTTCAAGATACTGAGTTCACGGGAAGTACCCTGTAGGTTTTGATTCCCTTGCGAATGACGAAAATTTGCGGCATAAACGGCTGTATCCTTTGATTACGTTGGCTTAGAAGTTTGATTTTAACAGCTTTAAGGGCAGCACAGTAGACCTGAGTATTTGATATAAATTTTAACTTGATACCTCCACGCGTTCCTGAGAAAAAGGGTCTTGACAGACAAACAGACGTACGGACGGACAACAAAGTGATCCTATAAGGGTTCCGTTATTTCCTTTCGAGGTACGGAACCCTAAACATAGAAAGAAGATCGTTGCTCTGACCTTTAAATCGATACAGGTACCGACATAAGCCAAGGACCTTAACCAACGCTAGAGAACGATATCGTTGGGTATATAGACAATAGGATCAAAGGCTTGCTATATGTAGAAAGACGCACCAACTACCATCCCGGAACCGGCGTATCATCATCATCATCAACATTTCAGCCGAAAGACGTCCCCCAGGCGTCGCCACATGACCGATCCCGTGCGTCTAGCGCCTTTCCCGCAGCCTTAACCAGGTCATTGGTCCACCTAGTGGGAGGCCTTTCAACGTATCGTTTTCCGGTTCACGGTCGCCATTCCAGAACTTTTCGGCCCCATCGGCCATCAGTTCTGCGAGCAATGTGCCCTGCCCACTGCCACTTAAGTTTGGCAATTCTTCGGGCTATGTCGGTAACTTTGGTTCTCCTGCGGATATCCTCATTTCTGACATGATCACGCAAGGAAACGCCGAGCATAGCCCTCTCCGTTTCTCTTTGGGTGACTTTAAGCTTTCTGATAAGGCCCGTAAGCGACCACGTCTCGGTCCCATAGGTGATCACTGGCAACACACACTGGTCATAGACTTTTGTCTTATAAGTCTTAACCGGCGTATATTGCTAGGTAATTCCTTTCTCTGATGACTTGACCACCGGTAGCTTGGACCCTGTTCCCGATACCGGTGGGATTCAGAGCCCTACTTCATCTGCTACTGGATTTAACTACAAGTAGATACTTGTGCCGGTCTTATCCAAGTTCTACCAGTATCAACCCAGTCAGCATCATTCAAGTCATTTAAGATGTGCAAGCGTTGCCACATCGACCGGTCCAGTACGTTTCTCGTCCAACAGATTCCCGCAAACTTAACCAGCAGCCGAATTGCGTATTATCCAAAGCAAAAGATTCGATTCTTTTCCAAAACCGACTTTACGTATTGCATATTGATACGTAAAGTCGTTTTTGGGAAGTAATCAACTTGTTTGCTTTGCAGAATTCACTTACGCAATTAGGCTGCAGGTCATCATCAACACAGTATTAATATATTCTTAGACATTATATACAACTTACCAAGTTTATAAATGAGTCCATCCTTGAGTTTCTTCCCGTGGAACTGCGTGTAGTTGGCGGCTCTCCATCCAAGGCGGGCTTGTCTGACGTTTCTGAGGACTTCATCGTTCATAAGACATGGGTCGTGGTCGCATTCCCAGCGCTCGTCGCCACCATCACTGGGACGCACGCATTCACTGTTGAAGAAATAACTGGGTTAGAGATTTATGGAAAAAAGTAGAATTGGCGTGGCTGCTGCTGTTCTAAAAGATTACAGAATTTGGAGATAGATTTGAAGGTTTTTTTCGTTGAGTAGGAGCTTATGTTATAAATATCTTCGAATACCAGGAAAAACTAAGCTTAAACTTGATTATCTTCTAGACACGAGTAAAGTCCCTTTAGAATCTAAAGGGTCTGATCTAAAGTTTAGATAATTGGAAAAAAACTGGACTTCAACCCGGGCAGCTTCACGTCTTGTATATTGTCAAACGCATCATCGCTTAGCTCAGCTACGATAATGATGAAAAGTGAGGATTTCAAACCTACTCAAACGAAGAGAATAAAAGTATCCTTCTGGAAAGGGCTGGCGTATTGAATAACTTACAATTAACTCGTTGATATTAACTTACTGAAGGATAATACTGTATATCATGTATACAGAAGAAACTAAACAAAGAAAGAGCAAAGAAAAAAAGAAATAAGAAGTAGCAATTCATAAGATAACTTAGGTACACGTGGAAATTATCTTTGATGTGAATCTATCTCTACAAATATCGATCTATCATGCCATTAGAAGCCATGTTTCCTGCAAGGATCATAGCTAAAGCGACAAAATGATGAATGAATCAACACTGTAGGTACCCACTATGCGTTGGCACAGTTCTGAGGCGCGTAACAATAAAATGCTATATTTATCCTAGTCATTCAATACCTTATGACATCATGTTGTCGATACTCAGGGCATAGAGCAGAGCTACGTTAGGTAGAAGGCTAACACCAGGTTTCTAGGGATATGGCTGACCAAAACAAAAATGGCAATTAAGCCGCGGACCTAGTGTGGATTGGTAGCAAATACCACAGTTAACTTGGTCGCTGAAAATCTTTTGAAATCTGCAATGGTTTAACTAGAGTGCCAACCAATCACCTGTACGAATCACGAGATTTTAAATTGCTACATGCTAATAGCGATATTTCAGGATAATACTGCAAATAGTTGGCCTCTAAAAATGAGCTTTCCTAAAACAGAGATCTTAAGCGTTGTTTTGTTCCTAATAAAGTCTGCGGGCCTGCCACTTTCTCTCACATAAAGATTAAAAAATGCAAGATTAAACAATACAAGATTGAAGTCTATCGAAGCGTTTTTGGATAGACATTTCGTAAAATTGTATACTATCGTCACAGAAAAAGCTACAGACCAATGTGTAAACACATACCTACCTATGCTTTTAAAGGCATTGCAGGCACTTGTATGCATATTGAAAATTGGCAATATATCAACGTTGATTTCCCAATTTCTATACATTTTGCCAAGCTTACAAAATTCTAACGACTTTTAAATCAATAAAATAATATCTAAACTATAACACCCAAGCTCACCATGGTCCCTTCAGTCATCAATAAACCTTCTGAACCCATCTGTTTACCATTAACAACTAGGGACGCGACACATCGAGGTCGATACTCGATAATGACATTGTTTATCGACCGTAGGCGTCTGTTTATCGATACATCGCTACAGCCTCAATATGGCGATATTCGAATGCAATGATGAATGATGTACAATGATATTCTGTGATATTATTGTTTTACTATATTGACGACTTGCTTTTTCTCGCGTCTTCGCTCCCGTTGGTTTATTCTGAATTGAGTATTTAGTTAAGAACTCTAATCCCTACTTTAATGACAATAACAGGTTTTCAGGTTACTTAATAGTTTGATAAATACTCAACTTCAAAATATTAATTCAGAAATCGGGGGTACCTAATTAGCGATAATGTAACCTTCTATCAGTAAAATAATTTATGTAATCAG
Organism: Orthosia incerta; assembly: GCA_948252205.1. Lineage (NCBI taxonomy): Eukaryota > Metazoa > Arthropoda > Insecta > Lepidoptera > Noctuidae > Orthosia > Orthosia incerta. The sequence continues at coordinate 26,252,368 of OX411758.1, forward strand.
TTAATCATAATTTCAGACGAAAGATGTCAATTGCTAGACCACAGATAATATAAGGCTAGAGATAGGCCTATGCGCCAAGCGTCGCCAAATCGAACGTTCCTGCGCGTCTCGCATCATGTGGTGTGGACTCACGCTACCTTCAACAGGTCATCCGTGCACCTTGGGAGCGGCATTCAGATACTTTCAGAGATTTACATACAAACATAAAATATCACCTCTTTAATGTATTTAAATAGTAATCATTATTATTGATGATATTCTGAATTTAGCGAGAAACGAGCGTGTATGATTTTATCGGCCTGTCAACCCTTGTTTGTGGTGAATTGATGGTCTGAGACATCTCGGCTGACTTAATAGGTGCGCTAGGTAGTAAAGATGGTGGTGATGACGCCACAGATCTGCCTGATGTAAGTAATGTACCTATTCACACTCCCATTGGCTATTGTTTGGTCTGTTTTGGAGATGTCACTTTCAAAATGAGCTTTGCTAATTGTTTATGATTATATCTTAGCTATTTGGCCAGTATTTGCACTTCCTTTTAAGCTACACCCACGTGAAGAGACGGTTTTGCTTGTCGCTACATACCTAAAAGTCCCCGTCACGACAAGCTATAAATTTTGTAAATAAAGAACTGCTACTAATTTACGTAGCGACAATTCAATGAACAACAAATAATTCCAAATTCATTCAACTCAAAGTAACATACGTGTAATACGAAACTAACGAGCAATTTCACTTGGTCGGGTTATATTTTAGCGATATAAAACGCTGTCGTCTAATGTTTTGTGGTACTGGAACGTTTCATGAGCAACTTTCACGGCTCTGCCTTTGCATCTTTTGTTGATTGAAGTCATCGTAGCTACCAATGGTCGTCGCGAATACACAGTTTTAGTTCGGCGTAGATACTTAAGTATATTTTAGACAAACGCTTAAGCTAGACGCGAATAATAATAATAAAAAATCTTTATTTATCTCGACATCAAAATACAGTGACTATCATAATACCATGTATGGTATGATACCTTAGTTGATGTTCACGAGCTATTCCATGAAGCATCAAGCATTATTAGCAAAAATGGTATTTTATCTGACAGTGACGCCATTTTGCTACAGACACTACATAGGCACGGGATGCCCAGATCTGGGTTAAATAAAGAAGAAAGAAAAATAAAAGAAATAAATAGATGAAAAGTACAGATCGTAGATCATTAGCAATATCAATATTGCGCGGGCGACAGAGTTTACTATCCACCAACACGCCCCGTGGACTCGCTCGCGCCCCACTTTACATATTTTCGCGCCCCCCTAGTGCTCTATACAATGTGCCAATCTTACAGCGATAACGACAAAAAAAAGTCGAAAAATTAAGGAATTAACTATTTGACATTTCGGTAGCACATGTCATTCCCACAAGTCTTGGACAAAGTGACAATCGTTGACAGATTGTCACTTTGTCTTTGCTCTCTGACCTGTCAATGTAGCGCCACTTCTCAATAATGTCACTTAAACGTCAAACTCAGTAGGTAGTTCTATTTTCAGCCGCAATTAAAACTGGATACAATCATGGTTTCTACTAATGTAAGGTGTTTATATGTCAAAGTAAGGTAATAAATGATTTATCTATCTATCTATCTATCTATCTAAAGTAATGAATTTTATTACCGTATTAAAACACATTGCTTTCTAAAATAATATGCTAAATTTAAATTACGGTTTAGGTTCACGATTATTTATGTGTTGTCGTAAAATTGTTGTTGTGTATTATATAGTTCTTTGGTTATTCACAGTAATACAGCATAGATACGTTCGAATTATGTTAGTGCTCACCTATATAATGTGCTGAAACTTCAAATAATTCTAAGTGTCAGTTATTATAGAGCCAATTACAATCTGACGATTTTTTCAGATATTTCAAAAAAAGCTAGTCTTACACGCACGCTGGTTGTGAGTAGGTACTACGACGCATCTAGATGGCCTTCCTGGAGAAGGTCTGTGGATGTACGTAGGTACTTCTAGCCCGTCCTCTTCGTAGATTAGGATCATATTATAAAACTTTTATCCCGGTATCACTGAATTGCTCGTTCACACAGAGGTCCGTTTTACAGGTCCGCTTCGTATACGTTTTTATTCGGCACTGACGTATGTAGTTGTATGAGCGAGTTCACACACGTGACAGTCAACAGTATTCCAGATACAGTAAAAATACCGATCCGGAAAATATAAAGCAGTCCGTTTTGCAGGTCCGCTTTATCGTACTCATACGTTTTTATTCGGCAATGGCGTAGGTAGTTGTATGAGCGGGTTCAAACACACAACAGAATTAAAATACTGATCCGTATTTTTAAGTTGATGGTACACTGACTAAATTTGGTGTACTTAAATGACCCAGTAGCGACGGATCCGTAAAAACGGTACTGGAATTACGGATGTTATAATTATGTGAACGTACCCTCACGTGAGCATGCACTCTGACATGCAAATAGCGAAAGAGTCACATTATCTTTGGCCACCTACAAACTAGGCTGTACCTACCTTTAAAAGTAGGCGTGAATAAAAATAAACTATAATAAATTTGACATATTTATAGTCCATTTCAACCAGATAACTATGTAATTTAAAACTACTAATGAGTTATTAAGATAACATATCCATTAACAAAAACAACTATTTAGTAAGATTATAGTATAAATAATTCATTAATCAGTACTCAAACAGTAATAAGTGCCACTTATCGGTATATTCAATCTATCAATAACGGGCAGGTTATAAGGCGATGACAAGGGACACACAATCAAAATAGTTAACACAAAAAAAACTGCTGGTTGAAAATAGTTAACTACAATGAAATACATTTACAAGATGGTGTTCAGTTTGAGGCTGCGGAATAAAATATCCATACCATATTTCTGAGAACTCGGTTGTTCCCAATCATTCTGTTTAGCCTCTTCCTAATATGTTGGGTTTGACAGCTGAGTACCAGTATTTTACATTGAGCGACTGCCTATCTGACCTCCACAACCCAGTAACTGGGTAACACGATACACCTTGGCAAGATTGATGCCGGATTTTCTGGCGTTTGACTACCCGTAAAAAACAGCCGGGACCAACGGCTGAACAAGTTTTCGATGCACGGAAGGATTACAACATATTTATAAGGAAGAAAAGAAAGAGAAGAGAAGAGTATGGATGGGTCTCCCAACTACGGAACGACCTCGGCCACCGTTGCTTAATTTCGACCCGTCTCTCATCTATTTATAATGTACTCAGTCTGACAGTAAGAAGCTGTGCTTTAAGACTTCTCAGCGCCTTAATTAAATACTTAAAATTCAACAGAAAACTGACATTCTTGCGTTCAGGAAGCAACTTGTAATATTTGTAATCTCATGTGCTTTTAATTGCTATATTGAAGTAATGTTTTTATTATGTGATTATGATAACAATATATCGTCGAGCTATTTGTACATAATATATCCACAGAAAAAATATACATCGGTGGTGTTTTTTTTTTTCACAGAAGTGTAAAAAGGGACCTAAAGTTGTAACAGTTTTCACAGATTATCTAATGCGATGATTGTCGGGCTTTCGGCCATTTCGACATCTAAGGCCCGGTGTTTGATCCATGGTTAACATGATCCAATGGTTTAAAATATCGGTAAAAAGTATTTTTCATCAATTTTTAGTCTAACAAATGGTCTTATCATTAATTCACCAACTAATTTGACCATTTATGATGCTTAAAAAATTTTAAAACAACGCGTATTACCGAAATTTGAAACCATTGGTTACCATTGGTTGAGTTAACTACGGTGCAAAAAACTGAGCCTAACTTTGCTTTTTTTTCTTTTTGTTTTTTCCTTACGGAACAGGCTAAGATCTGAGACCATGCTGCCTAGTCATCAGTTAGTATTTTTCTTGAATTCTTTAGTATGCATTAGAATGCGGATGTAACATATTCCAATGTTTTTTGGAGTATTTGGCAGCAAATTGTATCGAGTCAGCCTTCCCAGTAAGCTTAGCGGAGGTAGTTAATACTACAATAAAATTCTCCGCTCCACTATCCCGAGATCGCTTCTGTCAATGATTTCACATATTGTCCAGGTGCGTAGACAGTTGAGACACAAAACTACACCACTTTTATATCACAATATCCACTAGGAATCAATTTGCAAATAATATTAACCGCTGAAGTCCACTCGAAAAAAGCCCGCCAAAAACTCCTAACTACTGCTAGAGATGTGCAATTGACAGCAACGATTTAATAACTTGCTTTCCGAAGCACAGAGGGGTTCCGTCCGACCGTTTCGATAATAATAGGTATATGCAGCATCTACGAATTTCAACTTTCTTACAACAATTTTCACATTTTTCCTGAGGTTGTTTTTAGGGTTCCGTACCCAAAGGGTAAAAACGGGACCCTATTACTAAGACTCCGCGGTCCGTCTGTCTGTCTGTCCATCTGTCACCAGGCTGTATCTCATGAACCTTGATAGCTAGATAGTTGAAATTTTCACAGATGATGAATTTCTGTTGCCGCTATAACAACAAATACTAAAAACAGAATAAAATTAATATTTAAGTGGGGCTCCCATACAACAAACGAGATTTTTGTGCCGTTTTTTTGCGATAATGGTACGGAAACCTTCGTGCGCGAGCCCGACTCGCACTTGGCCGGTTTATTCTATCAAATCTGTCAGGATAATACCACTAGGAAAAAATCACAATATTCTTCTAACGTTTATAGGAAAACAGTAATTACGAGACGGCTATATTAATTCCTCATTGATCGATTATTGCAGATCTAGTTGTATCAGTAAATAACTATTTAATTAAAGCATAAAAATAAAATAAAATACATTGTCGCCATATTGTGCCCTTGAGGCACAAATATGTTAATGTTATTAAATGTATGTGAATACATATTGATACAAGTGGGCTAAATTGTTTGCAGTCGAGGTGGAAATGAGAATTATTTCTTCACGTCGTTTGATACGCGTGAGCATTTGTCATTGCTCTCTTGTCTCCATAACGAACCTGCAAATCTTGCCTCGACTGCAATGATTTGCCCACTTGTATCTATCAAAATGTGCCATAAACCATTAATCGTACTATACAGGTTGATGTTATTATAACGTTATCACGATTATAATAAAAATGTAAAAAACAATGACTAAACACTGAATTAAAATCATCTAATTAGAATTACCACATTTGGATCGTATTGTATCATCATGCAGTGATCGCATTGAATGCGCACGCTAATTGTTAATTTAGTATTTAACGGAACTATTAGCGGGTCTGATATCACTCTGTATTAGGGTTGTTAAGAACTACACCTCCGCAAGTGCAATTCCGCATCCGCATACGCCTCCGCGAGCGGCGGATGCGAAGTGATTTCTACTACGCGAAGGTACCATTTTAAGGTTACACTAGTCGACGGCACGAACTATTTTGGGCGCGGGGTTAAAATTCATTTTTTATCAACCGACAACAACACGTGCGGAAGAGATAGATGCTGTGATGAGCAGTAGGAAGCTAGTTCGCGTAAGAATACACACTTTTGCAAATTTGTAGCGAAATGGAAAATGGTCTAGGACGAAACCGAGCGCGCGAAATTTTATAATCAGACCTTTGGGAGTCTGGATATCATGAATAAACGATTAAATGTATCTGTTTAAAATTAAATTATTTGCATTGTTGAACTACTAATCTATCCTTGTACGAGTATGGTGGCCGTTTTTAAATTTTCCGTCTTCTTATGGCATGGAAATTTCGACACTCATAACTTTAAAATATTTTATTTTATTTTTATTTTTGTACCCTTTTTTTTTATTTTTGACACTAGTCGAAAATTCTTCCATACAAACGTAGTCTAGGGATTATTCCACTGTTTGATAATGTACGTTCAAAATAAAAAGTGATATCAATTTGTCTCATCATTATCTAGCCCTATAAGGAAGCAAAAAAGTAAAAAAAAAAAAAAATTGAAAGTTATGAGAGTCGAAAGTTCCACATTTCGAAACTAATTTTAACGCATTTTTGTAACGCAACATTCAAACGGCCGTATCTTCACTATTTTAATTTTCTCGCAACAAGAAATCGTCTAGAGAATGACAAAACCGAAGAACGGTAAATAAAATATTTTTCTTATTTTTACACATTTTTGCCTCTGGTCACCTTCTCTTCGGCCCTAGAGTAGGTACCTACTCTGCGGAAATCAAACCTCCTCCCACAGAGTACATTTTAATATACTGAAACTCCTCCGTTTCTATTGAATGACCTCTGTTACATCACTACTCTATATAATGTTCTGTCTTCAGAACCTTGAGCCAGTGAGTCTTGTTAGACGGAGTGGAAACTGATCGCGTTGCTGACTGAATTGGAAGATGATATCAAGTTCGTCTTTAATTATTTGAATGTCATTGTAGTTTAATAAAAGCCTGTAACGGTCACTTTGAATAGCATGTATGACGAAATAACACAAAAATAGAAACAAGTCTTATAGGAGCCTTTGAGTCAAGAGTGAATAGGTTACTTCTAGGCGTGCTCCACAGCCGACCACATCATCGCATACCATCAGGTGAGATAGTGGACTTAACCTCCAAGACTAAAATACTTAGATCAAAGTAAAAAGTATCATGAAAAAGCACAGTAAGGGTGGTTAATATCACTTGCACGCCATACGACAACGCAGATTGGTCTTTTTGAAAGATATACCCACAACCCACAGTTACATTTTCGACGTTAAATTTACTGGGTATTGTTGTAATTGTTTTCATCGCAGATAGAGACTAGATGAGATTTGCACAGGATCGGGGGGATTGGTGCTTGAAAGGCCTTTGCTAATGATGATGATTTTGTCTAAAGTAAATTAATAATCATCATCAATCATCATCAATATATACATATAATAAATCTGTAGAAAAGTATTTTTTGTACATTGAAAATATTTCCAAAAAAAATAGCCAGGGTGTTGAAAAACACATATATGTGAGAACGATGTAAAAAGACGTGCACGTAAAAGTGCCTCGAGTAACAAACAATTTAAAAAAATACAGTAACAGGCCGAGGCAGCTAAGTTATGACCAATCCCAACTGATGGCCCCCGTTCACGAACATGACGCATGGATCGGCACCACTCACCCATCAGATTTGAGCACTTAGCCAAGCCAATAAGTAAGAAAAAATACGTCAGGAAACAATCCATTTAAAAAACACGTTCAACCACAAAGCTAATATCCGCAAAAATATCAAAAACCATTAGTTACAAAACTAGTAAACTTTTTTCGTTTCCTTTGTAAGTTAGCTAAGTAACAAATAAAAACTTAAAATAAAAATGACGAAATTCTTGAAACAGTTTGGGCACAAAAACTTAGGTCATTGGCCCTGTGCTAAGTTTAAAGTCGAGTCTAGATTTTAAGTGCTTATGTTACAGTCACGGTGTCAAGGTTTTGTTATAAAAATAAGCGTATAATATTAATAAAAAATATATAAACGATTTTGATGTTTTTTTGTGTTTGGATGAGAGAAATATGAAGTTTTGGCAACACCTGCTATTTTGTGATGTTTTATAATACCATTTTTATTAAATTACAGTTGAAATGTACCAACGGCTAAGATAATAGGTATGTTTTCCGTCAGTGAGATTATCAAATAATATTGGACACGTATGTTTTTGCTTTACCAAATCAATAAAAATTGACAAAGTTAAAGCGCATCAAAGTTCATGATTGAGGCTTGTTACGTCACTAAGGCAGTATAAAGTGTACTAACGGCGTGACGTCACACGATATTTCAACGCATTATATCGTCGTCACTTTGTTTCGTGTCAAAAGAAAAAATACATGTCCAATATTTTTTATTAATGTACGCGACGGGCAAAAACAAATTTACAGTTATCTACCCTATTGACAGCTAATCTCGTTCTCCTATCTCTATAAAAATTAATCGTGGGTCGGTGCAGCAGGTGCATTTCTTATTCATTCATACGTCTCTCTAATAGTCACTTACGTACCTATACTATATGTAATTATTTTTCCTTCAAATTAATTTTGCCTTTCTTGAAAATTCTATCACACATGCATGACACAATTATTCATTCAGATTCCAAAATCTATTGATGAAAATAATAATACAAGATTTTCCCCTTCAAAATCAAAATCAAAATCAAATATTTTTATTTTACATAGGCCTACATGGGCACTTATAAAACGTCGACAAAAGGTGCACGGTTCGGGTTAGTCGTTTCCTATGGAGAAGAACCGGCAAGAAACTCCATGGTTACTCTTTTAAATTGTTTTGTTTACAATATTTCCATGTTACAGCATTAGTACTTGGATATGGGGGGACAACGTAGGCCCGACAATAAGTCGTACGAAATTGAAAAAAAAAAAAAAATAATGCACGAAAAAAAAAGTTATCATCTAGAAAACTAGAAAGCCTACAATGTTCACACATTCACAATAGGTAAAAGAATCTATACAAAGGTAAAAAAAAAAAAAAAACCACAACACTAAATTTAACATGTGGCACAAATACTGTAATCAGTGCTGTAACTATTCTTAGCTAAGGGCTATAATGATGATTGAAAAATATTGTAAAAAGTCTAATTAAAAGAGAAAAAAAAAATGAGATTGAGAATAGTTAGAGATATCCATATATTTGTGCCGTTTATGAGTTACCAGGGAAGCCGCATGCGCAGAGGGTGTCAAAGCCAAATTTTTTATCTTCAACGTAGTCCTTGATTTTATAATATGCTTTTTTAACAAGGACACGTTTGATGTAGTTTTTGAACTTTCCATCGGTCAGTTCTATAACTGACTTAGGCAACTTGTTATAAAAGCGTATACTGTTTATAAGAAAAGACTTGCTAGTTTTCGTTAATCTGAATTTGGGTATTACAATTTCGTGCTTACTGCGTGTATTTAAATTATGGAAGTCACTTCTAGTTTTGAAAAGCCCTCGATTTTTGCGGACATACAAAATACATTCCAAAATATAAAGTGAAGGTAGAGTCAGTATATCGATCTCTTTAAATTTTTCTCTGAGGGACTCGCGAGGACCCATTTTATAGATCGCGCGGATTGCCCTCTTTTGCAAGATAAAAATTGAGTCAACGTCTGCTGCTGACCCCCACAGCAGAATGCCATAAGACATAATACTGTGGAAATAAGCATAGTATACTAGTCTAGCTGTGGCTACATCGGTTAACTGCCTTATCTTCCTTACTGCATAGGCAGCCGAACTTAACCTGCCCGAAAGAGTTCTAATGTGCGCGCCCCACTGCAATTTTGAATCGATAGTAATCCCCAAGAATACAGTTTCCGCTATTATTTCAAGATTTTTGCCGTCAAGATTTAGATTTAGGTCACGTTGAGGTACATTTGGTAAAGAGAACTTTAGACATTTTGTTTTTTTCGCATTCAGTAAAAGATTGTTAGCTGCGAACCATTCCGAGAGAACAACCAGACTTTCATTGACATGTAAGACATCCGTATCTTTCCTATCTATTTTAAAAATTAGCGAAGTATCATCAGCAAATAGAATTATATCCGATAATTTGGCCATCATAAAAGGGAGATCATTAATGTAAACAAGAAAAAGGAAAGGGCCGAGAATTGAACCTTGGGGCACGCCCATTTTGACTAGAGACCCGGAGGACGTCGCCCCATTAACATTTACTTTTTGCTGTCTGTTTGATAAATAGGAAAGCACAAGATCAGCAGCTTGTCCTCGAATTCCGTAGTGTTGTAATTTACAGATCAGTGTGTTGTGGTCGACGCAGTCGAACGCTTTTGACAGATCACAGAAAATGCCAATGGCATCCTGGGACTTCTCCCAAGATTCCAAGATGTGGCTGATGAGTTTTACTCCCGCGTCCGTTGTCGACCTACCTTTCGTGAAACCAAACTGCTGACTATGCAGGATCCCATTTGAATTGAAATGAGACAACATCTGGTCCAGCATGATTTTTTCATAGATTTTACTCAATGCTGGTAGCACGGATATAGGTCTATAATTAGAGGGATCGCTCTTACAGCCTGATTTGAAAATTGGTACTACTTTACTGTGTTTCATTAAGTCAGGAAACGTGCCGCTGTCCAAACATTGATTGAATATGCCTGTTAGGACAGGAGCAATTGAGTCAATAATATCTCCAAGAACCCTAACGGATATCCCCCATAAGTCTTCAGTGTTTTTTATATTGAGACTTTTGAACGCGTTTTTAATTGTATCAATGCATATTGGTTTAAATTTAAATGTTGGTATGTCTTTAGTAAAGTATTCCTTAAGAAGAGCTGCAGCCAATTTAGATGAGGAGGGAAGTGACTTCGTAACCTCTAACGGAATGTTGGTAAAGAAATTTTCTAATGTCTCAGCGACTTCTTGCTTATCAGAAATGGTTTCATTAGATATTTTCAAAGACAACTCATTCTGATCGCGTTGTTGTGTCTTTCCAGTTTCTCTATTAATTACTTGCCACACAGTTTTTATTTTATTATTAGAAACACCAATTTTGTTAATTATTATTTGAGATTCCTTCCTGTCTGTATTCCGTAAGTTTAATTTTACCACCCTACCACCTTTATGTAAATTATTTCATCACCACTGCTCTAAAAACGGCGAAGGAAAACATCGTGAGCAAACATTTGAAGACGTTGTGACATCCACCAACCCGCACTGGGCCCGCGTGGTGGATTATGGCCCATTCCTTCTCATAGAGAGGAGGACTGTGTCCCAGCAGTGGAAACCTTAAAGGCTGATTGATGATGATGATGATGAATTTTACCATCAAATTTAATCATCGATGGATTTTACAAATACAGTATAACAGTGACCGTGTCCTAGCTCATAACTATTAACTGATACTTAATATACAATTCATTTAAAATAAGGAATAAAATATCGATATAATTAAAATTAAGATCACATAACATTATGTCTTTAATATCATATTATTTATGACATATACCAACTACTTAGCACACATATTCGATGACATCTATAGAAATAAATTGTCTCCATTTTAGTGAAAGGAACATTATGGATACGTGCGGAATGATCAAGTTAAGGCGCCTCCCCGAGCAAAACGCCGCGCTTGTCGTTTTTGTGCAGTTTTTAAAAGCTATCTACTCTTTATTTAAAAGGAAATTTTCTACATAATGTTGATTCTAAAACAGTTGTACACTTTTTATTTTAAAGAGGAATATGTTTCACTAATCTCCTTCCAACAAAACCATAAAAATGTGAAATAGTTATTGATAGCATGCATCTCCTCGTAAAGTGTTCATTAATTATTTTTATACTAACAGTAATGGATAGACAATTTGATAACGAACATTTTGTAAGTTTTATTTTTTTCAAAAGGCCAATATTCGATTTAATAAAGATTTTATTAATAAATCTGGGCGTATTCGCTACCGTTATTCATGCGCAACCAATGCCGCTAGGCCAATAGGAATGCTCATATCTCATTCTGATTTTTTGGTCAGGGTACGGCCTTAAATGAAGGACTTGATTTCAATACAAACATTATTTTCTTGACAGAATTGCTACCCATGATGGCTACTATTTTATCCTGTTAAAGATGCATGTTTCAAGGGACAAGCTACGGGAACGTAGCTGAGGGCAAGAGCTCTATTAATTAAATAAATTAGGAACAGACAAAAACGGATTTAATGACTAATACTTATAGTATTACCAATTCAATCTTCTATTTCTATCACGAGCAAAAAAAGACAAAAACTGTGGAAACTGTTGTTACCGAGTGAAACTAATACGCTATAATAGAAAGAATATGTAAGTAATTTACTATTTTTTACGATATCGTAATGTGTCTGACTTAAAGAGATCAATATTATAATTTGCATAAATAATATGCTGGTGCGAATCGTCTTTTAAATTAGCATTTAAACTAGATTACCAGGTGGATGATTAAAATAACAATAAACAACGAAAACTTATTAAAAGACGTCAAGATGAGTCTGTAACCTTCGATAAATAATACTGATGATAAGTTTATTAATTGAAGTCTGTAACACAATAATCTGCTAAGAATATTATGTAAATAGATTGTGCCAAAAATATATAGGTAACTACATAGATGAGTTTAAAAATTATATTGATCTACAAGACCGCTGCATTCGCAACGTATCTCAAACATGTATTGCATCCTTTAGGGACACATGCAGGTGGTAAATATTAGAAAAATATGGAACCACTCGGGTACAACAAAATCAATCATCAATACATATAAAAATCTGTGGAAAAGTCGTTTTTGTACATCGAAAATATTCATTTTCATTCATCAGCATTTTTTTAATTTTTGTCTGTTTACCTGTTTAGTTGTGCACACATCACGTAAAATTTACGAAACCAATGTAGATAACTTTTATATATAAAAATTGTGCGTAACTTGAAATATTATTTAGTTTTTATTTCATCGCAATCGGTTCACTCTATCAAAAGATATATGAATTTAAAATGTTCAAGAAGTAAAACATCACAACACACGCAATTCAGATACTCGGACAGTTGAACTCCATAATCGATAGATGGCGTTGTGAATTTGACGTCATTTTCTGAATGGCGGTGTTGGTTTAAGATTCTCCGCAGAAGAATGACCCTCGAAAAAAAATGGTAAGTTTAAGTAAGTTAGGGTAGGGTAGGCAGTTGACGGGAGTGAAGCCGCGGGCACAGCTAGTTTTAAAGAGTTAATAGCCAGTAAGAGTTGACTTGACGAGCTAGATTTCTATCTAAAGGATTGACCAGATGTAGCAAGAAACAGGAAAAAATTAAAAAAAAAACTGAATTGAAGCGTTTGGCCTGCAGTGAGACACAACAGGGTCATAATAATAAAAGGAAGACCACTAGAATAGTGTGTGGACAAAAAAGAAAAATGCCTTTTCCGTACCGTGCACTTGCCTATAGTTATGATTTTTAATTCATAGACTAAACTGACAGCTCCCAATGACCTTATTTTTTTTAATGTTGCAAGCGCTGAGCATAGGGCTGCAGGTAAGTCTCTATCATAAGTGATTCATCAAAACAATGTGGTGACAATTATTCCAAAATATACTTACTAATTGGTGTAAATAAATGTTTTAATATAATAATAACAGTATTAATACACATAGTATATAAACTTTTATTGTAATAAATAAGAAATCAGCAATAAAATAAATAAGATCGGTAGAAAGATGTCTGACATTTAAATAAGGACCTCAAATTTCTTAACAAAAGTATTTTTTTTGCCGTGAAGTAGTTCAATTTTCGATCAACTTTTGATCAGTCAGGATACGACACTATTTTTATGCAACGATAAAATGAAAACCCCCCAAATGTCAGTTTAGTCTACGAAATTAAAAACCGGCCAAGAGCGAGTTGGACTCGCGCACGAAGGGTTCCGTATCATTATCGCAAAAAACGGCATAAAAATCACGTTTGTTGTATGGGAGCCCCACTTAAATATTTATTTTTTGCTGTTTTTAGTATTTGTTGTTATAGCGGCAACAGAAATACATCATCTATGAAAATTTCAACTGTCTAGCTATCACGGTTCATGAGATACAGCCTGGTGACTGACGGACAGACAGACGGACAGACAGACAGACGGATCGCGGAGTCTTAGTAATAGGGTCCCGTTTTTACACTTTGGGTATGGAACCCTAAAAACCAGAGATGAATACAGGCGTTGCATCTACGCCTGTATTCATCTCAGATTTTTTATATTATTGGCTTTAAATTTATATATTGAACTGCAACGTAAACTAATAGATGACAAGAATTACCTATACAAGTAATTCAGTTTCCTATTTACTTTGATAAAAGGATGCAGTCATACATAATAAACATGCAATCACTTCACTACATAATTTCCGGTCTCTAATAGAGTCATCTCATTTTGTACTAAATTGACTACTTACATGATGACATAGGTAGGTACAATATGTTTTACAATGTATTATTTCCTTTGTATATAAAATACTTTGTGTAGACACAAACATCATCGATTTTTCAGCCGCTACCGTAATCCTGTAAAATCAGCATTATTACGTTCCTATTTCTGGGACACACTCTTTCTTTTTGTGATAGGGCCTGGGCCCAACATAAATGTCTTCGAATTTGTGGGTCACCAATCTTTCATTAGGAGTCCGTTTTTTTAAAAAGCCACCTCCCTCCCCCTCCCACGAAAATATCATCGTCACGCGTCGATATAAAATGTACTACGCAATAGATTTGGAGATACGAACACAGTGAGTGTTCTGTTCGACTGAACTGTACTGCAATCCGTACACCTTACTTTAAACTATGTTGAATTTCATGGTGCCTTCGATGTTTTGATAGCGATTAAACTAAACTCTATAAGCGATCTAGCGCTGCATGTTTTAATAGTTTGATTAGAAACATTTTTTTTTCATTAATGATCTTGTCTATCGGTAGAATGTATGTCAATGTCGTCACTTTGTTAAAATTAAAAATGATCTTAAATATGTAAATATAGATACAATATCAATGAAGGTTTTGATGAGACGATTCGTCCGTTCAGTGGCGGCCTTAGGGGGTGGCGAACAGGGCAATCGCCCGGGGCCTTGCTCTTGCAGGGGCCTCGCGCTACAACCCAAAAAGCTTACAATTATAAAACTGTAAGCTTATTGTAGTTCGTCGGTTAATTATTTCATAGTAAAGTATTAATAATCAAAGTAATATTATAGAGGCGAAAGTTTGTGTGTGTTTTTATGTTTGCTACTTCTTCACGCTCAAACGGCTGGACAGATCTGGATGAAATTTGGCACAGAGATAGATTTCAGTCTGGAATAGCACATAGTATACTTTTTATCCCGGCAATATATGTTCCCTTGGGTTAATTTTCGTCATTCCCGCGGGCGAAGCCGCTTGCAGAAGCTAGTTAATAATAAAAACATTAAGTGCAAAGTTTTCCATTTCTCATATATCTCATACATCGTAAAAAGGACAAGGGCCTCGCAAATATCTGCTGCCCGCCCGGAGCCTCGCAGCGGTTAAGGTCGCCCCTGCGTCCGTTGTCGAATCGACGGTATAAGTAAGTAAAAACAAAGCGCGGGACATTACGTACTGACGTAAATCATATTTTACTGTTTACATAAGGTCCACACAAAATAGGTCTGGCTCCGGACCGTGGTCCGCCATTTGGAGTAGCCCCCTGCTTCTAGAACATGCCGGTTTCTTCACGAGGTTTGCCTTCAAGAAGTTTTCCTATAGTTAGGAAAACTTATTTTAAGATCAGTGGCGGGCGTGGCGACAAAATAAAAGTTTACATAAAGTGCTTGGTTGGGTTCGAACCAAAACTGCTCCAGTATTGATGCATTTGCGCCACTATGTCATAGGTTGTTCTTAGCTATCAAGATCACGGAAGGCAGCAAAAGTGCAAAATTTTATATAAAGTAGAAACTCTATTTAAAGAGGCTTATAGGAGACAGGCACATCATTTTAGCCCAAATTCTTAACCGAAGCAACGCCAATATTTGTCAAATGAAGTTTGCCAAACAAGGCCAATGTTAGAGCAATGGCGCTGTCATTTCACATGATTGATGGTATAACAAGTGACGTCACATCTGTCAATCACGTTTGACATTGACATTGATTGTAACCGGTAGGCGGCTAGAATAAATAAACATTGTTAGTAATAAAAGGTTTAATCGGATACAATCGTTATGTAAGCCAGTATGTTCGTGATTTAACAAGTGAGTGGGAACGACTTGGTTTATTATCGTTTAAGGATCGATTTGGTCAGATTTTAAAATATATAGTTCTTGTTTGGGCTTTTGACATTTAAGATTTTTTACTAGGTTAATATTATGTGTCGTTCAATTAATATACTAGTCCTCTAACCGAATTTCGGCCACGGTGACCAATCTCAGCGGAGATTAGAACAAAGAGTCCATCTGCTTTTGCGATCACTCTTGTGCACTATAATATATCCCAAATTGATTTACGATAATTTATCAATTGACAATTTGTCACATTAATTTCGAGAGGATTTTCTTCACAGAAACTGGGTCACAGAAAGATAGTCGTGAAAACAGCAAGACTTTACTTCATAAAAGAGCTTAATCTCTGCGACATATTATGTCAAACTGACGTATACGTTATTTTTAGCCTGTCAAGCGCTATTCTTACTGTATTGATACTGACAGCTGTCGCAGAGATCAAGGTATCTTTTATGAAGTATAGATGGTCTGAAAAATTATTGATCAATCCTCGATCGATCTCTATTTGAAAAGACTTTGCTATATACAAAATATTGCAGTCCTAACTTATTTTATACATCATTCAGCCATTTCCCACAAACGGGCTGGTAAAAAAAAATGCGTCATAGATATTTTTATCTCATTTCGACGATGGTCAATAGTTTGTAATAAAAAATGATGTCACTTTACCTGTTGAATTTGAACGAATTAAAATAAACTTGTTTACGGTTTTATCAATGATAGAACGTGTTTTGATATAACTGGTATAAGTATTTATTAATTTGGCAACGGTCATGGTTATTCCAAGTCTGGGTTAGCTTTTAGCATCTAGACTAACCAGTGAATTCAGAACCTAATCTTTTCAAATACTGGATTTGGTTTTTTGCTCAAATCATTGACCTGTGTCAATGATTTAAGTATAGTGCTCGCCAAACTTCTGGGCCGCCCTGAAGTTGGCTTTCCGATGCGCAAGGCACGGATCGGTGCTGTTTTTGTATGAGATTTACTACTGCGCAGCCGTTGTATCCAACTTCAAGGTGGCCAAGAAGTTTGGCGAGAACTATATTTCCTTAGATTTTCTCAGTAACGTTACGGAGTTTGTATTTTTAGCCCAGTTAGTAAAGAGCTTTTTCGGACACTATGCTCTAGGAAAAGCTGCGATACTAAGGCCAGGTGGAAAGAAAACGCGATCAAAACAAAGACGGTCAGACGCGATTAAGAATTAGGCTGTTGGAGGCAACATGTACCAAGCTTTACACACTGTTTTTTTTTTTTTTTTTTTTTTTTTTATTGAAGACGGCGCCTACCACTCCGCGCATGCAAGGCGGAGTTTGCGAACTAGGGAGTTCCCCGGACATTATCCGAGACCTTAGGGACTCATCTTTAATCTAAGATCAGTTTAACATAATTCTTATTCTCTAATACAGTCTTATATCTTTCACATGATGAGTAATTATTAATTTATTTATATTTTACAAACTTATTCTAACTTATTATACAGCATGTTCGTAATGATACTTACTTCTATTTTATCTACAGATTACATCATTCTGTATGCTTCCCATTATATATTATCATATACAATTTTGAGCATTGTTGTTTTACTATTTATTTTTCTTTATTGTTTTCTGTGCTATATTTATACAATATTCAATAACTTTACACACTGTAGGAGACCACATAACTTGGAGACGCTGCAAATATGGTCGCGATCCTTAGCTGTGAGGTAACGACAAAGAAGTGGCAGTGGGCTCATCCCAAATTAAATTTAACTTAAACGTAACTATGAGTGTAAGTATTTAGGACATATTTTCCTTCCCTTTTGAGATTAAGCGTCATGCTCTGTTGTTTTTATGATGATGAACTGTCCAACCTTTTCCAGCTGTATCGGGGTCGGCTTTTGCATGAACCGATTACCTATTTTTATGACCTCCACAAACTTGGTAACACAATATCACTTGCCAAGACTCTTTTATATCATGACACACATTTTTTATTAATTTACGCATCCTAAGGTTAGACTATTGTTTATGCGAAATTCGACCTTAAAACCAGCTAATGTGTTTAGTGTTTACATTATCAAATTAGTCGGGCTGTAGTAGGAGGTCTTAGAAATAACAAGCACGCTTTGAAATGCGATATGAAGACTTAAGAAAAGGTTAATTAAACTGGTGTAGGATTGTTTACACTAATTAGTATTTCTGTAGTCTAATCTATACTAATATTATAAAGCTGAAGAGTTTGTTTGAACGCGTTAATCTCGGGAAAAAATATATTTTTGTGTTGGATAGTCCATTTATCGAGGAAGGTTATAGGCTATATAACATCATCGATCAATAGGAGCGAAGCATAAATGAAAAATGTTGCAAAAACGGGCTAAAAAAAAACCTTTTTGAGAGGTAAAAGTTACGCAACATTCATGTATGTAGGGTAGGTAGGGTAGGGTAGGTAGCCAGTTGGCGGGAGCGAAGCCGCGTGGGACAGCTAGTGGTATTATAAAGAGGATTTTTTTTGTTTCATCATCTTCCTCCCCTTCTTCCATACCGTCCTATCCCTCGTCACACTATCACTGACCCCCTTTTCTTTCATATCACTCCTCACACAGTTCATACATCTTTGCTTTGGCGTTTATTTATCGGATTAAATCACAGGAAAATGTGGGTGCAGCGCGGTGTCTCAGTGTGAGCTGCCCCTAACGAGACACGGAACCCTTTTTGGTAATCAATTGTTACGATTGTACGATTACCGAATAACCAAACAGTTCCGAATAAAAATGACATAGTCAAACATGTCAAGGTTAATAAGAATTGATGATAATATTATGGTATCTATAAATAATTCGTCAATAGCACTGAGTTATCTAAAAAAACCTTTATTTAGGACAGTCTGTTTGTTTGGTACAAGGAAATAACTCTTTATATCGGAAAATTAAAAAACTTTTTATGAAGGTGCAATGCTTATTTTGATTCTGAGAATACAGAAAATGTTGGAAGTATTTTATTTTATGTCGCCGCTGAAGTATAGCATCTTTAAAATAGCAATAAAACTAGAGCGTTGAAAATATCATGAAAATGACTCAGATTAAGTGATTTCATCTACTGAAAAAGTCTTTGAAGATCTTCAGCAGAAAATGTGTAAAAACTGGCACGCTTCTAAATAAAAAGTATGAATAAAAAGTTACACATAAAGCAAGATTTAAGTGGTCATTTATTTCGAAAGAAAATAAAACAGTAAATCGATTTTTATTATGCAGTAAAAACTCAACGAGCTTCATACGCGTAGGGCTGTTACCTGTACAACTCAAGTAAGATGTCGATGTTTTTTCTTTAGTTTTTTATCGTGTTTTGATTGATTGTTTATTGATGAAAGATATGGTCGTTCTATCTTGATTCGTGATCTATTAAGATTTTTTGCCCTCTCCGATGAATAAACGCAGAGCTACTGTTCATTACCATATTTAATTAACAATAACTGCTAAACGGGCGAGGCCCAATTAACAGGTCGATGATTATTAAATCGTGACCTTTGTAGCATAGCTAAAGATTGATTAAACAACTTTAATACATCCTACTAAAATAATTCATTTGTGTATTCTTCAGTACGTGGATTTTATAAAAGATTATAAAAAATACGTCTGTTTTAGAATCTATTAACACCAATGCTTAAAAACATTAACCTATTTATTTTGCACGACAGTGTTTTATGTAATAAAAAGTGCGTTGACACTTCGTTGGATGACGACTGTGTATAAAAATAACGTTTGAATGGCCAGGTGTCTATTTATTTTATTGGCTTACTCTACTTTAGAGTGTAATAATATTTGTGCGTGTATTTTTAAAAGAAGGTTGTTCGATTTTTTTTTGTAGATTTATATGAGTAAAACATTGTGTTAACAAGCAATATTTCACACCCACACGTTAATTTTGGTAAGAAAAAAACTAACAGTTTTCGTCATTATTTGTATCACCTAATAAAATCCAAAAGATGTACACTTAAAATGTCTTCAACACCACTACATTTTATAAAACAAAGTCCCCCGTCGCGTCTGTACGCGATAAACTCAAAAACTACTAAACGGATTTTCATGCGATTTTTACTAATAGAAAGAGTGAGAAACGAGAAATGTTTTGTGTATAATTTTTTACGGGCGAAGCCGGGGCGGTTCGCTAGTATCTAATATTTCCATCTGCTGGGCATAGGTCCACCATATTTTTCTGTATCTTTATGTCTAGGCACGAGACAAGACACTTTTACGCAACTTCCTCCCGGCATAAGATCAGATTTGTGGTATGAAAACACTTCGATGTTAATTGAGGTTACAATAAATGCATGCTTGGACAGACAGTTGTGGGTGCCCACTCCCGGGATAACAGTACAGTAGTCACAGAGGATCTTTGTGTCTCTGAGAAGTAGGCTCTACGAACCATTGCGCAAGAAACAGTTTGTCATCGAGTAAACTTAATACAGTAAGCGAGATAGGACGATGCGACAAACGTAAGCGAGTGAAAGGATGAAGAGAATTCATACAAAATTGACACAAAAATAGTAACTGCGCAGGGTCTTGCAGCCAACTTCAGAGACACAAATATCCACTCTGACTACTGTATATCCTATATCCTTCTCCAAGTTCATTAAAAATTCAAGTAGGAATTCCATACTAACAAAATTAGCATTCTAGCATTCGAAGGCTTGTTAAAGATGCGGTATACACATCCTCAAATAAGCGATAATTGCCCGCAAATATACAAGTGTTTGTTCTGTAAATATTTTGTTTAATAAGCTTCCTAACATCGTCTAGACACGCGTTTTAGGTGAATACATTAGTTTGAGGAGAGAAAAACCGACAATTTATGGTAGTCGATCTATTTGTGAAGGAGCTGGTCCAGGCAATACAACCACCATATTATATAAATATGTACTAATTCTGTCATGAGCACTGTTTCTAAGGTATGTATGTTGATTTCCTGGGCAGTTAGAGGCACATGGAACATTGAAAAGACAGGGAAAAGGTTGATATGACGATGCTTGCGGGAGGCCTGCTTCAAAAGTGGACGTCTTTCGGTTGAAATGTTGATGAGACATTTCAGCATTGCCATAATTCATCCACAGTGATCACGTCATCAGATGAGAAATTGTTCAATAGAGAATCTAGCAATTTTATAAAATGACTCAGTACATTAAAAATGCCATTTAAATTCTAAATAGTCTCTGACGTCACTTAGTCATAGCCGTACTAGTGACATCATAGCCCTGACTAACGTCATCACACGTAACAACAACCAGTCATTGTTGCGCAATACGTCGAGAATTCCTTTGAGTGACGAACTCATTTTAAATGTCACTGTCACTTTTAACTAGTGATGTGACGCTCAAGGTTGAAATTATATCGATAGTTGGTTTTTTGTTGGGGTTTTTTACTTTAATTAAACGGACGATAAAGCAGATTGTTTTAATTAAATCTGATTAAATGTCGGAGTTAATTAAGTGTTGATAAAACCTGTCTAGAACATGATATTATTTATGATAAAGGCGTTGGTGCTCTATTAGTTTTTTTTCTGGTCTGATTATTGATAGACTCCATAAATCCCTCGGTTTTTCCTTGTATGTTAAAAACTCTAACAACACACTACTAAATCTTTCCAAACTGTCTATTACAACGTAGGTTTTGAATCAATTTAACGGTAACTGCCCTTTAACTGGGTTCTGGGCACGATGGGTAACTTGCCAACAGCTGTCTTGTTTTGTTTGTCTTTGAATTACTGACGATGCTCTCAGTTCAAGAGTGACATAATTTGAGTGCCTATTTTGAAGTGGTGCGAGCTGTCATCCACATTTTTTATCTGGCTAACACCAATAACACCTGGTTTTCCAAAATTTAAATAACGAATCATCAAAAATTAACGTAGGTAGTGATGAGATTGACTGTTGAAATGTCATTAAACGAATTCAGCAGAAACGAATGTTTTTAAATATGTCACATTGTTTTTTTTTTCATAAAAGGGGTGTTCACCCAGCACTAATGTAGTGCAGGGAATAGTGTAATATTTCTTTACAAGATGAATGCCAATAAAATCTATAAACTTCTACGTTTGCTGGCAAACCAGGAGAGAGCTGCCGTTTTTACGCATATCTTCTTTCAGACAAAACATACTTTGAGATATGCAGGTACACGTTATTTTTGAAAATTTGTTAAATAGGTAAAGCATTGACGCCTTTAAATGACGAAGAAAAAAAACATAATAAAAGAAATGGGGCAACCTTCAAAGATTGTTAGTAGGCCACAAAAACTAATATTTACATAAAAATTATAAGACACTTAAGCCACTAAAAGCCCATTTACTTTTCGCTAAATCAGTAAACAAGGGTCAGCTGACACCGAGGCGCGACGCTGCATGCACTTTTCAGGGTAGCGATAAAATAGACCGTGATATATATATCACTACATATTATAAAAAAAAAGTCCCCCGCCGCGTCTGTTCGCGATATACTCAAAAACTACTGAACGGATTTTCATGCGGTTTTCGCCAATAGACAGAGTGGTTCATAAGGAAGCTTTACGTGTACCTATAATTTGTTAAGGATTTGTGTAAATTGTAATATGACGATTTTTGTTGAAAATGTCGGCAACAGTCAAGTGTCCCGTGCGCAGCAGAGGTGGGTCTCTAGTTTACTACAAGAGACGGTACACATTTTGTTGAGAGAAATCGAATTCACTCCGCGGAATTTAAAATGTAAAGTTCGATTTTACAACTGTTGGACTTCACCCACCGCCAACCGACTACTTGAAACCCCAAGAACTCCTGCCACTAGACGTGAACTGCAGTAGCAAGAAAGCACACAATTGGTTGCGCACCCAGGTAGGCTACTGCTAACACAACATGCCAAAATGGTATTATAAACTCGTCGAATACGAAATTTGAGTTAACAAACTCGTATTGGATATATACGACGGGTTCACAAATACTGAAGAGCAGTGGTGGCCCAGTGGGCACGGCCCCGACTTACGTGTCGTAGGTCGTGAATTCGAACCCACGCAGGCGCTTTACTTTGTGTAAATTATTTCATCACCACTGCTCTTAAAACGGTGAAGGAAAACATCGTGAGGAAACCGTCATGTCCGACTAAAAATTCGAAGATGGAGAGGATGCCTGTGTCCCAGCAGTGGAAACA
Source organism: Orthosia incerta (assembly GCA_948252205.1). Classification (NCBI taxonomy): domain Eukaryota; kingdom Metazoa; phylum Arthropoda; class Insecta; order Lepidoptera; family Noctuidae; genus Orthosia; species Orthosia incerta. The sequence continues at coordinate 26,275,263 of OX411758.1, forward strand.
ATATAAGGCTGATGAATACTGGGGTACCGGTCCTAGTCCAAAACATGAGCCACACATGGAAGTACCCGAGTGCCCAAACACTTGCACTGTAGAGGACTTAGCGAATACCACAGAAGCTGCAAATAACGTTGCCACCTACTGAACTTAAATTATCTGAAGTTTTTAACCCTCGTCGACTCAAAAAGAAGAAAAAGTGTGCGCAACTGTTCGGTGTGACCTGACCTTAGTATTAGCCAAAAGACGTATTCATCGAATCAATCAAAACTGCCTGACCCAAATAATTGTGCAAACGTTTTTCGTTCGAATCAATCATGTGGGCTATTAACATCACTCGCGACCTATTTATATCAATCTGTCTACTTTGTTAACTCTAATTGCAATGTAATCTTTTGGAAATGATGATGGATGGAATCTTTGCACGACATTTCATGGAGAAAATCTCACCTTGGTTTTAATAGAAATTAGAAGAGATTTTTATCTAGTGGGCTCATAAAACAAATATTCAATGGGCCAGGCGCGGATCCAGCTCTCAAAACAGGTTGTGTTCACAGTCACCTGAAAATCGGTGAAGTGCGAGTCGGCGTATGACTCGCTTATGATAGATAACTGGATTGAATGAATCTCCTTTGTAAGAATACACTGCATTCCTTCAAAGGAGATGTTTACAAAATATATGACGCCCTGATCAAGATTTTGTTATTTTATTAATGCACTGGATATAATATCATCTGCTTACCGACCTCAATAGACCGTGAAAGTGTGACGTCACAAATCTTTTAGAAAATATGCAAGGGACACGTCCAATTTGCATACCTTCTTGTGGGCGTTGTGAACTAAGGTGATGAAAGAGCAAAAGTAAAGTTTTTGACTTTTTTGAGCTAGAGACTTTTGACCGAGCAAGCGCGAAGCGTCTCCGTTACAGCTTGGGCAAAAATTATTTCGTATGTCCGGATGTCCAGCTGTTTACCGCCGCATTTCTCAACTGATTCTCGTGAAATTTTGTGAGCAGGTTCGATAATTATATGCAAGTTTTCTGTCGATTCAGTCAAAAAGACAGACTCACGAGGTCTACTGCTCACAGTGCCTAGGAATAAATAGAAGCTTTCTATCAGCGAAACATTTATTATAATCGGATCATTATTACCAGAGATTACTTCGTACAAACAAACAAACAATTTAGTTACTTTATAATGTTTGTTTACATTGCCCTGTGGTATCAACGAGTTATTTATAGACACCATGATATTACCATCAATTCCTATTAACCCTGACATGTTTGATTATGTCATTTTTATTCGGAACTGTTTGGTTATTCGGTAATCGTAACTATTGCTTACCAAAAGGGCTTCCGTGTCTCGTTAGGGTCAACTCACACCAGTTGCCTTAGCTATACTTAACCAAGTAAATAAAGTTTTATACTGTATCGCTATGAAATATGTGCTCGATCGTAGTGTTGGAGTTTATCAAAAATAAATCAATAATATTCAACACTATATAGCCTTCTCAGTCTAACCATAAATAACAAAGGTAATTATGCGAGCCCTTGTCAACACTCGAAACTGAAATGCTAGCTGGCACTGTACTGTATACCGTCTACCTTAGTTCACGTGCTACACACACCTTTCGATATATATAAAACAAAGGGTAATTAAACTGTTATTATTCAAACCCTTAAACCGTTCTTTTCTTTGGTGTCCACCTCATAAACCTCAACACGTAGGTACTCGATCAATCGTTAACGTAAACGTAAATTAGTATAAAAATCACACAAGGCTCTCGTAATGCCACGAGACCAGAGTCCTATATTGTATGTAGAACTTTATTTACTTACAAAATTTTCGGTGAGAGAATTCAAATAAGTTCTAATTTTAAATTCTGTCGAATCCTCTCACTGAAAGGAAAATAGAGTTCTATATTATATTGCTATTTCAAAAGTGCGCGCAACATCGCGTCTCGGTGTAAGCTAACCCTTTTAAAGTTTTGTTGACATAACATTTTATTGTTCACGGTCACTGATTCAAATTTATTACAATTTATTTATGTGTATGAGAATGTGGCTTGTGTTATAGGGCCATAAATAAATAAATAAACTTGTTTTGACCGCGTGATGGGCGCCATGCGGGCGGATAATAGACTCCGTGCTTCCAGTCTGTTCCAGATGTGCTTCAAATTCACCACAACCCAGTACAGTACAACTATTTTGTTAATGGCCCTCGGCAAACTTCGTGTTTCGTCAGTCGTCGGCTTTCTATCAGTTGCCCTTAGCTTAGCACTTGGTACAAACCGGACGCTCTCAATAAACTAAGAAGTATATAGAGTTGTTAATACTTTCTTTTAACTTAATGTAATTTATTTAAAACATGGTAGGAAAGCTGCTAAAACAAAATAGTTTTACAGCTCTATATAGTTCACACGGAAATTAAAACAAAACCACTATAAAGTACTTATTTCTGAATTCAAATGATTATACACGATAAATATAGTAATTGATGGACATGGAAATTAGCATACGTTTGTATTCGGCAATGCGATGATTGCCAAGGGACATTATGAAAATAGTTGTACTATAAGTGGATAATATCTAAACCTCTTGGCAAGGCTGGTGTTTGATTTTCTCGCTTCTGACTACGCGACTTTCAAAGTTCTATAAAATATAGCCGCAGATGTATTTATTACGTATCATATACGGAAATTTTAGAGATATTGGTGTTTTTTTTAGAAATGAGTGCATTTGACAAACAGCGAGCGATTAGCAAACGATTGAGTAGGACTTACCATACCTACTCTGTAGGTAATTCCGATTTTTATGAAACAAAGCTTTTGATCGCGCGATGATAGCTGATTGCTGTTTCATACGTAATAAGCCTGCCGGGCGTGTTTTTAGAGACACGGGAGAGTATTGGTATGTAATGGTTGGTCACCCATCCACAAACCGAACTCGGCTAACGTTGCTTACCCTTCAAGATCGATCTCTACAACTGTTATTATTTTGTCTCCTCGATTATGTAAAGACTAGCATCTGCCAGCTTTGCCGTGAATGTCGAAAATTATCCTATTCATTTTCTATGTGCTATCTATAGTTAGATTATAGTCAGGAGACTATAATCTAACTCTGTGCCAAATTTCATCCAGATCCGTTCAGCTGTTCTGGCGTGAAGAAGTAACAAACACACTCACAAACTTTCGCCTTTATATTTGTGTGCTAGTATGATATAAAACAGCTAAATTAAATTGTTGATGAATTAACACATTTTTGACACACTATCGTATATCCTTGGGAAGTTGTCGCCTAAAATGATAAGAGCACAGTTTTTTTACATTTTGTAAATCTAGGATTTAGGCAATTTCCCGTCAAAAATGAGTTATCTTGAATACTTAACCTAAATTCGTAACTAAACAAAAAAAAAGGATAATAATCTTTGGTGTCTCATTGTTTTTGTTGCCGTCCAAAGAGGATTTTTGTTTAAATCGTGTCTTATATTAAAAAAATTCAGGGTGTACGTACCTATAATATTCGTTTTTATATAATGCACTTCAAAATTAAATACCCGAACCGTAAAATAATATCTTGAATAGAAGAGTTATTATTACATACTTGTTGGGTTAAAGCTAAATAAAACATTTCCTTCATTATCTTTTAGTAACAAAAAGCTGAGAATAGTTATTTATGCTACAAGTGCGGGAAGTAGGTGATTTTCGATGAGTGGCATTTTTATTCACGAGCGAGCGAAGCGAGTGAGTGGATAAATCGACACGAGTCGGAAATCATCTTACGCACGTGTATCATACAACATTTTACTATGCATTGTGCGAGGAAATAAAAAAATATATCTGAACCAAGCAAGAAATTAATAAAATGGCGCTTATTCAAGGGCGCTCAGCATATCCACAGATTAACTAATAGTTCATAGTTCTACTGCGCATGTGCAATAGCTGTCACGTCATAACGCAAAAAGGCACGAGCAAAATATTAATTCTGCCAAACATATTTAATGAATAATTAAAATTAATTTATTGATCAAAATCTAAATCTAGAGTAATTAAAAACGCCTTAAATGACGTATTAGTTTTGTTTTACTTTTTATATGAATGATAATCTGTACTTAACTAATTTTAAAACTTTTCTCAAATAATAAAAACTCTATGCGGCGGGCTGACGTTGGAGTTAAAAATTAAAAAAGTACAGGAAAGTAAAAAGCACTAGTAAAAAAAAGTGACACTTTCCGCACAGTTTGGCTGCTTGGAAAACGCTCTTTTCGAGGACATGCATTGTAAAATTATTTAAATATCTGTGTTATAATATATTTTTTGTAAAATGTTTTTTTTATTCATTCAGACAAATGTCATCACTGGTAATTAGCTGAATCCGGTAAGACTGGAAGCCGACCCCAATATAGCTGGTAAAAAGGCTAGGCAGATGTCGAAACTGAATTAAACAATTAAGAAATACGTCGTTAATAATAGCTAGTTAAATATATACCACCATCGCATTAATTAAAAAATATATAAAGCTATTTCTAATGAACTAAGATTGTAAAAACCATTAGCAGGTTTATAAAATATGAAAGACACTATTTTTTTTATTTGTTTTTGTAACTTTACAGCCTTAGCCTCTAAATAGCCGAGCTTTTAGCGACGCGTTATAAAGCTATTATTTTAGAATTGTTCTACTTGGGGATAGAATAAAAATCAATAAAAATGTGTTTTCGCATTGTCGCGCTGCTTGTGTGTACAGCTGCCTTAACAATTTTATAAAATAATAATTTCATCAAACTATTTAATTCAGTAAGATGATGCCCAGATAACTTAGTAGAAAGTATTGTTCCGAAACGTACTTCAGATCTGTCAATATATTTTTTTTAATAGAAGAAACCGGTAAGCCAAATTTACTTTCCAGTTTCAATAGTGTGTACTCATCAACCCATTCATTTTAATTCAGCTGTAGTAGCAACGATAAAACTAGTAATAAAGTGTAACGATATAAATTACAAAACATTTGTATTCAACACACGTCAAGTTGTACAACAATGTAACACTGTTGGATTACTGGGTTTTGCCCGCGGCCACGGTAAAGATATGCGGCGCCGTTCACGGGGTTTTCTTTCAATAACATAAAAGAAACGGACGTGTATGTGTGTGTGTTTTCAGTCTCATGGTCAACGGAAATTGGGTTTTTTGAAGGTTCAGTTTCAGTTATTGGGAAGAGTCAAATATAACAAGGAGAATTGTTGCAATTAAGAGGAGATTAGCAATTAGCATGTCCTAAGGAAATAATTCATAAATTGAAAAAGTTTAAAGTTTGGTAAAATCTAACAAACGCACAAACGTCTTTTCTGTAAATGGCTAAATTAAGAAGAAAAGCGGGCAGAGAACTCCGACTGAATTTCCTTAGTAAAAAGTCATAATTCGAAGTTTGGCTACACACTCGCCTATCCTAATTTGCACAACTGAAGGAACACGGGTGGGTTTTATTCAGTAAAAGTCTGACACGCCCTTCCGCTTCACCCAGAGCGGGAGAAGACATTGGATGATTTCCCAGTCCAAAAAAAAAAGACCTCTGTTGACAGCGCAACTTTGATCATCTTTTTAGGGTTCTAGTGCTTCTAAAGATAATGTATCAACAAAAAGAAAAACATAGGGACACAGTATTATCTTTCGTTTTCAGTTACTGGTATTTTTTTTTTATTTTTTTTTAAATTTCTTTTAAATTGGTCCAATATTGGAAGAAGAAATAGGCGAAAGCTTAAACCTCGAATTATGACTTTTTACTAAGGATATTCAGTCGGATATATGCGACCGCATTTCCTCTTAAGAGCTGTCTTCAATAATTAGTTCTAGCACCTCAATGCGTACTTAACTGTCTGTCATAATCCGAAGTATATTGACGTAAATTCCCAGTAAGTTGCTCCACCGGTGTAAATGCGTAACATTTAACAAGTAACGACAATGTCTTTCATTTTTAAATAGAATCATAGATAGAACTCCACGACCTCATCCCGCCAGCGCCCTTCTACCATCGGACATCTAGACGCACTGCAAGTTATCATCTTTACCTTGTTGCCATTCCACCAATTCGCACCAAGCGCTTCCAAACATCCTTCATAATGCGCACAGCGAATGAATGGAACTCACTACCTGCGTCTGTGTTTCCGATCGCATTCAACCCGAATCTCTTCAAAGTTAGAGTGAACAGGCTTCTTCTGGGTAAGCTCGCTCCATCGTCAACTCTGTCTCTGTCACCTCTGACCTAGACTAGAGTCAAGAGCAAACCCATCACAAACAAAAAAAAAAGTTATAATAAACAAGCACAGAATACAACAATATTCACCCGGGCGACTGTTATTGTTTATTAAAAGCCATCCATAAGTGATTCAATTAAACTTCAAGCTATTAAAATACAACTAATTTCGTAGTTCCCAACAAAATGATTGAAAACATTCAACACAGAACAAATTATAGCTATTCATTTGAATGAATATGTTTGTAGTAATTATTCATTCATTAATTTAGCGATCATTAGGGAACATTATTGATCAATTCGATTTGATTGGACTATTGAGAATTATCTAAGCCGCGCTAAAGTAGGCTACATCCTATTTCTATGATGTAATCCTTTAGAGAAGAATTGATAAACTTAAGGTTACACTAGGCAAAAATTCTTCCATACAAACGTAGTCTAGGGATTATTCCACTGTTTGACGATATACGTTCAAATTAAAAAGTGATATCAATTTCAACATCACCATTCATCATCAACTCATCATTATCTCTAGCCCTGTATGGAAGCAAAATAGTAAAAAAAGAGAAATATTTGAAAGTTATGAGCGTCGAAAGTTCCATATTTAAACACTAATTTTAACGCATTTTTGGGCGCGAATAAATACCATAAGAAGACGGAAAATTGCAAAACGGCCTCCATACAGGGATATATTAGTAGTTCAACTATGCAAATAGTTTTATTTTAAACAGATAGATTTAGTCGTTTTTTCATGATAGTAGTAGTAGTAAGGAATCCCTTTTCCGCACTTAGACTCTCATTTGCTCCGTTGTGCGTTTTTTTTTCATGATATCTAGACTGCCAAAGGTCTGTTTATAAAATTTCGCGCGCTCGGTTTCGTCCTAAATCATTATCCATTTCGCTACAAATTTGCAAAAGTGTCTATTCGTACGCGAACTAGCTTCCTACTGCTCATCACAGCATCTATCTCTTTTGCACGTGTTGTCGGTTGATATAAAATGTATTTTAACCCCGCACACAAAATAGTTCGTGCCGTCGACTAGTGTACCCTTAAGTGGCAGTGGGCAGGGCACATTGCTCGCAATTTTTTTTGACAATTTGTATGGCTTTGGGTCAACAAGATGCTTATACTGTGAAAATTTCAAGACTGTAGTTCCTGTAAAACCCGTGTGACAGACGGACACGTGAGTGACAGCAATAGAGTTCCGTTTGGACCCTTCGGAATGCTGTAAATGAGAACCCTATTTGGTAGTTGGTTAACCTTTAACACACTGGCTATTTTTTTTTGTATATTTTCAATGTACAAAAACGACTTTTCTACTGATTTATTATATGTATATTGATAATGATTACCAAAATTCTTTCAATAATACAAAGCTACTTTATCGTTTAGTGTTATAGGCTACTTTTTAACACCCGACGGAAAAATAAGGTTGTAATAAGTTTGAAGTGTGTATCTCTCTGTGGCATGATAGCTCCTAAACGGATGAACCGATTCTGATTTAGTGTTTTTTGTTGTGTCGATAGTGTTCTATAGCTATGTTGTGAAAAAAGTAATGCGCATTTTACTCTTTGAAGCCGGGTATTTTCGCAAGATATCGTGTTTCGAATTTCGATGGATTGTCGATCGAAGTACTAGATAAATTATGTAGTTTAAAAAGCATGAAATAAAACTTAATAAAAGAATTAAAAACCCAGATCCAACCTCTAAAAAGTAAAAAAAAGCCTCGTACTCGCGTCGAAGGATCGTAGGAATTCATATTTGTCTATTAAATACTTAACTGCTGTTAACTTTGGTAATACAATTTTTATTATATAGGAAAAAATGCACTATTCCTGTGTGCCAGTTAAACAGGAACGAAGCAATATAATAAGCTATCAAGTAGATACCATCTCAGATACTGCAATGGCTTTTGCACACGGGACAAAATAACAAAATGCAGTTTCGAGTTCAGTAGATTCCAATATGGTTTTGTACATATAAGTTGCAAGTTGCAACTGATGCATTGTGTCTCGTCACTTCACCATTGCAAAACGGGCAAAACTCAGACGTCTCATAATTACCAAGTGCAACTTGGAAGAATAAGACAAGGAAAGGTGACTCCGTAGTAACAAAACAGACAGAGACAGAATATTGAGTCATAATAATGCATGTCCAGTAAACAAAACATCAAATTATTACACATTTAAAGCAGTCTGAAGGACGTGAGAAGGATAATGTCGTCTTCAACTTGATTTTGTAATCGTTTCACATTAAATACAAAAACACGCAATATGCTTCTGCGAAATTAAACTAACCTTAAATTAAATAAACTTACCTGACGCTGGGTAGGAAAAAATAAGTTCGAAAACTGAAACTCGACGACTGAAAAATAACGCTCTAAAAAGTACGAAACATGAAAATATTCCCGTGAATTTCTCGTGGTCGTATGCCACCTACCGTAACACAACAATGCATTCTGCAAAATAGCATACACGGAGCACACAACCACACGGTTGTGTGCTCCGTGATAGCATGCGTGATAAAATTTACCGTGGTCGTATGACCACGGTAAATTTTACTTACTCGTAGATACTCGAACTTAAACATTACTAATTTAGAAATCGTTATGATTTAATTTTTGTATATTTCTACATGGTTCATAAGTATATTTATTTACTATCTGTTTTACACAACTAACAACGTTATTTAAGTATTTTTTCAATGGCATTTGTACAAATTTTATACCGTTCCAAGTACATTTTATAAGTTGGTCGACTATTACTCGTAAACTTGTAAAGCCTACTTAGCTGTGATAGTTTTCCTTTTAATTTTGTTATGTATATAGCTATTGCCGTGAATTTTTTCACATATCCAAAACCAGCCATTGCGCTGGCGGAGGGGGAGGGGAGAAGGGGCCACTTGACTCACTTTCCGCAAACGGATCTCTGAATCGAAAAATGGTTTTAACAGACCCCTAATATTTTTGAATGGCCTATCCAACGATACCACTTATCATGGGATAGACGAGAAAAAAAAACATCACCACTTTACGTCTATATTCGGAATTATTAGTATGTCTATCCAGTGCTCTGAGCTACGGAGCAGCGTACGGACAGACGGACATAGCAAAACTATAAGGGTTCCTAGTTGACTTCGGAACCCTAAAATGGTGTCTCTATCTCCATTCAATTTATCCGCGTGCCAAAGTTGACCACAAACGGTCAAATCGTTTAGAAATAAACGCGGCACAAACTAACTTACTTTCGCAGTTTAAAATTGTAGTGTTTTTAAGTTTGTTCACCTCGGATTTAAACCGCATAAACGGACTTTATTTGCGGTTTTTATATGGGTTTGTAAAGATAAGAACGTGTGAAGCAAACAGTAATACAAAACGTGTATGGAATATCTTATTAAGTAGTGTCGATAACCTGATGGAAACATCTTCATACTTAAAAAAAACTTTCACACCAAAATGTTCATATTAAAAAAGCTTTTAAACCCGTGGGATAACCGCAAAATTAGACCAGCAAAGTTGTAAACCACTTTTATGATGGAATTTGTGTTTTATTTCTGGATATCCTAGGTCCAATTAGGACACCACAACTTGGACCGATAAGCCGATGAAGAATGCGGGAATAGCTGGGTTCGAGAAGCATTGAACCTATATCGTTGTGACGAAGCTTTGGAGAGACTTATTATGGGCAACCCTAAGAACCCTATAAATTATTAGTAGTGAATTTCTTTCGGTAGAAATGTATGGTCTAAAATCTACTCTCTAGATTTATACTGGCCTGGAGGAACCAACGGGAGAACAATAAGGCAACGGTAGATTCAGTTGAGAGTGCGCGCAAATTTACTTGTATCCATTGCCCTCGACTCAAGTTAGTGGTAGGAACTGTGAAGTTTGTCTGTAATTATATTATCTGTGGTCTGTAGGAGTTCTATATATCGTCCATTCTCTACAGACGGAATTCTCGGTTTGTCATCTATGAGGATTTATCCACGGAAAAAAAAGGGTATGTTATGATGATGAATACACTAGGCAAACGTGAAGACAGATAATTAATATTGTCCTGTTTTATGTGGCTTGTTCTAAAACAGATTTTAACTAGCCATTTATTTATACATAAATAGAACTATAAACGAATGGCTTTGACCGATGCCAGTGCAATAATAATGATTGTATTGGCACTCAGGTGATTGTCAGTGCCTACAGGCTTTATTTCATTGTTAGCTCGCGGGACTGTTGCTTAATTTAGAGTTTAGAGAGGAGAAAACAGAAATCCACCTGCAAGACTAACACATCCAGCACGACAAAAATTTAGTCTTGACAACTGGGGAATACTTTGAAAAAGTAGGCAAAGGGTTTATAGTTGCTTAACCTGACATAAATGATGAGTTTCTTGCAATCAATCTTACACTAAACCAGACTTCAAACTAAGGCACTATGTACTTTATAGACTTTCAGATGTTCCTGACAGGAAAACATTAATAAAATAAAACCTAATAATACTGCCCGACCAGCATGCTGCCATGCTGCCTGAGAACCATACGAGTATGCTCTGCTATTCACTTAGTGCCACAAAACAGCAACAAACTAAAATAGCATAAGAAAAAACGTGAGCAAACAGAACTTCACAATATTACCTAAAAACTAGTTAAAAAAACGTAAGAAAATGTGCTGGCAAACTTAAATAGCAGTAATTTGCCAAGACCACTTAGAAAATGACGAATTCCAAAAATATGCAACTTTTTATAATGATGCAACCGTGTATTAGTCAAGGTGTAACTCTTGGCACTCTGGCACACGTCGAAATGTTGTGTCAACTGTGACTCGTGAGTAAGATTTACATATACTATCCAAGAATTTCACAATTATACAACATTATTCATTAAATAAACTCTATCGGCTACTTTTATCCCGGAATAGTCCACGATTCCTTCGGGCAAGGCAAATGAAATCTTAGTATTGAATATTGACGTGCACTACTAGCCCAAGAAATATGTAGCATGTTGCTAGCAACACACAAAAATAGTGCTGCAACAATATTACATCAACACACTATATTGTGGCTGCAACACATTACGCAACTTTAGTTTACCGAGAAGAATGAGATCCCACATTGCCCGTAATCTTAAAAAAGCTACTGTTAGCAAATGTTATTATATCACGTGTGTTTTGTAATTTCGCATTTGTATTTATGTTGATTTACCCTCTCTGTTTATTTATGCATGAATGTCTAATGGATACTCGCACTAACTCAGGATTCTCCGATTCTGCCAATATAAACACAAATGAATTGGAAACACGTTCGGTTTCGAAACAAGTCTTACTGGCTTTATCTGATCGGATCAAGCAAAGCCGTGGAGTAGTCATCCTTCCGATTCGTCATTTAGGCCATCATATATTAGAGCATCTATGTTTCTATCTTGCCTATATCACTGTCCCAGAGCTACAAGGCCCGATCTAGCAATTTCGTCGCAATGTAGGTGAGGGCTGAAACCTCCACCAATTCTTTCCATCCGTTCGTGGAAGGCTGGCCAGAACGTGGCTGGAGGTGAATTGTGTTGCCCAATATCTCACAGGAATGGTAACTTTAAAAGTAAATTATTTTCCATCAAGCTTGTTTACAAACACGAACATCCGTAATAATCATTGGTAGATCCTGAATTTGATTGCCATTAAATTTAGGTACAGTTGGGCTGGATATCTAAATACGTCATGAAATTCATTTGTTATATTATTTTTGGAACACACCTTTGCACAATTAAAGCCGACGAACCACAGGACGTTCAAAATCATTTTCTATTTCTGTAACCACCAGCTTTGCCGTGTTCTGGTTTGCAATTACAAGCACATGAGACTTCTCAAGTGCTCATGTTTATGTCTTGAGTGACGGACATAACCTGACGCTTTGCAGTTGTATTCGGCAGAGGTATATTATATTTTCCGACTACGGCGAAGCCAAAAGGAAGGGTTATGACTTTGGCAGTGTATGCATGTATGTTTGTATTTACTTTTGTTCCTCCGTAGCCCGTAAACTATTCATCCGATTTTGATAAATAAGGTGTCAATTAATTCGTTACTATGGGTAACAGGCTAAAAAAAACCGTGGTCGGTTTACAGTTTTTAAAATTTTTGGTTGTTTTCTTTTCTTTCTACTTTCTAATTTCTGGATGTTTTCTGCGACTGCTAATAGAAAAAGAAGACTAGATACACCGACTCCATTGTCATTCTCTCACCCTTATCTCACTTGACTTCTGCCTCCATTCTTTATAAGCCCAACCTACTGGCTTCTATGTTATAACACCAACCGTCTGGGTGTAGGTCTCTCCAACTGCCTGAATACTCTCTAATTTTTTTTTATTCTAGCCAGATATATCGAAAGTTGTAAAGCAATTTTGGTATATTAAAAAAAATATCTCCTCGATATATTCACGTGAAAAACTATAATTCAAAACTTCGATACTTTTAATTCATTCGACCTATTTTCTTCTATCGTTTTGATATCCATTACAGTCCGATTTGATGAATTGAAACAACATTGACACAATTTTTTAACAATCTCGTTCGATTATATTATTGCCGTTGCTATGATATGCGGTGTGGCCAGACATCCATTGACGTCAGACTGTGGTGTATGATTTTCTTTTGTTAGCAGTGATTTTGATTGGGACCACTTGATTTATTTCTTTATGGTTTATTGAGTATGCATTTATCATGCATGAAGAAATGTTTTATATTGATGAATGGTAAATAAAAAAAAGTTAATTCAAAAAATCAAAAACCCGACTGCTTAAGAAGCGAACTAAAGAGACGTAAAGAAGAAGAAAATCATGTTGTGCGGAGGATACATATTCGCGAGTTGGCTGACCAAAACCAGATGAATGAAAAAAAAATGTTAACAATTTTTTTTTTGTTCTACGTTTAAACATGAAAGTGTTTACATATTTTTGAAATAACCTCTTAAAACCCTTTATTTTGATACCCCACACGATGGGTTTGGAAGAAAACAATAAATTGGGGCCACAAAACATGGCGCCTAAAATCCGCCATTTTAAAATTTTTACAACTTTAATAAAGCCAGTAAAGGTTAAGACGAATCGATTGACGTAAGAATCATCAAAATCGGCCAACGCATGTGGTCTCTAGAACGCCACATTGGGACAAACATACATACATACATTTCTATATTGTATATTTTAATATTATTTTACAATTATTATAATCCTTCGGTAGTCGGGTAAAAAGAGTAAGGACCTTTTGAAAGAATCCACTGCAATCGACTCAGACACCATGACAGTGATAACAAATCCCTGATTATTGTCAATGGATATCTTAAAAAGTTATAACTGTCAATTTGATTGAGTCCAGTAGAGGAATTGACTTTGAATAGGGGTACAGTATACTCATTTTTATATGACTATCCCAGAAGGAGGGTAATGTGTTTGGTCAGTTTTATAGACACTACAGTGATGATGCAACAAAAACTAGTTCAAAACAGAAAGTTGTTGAGTTAGAATATCACTTATGAAAAAACACAACGGGAATCCCCAAGTAGAATAAAATGTGCAGGAGTAATACTTAAACGTATGCAAAATAAGAACACAATTGATAAGGACACAATTGTATCTTGAAAGAGAAAGTATATTATTATAATCATGATAAAGATAAAGATTATCTTTATCTTTATCATGTTTATTGATTACTCAACAGAGCATTCATGGATATATAAAGATAGGGTTATCACGTCAGAAGATAAGACCATATTAAACGGTGATTCCCTTAAAAACATCACAGAGGTCAGTGTCACCTTTTGAAGCAAAGTTATTTTGAGCATCTTCAGTATTAAAGAGCTGAATATATTATTGTCCTTCTTTATCGCCAGTTTATTTATTTACCTATACCTACCTACTTACTTAATATATTATTGAATGATATTATTATCCATGAATTATCAGCCTGTAATGTGTCACTGTCGGAACCAAGGCTCTCCTCTGTGAGAGGGATTGAAGCCACGCGACCCCATTGCGGTTTCATTGTTGTCAAAATGTCTTTGTTTTTTTTTTGTTACCAATTCCTTGAGTTCTAATTGTGATCATATCATATCAGCCAATATTTGGATGCAAGGCAACGGCCTTTTTTATAACGAAGAAGGAACAAGTATTGATAATCAATTCTTCACCATCGCGGTTGGTGTGACGATATCAACTTACTACTAGTTAGACTCATTGAAATCCAGGTTTCCTAGCAATATTTTCCTTCACCGTTAGTCACTGGAGTCTATTATGCCGGTGGTATGGCGATGAAAAATGTTACTGTCTAGTTGCCAAGTAGTGGCTAGTTTCCTTCTACACAGACAGAGGTTTCCCCTATAACTTCTAAGTGGACCAATGTGTTCCAGTAAGTACCATTCGTTATTTATTTGTAGACTGGCTCGTTCCACCAACTTCTGCGTGGTCTACCGTGACGCCTTCTGGCTTTAAAGGCTCCACATAGTAGATAAAATGGCGTCGCTGCGTCGAAAGTATAATATCGAGTAGAATAAAAAAGTATCGATACTTTTTCAGATCCCAGCTCGTACCTATGCAATGGCAGCTAGCCAGCTATGACACCTGGGTCACTTCTAAATATAAATAGTCATTAGCGCGAGTGCAGTTACACGGTTACCAAACTGTCATAATTGCATTGTGGTCTGTGGAAATTACTTGCGGTTTCACGCATTATACCCACTTCGATACGACTTCAAAGCCGTTTGAATTTAAATGTTTACAAGCCTTTGGAAAATTGGTGAGCTCTAAGTGCTTTTTTATGAGGCTTTTATGAGTTACCCTTTAAATATATCTCACTCAGGGAGTCTACAAACGAAAAAATAATAAAAAAACATTCTTAGGCATGTTATTTCACAGGTATGGAGGTAATTGCACTGGGCCCGCGTGGTGGATTACGGAACACTTCCTTTTACATAGAGGAGGCCTGTGTACTAATTGATCTACCGCCATCAAATTAGATGGGTCTGACTCTCACTTGTTCAACTTCTACCAACGGTGATCCCATCGGTTTGGTGCTTGTAACTTTTCCTTGAAAGACCATAGGTACCGTTCGCAAAATGGGATTTTATCTGCATAATGCATGACTTGACCTAACTACTAAGCAAGCAACAGCTGCAGAGGTATATGGTAGTACGCCCTAAGATAAGAACGAAGAAGGAATTTTAACTAAACGAGAAATACATTCACTTTAGAGATGTGACTGTGGTGGATCCGGCAAAACTTATGAAATATACGACATGACATGTTTTCTAAAACGGTGTCTCGACTTTGTCACCTTCTTGGAGATTTCCAGGCTTCACTAAACGGTTGCTCAATTAATACTGGACGGCATGCGGCAGCGGTGACATTCATGGGAGCAAAAACCTCTAACTTCAAGTTATAATTGCCGATATAACTCGGTTCAATTTAAGTATAGTTTTATGTGGAAAGGGTATTTGCCTGCCTAGACTAGTAAACCTCCATTACAAGTCCACTAAAAAGTTATGAATTGCGTGCGGACGCGGCGATTTTTTACGCAGGCGGAGGCGAAGATCTATTACATAAAACCTTAAGACTTTAGACACACAGACTGCATTTCAACTGCACTCCGACTGCAAATTTACAGACAGCAATCGGACTGCACGGTTGTTTTGCGGTTTTATTGCAGTCGTACTAACTGCATTCAAACTGCAAATTTGCTGTCGGAATGCAGTTGCAATGCAGTTTGTCTGTTTAGAGCCTTCTTCACTTACAAGCCTACTGTACACTTTTATTGTGTCTAGACAAAAACCATTGCTTACCTAAGCATATTATCATAGAAAATATAAATTTTATTGCATCTTCCAGTATATTGTAACCACTTTCTTTCCGAAACTTTCTTTACCAGATTGTCTGCACATATGTTCTATTAATAAACTTTATCTGTGTCTAGTTATTTATAGATATCGTTCAGGTCTTGAACTCGATCGGATAGCGTCTCATGAATAGAGATGGAGCTTACTGGAGAGTGAAAGTTACAAGTTCTCGGTTTTTATTTTTCCATTAGCAATTTTCACAAGTGCGTCAGAGCTTTAGATCCGTGCTGAGTTACTTAAAACCTAGGTTCACTCTGAGTTTTTTTGCGATTTATGAACAGCTTCAGATATTTAAAGTTAAAACATAAAATAAAATAAATTAAATTAACTTTATTTAAAAAAAAACTTCTTTCGTATTTTCTAAGCAAACCCTTTCATTTGATACATATATTAGTGCACAAAAAGTAACTAGTCCACCATCTTAGGCCGTCCGCCATATTGGATTTAGAATGACGTAACCATGCATTGGCATCAAAACTAAACGTGTATGCAAAATTTCATCGTAGTCAGTGGAGGATAACTGCTTTAAAATTCAGTTGCAAGATTTGAACTGAACACACTTACATACATCCATTGCAAGTTAAATAAAAGCTTGTAGTAAACGTCACACGTTTAATACATACGTCAATTTGTGATGTTCTCGACTGTCAAAGAATAGATGTTTTTGTTTATTGTTCGATTTGAATTTTCTTTCAGTTTCAATTGATAGCCAATTTGCTAATTAAAATTACCGGGAAAATTATAGTTTTCCCGGTCTTCACCTAATGAGAAAACACTACATACATTTGATTACCACTTCGTGCAGGTGTGTCGTTGTACGTAGGCCATTCTCAATAGATTACTTTATGCAAATCCTCTCAACCTTGAATCAGTTGTATGCTACTAAAGCATTGACCCTGAACTCGGAATTTGTTTGAATTGCCAAACAATTGATACCAATTCACTATTTGATCTGCTTGACATCTGATTGAGACGTCATATGACGTCTATTAACAGTCTAGGTAAAAAAGTCGAATAACGAATTGTTATTTGCGTGTCTGTACACGTAAATAACAAATCGTTGTTCGTCGTTTTTTTACGGAAACACACACACACAGAATTCCACTCCTTAAACTGTTAAGGAGTGGAATTCTCTGCCAGGGTCTGTGTTGCCCGATAGGTAGAAACAGGGGTTAAGTCAAGAGTGAATTGCTCTATTGTGAACAACATCATCAGTCAGATAGAAGTGCAACTCGAACCTATTGATAATAATAAAAATGCCCATCAGTGGTAATACTGTAAGCTGAATTTAAAGTGAATTTTATTAGTGTAGAATACTTGCCGGCAAAAAAAAAACAAGTATAGTGCTAGTTCCGGACCAACCTAATTCCAAAACAATAAATAAACTCTTTTAAATTTATCATAGACTACAACACCTGCTTTTCAACAATTAATTGCCTGTTGACAAAATGAAACCGTCAAAAATTACTAGGGCGCCATAAAGTAAAGCTGGTTTAAAATTAGAATATGATTAATCCGAGAGCACAAGAATGAATTTCAAATTTAATCACGTTCAAAAGAGAATTGGGTTGAAAACCCCATTATTTCGCGAAGAATTCTTATGTGGCACTGTTTCGTAAACATGAGATATTTCTGTTTATATTGTGTGATAGTTTTATTGAAGGAATTAGAGTGTAGCCGGAGATTTGTTAATGTAATGTAGCGACAAAATACGTGTAATTTATTTATGTTTCAAGAGGACTATTCCAAATGAATGTTTTTGTTTCTGTAAAAGATTTTAGCGTCCGTTGATTGTTACATTTTAAAATTAACTGATATTTATAATAATCGAACTATTCATATTTTTTTACAAATAAAAGATTTTTTTTTAAACTTATGCCCAGAAATAACAACAAAGTATTTAAGACACCGAGTTCTTTCCGACTTCTAAAATCACTCACCAAGTATGACAGTCTTGCTGAACTGTTTCACCAATCTGGTAGAACTCGCCCCCATATCTGCAGAGCTTGATGGCAGGCAAGGGAGATGGCTCAGGCTGAATGCCCAGACAGACCTGAGGGTAGTCTGGACAGCAGTCGTCGTGCCCTGCCGTTCTGTTGCAGAACTCATCACAGTAACATTTGCTATCTGCAAAAAGCAAAAAAAGGAACAAATTACAAACTTGAAAAAAAAACTTTGTTGAGGTTTTACAGAAAGCCGAGGTACGATATCAGGCATCTACGTCCTTATACTTAAGGTTACACTAGTCGACGGCACGAACTATTTTGTGCGCGGGGTTAAAATGCATTTTATATCAACCGACAACACGTGCGGAAGAGATAGATGCTGTGATGAGCAGTAGGAAGCTAGTTCGCGTACGAATACACACTTTTGCAAATTTGTAGCGAAATGGATAATGATTTAGGACGAAACCGAGCGCGCGCGAAATTTTATAAACAGACCTTTGGGAGTCTCGATATCATGGAAAAACGACTAAACGTATCTGTTCAAAATAAAATTATTTGCATTATTGAACTACTAATCTATCCCTGTATGGTGGCCGTTTTGCAATTTTCCATCTTTTTATGGTATTTATTTGCGCTAAAATTAGTATCGTGTGGAATGTGGAAATGTGGATCTTTCGACGCTCATAACTTTCAAATTTTTTTTTTTTTACTTTTTTCTTCCATACAGGGCTAGATAATGATGAGACAAATTGATATCACTTTTTATTTTGAACGTACATCGTCAAACAGTGGAATAATCCCTAGACTACGTTTGTATGGAAGAATTTTCGACTAGTGTTCCCTTAACGCAAAGAAACTATTTTCCTGTCTTTATATCTAGAATGCCTCTCCTAAAGTCTGTGTCTCTGGCTTCTATGTTCATCACCACTTCAGTCGAAAGACATCCTCTGCTGGGCATAAAGCTTTCCCAAACATCGCCACTACCACCGGTCTTGTAATTCGCAACGTCATTTTTTGCGCATATTAACTCTGTTCCTGTCTTTCTATTTAGAAGACCTCTGCTTATCTCTGTTTCTCTGGCTTCTATGATCATCACCTGTCAGTCGAAAGACGTCCACTACTAGACATAGACCCTCCCTAGCATCGCCACGATGTCCGTTCTTGTCTCCATCATGCGTCATTCTTGGCCTAAATAAACTCTGTTTCTTTCTTTCTATTTAGAAGGCCTCTCCCAAACTTTTGGCTTATACAATATCAAGTAATGCGCCAGGCAACGATGCAACTTACCAAGAATTCGATGAGAGCAGCCATCCTGCCTGTCCCTGCAGCATTGTCCGGTGATGCCACAATATGGCCCGGGCGGTAGATCAGGTCCAGAATATGCTAGGACTAGGCCAACTGCCCCGCAGAACAGCAGAACAATTCGATCGAATCTGTAACAAAAGATACGGGAAATTAATATGACTGAAAAGTATAGTTGTCGAGAGAAAATGAAAAGTTGTATGGAAACTGGTTGTCGTGGTCAATGGGGATGACTATACCCTATTCGCTGGACCAAAAAATAAAAGGTAAACAGACAAACGTCAAAAGGTTATAATCCGACTAATTTTAAAAATACAACCTTGCAACGCAAAATGGTTACTTTTTTAGCACTCTTTAATTTATTATCATAATAGTTCCACACTCCAGAAGTATTATGAAGGTAAGTTGGGCAGACCAAAGAAAAAAAGGATAGACTGCTGTTTACGAATGACGTGATGCTGAGATTACGAATGATATGTTTTGAAGTAGAATACGCACCGACCCCAAATAATTTTTATTTATTTATTAATAAAAAAAAATGTTTTCGAAATTTTCTTCAGTACAAGGCCAGTATGATAGATATATTTTGAAAAAAAACAGTCAACATCCCAATTGCAGATTTTTAACAACAGGCTCGCAAACATCTTTAATTCTCCCCGATCTCCCGAGAGGTCAACGTTCTGATACAGCCAATAATTTAAAAAAAAAAACTCAAGTCTTCAATAATCGTAAAAACGAAAACTAAAAAGTTCTAGAACCATAAAGTACAGAACACTAAACCCATTGGCAACTTTATCTGAAACATTTGTTAGAAATGGGTCGTCGTACTCATAGAGTTCAATGAGTAGCAGCGTATTTGCAGAAACGACAATTTGTAAATGTAAAACAAACAATAAAATAAATTCAAATGGCATTGATGGTTGGCAATAGAGAATTTAAAATGATAGAAAGATTACGGATATAGAAGACGCATAATTATTTTAAGAAATGAGATCTGTGTGGGTTATTTTATTTTTTCTTCAGCTGTTGTACTGTGTTTTCATAATTCCACATTAACTACACATCACTTACAGAAATCATCGCAAACCGTTTTCTTCTTCTGCGCATTCAACAATAATCCATCCTTCATTACATTGGTCTTATTTACTCAAGCCAAGCAATATATAAAAATAAACTAGTCGCTTCTGCAGCTATTATAGTTTTCAATCTTTGCCTTTCAGCGTTTACGACTTATAAATTGCTTCTATCGTAGAGTTAATGTTTTCGTTTTGTTTTTGTTAGTAAAACCATTAAACCGCCTTCGATGGTTTATGGCTACACTAGAGTTACAACTGGCTGCATCTGTTTATGATTGTTAAGTGTTTATAATAATTTATTAACATGAACAGATTCATTTTCATGCGCATTTATGTGGTTTTTCGTGATGAGCTGGTCAGTGGGTCGTATTGCTAGCTCTTTGATCTCGCTTAATAGAAAGCGATGGATGAGAGGCCTTAGACAATTAAGCAAGCAAACACATGTCTAGAGCTTTAAGTATCTCGGCTCGCTCGTTCCATAGACGACTTTCCAAAAAGGAGAAGGTTTTATGTTCGACTTTGTTTTTTTTGTGCATGTTCACCGATTTCTCCGTCAATTATAGACCTATTTTGATTGAAAGAGTTGTATCAATATTGGTCTCATTTAAATTTGGTGAAGACCTGTTGAAGAACTTCGTCGATATAAAACAGAGCTCTTCAATAATTGACAGCAAATCTCTCGGGATTACTGCAATACGAGTAGCATGTCTGTTTGTTTTTTATACCATTTCATAATATAAAAATTACGCCAGTACGCTTTAACCACAACGAAAAAGTGAAATTTAAAAAACTTTTTTACAAAGAAAATACAACCAACTTCCAAATAAAATTTTATTTTTCGGAAGTCAGTGTCAAAGAACCAAGAAATGAAACCGGAACACCGACTTCCGAAAAATATTTTTTTGTCACTTTGCAGTGTTTTTATTTGGAAGTCGTTTGTATTGTAAAAATGTTTTTATCCCAATCGCTATCGCCACGGTGTCGTTGATAGAATGTCTCTAGATCAACTGGGTTCACTCTTGCTTCGGCAAATACAGACATAATTTTTTAACGTTGTTTGTTACCACCCAAAGATAAAAGCACCCTATGAAATGATAAATAGCTGATTCTAAATAGATTTTTAATGGTGCAAGAACCTCAAGGTAAGCTGAAGGTTTTAATGATTTTGTGTATGTGTAAACATTATTTTATATGGTGGTCTGTTAAAGTAAGTTTTATGAGTTCAAGTTATCTTTAAGTGCATACCTAAAAGATTATTTTTTATTTTTATTTGTGATGGGTTTGCTCTTGACTCTAGTCTAGGTCAAAGGTGACAGAGACAAAGTCGATGATGGAGTGTGCTTACCCAGAAGAAGCCTGTTCACTCTAACTTTGAAGAGATTCGGGTTGAATGCGTTCGGAAACACAGACGCAGGTAGCGAGTTCCATTCATTCGCTGTGCGCATTATGAAGGATGTTTGGAAGCGCTTGGTGCGAATTGGTGGAATGGCAACAAGGTAAGGATGATAACTTGCAGTGCGTCTAGATGTCCGATGGTAGAAGGGGGCTGGTGGGATGAGGTCGTGGAGTTCTTCAGCACACTCACCGAGGTACAGTCTGTAGAAGACCCACATTAGTGCTTTGATTTTTGACTTCAAACAAATAAGAGCTTCTTTCTTCCATATTTTTTTATTTACTGGCACGCACTAGAAAGAGGGAGGGCCTTGCACTGTAGCGGGACAATTTAGACTGGTTAGTATAGAGTTTTAGCTCCGACGAAAAAAGAGGGGTGTATAAGTTTGACGTGTGTACCTATTTGTTTTGAGTATTTGTGTATCTGTCTGTGGCATCATAGCTCCTAAACGGATGAACCCCAACTGGGTCGCTGCAGGCACAACTTAGTTATGTGGGGGTACTCCAATGACTCGCATTGCGATTGCGGAGCTACGTCCCAAACAATGCCTCACCTCCTATCGTGCTCTCTGTGTATCAACACCTGCACCCTGAAGGACCTTTGTGAGTCAAATGAAAACTCTATTGCCGTGGCTGAATTCTGGTCAAAACGTATATAATTGAGGAATCATCGATACGACGAAGAAGAACGGATGAACCGTTGTTCTGTGAATGAGTGAACATTGTAGGCCTTCTAGATTTCTAGATGATTGTTAACATTTGTTAACTTTTTATTTCGTTTTACATTTTTTTTTGTTTTTTTTTATTTCGTACGACTTATTGTCGGGCCTTCGTTGTCCCCCCATATCCAAGTACTAATGCTGTAACATGGAAATATTGTAAAACCAAACCATTTTTTAAAGAGTAACCATGAAGTTTCTTGCCGGTTCTTCTCCATAGGAAACGACTAACCCGAACCGTGCACATTTTGTCGACGTTTTATAAGTGCCCATGTAGGCCTATGTAAAATAAAAAAAATGATTTTGATTTTGAACCGATTTCGATTTAGTTTTTGTTCTGTGGAAGTTGACATTATTATCAATTTTTTCTTTGTTAAAATAAAAAAAAGGTGGGTGTTTTAGCTATTTTTGATGAAAATCGGTTCAGCCGTTCAAAAGATATGGGCGTTTTATTGTTTGAATCCGGGGTATTTGCGCAAGATATCGTGTCGGTGGTTTCTAAATTTTATTTATTAAGTTTACCACATTTTTTTTCAAGTTTTGTGACTGTACTTATAGTTGAAAGCTTATAATACATGCTACTTGTCGGAGTGCTTTCAAAGCGTGCATAGAATATCTAACTTCAGTATCTAGATACGATTGACCGTACATAAGTACCTACCTTAGCAAACACTTATACCGTTACACTGCCTATGTTGTACTTGAGTTAAACTTGACATTTAAAGCTAGGGCCAAGGGCTCTTATTGATATTATCTTAATCTTAACTGACCGACTTATATTTACGTAAATTCCCTGTATTTTTTTTTCTCTACTGCCAGGCCAAAAGCCTCGCGAGTAAATCGGAAATTATCCGAAACGAACATACTTTCAGGATAAAAAATATCCTATGTCCTTCTCCAAGGAGTTATCAATCTCTATACCAAAATTGGTTGAACGGTTTAGACCTGGGGGGTGACCACAAGCTCTTAGCGCGGTATCAATTTGAACTTATTTCGCGTTTTCGTACCATGACGTCGTTTAAAAAAGCTCAATTTAATAACGCTAAGAAGTTGTTTTTGTTTAGGCTTTGCTAATGTTTGGATGACGTATTGTCTTTAGTTCATTCAAAATTCAAACCACAACGTGCTTGTTGACAACTAGCGATAAAGTTTTTACTACAATTTTTGGTTTTGTTTGACAGTTAATAAAAGTTGCTTTGGCGAGCTCGATTTACTATAATTTTCCAAAATATATACAAAAATTATCACTCCCGTGATATAGCCGGTAAGTAAAACGTATTTATTTACGCATTTATTGAATTCATAACCCTGAAATCGTAACAAACAAACAGGCAGAAAGATAGTTATTCGCATTTATAATATTAGTAAGAATTTGCTTTTTAGCGTTCCAGCTTCCAGCTGAACCCAATTACTTAACCACAAATTAAAATAAAACTGTCCCATATTTTTAAAATGGCAACAATACGCATTACGTCAGACCATAAATTGCTGAAAAAAAAACATAAATACAAGATGTCCGCGTGTGAATTGGTTCAATTTACTTTTTTATTTTAGTACAATTGGTGGCATAAGACACACATGTCATCATAATAATGACCTTTTGTTGGTCTGGCATTGGGTTAAAATTTATTTTAAACGTGTGTACTCAATATTTTTGTCTATTCAGCGTTATTTATTTTGACAGCCTGGGAAAGAAAAAATATATTGGGTTACAGATGCATCCATAATAATATTATAAGCGAAACGAAAGTAATTAAGAGTATGTCAGTCTGTTTATTACGTTTTCACGCGGCACGCCTAAACCGCTTAACCCATTTTAATGAATTTTAGGATCGCGATAAATTTGACCTTGTAGCGGCACTAGCAGCACATTATAATCAATAATCATGAATAATTTTCGACTTTAACGAGGGCGAAGCTGCTGGCAGAAGCTTTATTTTATGAAAAAAAAGATTAATTATAAAAATTCTTAAATGAACCGCTGAATTCTTAAAAATACACTAAATGAACGTGAAACAATCCTATCTCAACGCTTGAAACTTCAAAAGTTAAATCACAATATAACATCTCGTGCCAAACACCATCAATAACTGTCATGCAGTTTCGTAGTGATTGAGTAACACACAAACAAACACTGATTTATGTTACTAGTGGGACTACTCTTAAAGCTCACCTACATATAGGTGAATATATGTATGTAGGTATACTGCCCTTGTCCAAAGTCCCAAACAAAAGCCTTAACAAACAGAAAATAAATCATTTAGCCACTTACTGTCGATTTCTATACAAAATTTACGATACGGAACCTCGACAACTTTATTTATGCAGCTGTAAAAATCGAATAGCCAAACAAGTTGTATGAAAAGGTGTTAAGATTGGACGGTATTCGTAAGTTTGTATTTCGGTTATCTTGAGTTTCCATTTGCATAATGAGAAGGGATAAAAGCCTTTTGTTTGAAATGTCGGTTTACTGTTTGAAATGGATGTGTGACAATCAGGAGCTTTAACAGAGCTTGTTAGGAAACCCATAAAGATCAAGGTTTAGATATATATATGGGCATGGTCTTTCTGTATGTCTATAGATAGATCCATTGTTTCGGGACTAGTCAAAAATGCAATTGGAAGTCCCATTCCGTTTTTGGGGTTCCACAGTCAACAAGGAACCCATAGACGACTGCGACGACACTGCCACGCATCACGCTGCATGTTGCGTGACAACGCACCAACGCGCGTACTTGCGTGTTTTTTTTCTATACAAACGGAGACTTAAAAGCAACGTTAAAACACGCATTCATGCGCTTCGCTGCGTGGTGCGTGGCAGTGTGTTAACCGCCTTAAAGTTTCGCCATGTATGTCCGTCTGTCCATCGGTCCCGTCTGTCCGTCCGCAGCTTAGCTCAGAGACTCTTAGTACTAGAAAGCTATAATTTGACATGGATATACATATTAATCACGCCGACTAACAAGGTAAAATAAAAATATGTTTTTTATCCTTCATTTACACGTAAAGTGGGGTTGTTTTTTTTCTCGTCTATGCCATGCTGTGGGATATCTTTGGATAGGCCGTTCAAATATATTACGGTTCTGTGAATACCATTTTTCGATTCAGGGATGCGTTTGCGTAAAATTAAGCTTTAAGACGACGACTAACGCCAACGACCTTGAGGGAACATAACGCGCACTCGTTTCACACCCGTGCGACCCAAAATTTAGTAGTTTTTTGTACTTTTCACATTATTCTATGACTTTAAAAAAAAAAGCCTCAGATCAAAATGTAGATAATTAAATTATCTTTGAGATGGTGTTGATTTAATTAAAATACGCACAGCGGTTTTGGTATGATTGTTTTTTTTTCGTTTTAGACATAACTTTACAAATTAATTACACTATGTTATACTAATAAAACTCAAAATTTGCTTAGATCAAATTATTAAGAAAATAGTCTAATATAACATATATTTTTTTCAAAAAATTACTACTAGCCATTTAGACGTGATTCTCATTTTAAAATCAGCTACTCAAGGGAATCGGCGCCTTAAATGGCAATTTTTTGTTAGAGTCAAGTCCCACTCCATCCAGATATATATGGTTGCTTTTGGATATGTGAAAAAAGTCACGGCAGTAGTATATATAACAAAATTAAAAGGAAAACTATCACAGCCAAGTAGGCTTTACAAGTTTACGAGTAATAGTCGACCAACTTAGAAAATGTACTTGGAAAAATAAAAATGTTGTGTATTGATGTATGGGGACAACAGTTTTCGAACGGCAAAGAAGTTTTGTCTCTTCGTTAGAGCAATATTCGGTGCTTTCATTGTTTATGAACGTTAGTAATGTTACCTATTTATTTTGGTGAATATAGCTGTTTATACGGAACCGTCTGTGCGCGAGCCAGACTCGCACTTGGCCGGATTTGGTGTATCTCTAGGTCGGGTTGTTACTAAACTATAGGCAGTCTACAAAGACTTTATAATCTATGGTAGTCCATAACTGCCAATTCATGTTCATATTTGTGCGTATGCTCCTGTGGGTTAGATTTACGAGTCAGCTAAGTTTTACTGGGTTTAGTTGCGGTCCGAAGACTTGATCACACATCACTATTATAAGCCTTTTAGCGTTCCCACTCTTGGGACACAGACCTCCTCTCTGTGAGAGGGAATGGGCCACAACCCACCACGCGAGTTCAGTACGCATTGGTGGATGTCACATATCTTCGAATTATTGGTTCTAGGACATGCCGGTTTCCTCACGATGTTTTCCTTCACCGATTCGAAAGCAGTGGCGATGAAATAATTTACACAAAGTAAAGCGCCTGCAAGGGTTCTAACCCTCGACCGACTTGTAAGTCGCGGCCGTTACCACTGGTCCACCACTGCTCATGTGGTTATTTGTGTCCGTTTGATGGCAATAGATTCAGACCCTTTGGGGGACTTGGGACTGCAACCTAATTGACCAAATGTAGCACTATAAGTACCTCTGCCCATCCTATCGCGGAGTTCAGGCGTGATATTGTGTTCTCTATGTAATATTACAGCTAGGTACGTAAAACCTTTTTGGTCATGGCCTATGACGCAACCATACCTGCTAACCATTTATCATAGAGTTGTTAATATCTTGACTCAACACCGTATTCGAACCAAAACTATCCGGTTTTTGGATTTTAAAAATAGAACGACGTCGCTTTTTTTTTCTATAAACTTAATGACGTAGATATCAAAGTAAAGGCCGAGATTAGGATAGTTTGACGTGGTTTAAACAGCCTCTCAGTGACGATATTTGGGCAAGTTCCTACGTAGAACTTTTACTATTTTTATCGATATTTGATGTTTTTTTTTTCTTTATGTATGTGGCTATTTTGACAGCTCTGTCATTTACCACTTTCAGTTATCAAACTCAAATCATGAGAAACTGGCACCGGCACAAAAAACATCCTATGTCATAATCCAGGGTATGATCTAGCCGTGCAGGTCAGTGCAAGGCAAATTCCTAGTGTGGGGCAAAGTTAAAAAACTTAATTCAAAAAATCAAAAAATCCGACTGCTTAAAAAGCGAACTAAAAAGCCGTATACAAGAATAAAATCATGCTGTGCTGTGCAGTCGGAGGATACATCTGCGGCCTTATTGTGTAAGTGAATTCTGCAAAGCAAACAAGTCGATTCCTTTACAAAAACGAATTTACGTATTGCATATTAAGGTTTTTTGATTTTTGAATTAACTTTATTATTTATAACTTTTTAGATATTTTTTTTTAAGGTTTATGTACATTTAAACATATAAGTATTATATATATTTGAAATCACCTCATAATACCCTTTATTTTGATACCCCACACGATGGGTATTCGAAGAAAAAACCATTTTGTCCTCCGCAATACGGCGCCCAAAATCTGCCATTGTTCTATTTTCCAATTTTAATGTAGCCAGTGACACTCGCAGGGTTAAGACGAATCAATTGACGTATAAAGACATTACCCTCCTTCGGTAGTCGGTTAAAAAAAAGAATAACTTGACAAAATTTTAAAGCTGCAGCTGATCAAAATTAATTACTGGGAAGAAATAAAATCGACATGTACGCCGTTTGCGAATTTAATAAATAATTCAACCAATGACAGTAGTTAACATGCACATTGACAAATCATCACATTAACTTTTCGATATTTTACTGGTTGTAAGTGTATTCAAGTAAAGGCCACACTGGAATAGCTTTTCAGCAAAGTTATGATAATACTGATAAAACTAATGCCCGTCGGAATTCGCAAACAAATGATAAAGATCTTACGGATGGTGCGATCGATCAGACAACGTCATTCTTGATTAAAATAATGTATTAATGAAGCTCATGCATTACTAATTTATCTTATCAGAAGTTATATAAGTGACTGATAATATTGTGCATTTTATCATTTAATTATTTGTAGTTAAAAACCCTTTTTTGTGTATTTTTATTATACCTTTGTAAATCGATATCACTGCTCTCAAAAAGGTGATGGAAAACATTTTGAGGAAACCGGCATGTCCTAGAATAAAAAAATCGAAGACATGTGACATTCCCCAACTCGTACTGGGCCCGCGTGGTGGATTACGGTCAATTCCTACTCACAGTGAGGAGGCCTGTGTCCCAGCAGTGGGAACATTAAAAGGCCGATGATGATGATGAACCGATTACGAAATGATACATTAGCTACTTAATACAAGCAAAAAGTTTTATAAAAACTGTAATCAGACTACGGCATTTTTTTAGCCCGTGTCACCCGGGCCATAATAACGAAACGATTGACAACTATTCATCAAAATCGGATGAATAGTTTAGGCGCTACGGAGGCACGTACGTAAATAAAATAATACAAACATACATACTGCTAAAATCATAATCCTTTTTTGGCTTTGCTAAACAAGTTATTTTTCGCTTTGTAGTGTTTTATTTTGGAAGTCGGTTTAATATTTTTGTTAAAAACTTTTTTTATCCCGTAAGGATGTAGGGGATAACGGGACACAGTCCTAATCTCTGTGAGAAAGAGTGGGCCATAATGCATCACCACGCGGACCCTGTGTAGCTTGGTAAATGTCAAATGTCTTCGAGTTTTCGGTTCTAGGACACTTGTGTTGTGACCTAAATATGTTGTAAATCTCAGTTGAGATAGGATGCTAGCCAAATTAGTAGCAATATTCGATAATGTGACGAATGGTACAATACCTATCTCTTACATGATGAATCAGCTGAACACATGTTTGGGTCGATGTTAGCACCCTGACTTGAAATTTTGAGATAGCAGTATCTCCCTAATTACTCGACGATTGTAGACTATTTACATATATACAAATAAACTAACTGCTTATAGAGATTATTGCAAACTCAATTACATTTGTGTGACCAACACACAAATGTTATTGAGTTTGCAATAATCTCTTTTAACAGAGCAAAAGGTTACTTATTTAGTAGGTTTTTTTAGGATATTTCCCTATTCCCGACTACTGCAACTCCTGAAGGCGAAAATTAACAGTAGTGTCCAACAGAGAACGAAATTCGCTCGAAAATATTACCCTCCCGCAGTGTACAATAATATTATTTGTTCCACTTCTCTTCATATCCAGCAGGCAACAGAACAGAGCTAGGTCAATAGGCTCAAACGAAAGTTTACAACTGGGATAAGTCCAGTTTTCAAGCACCACAGATAAAAATGTTACCATTAAGCTAGTGCTAAATTAAGCTAGTGGATCTATAGAGAGAGATGAAGTGATCATCTCTCTCTATAGATCCACTCGCTTCTGCCAGCGGCTTCGCCCGCGTGAATGTCGGTAATCACCCCAAGGGAACTTATTCCTGGGATAAAATCCAGAGTATCATCTATCTATGTGCCAAATTTCAACCCGATCCGTGCAGCCGTTCTGGCGTAATTGACAAACAAACATACATCCATCCAAACTTTCACTTTTATAACATTAGTAAGACAAAGATTAAAAGTACACCCAGATGTCCCTAGATAGATTTAAGTCCTCTATTGCCATCATTTCAGCCGAAGGACGTCCACTGCTGGACATAATCCTCCCCAAGTGGCACCGCCTCGATCGATCCGGTCTCGCGGGAATCCACAAATCTAGACTCGGGAAGCCACTAAGATTGTGACAAAATTAATTGCCTTTTAATATAGGAATTTGGGACGAGCATACGAGGAATGTTAACCCGTTTGAAATAAGAAGACCCAGTACATTCCAGGAATTTAAACCGACCTAAATAGTTGATTGATTCTAGGAATCGCTAATTGATTCTCGAGGTAATAACACATCGGCTATTTCCTTCGTATTGTATGCACATTCCTGTCTAAGATTGTATTTATAATGTAGAAGCATTTACATTGAATGGATGGTATTATTTTTTTATGATTTATTTTACGTCTTGTATTTTGGGAAGCTTTGTGACAAGAGAGTGTTGATCCTTGCGAGTAGAAGGATGAAGGTGAAAAGGAGACCAGAGAAGAGAAGCAGTGATTTTGAAAGGGTCTTATTAAACAGGACCCGTCTTGATGACCCAGTTTTTGAGGCCTCTCTCATTCACGACATTCATGTAGGAAAACATCGTTTGGAAACCTTGACTTATAAAAATACTAGTTGTTCCCCGCGGCTTCGCTCCCGTGGACCACCCCACAGGGCCCGTTATCAGGATTAAAAAATAGCCAATGTCACTCAGGAATAATGTATTGGTGAAAGATATATTTTTACACTTGGTCAGTAAGATATATTTTTAGGGCTAGTCGTTATGGGGTGATACTTAGGCGAGGCCTAGTAATATCCAAAAGTGGTCATCAACTGCTCGAGCTTGGCTGCTCAGTAAATAATTTGCTAGCCCATAGTGCAATGGCCGAGTTCAAATTCAAACTCACAATCTTGATCAGCAGCAGCATAATTGCGTAAGTGAATTCGTCAGGGCAACGAGTATGAGTCCATGAAAGAATATGACAAATCCTCTTTAAATATTTAGACATTAAGAGTATTTTCACCAAAGAAAGCGTTCCCCTTTGCTTTGCCAAATCACTTACGCAATAAGGCTGCTGTATTTCGGCGCCATAACCATCAAGCTGTAGCCGTTTCAGTACTTACATACAACCCATAAGCAATTCAATAAATCATACCTAAATACATTTCAAATAATAATGCATCATAATTAAGGGCCCATATTTACGACCCAGACAGTCTAAATTAAACTTTATTGCAGTGATTTACAGTTTGTATTGCATTGTAATTGATTTGCATGGGTCGCCATGATCGATATTGGTGATTAAAATTGATAGGAATTGTGATTGAAGATGCAATGTGGTTGTGTTTCGAGTTGTGGTGAACCCGATCGGGGCTTGAGAGGAGAAATCTGTTGCATTACTGAAACCTGAAAAAAAACCGGCCAAGTGCGTGTTGGACTTCACACATTCAGGGTTCCGTATCAAACCGAAAAAATTTGTTGGTTGTAATAGGAAATAATTGAGGAAATTTCAAAGAAAAAACAGATTTATCCAATATATACCAATATTTGTTAGTAAAATCTTATCATCATCTGCCTAGCCTTTTCCCAACTATATTGGGGTCGGCTTCCAGTCTTACCGGATTCAGCTGAGTACCAGTGTTTTACATGGAGCGACTGCCTATCTGACCTCCACAACCCAGTAACTGGGTAACACGGTACCCCTTGGCAAGACTGGTGTCAGATCTCAAGCTTCTGACTACCCACCCGTAACGACTGTCAAAGATCTTCAAATAACAGCCGGGACCAACGGCTTAACGTGCTTTCCGAGGCACGGAGGAAACTCGGTATGTTGGAATGGTCACCCATCCACGGACCGACCTCGTCAAGCGTTGCTTAACCTTGATGATCGACCCGTGCGGCTGTTATTATTTAGCCACGAGCTCCTTAAAATCTTATACGTAATAATAAACAATATCACCAAATCTCAAGTTCATAGGACAATGGGAAGTTAAAAATTCTTCTTCAAAGCTGACTTTATTGGGCTTCTCATTCCTTTGTATTACAATTTTTTTTATCAAATATATAGTATATATAGTATTTATCTACTCAACGAGCTCAAAACAACGATACCCCCTCTATGGGGCAGTTCATAAATGTTTTCACTTCTCCATTAGCTATATGGGAGCGCCCCTTAAAACTTATTTTTTGACAATTTGCATGGCTTTGTGTATACTGTGAACATTTGAAGACTTTATCTCCAACCGATTGGCCGTAAATCCCGTGTGACAGACGGACAGATAGACGGAGACGTGAGTGACAACAGCAGCGCTCCGTTTCGACCCATCGGGTATGGAACCCTAAAAACGGAACGAAACAAATTAAACGGAAGTCAAGTATTGCAATTTATCATCATTTCAGCCGAAAGACGTCCACTGCTGGACATAGTCCTCCCAGGCGTCGCCACATTGACCGATACCGTGCGTCTCGCATCCAGCGCAGTCCCGCAACCTTAACCAGGTCCTCAGTCCACCTAGTGGGAGGCCTTGTAATCGGCTGATGTAAATTCATTCAACCATTCTCAGTTGCTAACGCGCGTTTGACCATTTCTACATCCTTTGTATCAGAAGAAGAAACACTCGAAGGACCATATGTTCTTCAGAAAGGTAAGGAGCGTAGTGCTCATAACCTTCGTAAGTGTATGACCAGATGTATGAATATAAATGAAGGAAAACGAGTATGTAAGGATTCTCTGTAGTTTCTGCCTACATCCATGAGAGAATACGTGAGTTTTTGTGTTTATGTAGAAGAAGTAAGGTATGGAAACGAAGATCTGGAAGTGACTAAAAGTTTACAGGGTCACACAAATGTTGTGCCCAAACAACACTTCGATGATGCAATTTTATCAAAATAAAAACGAAATTTATCTACATTATTCTCTTTGTTCTACTTATGAATAATTACATAAATAACAATGTGCATTATGTTTATAAGTGTCTCAAACTTTTTGTTGACACAGTTGTGAACTACTGCAATAGGTACTCTAAATTAAAAACAAAATGGTACATTTTAAAACAAGACCAGTACTCTATGAGTAGATTAATCTTCCAACCCTGTGTCAAAATATGTTCAGTCGTATTATAAATTCTATAATATTGTGGGAACTGATACACAGGATATGGCAACCTGTTGAAATATGCCTAACATGTCCCACGCAAGTTTGCCAATCAGCGGAATGCAGGCGGAACTAACAGTGGCCAATTTGAGTGGGACGAGATTTAGATTTTGGAATAAGTAGTGTTATATTCCCACCAAAAAGGATCTGATTAGGACAAGATTACCCTAAGGTCTATGGTATTATTGGCAGAATGACTGAAGGTGTTGCCAATCTATGTCCGTGAATTTTCACCTTTTGATAGTTAGCGTACTTAAGCGAGACTTGATCTTCCTCTAGATGTCACGAGTAAGCTGTTAGTCCGTAGATAAACGTGACATAGCCGGTCTATGAAACTATGAGCCTATATATTAATGACAATACTTTGAAGATATGTACATGGTGGTGGGCACTAAACAGTTTTGGGAATACTTTTATTATGCGTACAGCAAAGGAGTGGAATTCCCTGCCGGAGTCTGTGTTTCCCGATAGCTACAACTTCCCCTAGATTGTAGCTATCGGGAATCTAGTCATGAGTAAATTGGTTCCTTCTAGGCGTCAGGCGAGCGTGTTTCACCGTCAACCACATCATCGCTTACCAGCAGGTGAGATAGTGTTCAAGCGCGAGCCTAACATCAATAATTAAAAAAAAAGATGACAAAAGAAAAGCCGCCGATCTTGCCGATTAAAAATAAAAGTATCATAACTAAGTCCTTCTTATCTTCGTAACAGCTACCAAAATCTTATTCACGTCCTGTTTAAAGTAACTGCATTGAAACAAAATATCTCGTCCCAATTCTTCAAATTGAGAGGTGTCATTCATGAGAAGTCTGCAATAAATCTTATTTGTCAGCGAGAGTTGTAGACTAAACAAACAAAGCCGAATGACAGGCGGACGACAACACTGATACGTTACAACTTACATTTGACACGCACGTTTTCTTACGTTGCAACACTGTGCTTCTGAAAGGACATTGTTGCACGGAAAATTTCAGGAACTATTGTTTTAAATACTAGTTAGTGTTTTAGGCTTATAATTTTAACCGAATTTCTTGACAGATGGAAAATACGTACCTACCAGGCAGTTTTTTAATATAAATATATCATCAAAATTTATTATTTTGACGTTATTTGTCGGCTGATTAATGATTTACTTGCACTGGTAGATTTTTTAATAATAATTGGTTTGGATTTTAATAAACGATAATACATCATTTAACATATATTTTAACCAATACAAAACCTAACCGAATATCGCCCAAAAAATTACATCAAATTAGAAAAAAAAACAATATGACGTCTTCTTTGTTGACATTAGACTGTGCCTGATTTATGGTATCATAGATAACGTAAGAGAGGCGCTAATTGTTGCTGCAATCGACCTTGGCATTCCTTCATCTTCCATTGGACTAGTTACAGTCAATTTATGTACTTTAATCTCGGCATGTTTGTTTCCATGGTGATCTAGAATGAGCCAGTATTTTTGTTCAGTGTTTCAGATTTGGTACATAATTTTTAGTAGCGTAGCGAAGGTAGCGTACCTACCTACCCAGCATGAGTGTGGCATTTAAATATTATTATGG
This sequence comes from Orthosia incerta, assembly GCA_948252205.1. Lineage (NCBI taxonomy): Eukaryota > Metazoa > Arthropoda > Insecta > Lepidoptera > Noctuidae > Orthosia > Orthosia incerta. The sequence continues at coordinate 26,309,991 of OX411758.1, forward strand.
CAGAACTGGATAAATGTGGCAAAAGTAACAATTTTAAAAAGAAATACCACATATGATTCCCGACTTCGGCTTATCAAAGAAAAAGGTCGTACTACGTAGCATAGACTTACAGACTTAAATATAAGGACTAAAAAAAAAACGATTTATAAAAAATTTAGTAAGAAACAAATACCTACACTGAAAATCCTTTTTAATTGTCACTTTAGTCCTACTTTAAATCAAGAACATTTAAACTCAATACGAGTACAGCCAATAATAATTAATTAACTGTCAACACATTTAATCGCCGACACCATTTTTTGGCGCCAACATGGTTTAACCCGATAATCCGAACCGCCGCGGCGCCAAATCATTTAAGACCGGTTTTTTGACGTTAAATATAGCAAAAAATATTTTTGGGTTAAGTAAAAGTTAAGTCGATTGTTGAAAAGTATGTCAGAGGGAATTAAAGAAGTAATATTCGCGTACGAGAAATGGTCTGTTACAGTTTTATTATCTGTGCAGTAATTCATATTGATCCTTTTTTCTCTTTGAAATGTAAGTAATTGCCAGGGAACTTATTGAAAAGCCGAAAAATAACAGATTTTGCACAATTAATAATAGGATTCAAAGAGAAAATCATAAAATAAATACTATAATAGCGATTTGTGTAATTTTTTACGCATTTATTTTAGAATCTGAGTTTTCAACATTATAGATGCAAATAAATAGATTTAAGAGCTTTTAACAGGCACTTTTATGTAAATTGAATCTATTTAAGTAGAAGAAACACAATATTTGACCCATTATTTCCCTTTAAGTGTTTTTGAACGACCATTAGAAAACCATTAGTGTTTGAGACACACTTGAAAACACTCAAAATACATAGTAAGTATTTTGACGCCTTACGCATACTTGTAGTAGGAACCCTTAGAGAAACTACTGGCATTGTACGGAATTAATATTCAGTAACTAAAGGTATTTTTACAAGGCAGATGAGAGAGTGGCAATTATGTCGTGTTTGGGAGAGGAAGCTCGCGCTCTAGAAAGACAAACACAGGCCTAATTGGTGAAGTTCTTCAAAAAGGTCAGGTGCGTAGTACTTACATTGCCAGTTGTAAAACATTACGAAGCAAAAGGTGGTAATAGAAGTTTCTGACATGGGACAAAGGCGAGAGTTCATGTAGATTTCTAGGTAAAGACAGCAAAGTGGTCAAACAAACGAAAGAAATTATAATTTGGGTCACCTTTTATGTTTTTAAATTGCAAAACCATCCTGTAGATATACTCAGTGTAGATAAGGGGTTGCCATGGTTTGTTGGGGTGTGTAAAAAAGTATATAGAGAAGTATAATCTTAACTCAAACTGAGGTAATTAAGACATCCTCCACAACGAGTGAGACTATTTTCCCTATAAATTAATCTATATATTAACTATATATTAATATTCTTAGGCCCAGTTTTTTATCCGTATAACTCAACCAATGGTTAAATATTCTAACCAATGGTTTCAAATTTCGGTAAAACGCGTTTATTCGTCAGCACTATAAATGTACAACCAGTTTTTCGATTGACATTTTATTACCAAATATTGATGAAGCAGTCAATTCCTTAGCAAAGTTATAAGTTATTAGCACATGTCAAGAATCTTTGATATATTTATCGGCTTTAGCTTCGTTTATTCCAATTTCGTCGCTGTTCCATAATATAAGAACATACAGCTTTCAGTCGTCATGAAACTATATTAGAAAATCGCAGGACTGGCGATCTATAGTCTTGTAGCTGTCTTTTCTTTCGGTTTGTCAGCTTGATGTTTATAAAGAACAGGGGTGTGACCATAAGCTCTTAGAATAAGGTTATTTTGAGTGTGTGTAAGGGCAGACGTATAGGACTTGTATACTTGACACCCCCCGGCACTATATACTGTCTTAATTACTTTAGTGTCATTTTTAAAGGACAGTGCAACTGTGTAATTACTTTTCATTTTCGTCGGAATGATTGAAACAATCTGAATGTTAACGTATTTCCCCGGCTATGACGCGTCTGATAATAAAATTATATTGTCTAACAAGTCATCTGCTATAGGAATGCGTTAAATAATCTGAACACGTAATTGAAACAATCCGCAATTACGTAGTAACGTTTTGATTTACAACCTTTGCATATTGATTGCTAATAAAAATTCCCTGTTATAGGTACTTGTTTATAGAAAACGGTTTTACCCGCGTAGTTCCCGTTCCCGTGGGAATACAGCGACAAAAATTAGCCTATGTCACACCCGGGGATAGTGTAGCTTCCCAAATTCCCAACGGTGAAAGAAATCGGTCCAGTAGTTTTAAGTTTATTCGTTACATACAAAAATACAAATCATTCCTCTTTATAATATTAGTATAGATAGCCCTGTGATCAATAGGTGCTTACCTACGGCTAGCTTCATGGGCGTCCCCGTGGCTTTCAATAAAATATACAAAAGTGAAACTAGGTTTATAGTAGATTAATACAACCTATTTCAGTACCAACCCAATAAAAAGCAAAAATGATCAAATACAATAGTTATTTTTTTATACAACATAATGTATTAGGTTTTTTGGAGGAGCTCGTGGCTAAATAATAACAGCCGCACGGGTCGATCATCAAGGTTAAGCAACGCTTGACGAGGTCGGTCCGTGGATGGGTGACCATTTCAACATACCGAGTTTCCTCCGTGCCTCGGAAAGCACGTTAAGCCTTTGGTCCCGGCTGTTATTTGAAGATCTTTAACAGTCGTTACGAGTAGTCAGAAGCTTGAGATCTGACACCAGTCTTGCCAAGGGGTACCGTGTTACCCAGTTACTGGGTTGTGGAGGTCAGATAGGCAGTCGCTCCATGTAAAACACTGGTACTTAGCTGAATCCGGTAAGACTGGAAGCCGACCCCAATATAGTTGGGAAAAGGCTAGGCAGATGATGATGATAATGTATTAGGTTAAACAACCAGGTAATAAATAAGGTAGAATTTTTGTAAACAATGTAACAAAGCAGTCAGAAAATATCAATTGTTAACCACAAGTAAACGGTACAGCAATAAAACCATTACAAATAATATTCAAAAATGACATCACGCTGTCCATAATACAAAAACTGGAAAGAAAAATAAATAAAACGAACAATAACCGATTTAACCACGGTAGGAACCGAGAACCGTGAAATTGTAATAAAAATACTTTTTGTTTTTAAAACTACATAGCTTTTGTTGTTGTAAAGGACAAAAACTATAATTATTGTTTATGGTCATATCTAATAGATTAATCTCTATGCCATAAAAATGTTTAATACTTCTTTTTCTGTTTTGTTACGCACGCATTGTTAAGATTCCTGTGCCGCAGGGATGGCTAACTTTTGTGAAACTTGTTATGTAAGTGCTGAAGTGTTATGTCGTGTATCTAGGGTAAAAAAGATTAATTAGCTCAACGACATATTTATTGGAAATTGTCAGCTTTTACGGCTAGCGATATTTACCGGAATAGATTAACCGCTATTCTTAGGCACAATTGTAAAAATAGAAAAGTATAAATAGCACAATTATTATCAATAAAGCCAGAAAAAGAACTTATGCTTACGCAACTTGCAATAGCGGTTGCTACTCTACTAAATTAAGGGTACACTAGTCGACGGCACGAACTATTTTGTGCGCGGGGTTAAAATGCATTTTCAACCGACAGCACGTGCGGAAGAGATAGATGCTGTGATGAGCAGTGGGAAGCTAGTTCGCGTACAAATACACACTTTTGCAAATTTGTAGCGAAATGGATAATGATTTAGGACGAAACCGAGCGCGCGAAATTTTATAAACAGACCTTTGGCAGTCTAGATATCATGAAAAAACGACTAAATCTATCTGTTCAAAATAAAATTATTTGCATTGTTGAACTACTAATCTATCACTGTATGGAGGCCGTTTTGCAATTTTCTGTCTTCTCATGGTATTTATTCGCGCCCAAAAATGCGTTAAAATTAGTGTGGAAATGTGGAACTTTCGACGCTCATAACTTTTAAATATTTTCTTTTTTTACTTTTTTGCTTCCATACAGGGCTAGATAATGATGAGACTAATTGACATCACTTTTTATAATCCCTAGACTACGTTTATATGGAAGAATTTTCGACTAGTGTAACCTTAAAATAGTTTACAGATATTTCTATACCTTGTACAAAATATTCAAGATTTTGAAATTTTCTTTTCCTATGCTCTATTCCCTTTACCATGACCTCATTTTGAATAAAAAACATCATCCATAACCTCAAAACATCTCAATGTCTAATATAACATGGGATCAATAAACAATTATGAAAAAAAAATCAAACCCAACGCCTATAATTTATTATGAAAACACGATAAGAATCTTCAAACGTAACAATATATTATCATCATAACATCGATTTTGAAATGAAAAATGTAAACAAAAGTTAGTAGTTCGAAGTATCTAGGTATTCTTAATAAAATATAAACAAAAGTAAAAATAGTTTTTTTATAAGTTTACACGCGGCCTAATAACCGTAATAGCTGCTTATAAACAATGTAAATTATTCATAAGTTATAGCAACACTGTTTTGATTTTAGAAAACAATTTATTTATTTATGGTGTTTAGAAAAACAAAGAATGTTTCAGCTTCTTGTCAGAATGCCTGCTTAAAATTAGGGTTGATGAAAAAACAAAAGTGTTCTTTGTTTAAATCGGAACTGGACCTGATTTTGCAGTACCTATATGATAACACATTTACTAATAGCATTTCATAATAGCACAAAAGGATGAAAAATAATTTATTCTACCGTCCAGACTTCCTTATAGGGAAATCAAAAGTGTTTGTTACCACAAATAGGGTTAATTTCATTAATGGCCTACTGTATAATCGTGCATAGATGACGTCTATCAAAATAAATTACAGTCGGGATTGCCTATTTGTAACCACAATGACATAATATTTAAACCACAAAGTCAGGATAAATGCTTAATCAGCGTGCCAGAAATAGAGTAGATCCCACTAAATAGATCGTTTTTTTTTATTCGTTAGTGTTCGTAAATGTCAATGCACCGTTTACAATAAAGCCTCTCAACATTCAAATCAGGCCGTTTGTCAGTTTAATCGATGCTATTTAGCTGTCAGATGGATTAAGCCGAACATAAGTTACGTAGTTTATTCGTCTAGACGAATAAACTACGACGTTATCTCTGGTCTGAATGCTAACTGATTATAAAAAAAAAACATCTCAATTTTGATACATCCTGGCGCCTGATACATTTATTTTTAAGCTATAATTAAAAAGTAAATCTGTCAAAATTATCGTTAGCTGTCAAGTGATGTGGGCTATATTAGGCCAGATTTTGGAGGTTCATCGTATTTCATTTGTGTTTTTTTTCGCTGTTACGTCAATTTAAACTAGACTGTATAATCAGTCCTAACGCTATATTTATTAAAAAATTATGTCTTTTTTTAATTTCAATAGCTTTACAATCGTAGGTAATAACTACCTATAATATTTTAAACCCGTAAATTAAATTATCTGTACAATTTATGGTTTCCTTTATCTGAACGTTATTTTGGGACATATAAAATTACAAATAGATTTTCAGTAGCTTAGTGCTTATGGATTGTATCGCAGTGACCACTAACAGTAGTACAATAGATGAATTAAGTTGGATCCGAAATGGGTCACTGTTTCCAGTCAGTGAGGTCTACAAGAAAATACAGATTATCAGGGCTCTTATCATTATGGTCTAGTTGTTAAAAGCAATGAAGGGAAACGGTTGGCAACCTTTCTAGTATGTAACTATAGAAGTTTTGTGAATTTGTACCTACAATGTGCTATATAATATTTGTATTCTCGGCATCTAATGTTTTTGACGCGCTAGCCCTTATTTCTAAAAGCCCATCCATTTTTATCTTTTCACCACAAAAGATGCCATGAGTGAGCTTTGCGAGATCAATATTAAGGCTATTGACGTAGTTGAGTACTGGTCGAAGCTTATGTTATAAACTAGAAAGAAAGAACATAGAATCATCGGCACGAAGAAGAAGAAGATTTAATCTGTGTCAAGCCTCATGTTGATCTGTTTAATGTCATCAAATCTCATGATTATAGGTATTATTGCATGTTGTTATTTCTAGCAGCTAATCATATGGTCTCTTAGAGCTTTATATAACTGCTCACCGAAAAAGAGAATAATCGCATTCGCATCACGAATACGTTTGACAGAAATTTATTGCGCGAGCTTCTGTTACGAGGCGAAGAGGCGAACCTTCATTCGCGAAACGAACATTCGTGCACGATTTCAGCAGTTAATACTTAGTAGGTACTTGTATTCGATTTGTATTTTCATGTATTTGTATTTTATTACGAACATACACTACGAAAATAATTACGAATACGAATCGAACTCGAGTTAAAGCGCAAACGTTCATAGGATTCACGTTCTCATCAAATGTTTCTTTTCGCGAACGAATGTTCATCGCATAACAAAAAATAAAATTTTGAAGCGAATGCTCGCAGTGAATACCGTCTAATAGAATTTTATTCAAGGATTATTTTTTTCAGTTCGAAGTAGTGAGTTAGGTAGGTATTTAGCATAGAGTCAAGGCAGGTTATTTCATAATATTGTAATATGCGTTGTAAACTCCTATTGTCATGATAATTTTGTTAACAGCTGAAAATAGTGTAATAATGAGAACTTAGTCATTAAAATTTTATGACGGCGCCTATTCTTATTCTGCTTTAAGATATTTTAACCTGGGGGATATTAATATTTAAGAATTAATATTCACACGTTTCCTTTGTCATGCTAATTTGATATTACTTACGCAGATATGTAAAATGAGGTAATCGACCTGCTTTAAGAGAGCATATATTATTTTCACTCTCAAAGCAATAGATTATATGAACGCTATGAACGAACGCCTGTGTCATTTGTTTTATTTCGAAATGTTTCCAGAATATTCAATACTCCGGTACCGTCCCGATTTTCGTCAGAAACATACACAACACAACATCAAAAACTACATCAAAATCACAAACACACCACATACACAACAAAACACACAAACACACACAAAAGACATCTCAAAACTCTCACACACACTCTCTACATCTCACTCTCTACATCTTCAAAAGATTCCCTCGAGTGTCCTGTGTTGAGGTTTTTTTTGTACTAGATTCCACTTTGAAATAGGGGATACAAACTTTGTCCTTCTTGTCGATGGAAAATCTTATCGAGCACTCAGCTTGCCGCTATAAATGCCAATAGGAGTCAAAGTCAATAGATTTAAATAAAAAAACCGGCCAAGTGCGAGTCCGACTTCGCACTTAGGGTTCCGTACAAACCTCAGCCTAAAGATATATAGACCTGAGTATTTGATATGAATTTCAATTTAATACATCTACGCCTTCATGAGGAAAGGGGTAGTATGTTTTAATTATTAAAAATTATTTTATGATATGATGTAACTAAAACTTACGGTTTTCGCAATTTTTCCTTTATCTGTGCTATAAGGCGTTGCTTCGTACCAAATTTCAAGATTCTGAGTTCACGGGAAGTACCCTGTAGGTTTTGATTCCCTTGCGAGTGTCGAAAATTTGCGGCATAAACGGCTGTATCTTTTAATTGCGTTGGCTTAGAAGTTTGATTTTTTCACAGCTTTAAAGGACAGTAGACTTGAGTATTTGATATAAATATAATTTCAGCTTGATACCTCCACGCGTTCCTGAGAAAAAGGGTCTTGACAGACAGACAGACGGACGGACAACAAAGTGATCCTATAAGGGTTCTGTTTTTTCCTTTCGAGGTACGAAACCCTAAAAATATGTGTATACTCAGTGTGCTTGACGATAATATTACAATATGCTTATCAAGAGATAAGGATTCCTGGGATTATAAGAGCGCCTTCGATTATTTTGCGGTCTCGACTTCCGGTGAGCCATCCAATTAAAATTAATATGTAACACTAATGATTTATAGTAATTATTTAACAGTTGCGGTTTAACTTATTTAAATAAATATTTCAGTAACGTATACAATTATACTGTTACTCATACAGTTTGACACAACAGGTTTTTAAATCTGTTATTCGATTCCAAAATTAAAAAATCCGTTTCGATTTACGTTAACAAAATTACTAACTTAATGTTATTTTTTTTTTAGATCCGGGACTCAGGATTTGATGCCTTTGACAGACCCTGGATCTGTCACTTAGTATTTAGATATTAACCATATAATGTGACATCATTCACAGAAGCGATCTCGGGATAGTGAAGCGGAGAATTTTATTGTAGTATTGACTACCTCCGCAAAGCTTATTGGGAAGCCTGACTCGATACAATTTGCTGCAAAATACTCCAAAAAAACATTAGAATCTGTTACATCCGCATTCTAATGCAAGAATGATGAAACTGAAGACGAGGCTTTGGCCTTACTTTAAGTCAAGAAGGATATTATGCCCTGAAGACGAGGCGGTATGGTCCAAGACCTTAGCCTGCCCGAGTAGGGCGAAGGAAAAAAAAACTATATAAGATCCCAAGTGTTTGCCAAAGTGAGGAGAGATTTTGCGATTGTAAAATAATCTGAAACGATTAGATGCGCATTTTTTACATTTTATCAGCATGAGTTAGTTTTGATAACCTGGATATTTATTGTATTTGCTACGAGATAAATATGTTTATTGTTTGAATGAAATTTTGAAGCAAGATCCTCGAAAGATGTCAGTTGGGTATTATAAAAAAAATACATGTTGCTATATGCAACGGTTGTCGCAGATTATGTCCGATTTATGAATACTTTGTTGTTTGAAAGTATAAAAAAATTGTTTACGGTAAGAAAATGTATAAAATGAAATAGTATTTTAACTCAGTTTGCTGCTTTGGTATTATTTTTGGTGTCAATGAAAAAACTGACGTATTTTTTTATTTCTAAAATAATATAATAAGAAGAATAAGCCTTGGTCATTAAAATTCATTGCCTGTCGCAAAATCAACAATTACACGGTTATGAATGCTGTTGAAAACATAATGGCGCTAGAATATATTAAGAAAAAGGAAAATAATACTTACGAGTAAGCCATGACAACTTAACACTAACACAGCCTTACAGACAAAAAAAAATGCAAAATCCTCTTTTTAGTCCTCAAAACACAAGTCCGACAAAAAAAAACTAAATAAAAAAAAATATTATCTGCCCATTTTGTTTCAAACTTAAAAACACAGGCTTTAAATTAATTTGTTTATTTAAAAATTAAACTTAATAAACGTCACTTTTAAAGTTCGAATTCGCGCGGGAAAATGCGAGCTGTAGTCGCGATCGGTCCGTACGGATGCCACAACAGTACTACGAGTTGGCGCCAAGCACACCTGATTTAAATACCAGTTGACTATATTGTATGTTTTATACATTTAAGTATCAAATTCGCTTGTCTTTCAGACTGATGTGTATTTAAAAAAATGACTAAGTATGCATCCCTTATCCTGTATCCTCTGTATAATAGGATGACTGGGGTGCGTTATGATACGCAAGGAGATTGTCAATTATTTCTGACAACTGACACTGATTTACGGTAACGGGCTACGAATAAGACTTCCTTTTTTAACTAGGGCTTGGCATGGATTTAATAAGTTCTATTAAATATAATAAAAAAATGTAACCTAATAAGAGCTTAATAATTAGGTCCAGTATCAGTCACTAATATAAAAAAAAAACTTTTATTTCAAAAAATCTTTTTTTTTTTTGTTATTTTTTTAAACTTTTATTTAGGCACATAAAAGTACTAGAATAAAACGACTATTTACCTCATTGGAAAGTAGGCGTATTCATTGTACTAGTATGAGACGTGACGTGACGTCATAGTTTTCAGGATGGGACACATCGCTTGCGCATATTTGCGTCATCATCTTCAGCCTATTAATGTTCCCACTGCTGGGACACAGGCCTCCTCTCTGTGAGGGAGGGAACGGGGCATCTTAATCCACTACGCGGGTCCAGTGCGGGCTGGTGTGTTCAAATTTTTGGTTCTAGGACATGCCAGTTTCCTTACGATGTTTTCCTTCACCGTTTTTAGAGCCGTTTTCCTCTCATATCAAAACCCGACTGCGACATTGCTTTGCTCGTTCTGCAGGCAATTTAATAAGTTCACGGTGAAACAAATGCAAATTTGGTGATTTGGTTTAAAACCCATGGTGTCATTATGGTCAAAAACGCCTTCCTAGAGCCACAGAAAAGAAAGAAAAAGTGCAATGAAAGCTACATAAATATGAAAAGCGATGAGCTGAGTTTTTTGATAGAAGTTTAAATCAGTATTCATTACATTGCCCGATTTGACTTGACTAGATTCATAATGTCCGGGCATTATATACAGTACCCTGATTAATCACTTGGTCCATGACATATATATCAATCATCATCAATACATATAATAAATCTGTAGAAAGGTCGTTTTTGTACAACGAAAATATTTCCAAAAAAAATAACCAGGGTGTTAAAGGATAACCAACAGAACCTATTTCCAGCATTTTTGGAATTTTTGTCTGTTTATTTGTGCACGCATCACGTAAAATTTACGAAACCAATGTAGATAACTTTTATACATAAAAATTGTGCGTAACTTGAAGTATTACTTAGTTTTTGTTTCATCGCAATCGGTTTTCTCTATCAAAAGTTAGATGAATTTAAAATGTTCAAGAAGTAAAATTATCACAACACGTAATTCAGATACTCGGACAGTTGAACTCGATATTCGATAGATGGCGTTGTGCATTTGAAGTCATTTTCCGAAAGGCGGTGTTATAATTCTTCGCGAAAGAATGATGACCCTCGAAAAAACATTGGTAGGTAGCACAGAGAAACTTATATATAAGTATGGTAGGCTGTCAGTTAGCGGGAGCGAAGCCGCGGGCACAGCTAGTAACAAAATATTTCAATGGTTCAGGCAATATATAGGAAGATGTTATTTTCATAATTCAATTAAAAAATTACTTATATTAATTTAAAAAATGCTGACGCATTAATTACGTAAATATTTTTAGCAATTTTCAATTATGACACCTCATTGCATTTAGTAACTAACAGAAAACCTATGACTAAATGCGTTCTATTGTTTAATTACTCATTTAAATAAAATACAATTATAATATCTGTTTTTCTCATAAAGTTAAATGAGGAATACAATGGATGACCACAGAATAACCTATGTCTTTAAATAGTTAGGTACATTAATAATTGAAATAATAAATTAATACAAATATTTATTTACTGAACGAATGACTCCAAAATGCGGTGCATCGCCTATTATAATGTGTACAAACTTAGGCGCTTACTAATATTATTCAAAATAGAACGGGTTGCTAGACTACCTACGGCGCAGCCAGCCCGTTTGGTCTGTGCAGGACAATTGTCAAAATAGTAACTAACGTCACCATTGATTACAGAGTTTTTCTTTTTTAATAATAGTTTGACGTGTGTTGCTGTGTATCTGTGTGTCTGTCTGTGGCATATTAGCGCCTAAACGGATGAACCTATTTTGATTTAGATTTTTTTGTTTGTTAGGTGACTTTGTCGAGAGTGTTCTTAGCTATGTTTGGTGAAAATCGGTATAGCCGTTCAAAAGTTATGGGCTGTTTTCTGTTTGAAACGGAGTATTTTCGCAAGATATCGTTCATAATTACGTGTTCGATAGATTGTTGATCGAAGCGTGTCTACTACTAGATAAATTATGTAGTTTTTTAATTTTACTTGTTTGCACAAAGCCTTCATTCCAGCTTCATTCTACGTGATTCCAGGCCACACGCCCCGTACACCTACCTACATGCAATTCGATTATACGATGCGCCTGAAAAATTGCAGAATATTTTCGTAGAGCCCTTATTATGTATACCTATTCTCGTTGTCCAATACACCCTTTTGAATACAGAACAATAAAAAAGTCAAAATATGTACCTACGATAGCTGCTGTAAAATTTCAGCAGAACCTAACGGATAAAAACTTTTACGTGAGTCTTCGGTTCGCTAAAAACTCGGAAATTATGCAAAACACTTTTGCGTGAGGCTTCGGCTCGCTAAAAACTCGGAAATTATCCAAAACACTTCCACGCGGCCAAGTGCGGGTAGGTGGACGTCACATGTCTTCGAATTTTTGTTTCTAGGACATGCCGGTTTCCTCACGATGTTTTCCTTCACCGTTTTGAGAGCAGTGGTGATGAAATAATTTACACAATGTAAAGCGCCTGCCTGGGCTCGAACCCACGACCTACAACTTGTAAGTCGCGGCCGATACCACTGGGCCACCGCTGCTCTATTATTTTGTCACCATCGAGTGTGGTATAAATACTGCATTTTTGTTTTATAAAACATAGGAAAATAAAGAAATAAGAAGCCACCAAAGTCAGCTATATTTACAAAATTTTTGAAAAGTTCCCATCGACCTATGAACTTGAAATTAGGTGATAATGTTTATTGTTACGTATATTTTTCTAACAAATACCATCATCATCAGCCTTATAATGTGCCCACTGCTGGGACACAGGCATCCTCTCTGGAAAAGCCATAGACTTAGAACTTATTTATCGAGCGTGCGAGCGAGAAATCCTAATCATGTACTAACCGCCCAAGAGAAAGAGAGATAGTGAATGAAGTACCAATATGTCATTTTTTTCGCAAGAAAAAGAAAAAACAAAAAAAATGGCGACAGCGTACGTCAAATTGTCAAGTATAAGTACCTTGTAAATTGTCATTTTTATTTCAAACGGTTATTTTCACCTAACTTCAGTGTATTGATTAAGTTTTTAGTACGAATGTCACGATGAATGACCGACTGTATTTCGTTGTTTGTATTTTAAATAAAAATGGTTAAAATACTGTATTTTATATTTTAAATACACGACTTAAAAATATTGTGTATTTCGTATTTTAAATACATGCGAGATATTATTTTGTAATTTGTATTTTAATTAAAGCAAAGCATGGTTTTTGCCCAGCTCTTATTACAGTTCAATATAACCAACAACCCTTTAATCGTGTTTCTTATGGTGTTCACCAAGTATCGATATCGATATTGAACATGGACTTTTTATCAACACTTTTTTAACTAACACATGAACAAATTCCCTAACACATAGATTATATTTTTTGGTTTCGCTTTTCATCTCTGTGTATCTTGTACATACTATATCTATGGGAAAAACCAATGCATTACTAAAAAAAACACCTACAAATACTAATATATTAATAAATTTGATGTTTTCTTTAAAATTCCCTCATTCTTCCTATTACAAAACCAACTTGTTTTTGCGGTGGGCAGAATGCGCGCGGCGTGGTTGGTACGATTTTACATTTGGTACGGAACCCTAAATTTGCGAAGTCCGACACGCACTTGGCCGGTTTTTATTTTTCTTTTAATAAGTACGAATAAGTAAATGCGCTCGCGTATTTTCTTAGTTTTCAGTGATTCGGAGTTTGAACACGTCTTCCTGCCTGTAATACGGTTCATAGTATCGGTAAAAAAACGTCGGCCAAGCCTTGTCCCAATCATATTAGGGCCGGCTTGCAGTCTAAAAGAATGCAGCTGTTACTGTAATACCAGTACTTTGCACGGAGCGGCTGCCTATCGTACTCCACAATCCAGAAAATGATCTATAATTGACAAATATTATCAACAAAGGCTTAATGCGCTCTCCAAGGCAAGAAGAAATTTTCGGTATGTAATGTTCACCCATCCACAGACCAACCTTGACATTCGTTGTTTAACCTCGAAGGTTGACCCGTGTGACTATTATTACTTCGCCAAGAAATCATACCACTTTTTTTTCCTGGATATATGTATACTCATGCATACTGCACTACAACGCGGAAATAGCGCAGTTAAGTGGGACTGCAACACATTTAAACTCCACCGTATCCTCCTGTGTCTCTTATGGCGGGAACACGGCCCGCACGCGTTAGCACTCATCCATGAACTTTCCGCGGCTGCACGTCATCGGACCCTCCTCTGGAGAGTGACCCCCCATCACCGGCGCACCAGAACACATTGCACACCGTATTCACCCCAGCAACCAAACAACCACATAGGTGCCGGACCCCGTGTATGGCACCCTTGGTCCCCCTGTGACGGGTCAGGTCAGTGGCCTTGCCACTTACCGCTTTTCGGCCGCAGGGTATAGGGCGAGCGGCCAACGCTATACCGACACTCCTCCTCCTCTGCGGCCACACCGCATCCTCCATCAGAAGCCGTCCAGGGCGTGGAACATAGGGAGAGCGGTGCACCGCAATACTACTACTCTCCCGCCGCGGTTTCCTACCCTCAGCCGCGATGCCTCCCATACGACATCGCGGCCCGCCTCAGTTGCGATGTCGCCCAAGCGGCACCGCAACCTACATGTTGGCCGCTACTACGTCGTCGGCTTAATCGACAAAAGTCTCGGGTTCCTCTTCGCTTCACCATGGGTAACCTAGCCACGGCTACTGAGCCCCCATGCCTCGAAATTGCGGGTACCCACCAGGGGGAAAAACTCTTACCCTACCTTGTTAAATTAAGAGAAGAATGAATGACACAATACCTACCCACGTGTAACCCGGTTAACACTTCAAAGTCTCAGTTGATTGATGATGACACAACAATTGACAAAGTTTATTTGCCGAATGAATTAAGATGCACTTCTTAACAAGAAATGTCAGAGTTACGAATAAGTTCTGATGGGTTCAAATGAAAGTGTTAAAAATTCAAAATGGTCTTAAATCAAGTACTTGCATGCATTCTTATATAAGTAAGGGCTTTATTAAAATGGTTAAACTTGATGATTAATACAGCGTGATGATAATTTTTATGCCCGTTATAGTTACTTATAATAAGGATGTTGAGTCTGAATAACTACAAATTTAGTGGATGCCAGCCATCGCACGACCTTGAGTAATCAAAACGCGCATTCGTTTCAAACCCGCGCGACCCAAAATTCAGTAGTTGTTTATGTTTTCCTTATTATTCTTGTCTGGGACGTGATTCTCATATTAAAATCAGCTGATTGATCAGGTAGTCTGCGTTTCTCGATAGCTACAATCTAGGGGTCTTTAAGTCAAGAGTCATCATCTGCCTAGCCTTTTCCCAACTATATTGGGGTCAGCTGCCAGTCTTACCGGATTCAGCTAAGTCTTTAAGTTAAGAGTGAATGGGTTTTTTTCTAGGCAACCGTGCTTCACCGTCGACCACATCATCGCTTACCATCAGGTGAGATAGTGGGTAAAAAAAAAAAACTACTCAGGTCTTCTGCACCAATAAGCGCAAACACAGGTGCACTTCCTCTACCCTCTTTCTTATAGTCCGATGTACTGCTTGGCGAGAGATCAGAGATGCTTCCCTAGAAGTGAGCTGGCAATCGTGAGGAAATCGGCATGTCCTAGAACCAAAAATTCGAAGACACTAACCCGCACTGGGCCCGCGTAGTGAATTAAGGCCCATTCCCTCTCACAGAGAAGATGCCTGTGTCCCAGCAGTGGGAACATTATAAGGCTGATGATGATGAGTTGGCTATTTAACCGATTCTAGTGATTGACGTCTACAGGGTGAGATGTCTACAGCATCGACCGGCAGGTGTAGAACCAACGGCATAAAGTGCTTACCAAGGCACGGGGTTTCACACCGCCAACTTCCAAACTCCGGGCGACCAGTAAAAACATCCAAATGGAAAGACAAAATAATCCTTTGCCCTTCCTGGGAATTGAAACCGGGACCTCAAGCTTCTTCTTTCTATCTTTTTCGTTTCGATGGTACATTTGATCAAACTATTTGGGCCCAGTAGGTGGCCACGTTTATTGCAGCGTCAGAGGCATTATACAGGTCATCCAAGGTGCAAGTGAATGGACAGTCGGGACACTCCAGCAAGTGGGGCATAGTCTGAACAGGAGCACCGCAATGGCACCCAGCGTGCAATGGACCGCCGCTACAAATTATATTTGTAGCGGCCTACCTGGGTGCGCAACCGATTCAGTGCCTGTCTCACGGGCCACTGCAGTTCATGACCGTGAGGCAGATGCTCCTTGGGCTTAATAAAGTCATGATGTGATGGGTACTTCTCTAGCCACAGTTTGCTTCTCTCCCTAGACGGCCTGTCCGGATCGACCGTGTGGTTCGCAGGAAGCTCTTTCGACTTGTGGTTAAGTGGCCGTAGAGGGGATGTCGGGAATCGGATTCCTGGTTCTTCTTTTCCATCGCGCATGCGACATCCCTTCATACAGCAGGAGGTGCAATACCTGCTAGTGGGTAGAGCTTATTTAGTGGAGTTGGTTTTAAGCAGCCCGATATTATCCGACACGTCTCATTTAGGGCGGTGTCTTCTTGCTTTGCGTGAAGTTTATCAGCCACACTAGCGACCTCGAGACCAACGTGGCAGTTACAAGTCAAAATAGTTATTAATCATAACCATAAGTAACCGTTGTCTAATTAAAGACTCCTACAGAGCTATGACGTATTGAACAGCGGCGGCGGGCTGCACTTGAATGAACACACAGATATTAATAACACCTGATAAACGCTGTTTAGAAAATATACCGCATTCCTGGCTGTAGCCAAACATGTACAGTAGACTTGTTAGATCACTCAGTATTTCAGGCTGTTACGATCATTGTTCGTGGTTCCGACTTTCGAGTTTAAGATTTTTTTATTTGATTTGTGATGGGTTTGCTCTTGACTCTAGTCTAGGTCAGAGGTGACAGAGACAAAGTCGACGATGGAGTGAGCTTACCCAGAAGAAGCCTGTTCACTCTAACTTTGAAGAGTTTCGGGTTGTATGCGTTCGGAAACACAGTTATTTTTGGAGTGTGTAAAAAAAATCATTATCATTTCAGTTGAAAGACGTCCACTACTGGACATATGCCTTCCCCAAGTGTCACCACATTGACCGATCACGTGCGTCTCGCATCCAGCAGATGCGGATACAAACTAATTCATTTAAACAAAAAAATATACCGACTTCCAAAACAAAACACTACAAAGTGAAAAATATAACTCTTGTATTACATAATAATTGTCGGCAGTCGGTGTCAGTTTTTTTTGGTTTGATACCTAGTTTTTTTCGTTATTGCCACCGACTTTCGAAAATAATTTTGTTTCGGAAGTCGGTTTATTTTTTTATTGTTATCTGATTCAAATTTTTTCTTTTAGTTTTGGTACCTTACATGAAAATCATTTATTGCCATAGAAATACTCATAAAAATTCCAACAAGCCTAAACACGACTAGTGACTAGTGCCTACCATCCGACTTCATCATCAGATCAGTTCCATTTCTATTAGAACTATTTATTTAAATGTGCTTTACCATAGCCATTTAACTATTCGAGATATCTTATTCCCAATTGAGAAGTTTCAGTACTCCCAGTAGCCATCTGAGGTCTTCTTCATCAGTTCCACTTCACCAGGTGATACTTTCTGAATGCAAATGCTTGCCATGTTGATGAAAATACCAAAATCATGAACTCCTCAATTTCCATGGGATCCCCCATCAGATCCTGACTTGGTGATAATGGGACGATCTCCAGAGTACCTATAAACTTAAAAAAAAAAAACAAAATCAGTCCACAATTGCGCCGGCAATTGTGGACTGATTTTGATTTTTTTTTTTGTAATCGCCTAACAAAAAAATAAAATACAGTTGAATTGAGAATCTCTTCCCTTTTGAAGTCGGTTGAAAACGTAAAAGGCCCAGGCTCCCCCAGGCGTCGCCACATTGACCGATCCCGTGCGTCTCGCATCCAGCGACTTCCCGCAACCTTAACCAGGTCATCGGTTCACCTAGTGGGAGGCCTTCCAACGTATCGTCTTCCGGTTCGCGGTCGCCATTCCAGAACTTTTCGGCCCCATCGGCCATCCATTCTGCGAGCAATGTGCCCTGCCCACTGCCACTTAAGTTTGGCAATTCTTCGGGCTATGTCGTTAAACCTGGTTCTCTTGCGGATCTCTATATTTCTGATTCGATCACGCAAGGAAACTCCGAGCATAGCCCTCTCCATTGCCCTTTGAGTGACTGTAAGCTTCCTGATAAGGTCCATTGTAAGCGACCACGTCTCAGAGTCATATTTCATCACTGGCAACACACTCTGGTCATAGACTTTCGTCTTGAGACACTGTGGTAAGTTGGAAGAGAAGATACCACGCAACTTAATAAGCATATTATTAAGCATTATTCCTCTCTCCTAGACACTGACTGTATCTAGAATGTTGCTGTGCCCGACAGGGTCCATAATTGTTTCTGTAACTTATATTTACCACCTGTATGTACATTATGGATGCAATAAACTTAATTTGAATTTGAGTTTGAACTTCCCGAACGCTACCCAGCCGAGTTGGATTCGACGGTTGACCTCTTTCTCGAAGTTTGCCCTACCCAATTGGATCGTTTGTCCCAGGTCGCCCACAACTTCGAGTGTAGAGTCTCCGACCTTGATAGGAGTGAGTGCAACATGGGCATTCACCATGACCTTGGTTTTGTCCATGTTCATTTTAAGACCCACTCTTTCGGTAGCTTTACTGAGGTCATCGAGCATTTTACTGAGGCTCTCCATGGTCTCCGGCAAACCGAAGGTGAGTGATGTACTCGCCATTAACGTTGATGACAAGCCCTCTCCAATCCAGAACCTTGAAGACATCCTCCAGCGCAGCAGTGAACAGTTTCGGAGAAATGACGCCTCCCTGTATCACGCCGCGCCGGAGAAGGATTGGTTTCGAGGCCTGATCCTGAAGACGGACTGACATAGTGGCGTTCTTGTACAAATACTTCAACACTTCAATGTACCGGTAGTCGATCTGGCACCGATGGAGAGACTGCAGTACAGCCCAAGTCTCGATCGAATCGAAGGCTTTCTCGTAGTCCACAAAAGCTAAACAGAGAGGCAGGTTATATATACTCTTCGGTCTTCTGTATAATCTGCCGCAGCGTATGTAGGTATGTGGTCTACGGTGCTAAAGCCTTTTCGGAATCCGGCTTGTTCGGGAGGCTGGAAATCGTCAAACCTGCGCGCGAGACGATTCGTGATGACTCTTGAAAACAACTTAGACATGTCTAAGAAGTGAGATGGGCCTATAGTTCTTCAGCCGGGCATTGTCGCCCTTCTTGAAGAAGAGTACCACCACACCCCTGCACCATGCCTGTGGCGTTTTGCCCTCGAGTATGACGGAATCAAACAGCTTCTGAAGGGCCTTAAGTACCGGTTTTCCACCCGCCTTCAGGAGTTCAGCCGTGATTCCGTCATCACCCGGCGCCTTGTTGTTTTTAAGCTGTTTCAATGCCATCCTAATCTCGTACATCTCCATGGCTTATGCCACAGAAACCTAAACAGTTTTACGTCTTTATAGTAATACACTTGATGACAGAACATCTGTACCATCCATCCCATCCCACCACCCACCTTTGTGAATGAGATTTAAGTGAAAGTTCTGCATTTTCTGCCACTTACCGCTGAAACCGTCAATAAAAACTCTCAAATCTATAATAAGCACAAAATTTGCTGTGTCTCTAGAATCGGTTAACCGATTCTAATAAAATAAAAAGCCAAACATAGCCAAAAAAAATACCTATCGATCACATAAAGTATTAACAAAATCGGTTCAGAATTTTAGGTGATACAGTCGATAAAAAACAGATATTCTCTAAACAAAGATTACACAGCGTGTTATATGAGTGAAGCTGTAAATCGTTAGTGTCCTGAGCTAAAAATGATTTAGTGCATTTACAATAGCTCTTAAATATGTCGCTTCACCTGCTAGTCGGTTAACGAGCAAAGTTTTGTTGCCAAACCGACGCCACTATAAATGAACCCAGCCAATGGAATGCGCTTCGCAAACTTTTGTTTGATACTCCAAATACATATGACGCACGTCAGGTGTTTGCATACAGCACAGTTATTCCGGAGATCTGCACGTGCGACTTATGGGTTGAACAGAAGGCAAGGGCGAAGAAAGGATAGAATTGAAAGAAAGAAAGAAAGAAAAAATTTAGATAATATTTAATGCCAGTACTTATAGATATATGCGGAACAAGATGGAAAGTCTGCGTCTGTGTTTCCGAACGCATTCAACCCGAATCTCTTCAAAGTTAGAGTGAACAGGCTTCTTCTGGGTAAGCTCACTCCATCGTCGACTCTGTCTCTGTCACCTATGACCTAGACTAGAGTCAAGAGCAAACCCATCACAAATAAAAAAAAAGTACCGCCACCTTCATAAAAAAAGTTAAACAAGACAAGAAGAAAATCATACTGTGCAGTCGGAGAATACATATTCGCGAGCTGGCTGACCAAAACCACAAATACATCATCTGTGAAAATTTAAACTGTGTAGCTATCACGGTTCATGAGATACAGCCTGGTGTCAGACGGACAGACGGACAGACAGGCAGACGGATCGCGGAGTCTTAGTAATTTGGGTCCCGTTTTTACCCTTTGGGTACGGAACCCTGAAAAAACATATTCGCGTGCTGATTCAACCAGATGTATCCTCCAACTGCACAGCATGATTTTCTTTTTGTTAATTCTTCTTTTTAGTTCACTTTTGCCAAAAAAATTATTATCATCTGTGAAAATTTCAACTGTCTAGCTATCACGGTTCATGAGATACAGCCTGGTGACAGACGGACAGACAGACAGACAGACAGACGGATCGTGAAGTCTTAGTAATAGGGTTCCGTTTTTACCCTTTGGGTACGGAACCCTAAAAAATGTTATCTATGCAAGTCGCAGAAGAAGCTGTCACTCTAGTTGGCTTCATACAAACATTTGCCAGATTAAATGATTTAAAAAGACCTAATAACCTGATACTGCTAGAGTTATTTTCTTAATAAGTTAATGTTAAAATCGCCACATATGACGATTGATTTACTACTAGTACTAACTTTTTTTAACACATCTTCCATTATAGAGTCAAACACAGATAGATTCTGGTAACTTGAAGACCTGTAGACACACACTACAACATGCTTATCAAGCTCAACACAGGACAATTCAATGGTGTGTTCAACCGACAGTCTAACAACTTTCTTTAGCTTTAATAGAATTTTTAATAAGTATTAATGATCCGCCATGTATCATACGTTTCCTGCTGTAATGGCTAACTACACAATAATTTTCACAATTAATGGACCTTATTTGGTGATCTCTTAACCAATGTTCTGTTTGACAAATAATATCAAATTTGTTTTTTTCTAGAAATAGTTCAATTTCTAATCATTTTGAAGAGCAACCTTGAATGTTCTGATTTAATCATTTTGAAGAGTATTGCAATCCCCTCAGCTTTGTACCACTAAATGGATTGCCAGAAAATACCTTCATACTATTTACTAATAATAACTGATTATTTGCAGGGGTAACATCTATTGTCTTATGGACTAGTTTAAATTTATGTTGCTAGTTGAACTAGGCAACACAGGGTCATCAATTAATATACAATTTGATAGATTTACTATCAATTCATTAATAGAATATGCTATCAACATAAAAATCTTATGTCTACATCTACGTGTCAGAGAGAAAGCTCTCTGCGTTACATTTAATGCACTAATAAATTTATTAGTGTCAAAAAACAATAATTTGTCACTATGACAAGTCAACATTTGTATAATGTTAAATAATTTAAAAATCCGCTCCTGAGAAGTTATGCGAGTAAGGAAAAGCACAAACCATGAGTCTTCCTACATTTAATCCTAACAAGGTGTCAATACCAGCCATTATGTCCTTTTTGGTAATTCCAGTACTATTTCCCAAAAGCAAAACCATTGTAGAACAATTATCTATATTTGAATTTATAATTCTATTGATCATTTGCTTAAAACTTATATTATGGTAACAATGATTTGTAAAACTATGGCTAAGGTAATTTTGTAATATTTTTCCAAAGCCTGAACCTATTTCATCACTAAATAATGTTGTGTTACATTCCATTACATTGTGTACACATGTCTTTTCAGGAAGAGCCAACATTGGTGGAGACAAGTCACCTTGTAGCTGGGGAGGTGGTGGGTAGTTGGCACAGCTGAAAGAGGAATTAGTCAGAGGCTCATACCTCTCCGCATTGTGTTTCACCAGGTCTAATAATTCCCCAGCCTCGAACAAGCGCTCACTCAATTGCTGTTGTGAACTTTCATATTTCTCAAAAATATCCTTCAGTAAACACTCCTTGTATAATAAATCATTTTGGAGGCACTGTGTATCTGTATCATACTTTTCCCTACAGTTATCTAGCTCACCCATACAGGTATTTAATCTACTAGTTCATTTAACACGTTCCTTTCTAAGAGAAATATTTTATTGTTTCGTTCGTTACGTTTCATAATTTTTTTGATTTTAATATATTTTTTTAATTTATTGTGACTCATGACAATGTGACATAATGGTCTAGTGTCTTCACCAATCAAAACTATTATAAAATCTGGCTCACACACTGATTCCGATTGAATGCTGCCAACCAATTCACTAAATAAACTATTAGTGTTATTAAACTGCTCACTGACTCTGCGTAAGATAGTGCCTTATGGGCATCACACAATGCTTGTTCAAGTTCAGAAAGACGGTTTTATCTTCCTGCCCTTGTCCCATGTTACTTGGGATCGGCGCAACACATTTTCTTCTTCCATACGGCCGTGTCCCCGGTTCTATTGTCTAGGACAGACAATAAAATTGAAGTGGACTGTATTTGGTTGTTCGTTGGAAGAATGAAAATACTGTCGTGATTCGTATCTTCAATTTTATTCCTTATTGTTATTACAACTGTATGTTGTTACAATTGTAGAGCTGAAGACTGACTGTGTCCGACTGTGTCTCTGCCTCCAAACGGTCCGACCTTTATACTCAGACCGCTAGGCGCGAACAATGGCGCCCCTCTCTCTCAATGGCGCTCGGGTATGGCGTCATAGAAATGCCGTAATTATCAATATTATCTTACTTAAATCTACACAAATTATACATTTCCTTAATCTACATACTTAATTCTACCTAGGAAACATATAAAGCTGTAAAAAGGTCAACACAAAAATCTTATCTAACCTAGATTCCTCCCTACTTATGAGCTATCAAAACATGCATAATCTTACCTAATTATCTACGTTTTCTCTAGTTCTTATATGTATTACAGTAGTTCTCATATGTTTTGTACTCATACTTTAGAACTCACATGGAACCTACATCAATTATATTTTAACATTCACGTGTTATTTTTAGTACCACGAAAAGAGAAATTTACACTAACTAACGGGATATCATATTTTCTCACGCAGACCCCGGTAATGTGTTTTGGGATAACAGCAATAGTCCATTCAATGTTTTATTAAGGCGGCGTACGGGTCTGCAGACAATAAGCATTTATAGTTATTTATTTTTCAAAGCGGTAAACCTTTGACAAACAAGGCGTTCACCGTTACGGAGCCATTAAACATGGATTGTTTCTTTATTTTTACAAAATGCCGACAACGGTCAGGGTTATTGCTTCATTCAAAGATTCGTTAAAAAGACCCAAACACATGTTCGCCATAAACACCGTTATAGGTCTACGTGGGAAGCCCTTATGCTAAAAAATCACCACGCAACGTACAAAGCCATGCGTCCGTTACAGTTCTCCCCCCGGCGCAGCTCGCGTAGCCTCCTTTGTTGACACGACGACGAGCTTGCTCACGGGGCGTCGGAAGGTGCCAGTCCTGGTGCGCACCTCGACGACTCTGATGCCGCCATCCGGTCCGCGATGCGTGCGCTCGACGATTCCCATCGGCCATGTGTTCCGTGGCAGCGTGTTGTCGACCACGAGGACCACGTCACCGGCTTGAATGGGTCGCACGTCGTTCCGTGGCTCGCCGCGAGGTACCAACGTGGGCAGGTACTCGCGTAGCCATCGTCGCCAGAAGTGGTCAGCGAGCGCCTGACTAGCTCGCCATGTCCTCCGGTCGTCCTCTTCGCAGGGTCCTGTCGTCGGCAGCCCCTTAGACGACCCCAACAAGAAGTGGTTGGGGGTTAGGGCCTCGGGGTCGCTGGGATCCACACTGACGTGTGTCAGCGGTCGCGCATTGATCGAGAACTCAGCCTCAGTGAGCAGAGTCCTCAGTACTTCTTCCGCCGGCGCCTTCTCTCGCAGGGTCACGCTGAGCGCCGTCTTCACGGAGCGCACCATACGTTCCCACGCGCCACCTTGGTTGGGCGCGCCGGGAGGGATGAAGCGCCACTCCAAGCGATGCAGTAGCCCCTCATCTCGCAGGGCAAGCATCCACTCGGCGTAGGCGTGGCGTAGCTCCTGGTCGGCCCCGCGAAAGTTAGTCGCGTTGTCGGAGTACATCACTCTCGGCCAGCCTCTGCGCGCGGCCATTCGTCTCAGCGCCATGATTGCTGAGTCGGTGGAGAGTGAAGCGACAAGCTCGATGTGCACGGCGCGGGAGGTGAGGCACGTAAAGAGTGCGCCCCACCTCTTCTCTCGGCGGCGTCCTACCTTGACCATTATTGGCCCAAAATAGTCCACCCCACAGTTGGTGAACGGGCGGTGAAAAGGGTCAAGGCGGGCGTGTGGCAGGTCTCCTGTAGCTGGGGTTTGCGGCCTCGCCCGCCTCGTTTTGCAGAAGGCGCAGCTCCTCTCGACAGCGCGTACCGTGGGTCGCAAGTGAATGACCCAGTACCGCTGTCGCAGGTCGTTCGTCACACGCTCCCTATTGGCGTGGCCTGCAGCGCAGTGCTCCCGCAGCACGAGGAGCTTAGTCAGCTGATGACGGCCGTCGAGTATAATAGGCCGCTTCATCTCGGTCGGGGCGGGAGAGGCCTCGATCCGGCCCCTCACTCTTAGGACGCCGTTTTCCAGCACTGGATCCAGCCTGTACAATCGACTCGCCCTCGTGAGCGGGCGAGCAGACTGGATCTTCTTCATATCTTCCCCGAAGCTGTCCTCTTGTGCTTGTTTGATTAGTTCAGCCTCGGCGCGCTGGATATGATGATACTCCATCCTTGTTGCTCTTCGTCTGCAGATATCAGTGAAAGCGATCGCTCGAGCGACGGCTCTCACCAATACCTCATACTTTGAGAAGCGGGCCGGGTTCGGTAGCCAGCTATCTCGCTCCGTTTCTTCTCTCGTGTGAAGGACCTCCTCGTCCTCCTTGTCATCCGTCGACGTCGTGGGCCACTGCTCTTCTGGCAGGAGCAAGAAGTCCGGTCCTTGAAACCATCTATCCGTGGCGCAGATGGGCGTGTCGATGAGCCGAGTGGCGTCGTCCGCTACGTTGCTTGCAGTAGGCAGCCAACGCCACTCTTCTTTCTGGGTCAACTCTGCGATCTCTCCCAGCCGATGCGCAACGAATGGCGTGTAGCGTCGCACGTCGTGATGGATCCAGTGCACCACGGTAGATGAATCGGTCCAGTAGGTCGTCTGGCCGATGATGACTCGGTGCTCCCTTCTTATCGTCTCAGCGAGTCTTGCTCCAATCACTGCGGCTTGTAGCTCCAGGCGCGGTATAGTTTGCGCCCGACGAGGCGCCACCTTAGCTTTAGCGGCCACCAACACGACGTTCAGGCTCCCATCGACGTTTCTTATTCGCCAATAGGCCACAGCTGCGTAGGCTTGCTCGCTGGCGTCGCACAGTATGTGTAAGTCGACGCGTTCATACTTTTGCGTCACGTAACAGCGCGGTAGTCGCAGCTGAGCGAGTTCAGTCAGGCGAGCGAGCCAGGAGGCGAAGAGCTCGTTCTCTTCCTCGGGGATTTGCTCGTCCCACGTCGTCTGAAGGCGCCACAAGCTCTGCAGTATGATCTTCGATCGTATTGTGTAGTGGCTCAGCAACCCAAGCGGGTCGTATATGGACATCACGGCGCTGAGGGCTTCACGCTTAGTCGGGGCGCGCGTTCTCGCTCGTACTTCAGCCGGGACTCGGTTCATAGATGTGTTGAACCCCAGCTCATCGCGCTCCGCGTCCCAATGCAGCCCCAGAATCTTGCTCTCAGGCTGCTCACCCCCCAATTGTGTAGGAGAGGTGGCGTGCAGCTCGGTGGGCACGTCGCGTAGCACCGTCTTGTTGCTGGAGCTCCAACCTCGCAGCGTGAACCCTGCGTGCGCGTGCACTGCTCTGGTTTCCTCTACTGCCTTCCGTGCTTCTTCAGCGTCTTCATAGCTGGCCACCAAATCGTCCATGTAATGACTTCCTTTGATGGCCTCCAGCGCCCGCGGGTACTCCTGCCCATGTACGTCCGCGTTGTGGTTGCGAACGTAATGGGCCATGTACGGGGAGCTCGCGGCGCCGAATAGCATACTGGTCATCTTGTATTTCCTCGGCGGCTCTTGTCGGTCGTCACCTCTCCACAGGAACTGTTGCGCTGGTTGGTCCTCCGGCCTTATCCTGATTCTCAGGAACATCTCCTGCACGTCTGCTGTAATCGCTACCACCTTCTCTCGGAACCTAAATAGGATTCCTGGCAGCGACAGCAGTAGGTCGGGTCCCTCCAACAGTTCGTCGTTTAGGCAGACGCCGTTGCTCTTCGCTGCTGCGTCGAACACTAGCCTATGTTTGCCGGGCTTGTTCGGGTTCTGCACGGCGAAATGTGGCAGATACCAACAGATGGCACTCGCTCGCTCCGACCCGTCGCATGGCGTCGCGTACCCTTTGTCCAATAGGTTGTTAACCTGCTTGGAGTACTCAGCCGCGAACTGTGGGTTGGCGTCCATCTTCTGCTCGATCTTCTTCAGCCGGCGGAACGCTTGATTGTAGCTAGGCGGCATAGTGACCTCGTCTCGTCGCCATGGCAGCCCAACCTCGTACCCGGTGTCAATCTTCCTGATTGTCCTTCCGACTATGTCGATGGCCCGTTGATCGCTCGCCTTGACTCTCGGCCTTCCTTGTATGCCGAGCGCGTCAATCCTGAAGTGGGCTTCGACTAAGTCGTGGAGTTCCTGGCTGCATGCACCCGTAGTTCGGTTGGGCTCGTATACATGCAGCACGTTCCCTTCTTTGATGATGGTCTTGCGTGGTGCGGTTCCGTGCACCACCCATCCGAGTTGCGTTCTTGATGCTGCCGGTTGGTTAGGGCCGCCGATTCGGAGCTCGCGGGACACGATGCACTCCCAGTGGTCTGTACCCACTAGAAGCCCGGGGCGCGCCAGTTCGTAGCACACCTCTTCTTGGCTCAGGTCCCTCAGGTGCTCGTAATCCAGCAGCGTGTCGGGAATGGACTGTTGGTGAAGCCGGAGATCCTTCATGGTCCTCGCTCTGACCCTGTAGCTTTCGTCACTCTTCAGTCCCTTCACGTTGATATTCACTACTCGGCTGTCCATATCTCGCTGCGACATGTTGACCCCGCTCAGGTGGAGCGGCCGTGATGGCCCTTCTGCCCCGACGCTCGCCGCCAGTGCTTCGTCCACTAGGGTGATCGTGGCCCCTTCGTCTAGGAGTGCGTAGGTCTTGACCTCCCCCCGTGGTCCGGACACGATGACAGGGCACATCTTGAGCAAGACTGCCCGTGGCCCGGTAGCGGGTTGGGTAGCCACAGACAGGACCGCTTCCTCCTTCCGTGGTTCAGCCTTCCCCATGTCTTCCGTCTGCGCTTCGCGTACCGCTTGATGGAGCGTCGCGTGATGCGGGCGGCGACATTGATCCACGCCGCACAGCTGCGCCTTGCAACTTATGCGCCTGTGTTGCTTCTGGGCGCATTTGAAGCAAATCTTATTAGATTTAAGAAAGCTCCATCGCTGCTCTACTGTTAGCGCCTTGTACTGCGGACACCGCGTCAACAGGTGGGCTTGCTCGCACTTAGGGCACTTGTCCTTTTCTTCTTCCCTTCCCTCGGTCGTAGTGAACACGCTCGCCTTCTTCTTGAGTGTCACGATGGGTCGAGTTTCCTTTCTCGGTGCGGCGGCGCTTGTAGACGGAGCGTACGTATATCGTAACGCTCGGTCCGCCTCTCGCATTAGAAACCGTGACAGCACGACGATTTCCGGATCCGTTGTCCCTTCTTGATCGTAGGCGTAGTCACACCAGCGGGATCGGAGATGCGGGCTGAGCTTGTCCAGTACTTCCCGGGTCATAAAAGGGTTGAACAAGTAACCTCTTCGATTCTTGATTGTTTGCAGTACGCAAATTATGTTCTGTAGCTTGACAGCGAAACTGTTGAGTTCTGTGGCCGATGTACCAGGTTTTGGAAGCTTCTTGAGGTCATCCAGTGCCCGGTCGATGATGACTTCCGGTCGTCCGAAGCACTGCTCAAGAGTCTTCATAATGACGCCTGGATCAGTGGCCGTATGTAGAAGGGCGGCCACGGCGTCTCTTGCTTCTCCTTTGAGGCAGCTTCTCAGCCTTTGTACGTTCTCGGCTGCTGTAACCTGGTACATATCTGTCGAATCTCGTACAGCCGCCTTGAATGGCAGCCACTCGTTGGCCGCTCCGGAGAATGTAGGTAGCTCCGTGTGCCTAGGCCTAGGTCGGGCCATTTTTTCTAGTGTTGCTGCCAAGTGCTCAATGCTGTCCTTTGCTCTTATGGGGGTCGGCGATCTCGTTCTAGACACGAAGCGTATCTGTTTGGATTCTCTTGGTCCCTCCTCCCCCCGTGAGTTGAGGGGGTTCGTCCTCAGCCATTTATCCACCATTTGATGAGGCTCTTCGCGTGGACGAGAGGGCTCTTGTTCCTCTTGTACGCTTTCTTCATCGTTGATCGCTGACACCTCCACTGCTAGTCTCTTCTTGACTAGCTCTTCTTCCAGTGCCAGTTGCTGGGTCCGGATGGCTGCTAGCTTCTCTGCAGCCTCCAGTTCCGCTATCCGTAGCCTTGTTGTGACGCTTGTCGTCGACCGTTGCGACCTCATTGTCCTGGTCGGTGACGTCATTCGCTGTCGGATCGCGGTGTTTGTCGTCTGTGCACTGGAAGGCCCCGCTGCGCTGTTGTGTGCCATTCTCGGAAATGGTGATGCTGGTGGGTCCGGTGAGAGTCTTCTTCTTCGCTCCCGTTCGATCAGCTCCGCTTCCTGGCGGCGCGCCTCCTCTTCTTGGACGCGTCGCGCTTCCTGTTCTTGGATGCGTAGCTGTTCTTCTATCTCGGTTGCGTCTCCCTGGCTCCTTGTGAACACCATCTTGAGTATAGCCGCACGTTCGGTTTGGCAAGGCGGGTTAGTACCTCTTCGGTTCGGTACTTCAGGTGAAACCGGTCGGCTCGGTTCGGTAAGCCGGTCGGGTTCAGTTGTGTTTAAGCCGGTCAGGTTCAAGACCGGTTAGGTTCAAAACCGGTCCTGTTCCGTACAGCTTTGTTCTTACCGCAGATCTTCTTACTTCGTCTGCGGCTCGGTGACAGCCGGGTTCCTTTCTTCGCTCTTGCCGCAGATCTTCGTACTTCGTCTGCAGCTCAGTGGTTCTGGTTGCAGCGGGTTCTTCGTTCTTGTATCCGCTGCTTGATGGACCAGACTGTAGTGGGCCTGGTTGCCGCTGGTTCTTGGTTCTTTATCCGAGCTCGTAGGACCAGACTGAAGTGGACTGTATTTGGTTGTTCGTTGGAAGAATGAAAATACTGTCGTGATTCGTATCTTCAATTTTATTCCTTATTGTTATTACAACTGTATGTTGTTACAATTGTAGAGCTGAAGACTGACTGTGTCCGACTGTGTCTCTGCCTCCAAACGGTCCGACCTTTATACTCAGACCGCTAGGCGCGAACAATGGCGCCCCTCTCTCTCAATGGCGCTCGGGTATGGCGTCATAGAAATGCCGTAATTATCAATATTATCTTACTTAAATCTACACAAATTATACATTTCCTTAATCTACATACTTAATTCTACCTAGGAAACATATAAAGCTGTAAAAAGGTCAACACAAAAATCTTATCTAACCTAGATTCCTCCCTACTTATGAGCTATCAAAACATGCATAATCTTACCTAATTATCTACGTTTTCTCTAGTTCTTATATGTATTACAGTAGTTCTCATATGTTTTGTACTCATACTTTAGAACTCACATGGAACCTACATCAATTATATTTTAACATTCACGTGTTATTTTTAGTACCACGAAAAGAGAAATTTACACTAACTAACGGGATATCATATTTTCTCACGCAGACCCCGGTAATGTGTTTTGGGATAACAGCAATAGTCCATTCAATGTTTTATTAAGGCGGCGTACGGGTCTGCAGACAATAAGCATTTATAGTTATTTATTTTTCAAAGCGGTAAACCTTTGACAAACAAGGCGTTCACCGTTACGGAGCCATTAAACATGGATTGTTTCTTTATTTTTACAAAATGCCGACAACGGTCAGGGTTATTGCTTCATTCAAAGATTCGTTAAAAAGACCCAAACACATGTTCGCCATAAACACCGTTATAGGTCTACGTGGGAAGCCCTTATGCTAAAAAATCACCACGCAACGTACAAAGCCATGCGTCCGTTACAAAAATCTTCACTATTATGAACGATCCTTGTGCTCCCGATTATCTAAAAACTTGTTTTAAAGTGTTGGGCAGTTCTCACAATCGTAACCTTCGAGCTTTAAAAAATCTACTCCTCCAAATTCCTTCACACCGTACCGGTTTTATGTCCAATTCATACGCTGTCTCAACAATAAAGCTCCGGAACGCGCTACCCTTTAGCATTAAAAAGGCTGAAAGCAAATTCACTTTTAAAAGAAAAGTTCGTGACCATTATTTGAGTCAGACTAAATAGCTCTCAATGCTCTCATCTAGAAACAGAAGTCTAGTCGTAATAATTATTAATAGGTTTCTCTTTTATTATTGGTATTTGTTAGTCTATTTTATTTGTATATGTGTAGTATTATTATATATGTAAGTATATACATTTTCGTATACTAGTTGTTATTTTTATATATTATTTTGTAGCCATTCACAATGTTGTCCTTTTTAACCCAAAGCTTGACTGGTAGAGAATGCCTTGTGGCATTAAGTCCGCCTATGTACCACTATTGTACATGAAATTTAAATAAATAAATAACTAAATTAAAATCTAAATTGTTAGTCATGATTTGGAAAACTGATTCCAATTTAAAAGTAAGAAAATGAATTTATTCTTTCAATTTAAATTTCCAAAATTTGGATAGTCAACACCAAGAAATCAATTGGTTATATATAACATTCGCCTAAATATATGACTTAATACCTACTTCTGAATCAAGGTCTTGATCTCAAAACATAAATAAATCGCCTCCAGGAATCAGGGACTTATGAGACCGCCGCGTCTCGGTAGTGTGGTAACATTAACGACTTCTCAAATTGAGTTTGGCGCCGAAAGA
The DNA here is from genome assembly GCA_948252205.1 of Orthosia incerta. Taxonomy (NCBI): domain Eukaryota; kingdom Metazoa; phylum Arthropoda; class Insecta; order Lepidoptera; family Noctuidae; genus Orthosia; species Orthosia incerta. The sequence goes on from OX411758.1 coordinate 26,341,203, forward strand.
AAAGGGGCCGTTAAAGTGTTGTAAACACGTCCAGACATTAGCTTTGATCGGGCTGAAAGGAGGTGACTATACTGGAATAAGAAAGAATATTGAAGACAGTAAAGGGATAATCGAACTTCGACCATACAATCATGATCAATTGAATGGGTAGATAAATCAATCTATTCTCAACCATAGTGGCTGTATGATAAGCAATTATGATCCTGCTTGCTTAAGTAACTGTTTCGAATGATATTCTCTGCAATACTATAGCTTTTTTTTTGGGGTAATCATCCAATAACTTCTCCCGCTCTGGGCGAAGGTCTCTTTCAAATTTATCCGCGTCGCAATACTATAGCTAAGAGGCGCATTTGATAGCTGTTAGAGACAGCTATCAAATGCGCCTTTGTCTGCCACTTAATCTATTGCCAGGAAATTTAACGGATGTGCACGGCATTGAGTCTGGGTGTGAGAATTAAGAGCGGAGACATTTTCCGTCGATACTACACAAATTGAGATAAGGACCAGAGATTGATGATAATTAATAAGAAAGCGCGAGTGTTCGAGCCCAACAGTCAGTAAGTATGTACATCATGTAGGTTTAAACTGCCAGAGATCTGCCGAGAAAGAGAAAACAAAAGCAACTTAGGACGGTATTTCAGAAACTCATGCTCACCTCAATTCAAACTGAAAATGGACAGTTGTGATCCTAGACACCCAAACGTTACCGAACCTTTTAACACAAAAACAGTGGAATTGATTAGTGTTAGCATGTATTTGGAACGTACTCGTACTTGCTAACTTGGTCTTTATATCATTCATTTATTATCATTCAATAACTACGACACATTTTGCGTAGAAAGAATTCAATAAAGTTTGGGGCGTCTGGGCTCTTATTCAGTACACATAATGATGACAAGCTGAAGAATCATATGTCAAACTCGAGAGTAGTGATTGGTCGGGAGTTAATTGATAGGTGTGGCCAATTTTGAGTTTGAGTCGAGTACGAGCGTCTGGAATAAGGGCCTTACTTACCAGCTAGAAAACATTTGCTCAATCATACTTTTTACACATACCCATCAAAATTTCAACATCATAAACGCCTTTAGTATCCTGGCAATACTCTTTAAATAGAAGATGAGTCTTAAGCGAAAAATAACTTAGCTTTTTCTGGAACCGGTCTTCAAATTGTCCTGCTCCAGAAACCTTATTCATATATTATCGAGGTCCTTTGTTAAAAATAAATAAACTTCATACTGGTATACTTCCACTTATTTCACCCAAAATATTACCTAGGGCTTCCTCATTATAACTAAATTATTTTCTTACATACATTAAAATCTTCTTACATCATTAACCACATATTGTTTCTATAACAATTCACCAATCATTATCAATACTTTTTCTGAATTATTGTAACACCACTGCTATCAAAACGGTGAAGGAACATCGAAAAATTCGAAAACATCTGTTATCGACCATTGGGCCCGCGTAGTGGATTACGCCCACGACTGTCCCAGAGAAGAAATTAGAGTTCCAGCTTTGGAACGTTATAGACTGTAATAACATCCTCTGCCATCAATTATACAATTTGAAGTACTCGCAATACATATAAATACCTTTTTCATTCAACTATCTTTATCGCCTGCAAACTCAATGCGTCTTCACATACACCGGGAATATTGTTTACAACCTAATTAGTTGCCATAATCATTTAACTAAAAGACGTCCACTGCTGGATATAGGCCTTCCACAAGCGTTGCCACATCAAATGGTCCCCGCGACCCTCATCAGGTCATCAGTCTACCCTTTTCTGTCATACGATTAAAAAAAAGTTAAAATATGTATGTACAATATGCTTTAAACAAACGACTACTTTCTGATAAACACCGGCCGTTTCAACTCTTGATATTTGTACATTTATCTGAAGAGAACTTAATATACAGGTGTTCAAATATACATTTTGAAAACGAGGACATATAAAAATAAAACTCTTCAACTTACTTCCACTAAAACTGGGCCATCAACATTTAAAGCAATACACAGAAATATGTAAATACCTGAAACTTTGAATCATAAGCCTTGAAAATCATGACGCATTCTTTAATAAGGTCAATAAACATACTAAAAAGATGGATGCCATAATTATTTACGAGTAACGGGCAATATTTATTTACCTCCAATAATCTTGTATTTTTCGACTTTCCGAGTATTTGAACAATTGGGTTCATTTTCCTGTATATTTTACGAGTATTAGTTTATTTTCAAAGAAGTGGTTATAGCTAAATATTTGAAGAAATACTATGAACTGTTTTTGCTTACCATAAGAACAAGCTAACCGATACAGCCCGAAGAAACGTCAAACTTAAGTTTTTGCTACTGCTCACTGAACGAATCGTCGAGGGAGCTGAAAGTTAAACGTCACTAACGACAGAGTTTATTGACTTTCGAAAATATCTAAGGCTCAGTTCAAAACTAAATTATCACAAAATTAATGTGAAACATTGTCAAACGCGCTTTAGCCTCTGTGAATGAATTTGTTCTTTTGTCATTACACAAGTCACTAATTAAACGTAAGTGTTGATTATCCACACCTGTGTTTAATTTGTGATTTGTGTTATTGTCGACTTTATGTCAGAAATCGGTAGTTAGTCAGCTCGCAAGCTCATATAATAGGTCTTTACCTATGAAATTGCCGTTCTGCAGTACTGGCCATTTCAATTCAAAACATTTTTTTGTTTTTGTAAGAATTCAAATTTCAAATTAATTTTCTTTAACATGGAATTCTTTTTTCAAAATTAGTCATTTGTTTATTGAGGAGCGCTATGTTTTCATCGCATTTGAATATTTTTCCTCATCATGGATACGTTAAAAATTCCAGTAATTATGGAATATGAGTACCGTCGTGGGAGCAACGCGGCACAAGCGGCACACAACATCACACAACACTAAAGTTGTTAAAAAATAAAAGGTCCGTTTTGACAGCTATAGAAATACTTAATAATAATTAAACTTACGAATGATACTCGTTGTCATAGTGTATCGGTAACATAGTATTTAATTAGGATTATGTAATGTGATAGTGATTAGTGACGTAGAAAGTTATCGCGGCATGTAAAATGAGAAACGTCAACAGACTTCTTAGATTGTGACGACTATAAAAACGAACGCACCACCTGTTGTTGGTTTGCCCACATCCATTCTGGAAATTAGGCCTAAAAAATTAACTCCATGGTCGTCCGAAAACTTTGGTCGACAATTCCGAATTAAAAACGATTGTGGAAGCTGATGATACTGAATCTACAGCTGAATTAGAAGTCGATTTGCGTCAAATTGGCAAGGTAGAAAAGCTTGACAAATGAGTGCCCCACGAACTCAATGATCGCCAGCACGAAGTACGCGTCGAGAAGGAAGGAATTTTGAACCGCATTGTTACCTGCGACGAAAAATGGATTCTGTTAGACAATCGCAAGCGCTCTATAACAAGTTAGCAATGAATTGGTCCATTAACCGATGATTCACCAAATTAAAGAGATACGTCCTCTTCAAGGTTAAACTAACAAATAGTGTAGGTAATATGATCCAATTTTCTCATAAAACTTGAGACCACTGTACATTTTGGGACAGTCCAGTTCCCACGTAGATCGTAGATTCAGATAAATGTATCTAGACTAGACCCAATTCAACAACAATTCTAGCGTTTTCAGGAATTCCTTTGAAGATGCTCTTTTATTTGTATTTTATTTTTCGAACAATGCAGACTGCATGTATTATTTTTACCATCGAAATTTTAGTAGCTACACCAGGGTGGAAGATGGATATATATCAGCTACATATGTACACGGATATTAGATGCAGAGTCCAAGCTGCTGGCGGTCAAGTCTCCAGAGATAGAAACCTAACAATACGAACCGCTTTCTGAATCAAACTCTTGTTCCAGCAATCTAAAGAGAGCCTCATTAGGTGTTGGTCAGGGCTCGCGGCTATGAAGCCATTGGCTATCACGTCTATCGGCTTAGGGATTGTTGAGTCTACATCCCACTTGTGGACCAAGTCTAGATACTTAATTTGCTTATCCTTCTGTGTTTTTCCGATACCTACTATAGTGTATGTCTATCCTTTGCAGTTTGCAAGTTCAATATTTCTAGTAGCAATTGTATTAGGGGAATTTCAAAGTATTTATTAATTATTATTAGAAATGATTTTAAAGTGACAATTCCTGTAGCGTTTCATAATATAATAGGTATTTCCCGCGACTTCACTCGTGTGGCCTATCCACAGATACTGTGGAATTTTTAAAATTAAAAGTAGCCTATGTATGACACTCAGCTATAGTGTCAGTAAATCTAGAATCCAGATCCGTTTACAAACAAACAATCAATTTTACCTTCCTCCCTTTCAAAAAACATAAATGGTTAAAAGTAAGGATGCCACGAATAGCGCTTTTGCCAAATACCGAATATTCGGCTAAGGCCTCGGCCGAAGCGCCGTATATTCGGCGGCTGAACATTCGGTGACACTTAGTACATTTCGCGGGTGACAGGTTCCAACCTGCATGCAAGTGGTGGTCAGCAAATGCAAAATAGTATCCAAGCCAAGCAGAATTTGCTAAGATTATTTATATCCTCCCGGTAGCAGTGTACCTATATAGAGAGCGGCTATTTTCGGAAGCAGGCATAATCTATGAGGAAAATTTATTGCTGTCAACAAATGCTGACAAAAATGTTTTCGCTCATCATACTTACCACTAATAGATTTTAAGTATTCTATGCTAATATACTAATCTATACTAATATTATAAAGAGGGAAGATTTTTTTATTTGTTTGTTTGTACCGAATAGGCTCTGAAACTACTGGGCCGATTTAAAAAATCTTTCACCAATAGAAAGCTACATTATTCCTGAGTAACATAGGGTATTTTTTATCCCGATAACGGGTCCTGTGGGGTGGTCCACGGGAGCGAAGCCGCGGGGAACAACTAGTAATTAATATGCAGATTTTTTTGCTAAAATATTTTTGTCTGTGTAATATTATGTGTTGTTTTTTCATGATTTGGTATTATTGAATACCGACCGAATATTGTTTCGGCCGAATGGTCCGTAAAATTTAGCCGAATACCGAATAGTAAACAAAGCAGCTGAATAGGCCGAATACCGAATAGTAACCGAATATTCGTGGCATCTCAAATTAAAATTACTTTAGTAAAGTATTTAAAGTCATTCAAGGTTACAAGAGCGCTTTAATCTTCAATTGTAATATATTAGAGTCAGTCAAATGAACCGGATTCACTTTAATTGATTTATTGTTCAGAGCACTGATGGGATTCAACTGTCAAATAAATAAGAATGCAGACAGACCCTTATCATTGGAACAGACTTAGGAACAGTTTCAGGAACGACATTTATCATTTCACAGCATTATGTCCGTATTCCAGAGAAAATATGTTAGTACTTGTCTTTCTCTTTTTACCAGACTACGGCGAAGCCAAAAGGAAGGGTTATGATTTTAGCAGTCTACGGCATGCCCTGGTAACTTAGAATTTTTTTTTATTGTGAAAAGAGCCATCTATGCGGCACACAGGGAACTTTTGGTTGCGTGTGTTATCACTTTTTTCCTCTAAATATTTGGTAGTTTACATTAATTGTTAATTTTGCTATTTTTCTTTAATTAGTGCTGCTACACAAAAATTTACGATTTCATAACATAGCTTATTATTATTCTTATTATTCTCAAAACGTTTATTAAAATTTTGTATTATTTGAGATACTTTTACTATGACAGAATTTCAAGAGTAGATTACTGATACCAACACTGTCCACCAAACGTCACAAGAAATTTTCCAACGGTGTGTTTTCGTACGCGCGCGGATTTTTCTTGTAATTTTTGGTATTTTTGTGATAATTACGTTGAGTTGGACTTCGTTCCGGTACGGAACATTCCAGAAATACCTAAATTCCAGCATAAACTGTACTTTGTGAAAGTGTTTGTGACATGGGAGTTTGGACCATATACGAACGTCAGATAACGAAGACCAGATCGTCGCAGGCTCTTGGGATACAAGAAAAGCAAACTGGTGGTGAAATAAATTTGTAATAAATTAATTAATGAATATATTTTTGTATTATTTTTCTCATTCTCTTTACCCCATTACCCAAGATACTTAAACTTGTGTTTCTAAAACCATTCATAAAATATGCATAAGGCAAAACACAGTTTAAGTATCTATTAATAAAAAACGAAATAGTTAAAAATAAAACAGTAGATATTCATAGTACCTACGAGTACCATTTAGTTCAATGTTTGGTGTTCAGAGGGTGCTGATCGCTAAGTAAAATGAAAACTTCAGTTGCCAGTCTATCTCAGTCTTATATATATTAGTCTATGGTCTACGGAGCGTACGCTACGGAGGATCATGTGTATGTTCCTCCGTAGCACCTAAACTATTCATCCGATTTTGATGAAGATCAGGGGGGTGACCATATGCTCTTAGAGCGGTATCAATTTGAGGTCGAGTAAGTGACAGATGTATACAAGTCAAATACATCTGTCCCTTATTCGATATTAAATTGATACCGCTCTAAGAGCTTATGGTCACCCCCCAGATGTCAATCGATTCGTTATTATGGCCCGGGTAACAAAGGTTAAAAATAGTATAAACTCACACTCATTTCATCACAACCATACACACTCACGCACATAAACACACGTGAGATGATGTGCAGTCGGAGGATACATCTGGTTATGGTCAGCCATCTCGCGAATATGTATCCTCCGACTTCACAGCATGATTTTCTACTTGTTTACGTATTTTTAGTTCGATTATTAAGCAGTCGGGTATTTGGATTTTTGAATAAAGTTTTTTTTTACAATTTAAAAGCCAACTATATATTTTATTAATAGGAGGCAAGCTTATTGCTAGCAACCGGCACAAACCCTGATTCCGGGCTGCTGTTGAGAAATCTAGAAGGTAAAACCTAACAACACTTTTCCTGACAATTATCGATGTGACAAATTGTCAAAAGCGCTTTGAATTTATTGTATCCGCTGTGAATTTATTGTATGAATTTACAATAGCCGATCGCATCACTTGACATGCGTTTTGTAGCCCGTAGATTAATTTATCTCCAGAAACCTGCAGCCTTCATGGGGTCAAACCCGAATTCACTTGCGCAATTAGGACATAGTTTCTCAGTTAATCTATAGGCTCGCGTTTGACCACTATCTCGAATGATTTCGTAAATCATTCAATGACTTCTCCCGCTCTGGGTGAAGTGGGCGGGCGTTTCAGACTTTTACTGACTAAAACCCACCCGTGTTCCTTCAGTTGCTTGAGCCAGGACCGCGGTAACTCTTTTTTTTTCAAATTTATTCGCGACCCAGACTGGCATCGGCCCTAGCGGACCCCGTCAGTTTTTGCTGTCATCTCTATGAGGTGCGCGTGGAACATTACGCGAAACACACGAACATTACTCGCCGTCCGCAAGCCCGCTCCTACGGTGGCCGGGCATCGGCTTGCTACTCCTGATGCAACCAGAATACAGCTGGATTCAGTTTATTTTCGAAAATCATTGTCTTAATTAATTGCAGTATCTAGACTATAAATTGCAAAAAATGCTTTTGCTTGCGCCGATCACCGTGTTCTTTTCAGTATCCTGCTTGATGCTAATGGTAGTGGAAGCATTAGTTTCTAATTCCTTCAGTTTGGATTAGATTAGGTTAATTTTCTTTCATAGTTTCGAAATTTGCAAAGCTTGGTTGTGTCTGCACTTTTAAGGATTAATTGTCACAACCGTCTTACAAGAGAGATATGAATTGAGACTATTTATTAGACTGGCTTTATGTTTTTGCCAGGGTGCATCGTATTTAGGTATTCTATAAATCTTCAATATTCTATAAGTCTTTTTTTTAAAGATTAGGCGATTAAACAATATAGGTTTCAAGGTAAGTACTTCAAGACAAACCGATTGAAATTCATAACGTGATTTTAATATGCTGGAGAAATCTTGGCGCTAGTCCAAAACAATAGGTTGGATCATTTATATCTGTTTAAGTACCTTGACCAAACGGTGTCTTGCTAATACGTTCACTTCAGATACACTTGGTGGCTGGAATGGCCGAACAAGGCCACACTATCACTGACTCTTTTTTATTTTGTATCACTCCTCACACAGTCCATCCATCTTTTCTTTGGCCTTCCTCTCCCTCTCCATCCATCCACATTTATATTCATAACTCTTTTAGTAATATGCGTTTCATCCCTCCTCATCACATGACCATACCAGGACAAACGGTTGCCATTCAACTTTTCTGTCACTGGCGCCACTTTCAAACTTCCTCTAATATACTCATTTCTCACTTTATCCAATCTCGTCACACTGTACATCCATTTCAACTGTCTCATCTCTGCTACATGCAATCTCTTTTCATCCATCTTTTTCACAGCCCAACATGATCCATACAGTATGACAGGGGGGTAACCATAAGCTCTTAGAGTAAGGTTATTTTGAGTGTGTAAGGGACAGATGTATATGACTTGTATACATCTGTCACTTACGCGATCTCAAAATAACCTTACTCTAAGAGCTTATGGTCACCCCCCAGGTCTAATCACTGACTTGTAGATTTTCCTCACAGATATAAATCTAACTAGATGTCGCGATTGTATGTACTTCGCGTGCCAAAAAACGGAGTAAAATTACGATCAATGATCGTACTTTGACCTTTTCATTTAGCATTGTCGGCACCGGGAATCCACAGAAATCTTCAAAACATGCCTAATTATGCCATATTGAGGTGCAAAGACTATGTAGAATAAGTTGGCCGAGGCATTGGCAATGTTTTCTTTCATTGGTAAGTAAATTTGTTTCTAAATTTTGTGTGAAAAAGTGGCACGCAGCACGGTTGGTTTTCATACAGATGGAGGGACTTGCGTTATTTAGTTACATTTATGTCTGTGATTATCCCCTTTAACTTGAGACGCATCCGTGGGCAATCCCTATGAATAATCGAATCAAACGTGCCGATAGCTATTAGCTAACAGCTTCAAGAGGTTCAGTCGTTCCACAAGCGTTGGCGATGGTCGAAATGTAAGGGATTGATTAGTGATTTTTCGATACCGCTTGTCAATCCTATACAATTTTGACTTTTTAACCCCCGACGGAAACGGAGGGGTGTTATAAGTTTGACGTGTGTTGCTGTGTATCTGTGTGTATGTCTGTGGCATCATAGCGCCTAAAGGGATGAACCGATTTTGACTTAGTTTTTTTTGTTTGAAAGGTGACTTTGTCGAGAGTGTTCTTAGCTATGTTTGAATAAAATCGATTTAGTCGTTCAAAAGTTATTCGCATTTTACTCTTTGAATCTGGAATTTTTCGCAAGATATCGTGTCATTATTACGTGTTTCGATAGATTGTCGATTGAAGCGTGTCTGCTACTAGGTATATTATGTGTAGTTTAAAAAGTATAAAATAATTATTAAAATCGGGGGTTATTTTAATTTGTAATTTTATCTTGTTGACAATCGCTATTGCCACACTTTCGATGATACAATGTCACTTGGTCTAGACAAGTGACATTAGAGCCTCTGGTGTTAGTATATCATATATGCCCGTTAAACCAAATAGAATTTCATGCTTTCAATACTCGGGTTCAAGTGACAAGTCGTGCAAATCACCTGTAGGGCGTTTACACATAGTTTTGTCAACCGAATTTATTATTCGAAGACATGTTTCACGGTTCCGAAATGCCTGACATACAACACTAAGGCACGTTTGTGAAGTTTACATTCGATCCGGTATGCTCGATGAATGGCGGTCACATAGTCTTACTCAAAATGAACTGTTCTGCAAATTACATAACAAAACGCCTGTAGTCCTACCTACACCTGTATTTGCCCGTAATATAAGGGGCATGCCTATTGTGTGGCGGACACACATGCAAACTATACGGGCGGATACCATGGATAATGATTACGTAATCTGGTAGAAAGAGTTGCAAAAACTCATAGCAACCATAGATTGATTTTATGGTAGTAGATATGGGTCTCAATATATTATACACAATGGCCATCAAAACTTAGTACCACACTTTTGAAAATGCTATTTGTCTTAAACTATAGAAGCTTTGAAAAAAAAAATACAACTGACTGCCAAATAAAAACACTACAAAGTAAAAAATAACTTCAATTTCGGCAGTCGGTGTTCTTGTTTCTTTGTTTTTTGACTCCGACTTCCGAAATTCATGTTATTTAATTCCTGATAATATTTAAATGGGACCAGTGATGGGACAGAAGCAAATTTTAAACATTGTGAACCGATTTTTTTCTATAAAATAAAAATGGTTCTTCTAGTAAAAAGTTCGAGTCGGACTCTCGCACGAACCCTCCGTACAATTATTGCAAAAAAATCACGTTTTTTGTATGGGAGCCCCACTTAAATATTTATTTTAATTTGTTTATAGTATTTTTTGTTATAGCAGCAATAGAAATACATCAAATGTGAAAATTTAAAATATTTAGCTATCACGGTTCATGAGATACAGCCTGGTGACAGACAGACAGACGGACCGCGGAGTCTCAGTAATTGGGTCCCGTTTTTACCCTTCGTACCCCGTGGTTACGGAACCATAAAAACAATCGATTTGAGAACTTCCTCCTTTTTGAAGTCGGTTAATAAACGTTTTAAAGTTTAATGCTGCGCAGACAACCAAAACTGAACTATGAAAATGATTTAAGGATATTATAGGTCACTAATAAATACAAGAAGACACTAAGTGCATACTTCCCTATCGATTGGCATATCGTGTCTACTCATTTATATGCTCTAGGTTGCTCTAGGCACAGACCATATTCATTATTCTTCCATTGATCTGCCCCATTTTATTTACTTTTTTGGGTGGGAAATCATCCAATGACTTCTCCCGCTCTGGGTGAAGCGGAAGAGCGTGTCAGACTTTTACTGACTAAAACCCACCCGAGTTCCTTAAGTTGCTTGAGCCAGGGCCACGGTAACTGTTTTTCAAATTTATCCGCGACCCAGACAGGCATCGGCCCTAGCGGACCCCGTCAATTTTTCCTGACATCTCTTTGAGGCGCGCGTGGAACACTACACGTCGTCGACTCGGGCATAGTCCTTATCGGACAGTGAGCTACCCATTACTCGCCGTCCGCAAGCCCGCGCCTACGGTGGCCGGAAATCGGCTTGCGACTCCCGACGCCCAGGGCGTCTCATGCGGTGGCTAGGGGCGTGAGGACGTCTCCGTTGCGTCACATATCATGGCCTTTAAGAATAAATATTGTTAGGCTCTGTTGCATAATTTGTGATATCAAGGCTGGTTTAAAAATATGTTATTGTTTTATTTTACCATGGATATTATTTACCTTATATATTTTTATGTTTCATATCCATTGCCTATGTCATTGATTCTATACCTGGTGAAAACCTCATTTGTTTTGGGGAAGGAAAAATCCTTGTCCTATTTTTGTGTTTAGGTAACTGAAATGGTTTATAAATATCAATTCGCAAAACAAAATATAACATCATATAGATTTCCCCAATGGTTTTCCAAATAAAAACCATGGACACTAAACAACAGGTAATAAAACAGCACCACAGATAAAATAAGATCATAAACACACGCCACAGACCACACTTGAAATTGTTCGAATTTTTTAAATATGATGGGCAAATGCGTTCTCCCACGCATTCTTCTGAAAATAGCTATTGATTTCAAACACCATTCCTTTGGCATTGCACCCTCTGGTTGTTATGCTATTGTTTAAGATGGAATAACTATTTATGAGCTGTAAATCATCTGCTATTCATTACAATACGTGCATTATTTAATCTTCTTTGATCTACGATACGTTGCTAAAGATTACTTCAACTGCCGGAACTCTCTAATGCAAAAGATGAGAGATTAGAGATTTCAATGTCGATTTCGACAAGGTGCTATGAAGGATTTTTTAACAAAAAAGAAAAATAACAATTTGATCAAATAAAAAAATCAAAATCAATTTTATTTCACATAGTCCTACATGGGCATTTAAATGTCGCCAAAAAGTGCACGATTCGGGTTGGTCGTTTCCTATGGAGAAGAACCGGCAAGAAACTCCACGGTTACTCTTTTAAAAAATGGTTTGGTTTTACAATATTTCCATGTTATAGCATTAGTACTTAGATATATGGCTAGGGCCGACAATAAGTCGTAAGAAACTAAAAAAAACATTATATATTAAATAAACAAAAAAAAAAAGTAACACTAGAGATAGGTCAGCCAAGTTACTGAACTGGTAATCAAATCCCAAATCTCAAGCTGATTTTGTTAGAAGTATAGTTATAACTGCATGTTAGGTAGAAATAACAACACAACAGAGAATTAAATCACTTGGCATGCGATTTCGCATCATAATTAATATGATGTCGAAATTAAAAAGCTTCCCGAAAGAAAGTCACTCAAGATTGGACCAATAAAATAAATGCTGTAGATACCTGTATGATGCATGATTCTAGTAAAGCATTTGACTAAAGTGTCCTTTTTAACCGACTTACCAAAAAGGAGGAGGTTCTATGTTCGACTTCATGAATGTTTTTTTTTTTTGTTCACCGATATCTCCGTCAATTGTGGACCGATTTTGAAATTTATTTTTTTGTTTGAAAGATTGTGTTCTGAAATTGGTCCCATTTTAATTTGGTGAATATCTAATGAAGGACTTCGGGAGATATACAACAGAACTCTTCAATAAATAAAGGCAAATCTCTCGGGATTGCTGCAATCGCTTGTCTGTTTATACCATTTCATAACATAACGTCACGCCAGTACGCTCAAAAGGGGTACGCAGATCTCTCATTTTACCGATTATGTTCAAGTTTTATGATAGTCGGGTAATATATTCTGGCGTTATAGGTACTTACTAAACAACTTGCCTATTAGGTAGATACAACTAAAAAGGGTAAAATAAAAAATCTATTTTGCAACAAAATACTACCGACTTCCAAATAAAAAATTTCAAATTGAAAAATAACTTTATTTATGAAAGTCGGCTTTCCAATTATTTACCAATTATTTGCGATATAGACACCGACTTCAGAAAATAAAGTAATTTTTCACTTTGTAGTTTTTTTTTTGGAAGTCGGTAGTATTTTTTTGCAAAAAAGATTTTTTTAGGCTTGTAATTTTGGATGGAACATAGACTCGACTTACTTACGCTTCTCTATTTTAAGTAAGGAGTCCTACAGGGCCGCATGTTGTTGCCTATAATATTGCATGTGTATATCGTGCCGATACGAGACAAAATATAGGGGTACCCATAGTGAATCCTACAAGTTGCAAATATTAGGCGTCACAAATCTCTAAATACATTAAACCCATATAAAATATCATTATATCTCTGTTATCTTCAATCTATATATTGGCAGAAACAAATTGGTATTATAGGTTTTTTTTTTAAACGTTTAGTTATCTTAGGCCCTATTACACCAAAAACGCATATTTTGTTGCAAAATCTGGGTACCTATGTAGTTGAACTAACAACAGTGCTGGCACCAATCATTACGGCAGCACTCACCAAAATGAATCAAGGAAAGAACTTGATTGAACATATTACTGTCTATCTTACAAATTTTATAAATATGAACGTTTGGATGGATGTGGAAGTGTGGATGTATGTTTGTTACTCAATCGCTCCAGAACGGCTCAACGGATCTGGATGGAATTTCCCTTGGGGTGATGAATCACTTTTCACGCAAGTGAAGCCGCTTGGAGAAGCTAGTAATATTATAAAGGCGAAAGTTTGTACATTTGTTACTCAATCTCTTCAAAAAGGCTGAACGGATGTATATGAAATTTGGCACAGAGATAGATTATAATCAGAAATAGCACATAGGGGTATTTTTATCCCGGGAATTTGTTCCCTCGGGATAATTTACAACATTCACGCGGGTGAGGCCGCTGGCAGATGCTAGTCAATAACATCTGTTCCAGCTTCTAGTAATTTGCTTTGCAGAATAGCTAGTAACGGCCTTAACCGATATTGATACAGTACCTAACCCAAATACCTGCCTAGACAGTTATTATAGTAATAAGCATAGGCGTCTAGCCAAAAACACTCTAGTTTGATCAATGGCGCACTCTTTTAGGGTTCCTTTGTTATATGTGAGTTGAGTACGCGAGCGCTGTCATAGTTGCAAGAACAAATACAACAAATACAATAAAATAATCTTTATTGACATAATTTTTGACAGCAGTTATTGAAGCCTCTGACTCCCGAACTAGGCGGACCTGTATGACAGGGGGGTGACCATAAGCTCTTAGAGCAGTATCAATTTGAGATCGAATAAGGGACAGATGTATCTGACTTGTATACATCTGTCACTTACTCGATATCAAATTGATACCGCTCTAAGAGCTTATGGTAATTTTATATTGTCCTAATGTCAAATTACAATTTTAATTGGAAACAATGATAATAAAAATGTTAAAAATAATCAAATATAAATTACTAGCTGTTGCCCGCGGCTTCGCTCCCGTGGACCTCCACACAGGACCCATTTTCGGGATTAAAAAATAGCCTATGTCACTCAAGAATAATGTAGCTTTTTATTGGTGAAAGAATTTTTCAAATCGGCTTAGTAGTTTCAGAGCCTATTCGGTACAAACAAACAAAAAAATCTTTCCTCTTTATAATATTATATATAGGATAGAAAAAATTTATCAAGTTAATCAAGTTTTCAGTCATACATAAAATCATTTCTAAGAATACCTTTAAAACTATTAAAATACTTCAAATTAAAAATGATTAAATAATCAAAAATTATTATAGAAATATTAAAACATCATCACAACATATTTTTTCGAATTAAATAAAATAAAACAATTAATTAAAGTACACGAAATTAACTAAACTAAAACTATAGCTTAGTCTTAGTCGTGCTGTGTGAGAATGTGTATGTAGGGTGCTTATATATATGTGTGTATATGCAAGTGTGTGTACGTGTTTGTGTCCGTGTGTGTTTGTATATGAATGAATATGTTTCTAAGTAAAAATAAAACAAATGAAATTAATTCTTAATTACTATTAAGAATTTTCTCCACACTATCACAGATAATATAATACAAGCATACAGATGCCTCATCCCATACAAAGAAACCGTGCAAACGTAACTAGCGTTTTTCATCTAATTATACCGCATATTTTTTGTAAATCGATCGCGTTCGTTTCCGTTCCACGACGATAGATAGATCACCATCTATATCCGTGGAACGGAACAGAACGGAACCGAACGCGATCGATGAACAAAAAATAATCAGAATAATCAGTATAGGACGTCGGCACGGTTTCTTTATATGGGATGAGACACCACTGACACTATCATAATCAAGAGTGAAGAACACTTGTGGTTTGGTAACTACAAGATTAAATCTCAACACAACATTCAAATTCAAATGTATTTATTTGTTACACATAGGTAAATGATGTTGCAAATACATGGTGTTAGTTACAAATTATTTTTTTCACCGTGTGTAGCCTTGCTACATACAAATATTGGTTTTCACAAAATGTACCTACTTAAGTGTACACTGTGTACAAGCAGCTTATTGTTGCATAATTATGAATGTAGTATAATTATCTTTAGTTATAAAATAAAAACATTACACAAAGGGACAGAAATTAAAAATAAACTTTTTCAAAAAAAAACAACCGACTGCCAAAAAGAACACTATAAAGTGAAAAATAACATGTCCGTAAGGATTGAGGAGCCACTTTTCGTATCGTAATTAAATTAATATACTTATTTAGTAGTAGGTTTAGAAATTTTGTAGGTTCGATCCTCGATTTTGTAGTATAATACTTCAAAAGTTACATGAACATAAAGGTGGCTCCTCAATCTAAATGTTTGGATTGAGGAGCCACGTCAGAACTAAGAACATCATGGATTAATATTTACCATCATTTGGTATAATTTTGTAGCATTTGAGAGTATTTAGTAGACAAAATCTGAGCTCGGTTGTATTCAAATTAAAAAAAGTTACCATACATTATATGTGGCTCCTCAGACCATACATACGACTCGTCATTTTTCAAAGAAGCAGTAGTTTAATTAATGTGAGATTTCTTCGTCATTTAGTAGTTAGTGTGTTCGAATTTGTACCATATGGACAAAGTAACTTAACTGAGTGAATTTAGTAAATAAACGCATTTTATTTGGCTCCTCAAACCTGACGCTACTGTACCTACCTGAGATCACAACGTAACTGTACCTTCCTGAGATCACAACGGAATCAGAAACCAGAGACACTTAAATTTATTATGAATGTCTACTAAATACTTAAGTAGAGATCAACATTGTATATATTCGGTATCTGAAAAACAAATTACTTTTCGATATTCCTTTAGAATTCGCTGTGACCATGTTATATGAATGAAACCAGGATGACTAGTTTTTGAAATTTAATATTTAACAAATTGACAATATCGAAATATAGGTATGTACAGAGATTCTCCACATGTTTTAAGTATTTAGTAGTCAAGATCGACATAAATCAAAGAATGAATTTGTTATTATTGGTTGTTTTAACGAATTTTACAGTGAGCATATTTTGCAGTGTGACTTATATAGTTAGTGAGAGCCTGAAATAGCCAAGTCAGAGGCCTGTTGGGTTCCCAGAGGTGGCTAAATTAACTCTGATACCAGATGTGGCTATACATCCTCATACGAAAAAAAGTGAGACTCATAGTCGTCGTAACAAAATATCTCATCCTTCCAGTAGCAAACAGTACCCCCATAAGTCAACAATTATGCAGTAGCAAATAGTCCCCCCAAAATTCAACAATTATGACGTGATTAACATTAGTTCACTAGTGGAACTGTAAGTTATATGTAATAAATATAATTTTTATGAAAAAAATTAAATTATGTTTTAAATGTTAAAATAATAAAATACATTTGTTTGTTTTGAAAGAGACTAAAGGATTTTTTTAATATACTTTATTCATGGACACCCTTCAAAACGAAATGTTAGGAAATTAAAGAATAGTTAATAACTTCGTAGATTTTAATTTTTTTTTATGGCAGATTATACGTAAAATTAGTATAAATTTATACAAAATAAGATGCTTTTTTGTTCCAAATTTCGTCACAAATATAAGTAGATTACAGGCAAATCTATTTACCGAAGCATCTCAATTGAGGAGCCAGTTAAAATGTGCCATATCTCCCAATTCATTCATTTTTATTTACTGAGATTTTTGTCCTACAAATCTTTTATACTTACTACTAAATGACGAAGAAATTGCGCATTAATTGAACTACTGCTTCTTTGAAAACTGACGAATCGTATGTATGGTCTGAGGAGCCACATGTAATGTATGGTAACTTTTTTGATTTGAATGCAATCGAGCTCAGATTTTGTCTACTAAATACTCGCAAATGCTACAAAATCATACCAAATGATGGTAAATATTAATCCATGATGTTCTTAGTTCTGACGTGGCTCCTCAATCCAAACATTTAGATTGAGGAGCCACCTTTATGTTCATGTAACTTTTGAAGTATTATACTACAAAATCGAGGATCGAACCTACAAAATTTCTAAACCTACTACTAAATAAGTATATTAATTTCATTAAGATACGAAAAGTGGCTCCTCAATCCTTACGGACATAAAATAACTTCAATTTCGGAAGTCGGTGTTCCTGTTTTCGTTTCTTCGTTTTTTGACATCGCCTGAACTCGTCTTTCTTTAGGAAAAAGTTTTTTAGTTTTCACTTTTTAGTGGTACATAATGGACAAGTTCTATAGTAAGGTACCAATAATTCCCACAGTGATGCCAGAATGGATTACCCTCATAACATGTAATTTGAAGATAAACGGTGGGATGAGAGTGTACCAGGGTGAACTGTACACATCTACGTACCCGTTTAGAGCATACTGGCATGATGGTCTGTTATGAAATGGTGTAAATAATAAACAGACATACGATTGCAGCAATCCTGAGAGATTTGACGTCATTTATTGAAGAGTTCTGTTGTATAACTCCAAAGTTGTTCATCAGATCTTTACAAAATTTAAATGGGACCATTTCGGAATAAACTACTTTCGAAAAAAAAGAATTTTGCAAATCTTTAATGTTTATACATGACGGGAGATATGCCCGAACATACATAAAAAAAAACATCTGAATTGAGAACCTTCTTCTTTTTGGGAAGTCGGTTAACAAATATCAATCCTTTATGAATAAAGTCCGAGATCTGGTAATAATGAACATGCCGCCTTTGTTCTCTGAAGAATTAGGCAGCGCTTGTCTAAGGGTTGTAACGAAAAAAACATATTTTAAACCAGCTTCTCCACATGGAAACGAACCACTTTCTCCAAGGAACCCATAGTGAATTCTCACCCACATTTTGCCGGTTCTATTTATACGGGCTAGCCTATTGCCATCAATTGGATTCAGACTCCAGGCTGCTGCTTGAGAAATTCCATGATATGATGGAAAAAAATACCAGTAACACTTCACCCAACCCAGGATCTCGTGGAAAGCAGTACAGCAGCAGTGCTTACGATCACGGTACTAGACTGCCGGAGTCTCTGTTTCCTGGTAGCTACAATCTAGGGTCTTTAAGTCAAGAGTGAATATGTTATTTCTAGGTAAGCGTGTTTTACCGTCGACCACATCTTCGCTTACCATCAGGTGAGAAAGTGGTCAAGCGCGAGCCTATACCAAGAAAAAAAATGACTTGACGAATGAAGCAGATATACAATATTGAATTATAGCTAAAAAACTAATGTCTACGGAACCACACTGATCGCTAGGTCCGACACACATTTACCAGGTTCCAGTTTATTACTATTAAAAGTTAATTCTAGTGCTAACAATTTGGCACCAGCTGCCTTCATAAATCATGAATCGGGATCGTAACATTTCTTTGTAAGAATAATATATTGAAAATCGAAAATAAAGTCGACTAAACTAAAGAGCCAAACCTGCTGAAGGAAAAGACAAGCATATCTAAAATCAATTAATACAAGTCAGAGTAGTTTTTATCTTTTAAATTTATTTATTGAAGGGAGCCCTATTGTGATCTTGAGTTCCTCTAGACCTTATTTGTTTTCAAATCATCGTAGAACAGATATCTCCTAATCTCAACTTCTAGGTACAGTCGGTAATAGCTATAACCTGACCCACCCTGCCGTTAGCTGACCCACTAAAAGTTACACGATTTTCAACCTTCTGCAACTAGCAGTAGATAAGTGTTATTCGATACGTAGGCGATTATCGAACTAGAACGACTTGTTCAAGGTAGGCAAATATTATAGAATACATGATGGACTTGGTTTGGTCTAGTGGTTGCATCAGTATGAACCCATATCAACATGGTTGCGAGTTCATAACGAACATTCAATATTCAATTATGTTTTTTGAATTCAAAATATTATTTATATTAAATTAAAATAGATAATCCGCCTATGTACCACTATTGTACATGTAGTTTAAATAAATAAATAATTTAAATGAACTATTTCAATAAAAATAACAACAGAAATAAAAAACAACAATGATTATTATAACGATTTTATTCAATATAAATATCAAATAATTATTTACTTACAAAATAATTACTTTTCTGATTCCGAGATTGGATCACTCAGTATCGGAATTGAAAAGATTCGTTCCGAGATGCCGATATTACGACTTTACGAGATTCCGATATTCATGCCCTAAGCAAAATACCATATGACATAATTCTGTGAAAGTAACTAAAATAGACTAAACGCACGGTTTCTACATCCGTTAACTGTCTTATCTTTCTAACAGCATAAGTGGCTGAGCTCAGCCGACCCGCAAGAGATCTTATGTGAGGCCCCATTATAATTTGTCGATTGATGTCGCATTCGCTACTTCTAACATTCGGCAATGTGAATCTAATACATTTGTTTTTTTTTCATTCGTACCAAATTGTTTGCCGTGAACCAATTTTGAATAGATTTATTCATATCATCAAGATTTTGTGACCGCCGATCTATTTGAAATATCAAAGATGTGTCATCAGCAAATAACACCATCTTCGGTTGATTTTGTAATAATTGGGTCATATCGTTAATGTAAACTAAAAAAGAGGAATGGACCCAACATAGAGCCTTGAGGAACGTCCATTGTCATTTCAGACCCTAGTGAGTTTACGCTGTTTACCTGATGTTTAACTTGTCTGGCTTTCAAAGATGATCTAAGTAATTCAAGGGCCGTATGTCTAAATCCATAGTGCTCGAGTTTCAAGAATAGTGTCTCATGGTTAACTCAATCGAACGCTAACGTTATGCCATAGTGTGAGGTCATATATTTCAAAGCGTGGTCTTATGTCATAGCGTGTGGTTATGTCAAAACGCGGTGTTTATGTCAAACCGTGAGGCGATGTCAAAGCGTGGTGTTATGTCATATCGTGAGGTATGTCAAAGCGGGGTGTTAATGTCAAAGCGTGAGGTTATGTCAAAGCGTGCTGTTTATGTTAAATTGTGATGTTTTGTCAAAGTGTGAGGTTATGTGTCAAAACGTGAGGTTATGTGTCAAAGCGTGAGGTTATGTGTCAAAGCGCGAGGTTATGTCAAAGCGTGGTGTATTTATCAAAGTCTGAGGTTATGTCATAGTGTGATTTTATGTCAAAGTGTGAGGCAATATAAAAAAAAAACAATTTTCCTATGCGCGCGCATCTAATCAAATTGATTTCGAATTGAATTGACTAAAAGAATGAGGTTTCTTTTTTTTGGCTTTTCGCGGATAGCGTTTTAGCCACGTACAAAATGAGGCATTTCAAGTTTTCTTTATTACAGAGAAAACAAAACATTATTTTAGCTCCTTGTGAACCGTCGAGCAATAAAGCGCGGTTAATCCCGTTGACTATGGTGATTAGCAGTGGTCGGATAATCTGTTTACTAACCGGGCGCTTATTTATTAAAACTCCACTTCATGAAAAAATTATATATGCCTTCACGAATGCCTTGATTTGCAGTCACGAGATTGCTAAAAATGTTACCTTTAAGAGTACAAGTAAATATACAGTTTTATAGAACCCGGTGTAACAATCATATTTTCATTGAATAATGCTTCAGCAGTGGACATCTTTTGGCTGAAAGGACGATGACGATGATGATGCTAAGATAGTTTTTCATAGTTTTGAGAGGACTGTTTCGGAACGAGTATTAAAGCTTAATATTTTTCAGTCTTCTGCTTGTATTGAATACAACAAATTAGTCGACCCGATCACTAATCTCTTAGACAAATCAACTTCCACTACTTCAAAAATCAAAATAAAAAAGCATGTTTATTTTTCTGCCAGAAATAACACTTATCAACTGAAAACTCAAAAACGGAAATATAATAATAACAATAGGCCCATAGTTATTTGCGGGGGACTGGTGCCTAAACTAAGCCCATAACCTGTCTTTCAGGACACCAGATTGACTACTTATATGCCAAAACACACATATTGTTCATGAAAGTAAGAGAGCTCATTTATAGGGAGGTGGTTTGGCAGCAGCGCGCACAGTCGATAGGTTGGAAATTACGACGCAAACTATCCGGCTCGAAGGACCAGTGTTCTTGCCATTCAGAGAGCTCATTTATAGGGAGCTGGTTTGGCTGTAGCGCGAGACGTTCATAGGTGCGTAAGGATTCGAGATTTAAAAACACTTAATAGATTTAAGTATGGCTTATAATCAATCACACGAAATTACACAATAAACATGCCTCAGGCAAGGCACAAAGGGAACAGGCGCGAACATTTGAGCGTCATAGTATTTATAACGCTCACAAATACACAAAAAAGACGCCGCAACAACGATGCAAAAGTGCTTCCTAGCTTGCCAGCGGTTCGGCAAACTCGCGTGCAGGCTCACTATTGGCTCAGCCCTTTTGCGATAACGGTCACGGGTATCCACAGATTTGAGACGCACGGGATCGGCCAATGTGACGACTTTTGGGGGAGGCTTATGTTCAGCAGTGGACATATTGTGGTATTAACTCCACATCTTTTAGTCTACTTACGGTTCATAACACACTATACAAACCACACCTTCATATCTTTTGATATAGTATCAACTCATTTTTATGTATTCTTTGTATTGTTAACACCTGAAAAGCATATATTTTATACTCAGTCATTTTTATCTGATCTGACATCAATCTATCTATTTTATTTTCTTAGGCAATAGACATAACATAGCGTGAACTAACTAGCTAAACCTTCCTTAAGCTAGTTGTACATTATTATAAGGGCAGCGGCAGACTGCCTGCTTGACTTTGTAAACCGTTTTTATTCGTTCTGGTCTTTATTTTTTAATTAAGATTTAAATTTGAAATTAAGAATCAGAACGAAGAAAACGGGACGTCAATTGTTTTTAGTTTTGATTCTGGCGGTGAACGCTGAAAGTCGGTTTTTCTACTTAGTATTACAAAGTTTACTATTTCATCTGAAAATCTCTCTAAACCTATCCCCTAACCATATCCAGCTCGTGTATGAGTAATAATATCTGAAGTGTATTAGTTAAAATATTTATTGTGTGTGTTATACTGTGTATAATTTACCAACGTATCTGGCTACCAGCCGTTTCATTCCTTGCTGCCTGCCTTCCTGACTACCGTATACCTGCGTATCTGGTTAGAAGCCGTTCCACTCCTTGCCGCCTGCCTTCCTGCCTACCGTATGCCTATATAACTGCATACCAATCCGTGTGCCTGCTAGACCGTCGTGGTGCCTGCTCATCAGTCTCTCTCGATCATACCACGAATTTTGAAGAGTTCCTGTCCGTCCAGCTACCTGCCTAATCGACCGGCTGCCGTCTTCCTGCCCACCCTGCTGCCTAACTCAAGATCCCACGTCATGCGAAGCTGGCCCTTAATTTTTATTCTCTATATCCTTTTTCTTAGTTTTAATTTATAATTACTCTAATTTTTATTACGTTTAGCTCGCCTGAGCTATACTTAACGTTACAATATTTCGGCTGAAATGACGATGCCGATGTAAATGATGATGCACGCTGATATAGTTTTTCATACTTTTGAGAAAGCTGTTTCAGAACGAGTCCTTGTTAAACTTTATTTCAAATTTATAATTTTTTACTTGCTTGGCAACCTTAATAAAATTGAAGCTTAATATTTTTATGTCTTATGCTTGTATTTTTACAACAAATCAGTCTATCGGACCTCTAATCTGTTGGATTAGTCAACTGCCACTACTTGACTACATTGTCTCTCATCATCATCATCATTGCAGCCAAAATACGTTCACTGCTGAACATAAGCCATCCCCAGGAGGTGTCGCCACATTGACCGATATTTATACTGGATTTATAAATAATTATTATTCACTACACTTATCGGTACTACTTTCTGATTGATCGATAAACATTTATTTTCAGGATATTTTTTCATTATCCTTTTTCAGAGAGAAATGACTTATATTGTTTCTTGGGAACAAATGTGCAGCGCCCGATTACACAGCCACTGGTGATTAGAGAGAGACACAATAGAAAATCCTATTATGTCGCGGCATAAACGTGCTTTTTTTTATTGTACTCAATCCAACTTTATACCGAATTTGTAGAAATAACAAAAAAATGCGATATTTAACGAAAGTACGCAATTCCGATAATAATATCGGAATGCCGATATTGGGATCTAATATCGGAAATCAATATCGGAATTGATAACCTTTCGATGTTACATGCTCTACGTCCCTACTGACTTATATATGTATATTCAACATAACAGCACGTCTGCATTTCCCAAAGGTTTTGGGTAGAGGTGTATTGTGAGGGGGTAGGTAGCTCTGGGAACTCAAATAATAAGCAAACATTAGGTACTTTTAAATTGTATTGACTCAACAACGTTCCTGCCTTATGGCGGCTTTTATAGAACTAAACAAAAATATTTTTAAATATTTTCCGAGCGTTCTGATATCAATCACCTTCCAAAACTAAATAGTTATCTGTTGCCAGTTTTATTATAGGCAAGGAGGTTGCATCTAAATAGGTGAGGTGCCCTCAAATTAGCTACGCCCCTACGATTAGACGCGCAGATCTTGTGAAGTGCTTCTATTGTATGTTTTGAAAGCTTAAATCAATCCTACCTAATCCTATTTTGCTGTGAGGTCGGGTGGCTGACATTGAATCAATATTTATATTGCATAAGAGAACTGTCAGAGTCATATATAAGTTAAGTTACCGAGAGAATCTCTTTGGGAGCTATTTAAAAAGATTAAAATCATGACAGTTTCTTGCCAATTCATTTATGAAAATATTATGTGTGTAAGGAAAAATATACATCTCTTTATTTAAGTTAGTGATAGATACAATTGTAATACTAGAAATTAAGATAAGTTAGATCATCTATCGTATAGATTAGCTAAAGTAAACAAATCTTTCATGGGGTACCTACTGTGTTAAATTATATACCAAAATACCTTGTTATATATTAAAACTAAATGAAAGAAAATTTAAAACTTTTGTTAAAAGCACACTTTATATACAAGCATATTACAAATTAAATGATTATATTCAAGATAAGAATGCTCAGAGCCCTTACAAGTTTCACAAGCCAAAAACAGAAAACAGCTACTTTTTCAGCGAAAATTTCTCAATAACAACAAGATATAATGATAAAAAAAAAATGACAAATATATTAACGACACAGGTCCGTCATCTACAAGCCCTTGAGCGAGATTGAATGCCTCGCGCGAGCGCAACGGTTAATAAGGCATTATTTGGACAATTTATTACAATAAAATAAGTACTCAAAAATGTAATATTTAAATTGGATTCAATTGATAAACACCTCAAAATTCAAATTATTTACCAGTTATTTTTAAGTTAAGTTAAGACGGGCTGGTGTCCGCAACTCCACGTCTAAGCGCGTATTTTGCGTACAAATCAATTATTTTTATATTTAACATATTCTTACGCGTAGACGACGCTTTCGCACATTATAAAATTGCCTTTTCTAAGTACAAATACAATAAATAATATTTTAAAATTTTTTTAAACAAAATTTATGACTTACTAGTATATTATATACTACATCCATACCATTTTTTGCAGATTAATATTTGCCACCAGTAAGCTAAAAGTTTAGCTCAGGCGAGCTAAATGTAAGCCACGTTAGTAAAAATAAAAGTAATTATAAACTAAAATTAAGAAAAAGGATATAGGTAATAAAAACTAGAGGCCGGCTTCGCACGACGTGGGTTGCTTGAGTTAGGCAGCTAACCAGGCAGCACGACGGACAGGAAGACATGGAATGCCCGAGTTAGGCAGGTAAGCAGGCACCACGACGGAAAAGCAGGAAATCGGGCAGGTAGGTAGTAGAGTAGGCAGCAGGTCGATTAGGCAGGCAGCTGGACGGACAGGAACTCTCCAAAAGTCGTGGTATGCTCGAGAGAGACAGATGAGCAGGCACCACGACGGTCTAGCAGGCACACGGATTAGTATGCAGTTATGCAGACATACAGTAGGCAGGAAGACAGGCAGCAAGGAGTGATACAGCTGGAAGCCAGATACGTTGGTAAATTATACACAGTATAACACACATAATATATATTTTAACTAATATACTTCTGATATTATTACTCATACACGAGCTGGATATTAATATTTAGATAGTTTTTCAGATAAAATAGTACTCTTCATAATACTAAGTAGCAAAACCGACTATCAGCGTTTACCGCCGTAATCCAAACTGAACAACTGACGCCCAGTTTTTCTTCGTTCTGACATCCCTTCTAAATTTCAAATTCAAATCTCAATTAATAAATAAAGACCAGAACGAATAAAACACGGTTTATAAAGTAAAACAGGCAGTCTGTTGCTGCTCTTATAATAATGTACAACTAGGTTAAGGAAGGTCTAGCTAGTCAATGGTATGTTATATATATGGCCTAAGAAAATAAAATAGACAAACAGATGTCAGATCAGATAAAAATGACAGAGTATAAAATATATGCTATTCAGGTGTTAACAATGCAAAGAATACATAAAAATGAGTTACATGAGTTGATACAATATCAAAAGATATGAAGGTGTGGTTTGTATAGTGTATTATAAAACGTAAATATACTAAAAGATGTGGAATGAATACCACAAAATGTAATGTACATTTACTAGATAACTATGTGACGCAAAAATTTGCATTAAAAGATTTATCATATATATTGTAGTTATTGAGAAATTTACGCTAAAAAGTAGCTGTTTTCTGTTCTTAGCTCGTGAAACTTGTGCTCTTAAGTGTAGAAAAAATCAATCTGGTTAATTTACATTATGTTTATAATTATCATAATCTCTCTTTGCTTATGAAATTGACTCCCAAACTGTTCCGTTGTTGTTAAATTAGGTAATTTATCTATGTTTGTGAGAACCATGTTCATATTCACAAATGGAGGAATTTACCTGTTAGAGCTTGTAAAACTTTATACCTATACGTAGTATAGTAATGCTGGGTGCATTGTCCTTACGTTTATGAATATATGTATGTATGTTTTAAAACACTTTTTTCCGTTCTTCTCCATAACAAGCTA
Source organism: Orthosia incerta (assembly GCA_948252205.1). NCBI lineage: Eukaryota > Metazoa > Arthropoda > Insecta > Lepidoptera > Noctuidae > Orthosia > Orthosia incerta. The sequence continues at coordinate 26,367,739 of OX411758.1, forward strand.
CTTTTCCGAATGGTCGGTAGAATAAATTATTATTCATTTTAAATTTATATTTTCGACGTTCAATAGTGCCGCTTAATGGCCTAGTTGAAATAAAGAACTTTTGTATTTGTCTTTGTCTATACCACCACGTTGGCATAACCTCATGCTTTGACATAAACACCACGCTTTTACATAACACCACGCTTTAACATCACCTCACGCTTTGACATCACCTCACGCTTTGGCATAAACACCGCGCTTTGACATAACCTCATGCTATGACATAAGACAAATCTTTGACATACATAAATTCACGCTATGGCATAACACCAAGCTTTTACATAACCACACGCTTTGAAATAAACACCACGATCTTATATAACACAACGCTTTGACATTGCACCACGCTTTGATATAACCTAAATCTTTGACTAAACACCACGCTTTGACATAAAAACGCACGCTTTGACATAACAACCCGCTTTGACATAAGCACCACGATTTGACATAACACCACGCTTTGACATAACGTCACGCTTTGACCTAACACCACGCTTCGACAATACCTCACGCTTTGACATAGCACCACGCTTCGACATAACCTCACGCTTTGACTACAAGCACCATGGTTTGGCATAAGATGTCGCTTTGATTATACACCACTTTTTGATATAGCCTCACTTTTTGATATAAAATCACACCATGACATATCTCCCACACTATGATAAAAACATCACGCTTTGACATAAACACCTCGCTTTGATAAAGCCTCACGCTTTGGCATAACAACACGATTTGATAGACACAACACGCATTGACATTAACTCACGCTTTGGCATTGCACCACGCTTTGACATAACCTCAAGCTTTGACACGTTACCTCACGCATTGACATAACATCACGATTTAACAAAACCCTCACGCGTTGACACAATCATCTAGTCGGCTTAACCTAATGCTTTGACATAAACACCACGATTTGACACAAAAACTACGCTTTGATAGAAACACCACCCTTTGACATAACCTCACGCTTTGACATGACATTACGATTTAACATAACCTCATGCATTATCACACACAAACATCACATTGACACTTCCTCATCCTTTGACATAAACACCACGCTCTTAAATAACCTCACGTTTTGTTATAAACACCAAGCATTTACATAACACCACGTTATGATATAACACCGCGTTTTGATATAATCTCACGCTTTGACATAAACATCACGTTTTGACATATCCTCTGTGGTATTCTGCATTACAGACCCATATCTTTTAGTCTACCTACGTTTTATCATATTATACAAAACACACCTTTTTTAAATTTTTTAATTTGTGTCAACTCATTTGACTCACTTTTATGTATTCTTTAATACTGTTAGCACCTGAAAGCATACTTTTAGTTATCTCCAATTCTTTTAACAAATCCAGTTTATTTTATACTGCTAATTTGTAAAATCTTAGAATATTTTATACTCTGTCATTTTTATCTGTTCTGACATCTGTCTTTCCAATTAATTTTCTTAAGCCATAAACATAACATACCATGGACACTTCTTCTTTCCGACCTTCTATAAAGCAGGTTTTACACTATAACTTTCAAAATAAGGGCAGCGGCAGGCTACCGCCTCTGTTAACCGTTTTTTATTCGCTCTGGTCATGATTTCTTATTTATTGAGATGTGATTTTGAAATTAGAGAGATATGACACAGAATGAGGAAAAAACTGGCGTCAGTGTTTTTAGTTTGGTTTTGGTTGCGATGTTTGAAGGACACATATTTTAGCCTTGAACTACAAAGTATATTCTTATCCACAAAGTACTAATAAAATTGTAATGAATTCAGTTTCTGAACCAGTGTTATAAATCCCTGAAGACTATAAATAAAAACCGATTATACTCTCAAGTGAACTTTTACTGTTATAATATCAAGATGTGCCAGTCTGGCACGTGTGGTATGAACTGTGGCAGACAGCGGCGGGATGCGCGCTGTGGCCATGCGCGCCTTCCAGCAGTACGCGCAGGGTGCGGACGCTGAACACGAGGGCCCACGAGGGTCTCACGGTAGCGCTCCACCAGCCGTCCCATCGCACCGTGTCACGCCACCCTGGTCTGCGGTTGCCGTTTTGCCAACTTAGAAGAGGCGAGCGGCAACGTAGCTGATCCCTCAGTCAGTTGTTTTGTGCGGTGGGTGGCACACGTCGAGTGAAGCCAGCCCTTATTTTTATATTATTTTATTAATGTGGCTTACGTTTAGCTCTTCGGAGCTAAACGTAACGTTACACTTCACGCTTTGGCGTAACATCAAACTTTGACATAACCTCAAGCTTTGATATAAAAACCAAGCTTTGATGTAAACACCACTATTTGACATAATCTCACACTTTGATATACACAAAGATTTGACATAACCTAACGATTTGATAAAAACACCACGCTTTAACATAACGTCACGCTTTGACCTAACACCACGCCTTGACATAACCTTACGCTCTGACATAGCACCACGTTTTGGTATAACCTCACGCTTTGACATAAACACCACGCTTCGACAAAACCTCATGCTTCGACATTACCGCCACACTTTGACATAACCTCACGCTTTGAGATATAAACTCACGCTTTGACATGAAATCAAGATTTAACACAACCTCATGCTTTGACATAAACACCATGCTTTGACATTAAACTCATGCTTTGACATAAACACCACGCTTTGACATTAACACCACAATTAAACACAACCTCATGCTTTGATACAAACACCACGTTGGCATTACCTCATGCTTTGACATAACACCAGGCTTTGACATAACACCACGCTCTGACTTTTGTCACGTATCGACATGAAATACCAGGCTTTGACATATTATTCACTCTATGACATTAGCTCAGGCTTTGACATAACCTCACGCTTTGACTTTAGCTCGTGCTTTGACGTTAACTCACGCTTTGACATAAACATCACGCTTTGACATAAACATCACGCTTTTATATAAACACCACGCTTAGACATAACACCACGATTGATATAAATACCAAGAGTTGACATAAAAATTATCCTTTGACATAACTACACGCATTGATACATACTCCATGCTTTGATATAAACTCACGCTTTGACATATATACTCTCACGCTTTGACATAACATCGAGCTATGACGTAACACCAGGCTTTTACATAACCTCATGCTTTGAAATAACACCACGCTCTGACATAACTACGTATCGACATGACCCCACGCTTCGACATAAAGACCACGTTTTGATATATACACCACGATTTGGCATAAACACCACGCTTTGATTTAAAGACCAGGCTTTGACAATAACTCACGCTTTGACATAAACTCACGCTTTGACATAAACACCACGCTTTTACATAAACACCATGACATGACATAATCTCACGCTTTGACATAAACATCACGATTTAACATAACCTCACGCTTTGACACAAACACCATGTTGGCATTAATTCATGCTTTAACATAAACACCATGCTTTGACATAAATTCTATTCAATTCCATTTTATTCATGAACAATTTACATTGTGTTTGAAATCATAATCTTGATGATTAAGTTTACTCACATTCATTAAATTAAAAAAATTAAAAACATTTATTATACAAATAATTTTCCTAAAACGATTTAAACATTCAATACAATTAAAAATTAAACACCACACTTTTACGTAACCTCACGCTTTGACACATAACATCACGCGTTGACATAACATCACGATTTAACATAACCTCATGCTTTGAGACAAACATCACGTTAGCATTACCTCATGTTTTGACATAAACAACACGAATTGACATAAACACCACGCTCTTAAATAACCTCTCGCCTTGTCATAAACACCAAGCATTGACATACATAACCTCACGTTATGACAAAACACCACATTTTGACAAAACCTCACGCTTTGACATAAACTCACGCTTTTACACAAACACCATGTTGGACCAAGCTTTAGCTCTATATATTTGAAATTGCAGTTTTCATAAAATCTAGCCCGCATTTGTTTAAGAAACTATCAGATATGGATAGCCGCAACCGGCGCGATTAATATAAGCACAGATTGTATGTGAGACGATCCAATACAGCACTAATGCATAAAAGTGTAATCTGTATGGCACCACGTATATTTAACCACCTACGACAAGCACTTAGAGACATAACTGTCACTAAATAAGCATTACCTATGCACCTATTTTTCTGTTTCTTCATCTAATCTGTATATTATGTGTGTGTGTGCATAAATGGTTAAATAAATAAATAACCTATTTAAGAAAAAACTAAAGGAGTATTTAGCAGCCAAATGTTTCTATAGTATTGCTGAGTTTCTAATGGAAAAAACATAAGAATTCTAATGTGGTGGTTAAGTTTCGTTCTGTTAACTATTGTAATTATTTTATTTTGATTTTGACATATTAATTAATAATAATAATATGCATAGTAATGACAATATTTTTTTGTAATTCGACTTATCTAATTTAATTGATGTTTAAGCTTGACTACATTATATTGTTTTTTTTTATATGCATGATAATTAATAGTTATAATTAATGTTATTGTAATACATATTTGTACGCCGTTAAGGTAAAACATGACTGTGATCCTTTCTGAAATGTACTTAACATCTTGCATGATTTGTGTGTGCATACTCATGTTTCGGACAAATAAATGATCTCTATATCTATCTCTCTATCTCTCTTTGACATAACCTCACGCTTTGACACAACATCAAGATTTAACACAACCTCATGCTTTGATACAAACACCACGTTAGCATAACCTCATGCTTTGACATAAACACCACGCTTTGACATTAACACCACGATGAAACACAACCTCATGCTTTGTTACAAACACCACGTTGGCATTACCTCATGCTTTGACATAAACACCAGTACATCACGGTTTGACATTAACACGACGCTTTTACATAACCTCACGCTTTGACACATAACCTCACGCTTTGATATAACATCACAATTTACCATAACCTTACGCTTTCACACAAACACCACGTTGGAATAACTTAATGCTCTGACATAAACACCAAGCTTTGACATACCCTCACGCTTTGAGACATAACATCACGCTTTGAGATAAGACCATGCTTTGACATACATAACCTCACGGTATGGCATAACACAACGCTTTGGCATTAAACCTGCTTGAACATAACCTCACGCTTTGACTTAACAACACGCTAATGGCATAACCTCACACTTTAATAAAAACACCACGCTTTGACATAAACAGCTTGTTTTGATATAACCTCACGCTTTGGCATAACAACTCGCTTTAATCGAAACACCACACTTTGACATAAACACCACGCTTTGGCATTTACACCACGATTTAACACAACCTCATGCTTTGATACAAACACCACGTTGGCATTACCTCATGCTTTGACATAACACCAGGCTTTGACATAACCTCATGCCTTGACATAACACCAGGCTTTGGCATTATCACCACGATTTAACACAACCTCATGCTTTGATACAAATACCACGTTGGCATAACCTCATCCTTTGACATTACCACCACACTTTGATATTAACTTCATGCTTTGACATAAACACCACGCTTTGGCATTTACACCACGATTTAACACAACCTCATGCTTTGAAACAAACTTCACGTTGGCATAACCTCATACTTTGACATAAACACCGCGCTTTGGCATTAACACCACGATTTAACACAACTTCAAGCTTTGATACAAATACCACGTTGGCATTACCTCATGCTTTGACATAAACTCATGCTTTGACGTAACACCAGGCTTTGGCATAACCTCATGCTTTGACATAAACACCACGCTTTAACATTAACCTCATGCTTTAACATAAACACCACGCTTTGACATTAACCTCATGATTTGAAATAAACACGACGGTTTGGCATTAACACCACGATTTAACACAACCTGATGCTTTGATACAAACACCACGTTGGCATTACCTCATGCTTTGACATAACACCACGCTCTGACATAAGTCACGTATCGACATGAAATACCAGGTATTGAAATGAATTCACGCTTTAACTTAAATACCACGCTTTAACATGAACACCACGCTATGACATAACCTCATAACCTCTCTAAAGTAATAGAAAAAATTATATATGAACAAATTTACAATTTTTTGGCAAAATTTAACCTACTTTGTGACGAACAAAAAGGTTTCCGTAAAGATAAAAACATCAATATGGCTATATTCGATTTATTAAAAACTGTAATGGTGAACGTAGATAATAAAACACCAGTTTGCGCCATTTTCACGGATATGACAAAGGCCTTTGACTACGTAGATCATGAGACACTTATAAACAAACTTCAAGCTTACGGAATTCGAGGAAATGCATTAAATTTAATTAAATCCTATCTTACTGGTCGTATGCAATATACTGAAATTTCTGATATTTGTTTAAATACAAAACGTGAAATAAAATTCAGATCATCTTTAGTTTAGTTTAGTTTCGGCGGGCTGTTTCCGCAACTCCACGACCAAGCGCGTATTTTGCGTACGGGTGGGACTCAGTCACATCATTCGATCCACCCCAGCTCCTCGAGAAAGGCCAGCAGCGCCTTGGTGCTGCCGACTATCTCCTGCAGGGTACCTGGGTCGCCGAAGTATTTGGCCCTGTATCCAGCGATTACAGGGCAGCTCAGGAGCAGGTGTGCCGCTGTCTCTTCCTCCACCATGCAAGCTCTGCAGAGTGGGCTGTCCGTGATTCCTATGACAAAGAGGTGTTTATTAAAGGTCCCATGTCCAGTTGTCACGGCAGTAACTGCACGCAACTGTGGCTTTGTTAGTCGTAGGACCTTTTTTGTGAAACGGCCGTCAATGAGCGGTAGTGCGTCCTTGGCCTGCCTGCATTCGCTAAGATCAGTCCATAGCTTGCTGTGTTGATCTTTGGTGCGTTTCCTTACCAGACCGCGTAGATACCCGAAAGGTAGGGGCACTATGGGTTCCGGGCCCACCGGTGCCATACTTGAGCCCCTCCGGGCGAACTCATCTGCAGCGTCGTTCCCTCGGGAGTCGCTGTGTCCTTTGATCCATTGAATGGTTACTTTGTTATGCATACCGACCTGGTTCAGGCGCCGATGACACTCGTAAATCAGCCCTGAGTTGACCGTGTGGCTGTTTAGTGCTTGCAGGACGGCCCTGCTGTCCGAAAGTATACGTATAGGGAAGTCCTTTACCTCCCTAGCCAAGACCGCAGAGGCCGCCATGGAGATGCCTAGACATTCGGCCTGGAACACCGTGTTGTGGATCCCCAGTGGTGTGGCTAAGCGGATATTTAGGTCCTCCGAGAAGACTCCTGCACCCGTGCCTGTACCTGTTTTGGATCCGTCCGTGAAGATTCGCAGTTCATCGGGGCGTAACCCCTCGCAGCGGTTATCTTCGTGTAGCTGGATTCTGTATTTTTTATCGAAAATGACTGTCTTGGGTATCCGGTCATTTATGGCTTTTGTTATTGGGATTTCGTGGTGGAGACCCTCGAGCAGAGCGGTGTGTTGAGTCTCTCTCTTACCCCATAGATCCAGTGCCTTTAGACGTACAGCTGCCATTGTCGCTTCCTGTTGTATAAACAGATGCAGAGGGGGAAGTCCCAGCATAGCCTCGAGCGCTGCGGTCGGCGTAGTCCTCATGCAGCCCGTTGTCGCCATGCAGGCAAGTCTCTGCATACGCTGTAGCTTATTCACGGCTGTAGTTAGTTTAGTGCGAGGCCACCAAACCACGGCTCCATAGGTGATCATGGGCCGGATTATCGCGCTGTACAGCCAGAGTATAATCTTGGGGGATAGGCCCCACTTCTTACCTATCATTTTCCTGCATTGCCAGAAGGTGATGCAGGCCCTGTTCAGCTTATTGTCTAAATGACTGCTCCAGTTCAACTTACTATCAAGAATGACTCCCAAATACTTGACCTCGTTGGATAGCTGGAGCTCTGTATCGAACAGCTTAGGCAGGCGGAAGGGGCCTAGGGCCCTTTTCTGGGTGAACATGACCAATTCAGTTTTAGTGGGGTTTACTGATAGTTCATACTCCCTGCACCATCGCTCCACTATACGTAGCGCTTGCTGAGTAAGGTTGCAAATTGTACCAGTCACCTTCCCGGGTACGAGGATTGCGAGGTCGTCTGCATACCCTATTGTATAATAACGGTGTTCGTTTAGTCTGGTGATGAGATCGTTTATTACCAGATTCCAAAGAAGGGGTGAAAGCACCCCTCCTTGCGGGCAGCCTCTGGCTATCAAGGCCTGCTGCTGCTCTCCTTCCAGACGAACCGCTCGTTTGCTGAGCATATTAGTAATCCAGTCAATCAGCACCTGCTCTACGCCATGTTTGGAGAGTGCAGCACCGATGCTGGAGAAGTTTGTCTTGTCGAAGGCCCCCTCGATGTCTATGAAGGTGCCCAGGCAGGAACCTTTCTGATGAATTGCTTCCTCTATTTGGCTTACCACCAAGTGAAGAGCGGATTCAGTGGACTTACCCGAGCTGTAAGCGTGTTGGTTACCATGTAGAGGTAATGTGATTAGAGCGCCGTCTCGAAGCTCCCTTTCGCACAGTCTTTCCATGGTCTTTAACAAGAACGAGGTCAGGCTGATGGGTCTGTAGGACTTGGCGTTTGTATAGTCACTCCTACCTGGTTTTGGGATGAATATAGCTTTCACTTCCCTCCATCCTTGGGGAACGTGTCTAAAGGCCAGACACGCTCTGAACAGTGGCACCAGTCTTTCTACTACAGGCAAACCACCCCATTGTAGTAGCGCAGGGAACACCCCGTCTGGACCGGGCGCCTTGAAAGGATGGAAGCTTTGGACGGCCCATTGGAGTTTCTCCAACGTGATCATGCCTCTTGCGTAGTGCCAATTTTCGATAGTTGGCTGTTGGAAATTATCTTGCCAGTCAGTTACCTGTACGAAGACGCTCCCTGGGAAGTGAGTTTCAACTAGGACGCGTTTCAGATCATCTTATAGAAACATCAAATATGGCGTTCCTCAAGGAAGCGTTCTCGGGCCGCCTTTATTCTTAATTTATATCAACGACCTTCCACTTCAAATAGACCATCCAATCATATTGTTTGCCGACGACAGTACAGCACTAGTTAAATGCACAAGTAAAGAAAACTATGAAAATGATATTAACAACACTCTTAAATCTATAGTAAACTGGCTTAATTACAATAATTTAAAAATAAATGTACTAAAAACTAATATCATGCATTTTTACCAACGAATTAATCCCAAAGACTTAAACGTCAATTATGATGGTCATGAGATTGAAAATGTTAAGGTAGCTAAATTTTTGGGAATATTAATTGACAATCAATTAACATGGAAACCTCAAGCTGAATATATTTGTAAAAAGTTAAGTACTTACGCCTATATGTTATACAATCTATCTAAAAAAGTCAATACCATTACAGTCCTTGTTGCTTACCATGGCCTAGTAATTTCTACGTTGAGGTTTGGCATCATATTCTGGGGTAATAGTAGTGAAAGAGAAAACATTTTCAAAGCCCAAAAACGATGTGTTAGGTCAATTTTTAACTTACAGGTTACGGACAGCTGTGTTCCTATTTTCAAATTACATAAATTACTAACCTTCCCATGTTTGTACATTCTAGAAATAGCCATTTTTGTGAAAAGCAACCCGCATCTGTTTCCATCGTTATGTGAGATACGAAAGAGGACAAATTGTATGAGATCTCAGTATAAAAATTTATTGCACACAGGGAGCTATAACACCACACTGTTAAAGAAAAGCGTTATGTGTATGGCGCCAAAGATATACAATAAGTTACCTGAAGTCATAAAAGGACAACCATTTAGAATATTCAAAAAACGACTAACTGACTTATTGTTACAAAAATGTTACTATTCTATATCCGATTTTTTGAATGATGATTTGTGATAGTATATGGGAACATATTTTCGTATTTTTTTCTGAGCTGATAACCTGCAATGTCTTATGTATGAACCGGTGTCTACCCACAAATGTTTGTATGCCGAAAGGCAGAATGTACAAGGACTCTTGAACTTTTGTTAACATCTTATTGTAATACCTACATTCTATACAAATAAAAACTTCTTATTCTTATTCTATTCTTCTATTCTCATGCTTTGATACAAACACCTCGTTGGCATAACCTCATCCTTTGACATAACCTCACGCTTTGACATAACATCACGATTTAACACAACGTCTTGCTTTGATACAAACATAACATAATATATAATGTTTAATATAATGTTTATGTTTTTTTCTATCATTATTAATAGAATTTAATTTTTAATCTGTTTTAGTAATTAAGATTAACAATAATCAATATATCTCTGTCACTATTCTAATGTTAAGAAAATATTGTAAAAATTCCTTGTCCTTCCAATTACATTGTTTGAGCCCCTGCCGCCTGTGATACAGGATTACCTAGTACAGGCACCTAACATTGTTGTACCCACTTTATATATAAGACCTATTAGTATATTTTACCAATTTGAAGTTTGAATAAAGATTATTATTCAAAGTCAAAGCACTTTATTTCAAGTAGGCCAGTTACAGGCACTTTTGAATTGTCAAAAGACAAAATAAAATATCACAAAATTATGGTGCTACAGTCCCAGTCACAAGACATAATAACTGTGAAAGTACCGTAGATGCCCATTCCAAGGCGTAGATCTCTATGGAGAAGAACGGGCAAGAAACTCCATGGACACTCTTTTTCAATTAGGTAATTATTACAAATCATTTGTTACATCATTCATGTTGAGATTACACATTATGTGAGAACGATGTAGAAAGTTAAAAGTGTCCATAGTAAATGTAAAAAGACAATTCAGAAATAAAATTAGAATCAATTAAAATAAACCATGGCAGCTAAGAGATGACCAGTCCCAACCGACAGCGCCCGTTCACGAACATGACACATGTATCAGCACCATTCAGCTCAACCATTTTGAAGGGAGCTAAATGATCCGACACACGCGCCACCATCGGCGAGACATTTGAGTGAGCATGACATACTCTCAACCACCGGAGTCATTCAAGTCAATAGAAGACGTAGGTATCTAGACAATGATAGCTCTGAAGTACATGGTACTCACACAATGCTGGCTATGCTGCTATATAATACTAGAAAGATTGACTCTATATAATGCAAAGATAGTAGCAATCTTCATCAGCTCCGACAATAACAGTAAACGATACCTACGACAGTCTTACCAAAAAATAAAATTAAAAAAATACACATAAAAACGAAATTAAAAAATAATAATATTTAACCTGACAGCAAGCTAATTTTGGTAAAAGAACACGAACATTGTCTTGAGTTCAACACAGCGACCAACTATGCTTATCATCTAAATAATCATTAATAGAATAGTATGCCTTAGAACAGAGATTAGCTTTTACTTTTGCTTTAAATGCGTTAAATGGCAAATCTAGAAAAGAAGACGGTAACTTGTTGTAAAAAGTTATACCAACCCCAACGAATGAACTATGCACCTTATGAAGTCGATGAAAGGGAGCTCGTAATTTGTCCTTATTTCTGGTGTTAAAGTTGTGAATATCACTATTGTTACTGTACAAATGAATGTTCTGCCTAATATATAAAATGTTGGCGAATATGTACTGTGAAGCCGCTGTGAGAATACCAATCTCTTTAAAAAAATCTCTTAGAGAAACACGCGCACCTAATTGGTAAATGGCACGAACAGCTCGTTTTTGAAGCACAAATATATTTTGAATATCAGCGGCTCTGCCCCACAGTAGAATACCGTAGGACATGATACTGTGAAAATAACTAAAGTAGACCAACCTTGCTGTATCAACGTCAGTGTACTGTCTAACCTTTCTGACGGCGTAGGCGGCCGAGCTAAGCCTACCCGCTAGGCTTGATATATGTGGCCCCCATTGAATTTTAGAGTCTACTGTTATACCCAGAAACACAGCTGAATCAACAGTTTCGAGCTTCTCATTGCCGAGCACAATGTTGGGACCCAGATTTCTAACATTGGGCAAAGCAAACTTTATGCATTTAGTCTTCTTGGCATTAAAAACAAAAACGGACCCAGTATTGAGCCTTGAGGTACACCCAGCTCAACAGGTAACCTGGAAGATTTAGCGCCATTAACGTCTACGCATTGGTATCTATTAAGTAAATATGACTCAATTACATTTAGGGCTTCGTTTTGAACACCGTAATGACGTAGTTTACGCAAAAGCGTATCATGGTGAACGCAATCGAAGGCTTTAGAAAGATCGCAGAAAACACCAATTGCATTTCGCGACTTCTCCCATACGTCAAATATGTGTTTCAACAAAGCAACACCCGCATCTGTAGTCGAGCGACCCATCGTAAACCCATATTGGCCATTGTGAAGGAGGCTATGTAAGTTAAAATGTCTGAGTAACTGCTTAAGAATTAACTTTTCAAATATTTTGCTGAATGCAGGCAAAATAGAGATTGGTCTGAAATTACCAATATCATTTTTGCTACCGGATTTAAATAAAGGGATGACTTTACTGCTCTTTATCAGATCAGGAAAAGTACCCAAATCAATGCATTTGTTAAACGTAACAGCAAGATAGGGGGCCACAATGTCTATTATATTGCCCAAAAGTTTGGTAGATATGCCCCAGTAATCACCCGTGTTTTTAGATTTAAGAGAATTAAAAACATTAACTACATCACGAGGCACTACATGCTCGAATCTCAATACATAACTACATTTAGGGACGCTACTATGCAATAGGTTTTCAGCCTTAGACGGCGACGAACTTAAGGAGCAAGTCGTCGTTGCAGGTATGCTCGTAAAAATCTCATTAAACGCCTCAGCTACGTCAGCTGGTTTATAACTAATTTGTTATCAACCATGATCTCGAGTTGATTTTCTTTTTTAACCGATTTACCCGTTTCGTTGTTTATGATTTTCCAAGTGGCTTTTACTTTGTTATTAGAATTTTTAATAGTCTCACTTAGAAATTTAAAAATGAATGATTATTTATTTATAATTTAAACAATATATACAACTGAATATTTCTAATCTTATTCCTAATAACAAAACAAACTTACATACAAAGGGCAGAGGAAAAGGGGCTCATTGCGCATCAAAAAATTCATCCAAATCGATGTCAATGGGAAACGTACCCAGAACGCTGGCAGCATTGCCACGTTGAATGGCAATGCTGATTCTCTGGCTGATGAAAAGGCCAGCCCTCTGGTCACGCGAACAGTCGACTAACCGTTTACTAATGTCTCGAAACACTCGATGAGCACTCGGACCCCATGGACCTAATGTCTCAACCCCAAACGGCTCAAACATATAACTGCCAATAAGGTTGTTATATTTACGCCGTTTGAGGTTTTCTGCACCAGCAGAAGCTGCCCCAGCACAGCCCGCCGTGATAAGAAGATGGGATGGCGCAAGGGTATCGACACATGTTGCATCCCACACCAAAGGCCTACCCAACTTCCAAGGCATTATGGTCATCCCGTCCGGTCTCTTCCCATCGTCGCGTGCCAACCCATTGGGTTCTAAAACAGCTGGCACCCCGGCGGTGACAAGAGCTCGACGTATGATGTCATTAATGCTGGCGTGCCGTGCTATCCGACCAGCGCTCCTACTGCAGGATAGGCCATGGTGTCCGAGGTGGTCGACTGCTTCACCACATTGACAACGATGTGGAGCTCCGCTGGCAGTACCAAGGCGCAGACATGTAGCGATCCGGAAGGTAGTGTCACTCAACATTGTACCTATGTTGGGTGACGGTAATGCCTGTAGCCAGAGGCCCGACTCCCACTCACCCACAGCCAGTAGGCGAGCACGCTCAGCAGTATTGGTGGACGTATTTATGAGTTTATTCCGTTCCAATCTGCAGAGCGGCTCATCCCACTGTCTTTGGGAAGATGGGTTTTCGGGCAACGCCGTATTCGGGCAAGCCACTTTCCAGGCGCACACTGCGTCGGTCGAACACGGCACTTCACTGTTAACCACTGACAGGGATAAAATATTAGTGGAAATTTTGAAAAAAAATTCTTAGAAATTTTGATTTTGCAACACGACAAATCTTTTTAAATAATTTTGAATAATTTTTAACATATTCTAAAAAATTGTTATCAAACTTGTACTGTCTTAGACCATACAACTCATACAATCTCGCTCGGCTTTTATAAATGCCTGGTGTAGCCCATTGGTTGAAACCAGCGGAAGTCCCAGTAATGTTGATAGTTTTAGTTTTAAAAACAGATTTGTACTCATTTTGCACAACATCAAAAAGGGCCTCGTACATTTCATTTGGGTTCTCGTACTCTATTATTGACGGTATAACTTTAAGAGCTATATTATTTTTAAACTTACTGCAACGACTAACAGTATAAGGCCTGCATTCTACTTTGCGCGGCTTTTTACTTAATGGCATAGGGAAGCTAGCCATTAATCCACAGTGATCTGATGATAAATCACTTAACACCAATTTATTGTCGGCATCAAAATCACAAAATATATTATCAAGGCAAGTCGACGAAGACGCCGTGATCCTAGTTGGTTCGAAAAACAAATTAACTAAATTAAAAGATTTAAATGAGTTCAGAAGCCTAGTACTTAGTGGAGTAACATCTAAAACATTAACATTAAAATCTCCACATAAAATTATATTTTTACTACTGCATTTAATCTTATTAAGTGCATCCTCCATTGCAGATTCGAAACTAGTAAAGTCCCCTGAAGGGGATCTGTAGACACAAATTATTATGTACCGCTCAAGTTCAACACAAGACAACTCGATAGTGCGCTCAATGGAAAGATTAACTAGGTCTAACCGTTGTTTACATTTTAACTTGTTTGAAACAAGAATTAAAGATCCACCGCGAATAGCAGTTTTTCTCACAAATGCACTCTGTACAGAAAATAGATCATCATTGATAAACACTACTTCATGCTCTTTCAACCAATGTTCAGTTAAACATAACACATGAACATCATAATTCTCCATAAACAAGCTTAACTCTAATTCCATGCCGGACAAACCCTGCATATTTTGATGTACAACATTCAACATATGCGACTCACCCGTTGTCGAACCTAACAGTTTAAACTACTAGGTGTGTGTATAGCAATGTTAGTATCACTACCAACAGAATCAAAAGTGATATTAGTATCTATACTAATAGTATCAATAGAGATGTTAGTGTCACCACTAACAGTAAACGTAGGTACAGTATAAGTACCGGTGTAAACGTGTAAAGTATATGCTAAAAGCTTAGCAATCCGTCTCCTACAACTAGCTGGCAAAAACATGGAACAATCAGTCTGTAATCTGTAATAAAACTATTACAATCAAAATATATAATCGCGTCCCTGTGACGACAAGTCCTGTTATACATCAGCAGATTCAGATTATAAATATGCCTATTTTGCTCATCCGACAAACAATCAGAGTAAGGCAAAGCAGAAAAAATAAATTTACAATTATAGGACTCATGGAGCTTTAGCATTAAATTAAAACATGCAATTAAATCCTTATTTCTTACAGCTAAGCTATCCCCAAATAACAATATTACAGTTGAATTGGGATTTATTTTAGTCAATTCAATACTATTAATTAACTGGCTAAAACTGGCACCGGGTAAACAATGATTTACAATATACTGTTGAGAATACTGACTAAAAATACTACCAAAACCTTGACCAAATTTATCTGAAAAAACATAAGCTGAATTATTTAAAATATTATTATTATTAACTACTGGTTGAGCCATTATGTGTGACATGCTGAGGATCTGGTGTCCGAGAGCAGGCACAGCTACAAGAGAAGTTATTGGTCAGGGACTTATACCTCTCTGCATTGCACCTGACCAAGTCTACCAGCTCGTTGGCCTCCAGCATGCGCTTACTCAGATCTTGTTGAGAAGCCTCATATTTGCTAAAGATATCTTTTAGAGCACATTCCCTCACAAACAACTCATCCTGAAGGTTCTGACAGTCAGCATCATACCTGATCCTACATAATTCTAAATCAGTATTACATTTTTTTAATTCTTGCATTATATTTACATTTTTTTGTCTTAGTTTTAAATTTAATTTGTTCAGTTTTTGTCCCTTCAGTGACTTTTTAATTTTTCTAATTAACTTGTTAATCTTAATATACTTATTAATTTTTTATGACTAGTAAATAAACTGCATTTATTAAGAGTGTCATTAGTTAAGTCTATGGTCACTATTGGTTCAACACATGTGGGTCCGGACCGGCTATCAACCAACTCATGATAAAGACTGCAGGTGTTCGCAGACTCTTCACTGGCCTTAAGCTTTCCCAGGCGTGTTACGGTGTTGTGTGCCTTGCTTAATTACAGCTCCAGTTCTGAAATACGTTTTAAGGCCTGATCGTAGGTGCCACTGCACTGTTCAAAGTTACCAATAAGTTGACGGAGGTGTTGATGCTGGTCTAGTATGTCCACATGCTGCATATGCAGTTCAGCCAACTGGTTTTTGAGCTCAGTGTTCTTCTTAATAACTAAACCTATTTCCACCTCACTTTCTTCCCTTTCCTTTAACAGCTGACGGACCGTGGTTTGGCTAGATTCTAGCCCCTTCAAAGTAGCCTTAAGTTTTTCCTCTAAGGATGCAGCTCTGCGAGTCAACATGATGAAGAAAACCTCAGAGGGGGTGCCTCTGGAATTAGAGAAGAAACAGCTAAGTATGTGAAAAGAATAGGAGTGAGGGACAGAATGAATAAGTTTAAAAAGAGTGAAAACTAATTAGATTTAAGGTAATTATTTACAGGGAAAAAAAAGGAATAAAAGTTATGAAAGATATATTAGTAGTTTTATCTTAGTTGATATCACTACTTTACTAAATAAATAGGATAAGTAACAAAATTAAAGTGACAAAATCTAATTGAGGGTACTAGTACTACTGGTTTTATTTTTGTTTTTTTTTTTTAAAACACAGTAATTTCCTAGACTGGTTTTATCTAGGAAATAATAGTGAAATAACTATCTCTAGTAATCAAGTTCATGAATTTTATAAGGCCTAAACATATTAAAAATGATTTTAAAGTTTCATCTGCATGGACATCATTTATATTATAATGAAAGTGTTAAATAGGCCATAGCTCGCAGGGAATAGGGAATAATTGTTCAGTGGGCAATAGGACCTATTATAATTAATATTTTTACTCTAACTAAAAGTTAAATAAACAAAATACTCCCCCGGTAAGGTGGTGACTTCAAATGTGTCCGTTGAATGACAGCTGATATTGGTTTAATGAATTTCTCATTGATTTTGCATCGAAACAATTTGCAAACACAGATCCTTATTATTTTTGGGTAGATTAATAGTTTTGAGTACAATTAAGACTTATTAAATACTTAAAAATTAAATTAATTAAATTCTAACACAAAACTTTATTATTATTATTATAACCGCATAAACAACACGCTTTGACATTAACACGACGCTTTAACATAACCTCACGCTTTGACATAACCTCATGCTTTGACATAAACACCACGCTTTGACATTAAACTCATGCTTTGACATAAACACCACGCTTTGACATTAACACCACGATGAAACACAACCTCATGCTTTGATACAAACACCACGTTGGCATTACCTCATGCTTTGACATAAACACCTGTACACCACGGTTTGACATTAACACGACGCTTTTACAAAATCTCACGCTTTGACACATAACCTCACGCTTTGATATAACATCATAATTTACCATAACCTTACGCTTTTACACAAACACCACGTTGGAATAACTTAATGCTCTGACATAAACACCAAGCTTTGACATACCCTCACGCTTTGAGACATAACATCACGCTTTGAGATAAGACCATGCTTTGACATACATAACCTCACGGTATGGCATAACACCACGCTTTGGCATTAAACCTGCTTGAACATAACCTCACGCTTTGACATAACAACACGCTAATGGCATAACCTCACACTTTAATAAAAACACCACGCTTTGACATAAACAGCTTGCTTTGATATAACCTCACGCTTTGGCATAACAACTCGCTTTAATCGAAACACCACACTTTGACATAAACACCGCGCTTTGGCATTAACACCACGATTTAACACAACTTCAAGCTTTGATACAAATACCACGTTGGCATTACCTCATGCTTTGACATAACACCAGGCTTTGACATAAACTCATGCTTTGACATAACGTAACATGCTTTGATACAAAAACAACGTTGGCATAACTTCATCCTTTGACATTACCACCACACCTTTATATTAACCTCATGCTTTGACATAAACACCACGCTTTGGCATTAACACCACGATTTAACACAACCTCATGCTTTGATACAAACACCACGTTGGCATAACCTCATGCTTTGACATAAACACCACGCTTTGACATTAACCTCATGCTTTGACATAAACACCACGATTTAACACAACTTCAAGCTTTGATACAAATACCACGTTGGCATTACCTCATGCTTTGACATAACATCAGGCTTTGACATAAACTCATGCTTTGGCATTAACACCACGATTTAACACAACCTCATGCTTTGATACAAACACCACGTTGGCATAACCTCATGCTTTGACATAAACACCACGCTTTGACATTAACCTCATGCTTTGACATAAACACCACGATTTAACACAACTTCAAGCTTTGATACAAATACCACGTTGGCATTACCTCATGCTTTGACATAACACCAGGCTTTGACATAAACTCATGCTTTGACATAACATAACATGCTTTGATACAAAAATCACGTTGGCATAACCTCATCCTTTGACATTACCACCACACCTTTATATTAACCTCATGCTTTGACATAAACAACACGCTTTGGCATTAACACCACGATTTAACACAACCTCATGCTTTGATACAAACACCACGTTGGCATAACCTCATGCTTTGACATAAACACCACGCTTTGACATTAACCTCATGCTTTGACATAAACACCACGCTTTGGCATTAACACCACGATTAACACAACTTCAAGCTTTGATACAAATACCACGTTGGCATTACCTCATGCTTTGACATAAACTCATGCTTTGACATAACACCAGGCTTTGGCATAACCTCATGCTTTGACATAACACCACGCTCTGACATAAGTCACGTATCGACATGAAATACCAGGTATTGAAATGCATTTACGCTTTGACTTAAATACCACGCTTTAACATGAACACCACGCTATGACATAACCTCATGCTTTGATACAAACACCTCGTTGGCATAACCTCATCCTTTGACACAACCTCACGCTTTAACACATAACCTCACGCTTTGACATAACATCATGATTTAACACAACGTCGTGCTTTGATACAAACATAACCGCATAAACAACACGCTTTGACACTAACACGACGCTTTAACATAACCTCACGCTTTGACATAACCTCATGCTTTGACATAAACACCACGCTTTGACATTAAACTCATGCTTTGACATAAACACCACGCTTTGACATTAACACCACGATGAAACACAACCTTATGCTTTGATACAAACACCACGTTGGCATTACCTCATGCTTTGACATAAACACCAGTACACCACGGTTTGACATTAACACGACGCTTTTACTTAACCTCACGCTTTGACACATAACCTCACGCTTTGATACAACATCACAATTTACCATAACCTTACGCTTTTACACAAACACCACGTTGGAATAACTTAATGCTCTGACATAAACACCAAGCTTTGACATACCCTCACGCTTTGAGACATAACATCACGCTTTGAGATAAGACCATGCTTTGACATACATAACCTCACGGTATGGCATAACACCACGCTTTGGCATTAAACCTGCTTGAACATAACCTCACGCTTTGACATAACAACACGCTAATGGCATAACCTCACACTTGTAACGTTGTACGTGGTTGCTAACACATCAGAACCTGGGTAGCATTAATAGAAAAATAATTGAAACCTATTTGCGCTTGCGGCTGATATTTTAAACTGGCAACACTATAATGAACAAGCAAATACTGTCGCAAACTCCGCGCACGGAACTGGTTTGTTGAAGGTTGGTAGTTGATTTCCCTCTGAGTACGGTATCACTAACGCTCGCGGACTTCCTGCGGTTCGTGGAACAGTCTCGACCGGCACTCACTTGGCACTACGTAGCAGCGGAGAGACAGTGTCTGCATAGTGTGACATGTACCTCTGTCACCTTCACATAGTGACCTTGGTTCACCTATACCGGACACCTTTCGGTGTTGCTACAAGGCTGTGGCTGAACAACCTGCGTGCTACCCACCGATAGGAAGATCGACCTACCTACCTGGCTGCCACCAGTCACCTACGTTCTGGAAACTGCCAGGATAGTGGTTTTCTTACGGCGGTCTTGAACCTAATACGCGCTCGATATTAAGAACTCACACCAGCCCGGCTGGGTTTCTGGTTAAATTTTATATAATAATTTCTTGTTAATAAATTGTTATAACTACCCTCTCTTTGAGACTTTAATTTACCTGCCTGGCCCCTAACCGTTACAGTGGCGCCCATACTAGTGGTAGATATCGAGCCGTGTTTAGTTCTTTTCTGCTAGGCATTATTTTAGTTTTCTTGGTGCTGGCTGTCTATTTCAGTAGTGTTAGTGTAAATACCATGATTACAAGCTGCCAAAAGTGATATTTCTTCCTTATCTCAGGTATCATTTTGATAAAATTATACTGTAAAATTTTTAAACTACCCACAATTATTTTTCTAATGCACGTTTTGGTAGCTTGAGTATTTGATTTTGTTCTGTTACTGTGTAAAACTATTTATGTTTTGTATATGAGAATTTTGCAACACACACCTCTCGGGTAAATTGAGAATTGAACCATTATTTTTTCGTTTACTTTTGAAACATATCGAAAATGTTCTATCACATAAAATTTTTATCGTTACAAAAGGCGGAACTAGAATACGAATTGGCGGATACATCGGGAAAATCTATCGGCCAATGGCATATTAAAGATATCAAGTTAACCGATTACAAGGACTAAATGCTAAAACTTAATACTAAAAATAAAATACAAACAAAATGATAAAAAAAAAACAGCTCAATACGAATCATTGACTATAACTACCCAACTATGTTCATCCTATCTAAAACTAATTAAAACTAAATAATACTTATAAACTAATAAATTTAATCAAACAATCAACCCTAACGTACGTACTGCTAAAACCGTCTACCTACATATAACCAAATTCTAACTGCTTGTATTATTATTTATTTAATTATATTATTATTAAGAACAAACAGTATAAATAGGAAAATGATTGATAATAACATTAATTCCAATAGAACTATTTTTACTATCGGTCCTACAACCATAGTATGAAAGCGATCATGGCTCTACCCCATTGATTTCTTTTCCCCATACCAATGGCCCTACACCATAGGTATTCTATAGAGTAGTTCAACTCTAAATAAGCGTGAATCATTAGCATCCTAGTTATATTATTATCAATAAAGAATTGGTTATGTGTAGACTTCCCTGTTCTTTCAATATTAATTAAAAACAAAACCTACACTTGATTCGCGGGAGTGTTTTGTGCTGAATTTTAAACGGGACACTTCGAATATTAGAATGCGGAAACACAGGAACTAAAGTGTTGCTGCCGATCGAATGATGAATGAATGAAGAGTGACGAATGAAAGAGAAAGAATGAATGAGCAACGTTAATCAAGTGACTTCAGAAGCAGTAGAGGCGGATTTTATTTAGGAAAAATCCTACGCTAACAAGGGGGGTACTGTAACGTTGTACGTGGTTGGTAACACATCAGAACCTGGGTAGCATTAATAGAAAAATAATTGAAACCTATTTGCGCTTGCGGCTGATATTTTAAACTGGCAACACTATAATGAACAAGCAAATACTGTCGCAAACTCCGCGCACGGAACTGGTTTGTTGAAGGTTGGTAGTTGATTTCCCTCTGAGTACGGTATCACTAACGCTCGCGGACTTCCTGCGGTTCGTGGAACAGTCTCGACCGGCAGTCACTTGGCACTACGTAGCAGCGGAGAGACAGTGTCTGCATAGTGTGACATGTACCTCTGTCACCTTCACATAGTGACCTTGGTTCACCTATACCGGACACCTTTCGGTGTTGCTACAAGGCTGTGGCTGAACAACCTGCGTGCTACCCACCGATAGGAAGATCGACCTACCTACCTGGCTGCCACCAGTCACCTACGTTTTGGAAACTGCCAGGATAGTGGTTTTCTTACGGCGGTCTTGAACCTAACACGCGCTCGATATTAAGAACTCACACCAGCCCGGCTGGGTTTCTGGTTAAATTTTATATAACAATTTCTTTTTAATAAATTGTTATAACTACCCTCTCTTTGAGACTTTAATTTACCTGCCTGGCCCCTAACCGTTACACACTTTAATAAAAACACCACGCTTTGACATAAACAGCTTGCTTTGATATAACCTCACGCTTTGGCATAACAACTCGCTTTAATCGAAACACCACACTTTGACATAAACACCGCGCTTTGGCATTAACACCACGATTTAACACAACTTCAAGCTTTGATACAAATACCACGTTGGCATTACCTCATGCTTTGACATAACACCAGGCTTTGACATAAACTCATGCTTTGACATAACATAACATGCTTTGATACAAAAACAACGTTGGCATAACTTCATCCTTTGACATTACCACCACACCTTTATATTAACCTCATGCTTTGACATAAACACCACGCTTTGGCATTAACACCACGATTTAACACAACCTCATGCTTTGATACAAACACCACGTTGGCATAACCTCATGCTTTGACATAAACACCACGCTTTGACATTAACCTCATGCTTTGACATAAACACCACGATTTAACACAACTTCAAGCTTTGATACAAATACCACGTTGGCATTACCTCATGCATTGACATAACACCAGGCTTTGACATAAACTCATGCTTTGTCATTAACACCACGATTTAACACAACCTCATGCTTTGATACAAACACCACGTTGGCATAACCTCATGCTTTGACATAAACACCACGCTTTGACATTAACCTCATGCTTTGACATAAACACCACGATTTAACACAACTTCAAGCTTTGATACAAATACCACGTTGGCATTACCTCATGCTTTGACATAACACCAGGCTTTGACATAAACTCATGCTTTGACATAACATAACATGCTTTGATACAAAAATCACGTTGGCATAACCTCATCCTTTGACATTACCACCACACCTTTATATTAACCTCATGCTTTGACATAAACAACACGCTTTGGCATTAACACCACGATTTAACACAACCTCATGCTTTGATACAAACACCACGTTGGCATAACCTCATGCTTTGACATAAACACCACGCTTTGACATTAACCTCATGCTTTGACATAAACACCACGCTTTGGCATTAACACCACGATTAACACAACTTCAAGCTTTGATACAAATACCACGTTGGCATTACCTCATGCTTTGACATAAACTCATGCTTTGACATAACACCAGGCTTTGGCATAACCTCATGCTTTGACATAAACAACACGCTTTAACATTAACCTCATGCTTTAACATAAACACCACGCTTTGACATTAACCTCATGCTTTGACATAAACACGACGATTTGGCATTAACACCACGATTTAACACAACCTGATGATTTGATACAAACACCACGTTAGCATTACCTCATGCTTTGACATAACACCACGCTCTGACATAAGTCACGTATCGACATGAAATACCAGGTATTGAAATGCATTTTCGCTTTGACTTAAATACCACGCTTTAACATGAACACCACGCTATGACATAACCTCATGCTTTGATACAAACACCTCGTTGGCATAACCTCATCCTTTGACACAACCTCACGCTTTGACACATAACCTCACGCTTTGATACAACATCACAATTTACCATAACCTTACGCTTTTACACAAACACCACGTTGGAATAACTTAATGCTCTGACATAAACACCAAGCTTTGACATACCCTCACGCTTTGAGACATAACATCACGCTTTGAGATAAGACCATGCTTTGACATACATAACCTCACGGTATGGCATAAAACCACGCTTTGGCATTAAACCTGCTTGAACATAACCTCACGCTTTGACATAACAACACGCTAATGGCATAACCTCACACTTTAATAAAAACACCACGCTTTGACATTAACCTCATGCTTTGACATAAACACCACGATTTAACACAACTTCAAGCTTTGATACAAATACCATGTTGGCATTACCTCATGCTTTGACATAACACCAGGCTTTGACATAAACTCATGCTTTGGCATTAACACCACGATTTAACACAACCTCATGCTTTGATACAAACACCACGTTGGCATAACCTCATGTTTTGACATAAACACCACGCTTTGACATTAACCTCATGCTTTGACATAAACACCACGATTTAACACAACTTCAAGCTTTGATACAAATACCACGTTGGCATTACCTCATGCTTTGACATAACACCAGGCTTTGACATAAACTCATGCTTTGACATAACATAACATGCTTTGATACAAAAATCACGTTGGCATAACCTCATCCTTTGACATTACCACCACACCTTTATATTAACCTCATGCTTTGACATAAACAACACGCTTTGGCATTAACACCACGATTTAACACAACCTCATGCTTTGATACAAACACCACGTTGGCATAACCTCATGCTTTGACATAAACACCACGCTTTGACATTAACCTCATGCTTTGACATAAACACCACGCTTTGGCATTAACACCACGATTAACACAACTTCAAGCTTTGATACAAATACCACGTTGGCATTACCTCATGCTTTGACATAAACTCATACTTTGACATAACACCAGGCTTTGGCATAACCTCATGCTTTGACATAAACAACACGCTTTAACATTAACCTCATGCTTTAACATAAACACCACGCTTTGACATTAACCTCATGCTTTGACATAAACACGACGGTTTGGCATTAACACCACGATTTAACACAACCTGATGCTTTGATACAAACACCACGTTAGCATTACCTTATGCTTTGACATAACACCACGCTCTGACATAAGTCACGTATCGACATGAAATACCAGGTATTGAAATGCATTCACGCTTTGACTTAAATACCACGCTTTAATATGAACACCACGCTATGACATAACCTCATGCTTTGATACAAACACCTCGTTGGCATAACCTCATCCTTTGACATAACCTCACGCTTTAACACATAACCTCACGCTTTGACATAACATCACGATTTAACACAACGTCGTGCTTTGATACAAACATAACCGCATAAACAACACGCTTTGACACTAACACGACGCTTTAACATAACCTCACGCTTTGACATAACCTCATGCTTTGACATAAACACCACGCTTTGACATTAAACTCATGCTTTGACATAAACACCACGCTTTGACATTAACACCACGTTGAAACACAACCTTATGCTTTGATACAAACACCACGTTGGCATTACCTCATGCTTTGACATAAACACCAGTACACCACGGTTTGACATTAACACGACGCTTTTACTTAACCTCACGCTTTGACACATAACCTCACGCTTTGATACAACATCACAATTTACCATAACCTTACGCTTTTACACAAACACCACGTTGGAATAACTTAATGCTCTAACATAAACACCAAGCTTTGACATACCCTCACGCTTTGAGACATAACAGCACGCTTTGAGATAAGACCATGCTTTGACATACATAACCTCACGGTATGGCATAACACCACGCTTTGGCATTAAACCTGCTTGAACATAACCTCACGCTTTGACATAACAACACGCTGATGGCATAACCTCACACTTTAATAAAAACACCACGCTTTGACATAAACAGCTTGCTTTGATATAACCTCACGCTTTGGCATAACAACTCGCTTTAATCGAAACACCACACTTAGACATAAACACCAGGCTTTGGCATTATCACCACGATTTAACACAACCTCATGCTTTGATACAAAAACCACGTTGGCATAACCTCATCCTTTGACATTACCACCACACTTTGATTTTAACCTCATGCTTTGACATAAACACCACGCTTTGGCATTAACACCACGATTTAACACAACCTCATGCTTTGATACAAACACCAAGTTGGCATAACCTCATGCTTTGACATAAACACCACGCTTTGACATTAACCTCATGATTTGACATAAACACCACGCTTTGGCATTAACACCACGATTTAACACAACTTCAAGCTTTGATACAAATACCACGTTGGCTATACCTCATGCTTTGACATAACACAAGGCTTTGATATAAACTCATACTTTGACATAACACCAGGCTTTGACATAACCTCATGCTTTGACATAAACACCACGCTTTAACATTAACCTTATGCTTTAACATAAACACCACGCTTTGACATTAACCTCATGCTTTGACATAAACACGATGGTTTGGCATTAACACCACGATTTACCACAACCTGATGCATTGATACAAACATCACGTTGGCATTACCTCATGCTTTAACATAACACCACGCTCTGACATAAGTCACGTATCGACATGAAATACCAGGTATTGACATGAATTCACGCTTTGACTTAAATACCACGCTTTAACATGAACACCACGCTATGACATAACCTCATGCTTTGATACAAACACCACGTTGGCATCATCTCATCCTTTGACATAACCTCACGCTTCAACATAACCTCACGCTTTGACATAACCTCATGATTTGACATAACACCAGGCTTTGATATAATCTCATGCTTTGACATAACATCAGGCTTTGAAATAACCTCATGCTTTGACATAAACACCACGCTATGACATAACCTCATGCTTTGACATAAACACCAGGCTTTAACATAACCTGTTATATACTGGCCACCTAGAATCCAGACCTGTCATTTTGACGACGTGTGACATTCATATTTCATTGTACAGCTTATTAATTATATATTTCTACATTATGAAAATGTGTATTTAATGAATTGGCGACGAGGATGTCGACTACTGATATAACAAAATTAAAGAGAACTCGCGCGTCATTGCGTGGTTTAATTACAAAGCTTGAAAATTACGTAAACACCCAAGAAACTCTACCATACGAAGAAACAGAGTCAAGACTACAATCGCTTAAAGAAACGTTACAGAAATTACAAGAAATACAACATGAAATAGAATTAGAAACACCAGACGACCAACTAGACCAAGAGATAGAAACCAGGTACAATTTTGAAGAGAAATGTGTCATCATAAAGACGAAACTTCGCATATTACAAAACAGAGTAAATCAACGAATCACACCGCTGCAAACATCGGCATCACATGTGAGTACGATTACACAACCGAATCACAATCGAAGATCCTAAAATTAAAGTGTACACCTTTCTTGCCGCATTATCACTATTATCACGCAACCGGCAGGAGGACTTTGATACCTATTTGGTGTTAGGAACTATATTTTAATATTTTAGTAGGATTTAATATATTTTAGTGTATTTATTTTTATTTATGTCTGACAATTACAACAGTCAAAGTGATAGTTCTTACTCTCTTACCAGTAACGATGACAGTTTCCAGAGTTTTCCGTCTCTTGCCGACAGCCTTACAGCCCAGTTTTCTGATGTTCCTAAGAATTTTAATGTCATTCATATTAACGCCCAGAGTATTCCGGCTCATTTCCACGATATGCTGCAAGCTTTGACTGTAAAAACATTCATGCTATTCTTATTTCAGAGTCATGGCTTAAACCTTGTCTCCCTTCTACTAGTTACTCTCTTCCCGGATTTGTGCTGATAAGAAATGACCGAACGGTTGGTGGTGGTGGGGGTGTTGCCATTTATCTCCGCGCTTATATTCCTTTCACTATTGTCAATGTGTCAACGCAGCCACCACCATCAAACGCTGGTGAGCACCTGTTTCTTGAAATAGAGCTACATCATTCCAAAGTACTTCTTGGAGTCTATTACTGTCCCTCTTTACGCATCAATTTCTTTTCATCTTTTGAAAAACTCTTGGAAACACTGATCCCTTCTTACAGTCATAGCATAATCATGGGTGATTTTAATACTTGTCTTCTGAAAAAAGATCATCGCTCTTCTTCTCTCATTAGTATTTCAAATTCTAGTAATCTTTCCATTCTTCCCCTCTGTGCTACTCACCATTTTCCAAACTCTACTCCTTCACTTCTTGATTTGATTTTCGTTTCCTCGTCTGATCGCGTCGCTAAGTATGGCCAATGCTCAGCCGATGCCTTTTCTTATCATGATCTGATTTATCTCTCATACAAAATTCGTCCACCTAAGGCTAAACCAAAAATTCTTATGCAGCGCAATTTTGGTGGCATGAACGTTGACAGTCTTTGCGAGGATGCCGTCAACATAGATTGGTCTCCCCTGTTTGCGTCTACGTCAGTCGACGAGCAAGTTATTTTTTTCACTGATAGACTTGTCGAGCTTTACAATGTTCACGCACCAGTACGAGCTGTTAAAGTAAGACATTTGCCGGCACCGTGGTTGACAGATGACATTAAGAAGTTGATGAACAAAAAAGTGGCGGCGAAGTCTAAATTTAAGCGGCGGCCTACTGATGCTAATAGGGAAAAATATGCCTCCATTCGCAATCACTGCAATAAGGTGTGTAGGAATGCTAATCGCCAACACATTCATAACTCTGTCCTAAATGGGGACGCATCCAAAGTTTGGAATTTTCTTAGATCATTGGGGATCGGTAAAACTCGACAAGAGTCAATACCTAAGAATTTTGACATCGATTCAATGAATAAACACTTTACAGCTTCGTCCCATTTCGATAGGACAATAAAATTTAATACATTGGATTATCTTTCATCTCTTCCGAGCCCCAGTTATTCTCCATTTGTTTTTAGTCAATTCTCTGCATGTGATGTTAAGAAGAGCATATTATCGATTACTTCCAATGCAGTAGGAAGTGACTGTATCAGCCGTAAAATGATACTCCCAGTGCTGGACGTAATCCTTCCTGTCATCTGCCACATCCTCAACTTTTCTGCGTCCAGTGGTGTCTTTCCATGCTCATGGAAAGATGCTCAAATTATCCCCTTACCAAAAAAGTCCAATCCCACATCCTTTTCAGAATACCGTCCAATATCCGTCCTACCATTCCTGTCCAAAGTTCTGGAACGTTTAATCCACAACCAAGTTAGTACTTTTCTATCTAAAAATAATCTCCTCAATCCCTTCCAGTCCGGCTTCCGTCCTGGTCACAGCACCACCACAGCTCTTCTCAATATTACGGATGATATAAGGTCAGCCATGGAAAGCAGTAATCTGACGGTCTTGGCATTGCTAGATTTCAGTAATGCTTTTAATACTGTCGATTTCGATGTTTTGCTTGGCATTCTATGCTCTCTTAATTTATCTCCATCAGTGATTGACTGGTTTCGTAGTTACCTGTTTGGTCGCCGGCAACGTATATGCATTGGAGAGACCTTGTCTTCCTGGTGTAGTACTTCTGCTGGGGTACCGCAGGGTGGCGTTTTATCTCCTTTACTTTTCGCAGTTTTTATAAACTCAATCTCCAGTGAACTAACTTCTTCCTACCATCTTTATGCGGACGATCTACAAATTTACTCTCGAGCTCCTCTCGGACATCTGTCTGAGGCTATCGTAACAATAAATCGTGATCTGGCCCGCATATGCGAATGGAGCAAAAGGTATGGACTTGCAGTTAACCCCACAAAGACGCAGGTGATAGTGGTGGGCAGTTCTAGGATGGGTTCAAAAGTCGATTGGACTACTCTTCCCCAGGTTATTTTCGATAACTCAGTAATTCCGTTCTGCGAGAAAGTTAAAAACTTGAGGATATTCATTGATAGGAACTTCTCTTGGACTGCCCAACTGCAGGAAGTTAGCCGTAAGCTATTTGCATCTGCTGCGTCTTTGAGGAGACTGCGTAATTTTCTTCCGACTGCCACCAGGATTGCGCTTGCACAATCTCTTCTTTTACCCATACTTGATTATGCTGATGCCAGCTATCTTGACCTTACTCAAGAACAACTCGATAAACTTGAGCGGCTTCAAAATGTTTGTATAAGGTTCATATTCGGGTTGCGCAAATATGACCATGTTTCCGAATTTCGTGTGAAGCTCAAGTGGTTGCCAATTCGCCTTCGCCGGAATGCTCATATTCTTTCCCTTTTATATAATGTTCTCTTTACTCCTTCCACCCCTTTGTACCTTAAGAAACGTTTTCAGTTTCTACGCGATTCTCACACAAAATTCCTTAGGTCATCAGACAACTTACGACTTCAAATTCCAACACATTGCACGACGTTTTTGGATAAATCCTTTACTGTCCAGGCTACTCGTCTGTGGAATGCATTGCCAGATCCAATCAAACGAGCTCAATCTTTGCCTGTGTTCAAAAGACTCGTAAAGGAACATTACCTGTCACTGTCTTCGTCTTAGCGTGTTGATTTGTCATTGTGATTGTCAATACAGTAATTCATCATTATTTTTTATTGCCATTATATTTAGTATGTATATATTTATGTATATATTACATAGCATATGTATTTATCTGTGTATTTATTATAGTATAGTGTGTTATCAATGTTAATGTCACACCAATGACAACCCCACTTCAAGTCCAGACAATTACTGTCCATACCAGGTTGCCTGGAAGAGATCGCGGAATGCGATAAGGCCGCCCATTGTATTTGTATTAATTTTAAGTTTCTTTGTATAATTGTATTTTAAGGTGTACAATAAAGCATATAATAAATATCACCCGAATTACATGAAAAAATACATGATTTATGTTCTCCGGAGGATCCAATTGATATGAACTTAATAGAACTCACACAGATTGTAGACGACTACATAGATCCTAAGCCTAGTATATGAGCGTTACAATACAGATTTATTACGCATACACAACGTGAAGATGAAACAGTAGCAACATCATCATATCAGCCGAAAGACGTCCACTGCTGGACATAGGCCTCCCCCAAGCGTCGCCACATTGACCGGTCCCGTGCGTCCCGCAACCAGCGGATTCCTGCAACCTTCACCAGGTCATCGGTCCACCTGGTGGGAGGCCTTCCAACGCAACGTCTTCCGGTTCGCGGTCGCCACTCCAGAACCATTCTGCCCCATCGGCCATCCGTTCTGCGAGCAATGTGCCCTGCCCACTGCCACTTAAGTTTGGCAATTCTTCGGGCTATGTCGGTAACCCTGGTTCTCTTACGGATCTCAACATTTCTGATTCGATCACGCAAGGAAACGCCGAGCATAGCCCTCTCCATTGCCCTTTGAGTGACTGTAAGCTTTCTGATAAGGCCCATTGTTAGCGACCACGTCTCAGAGCCATATGTCATCACTGGCAACATACACTGGTCATAGACTTTCTTGAGACACTGTGGTAAGTTGGACGAGAAGACACCGCGCAACTTCCCGAACGCTGCCCAGCCGAGTCGGATTCGACGGTTGACCTCTTTCTCGAAATTGGCCCTACCCAACTGGATCGTTTGTCCCAGCTAGACATAGTTGTCCACAACTTCGAGTGTAGAGTCTCCAACCTTGAAAGGAATGGGTGTAACATGGGCATTCAACATCATCTTGGTTTTGTCCATGTTCATTTTCAGACCCACTCTTTCGGAAGCTCTACTGAGGTCATCGAGCATTGTACTGAGGCTCTCCATGGTCTCAGCCATGACCACTATGTCGTCGGCAAAACGAAGGTGAGTGATGTACTCGCCATTAACGTTGATGCCTAGGCCGCTCCAGTCCAGAACCTTGAATACATCCTCCAGCGCAGCAGTGAACAGTTTCGGAGAAATGACGTCTCCCTGTCTCACGCCACGCTGGAGAAGGACTGGTTCCGAGGTCTGATCCTGAAGACGGACTGACATGGTGGCGTTTCTGTACAGACACTTCAACACCTCAATGTACCGGTAGTCGATCTGGCACCGTTGGAGAGACTGCAGTACAGCCCAAGTCTCGATCGAATCGAAGGCTTTCTCGTAGTCCACAAACGCTAAACAGAGAGGCAGGTTGTACTCTTCGGTCTTCTGTATAACCTGCCGCAGCGTATGTATGTGATCTACGGTGCTAAAGCCTTTTCGGAATCCGGCTTGTTCGGGAGGCTGGAAGTCGTCAAACCTGCGCGCGAGACGATTCGTAATGACTCTTGAAAACAACTTGTAGACATGGCTAAGAAGTGAGATGGGCCTATAGTTCTTCAGCCGGGCATTGTCGCCCTTCTTGAAGAAGAGTACCACCACACCCCTACACCATGCCTGTGGCGTTTTGCCCTCGAGTATGACGGAATCAAACAGCTTCTGAAGGGCCTTAAGGACCGGTTTTCCACCCGCCTTCAGGAGTTCAGCAGTGATTCCGTCATCACCCGGCGCCTTGTTGTTTTTAAGCTGTTTCAGAGCCATCCTAATCTCGTACAGGCTGACATCTGGAATATCTTCGGTATAGTGTCGGGTCAATCTAGCTCTTGGGTCGTTTGCTAGATTCGCAATGGGTTTACTGGTTGACGTGTACAACTGCCCATAGAATCTCTCGATCTCCCTCAGAAGCTCCGGTTTGGTGGAAACGATCCTGCCATCATCGGTCTTCAGTTTTGTGAGCTGGCTCTGCCCAATAGACAGATCCCTTGCAAAGAACTTGGAGCCCTTATTCCGCTCAATCGCATCTTTAATACTTTCAGTATTAAAGCGGCGGAGGTCGCTTTTCAAGGACTTTGAGATCCGTCTATTTAGCTGCCGGTATTTCACCGCATCGTCTGAAGACTGCAAGATCATCTCACGCCTCTCCTTCATTAGCTTTAGAGTTGGATCAGAGAGCTTTTTGTTTCTATCTGTACGGCGGGTCTTGAAAAACTTAGACCCGACCGTATGGACAGCTTCCACGAACCCATCGCTGTAATCGTCCACGGAGCTCCCTAGGCACTCGAAACGATTCTGGAGTCCGAGCTGAAAGGTTTCGGGGTTTTGGATCTGGATCTGTGCTGGACGGAGCGTGGACTTCATCAGTCGAGACCTTTCAAGCTTGATATTAATGTTCAATGTGCCTCTTACCATGCGGTGATCGCTCCCGGTTTTCACCGAATTGATCACAGAGACATCATTGAACACTTCTTGGTCGACATGATGAAGTCGATCTCATTTTTAGTTACACCATCGGGGCTTTGCCATGTCCACTTCCTGTGCTCACGCTTTCTGAAGAAGGAGTTCATCATATAGAGGCCTTCCTTCTCCATAAAACTGGCCAGTAGGTGACCCCGGTGGTTCCGACGTCCAACTCCAAATTGCCCCACTTGCAGCTCATCCTCGTCTCGTTTGCCCAGTTTTGCGTTGAAGTCCCCCATGACAACGGTGAAGTGAGTTTTGAAACCATGCATGGCTTTAGAGATATCCTCATACATGGTCTCTACCTCGTCGTCGGGGTGTGCCGAGGTTGGGGCGTAGACCTGTATGACCTTCAGCGAATATCTTGCGGATATTCTGAGTATAAGGTACGCCACCCTGGTCGACACACTCTCGATCTTCACCACGTTGTTCACAAGGGACTTTTGGACGATAAACCCGACACCACCTTGGGACTGCCGGTCACCCTCTCGGAAATAGAGCAGGTTACCGGATTTGAGGATTATCGAGTCCTCCCCCTCTCTTCGGACTTCAGATAACCCTATAACACTCCATCGCAACCTGCTCAATTCTTCCTCGAGTTCGGCTATCTTCTCGTCGGTCCGGAGTGTTCGCGTGTTATACGTTGCCAGGTCCAGTCGTCGGTGTTTATTGGGGTAGCCGGGTCCACTCCGGGGATTCTTTGCACCCCTTGCCACGCCATCGCCTCGACCGCTACCGTAGTCGAGGGTAGACGGGCTGCCGGGCACTCGGGGCCGTTTTTTTGTGTGCTAGTAGCAACATACGCCTCAGATTTAAAGAAAAAATCCTTGAACTGCGAATTCAAGTGCCACAACTATCAAAAGTCTACCTCAGAAAATTTCCTAGCCCTACAACTTATTCGTGGATTAAAAGACAGTGAAATACGAACGAAAATTCTTCAAGAAAGAGATACACCACCTTTTACTAAACTAGTTCACATTGCTACATTCATGGAAATGGGAAAATCAGAAAACATGAAAATATCCGCAGACATGCACAAAGATTTGGACACAGTAAACAAGATTACAAAATCGAAAAGTAGAGATAACGAATCACGACCATCATCATCTCCGTTAACTATAAGAGATGCCAAGTCCTGCAAGAAGGTGTTGCGTGGGGCTCGATTCGACCACATTGGCCGAATAGGGGCCAAACTTGCTTCTTACCTAGCAGGTAGTAAAGCGTTTTGGTCCCTGGCTAAGTCGGTCGAGTCGAACTTCTGCCGTCCCTCACTACCACCACTGCTGAAACCCGATGGG
The DNA here is from genome assembly GCA_948252205.1 of Orthosia incerta. Taxonomy (NCBI): domain Eukaryota; kingdom Metazoa; phylum Arthropoda; class Insecta; order Lepidoptera; family Noctuidae; genus Orthosia; species Orthosia incerta. The sequence goes on from OX411758.1 coordinate 26,402,230, forward strand.
TCACTGGCTCACACCGCTGAGGAGAAGGCAAATTTATTTGCCTCTCTTTTTGCGGAATCTTCGCGTCTGAATCCTGGTGACGCACGCCCCCCTCCTTCTCCTGATGGATGCGGGACGAGTATGTCGGAAATTCGCATCCATCAAAAGGACGTCCGTAGGGTGCTGCGCAACCTCGACGTGAACAAGGCTAGTGGCCCTGACGGCATACCAGCTATAGTTCTTAGAACCTGTGCGCCTGAATTGTCTCCGATCTTGACACGCCTATTCCGCCTTTCATATGAGACTGGAACAGTGCCGAATGCTTGGAAGCAAGCCAACGTACAGCCCGTACCCAAGAAGGGCAGTCGAGCTGACCCGGCCAACTACAGACCCATCTCGGTAACATCCATACTCTGTAACACTAAGCTCCTGGCATACCTAGAAACTAACGATATCCTTAGCGACCGCCAATACGGCTTTCGCCGAAATCGGTCTACTGGGGATCTACTAGCGTAAGCCATTCACATATGGAGTGAGGCCATCGAGAGGCATGGGGAAGCGCTTGCCGTCTCCCTCGACATCTCGAAGGCTTTCGATAGGGTCTGGCACGAAAGCCTTATTGGTAAGCTTCCTTCATTCGGTTTGCCCGGTGGTCTGTGTGATTGGATTGCAGACTTCCTGAGAGATCGGTCCATTCGAGTGGTTATCGATGGCTGCTCGTCGGATCAATTGGATATTAATGCCGGGGTCCCTCAGGGGTCCGTACTCTCAGCAACATTGTTCTTGTTGCACATTAACGATCTGCTAAAACCCGGCACCTTTGGGTATGCAGACGACAGCACTGTTGCTGAGAGATACTTGTCCAACGCACGGGTTACCGAGCCGCAGATCCGGTCTCTTCGTGAGGCCATGGTGGAGCGTTTGAACTCATCCTTGCAAGCAGTCTCCGAATGGGGCGATGCCAATCTGGTCAAGTTTAATGCTGCTAAAACCCAGGCGTGTCTTTTTTCCGCTAAAAAGAGCCAATTTCACCCGGCTCCAACTTTCCGTGATGTAACCGTGCCAATAACGGACCATCTTGAGCTTCTTGGTGTTACGTTAACATCGACTCTCAATTTTGGGCCATACATTGAGGCAAAGGCTCAGCTGGCTGCCAAAAAGTTGGGGATCCTTGCGAAGGTGAGAAGGTACTTCACGCCGGAACAGCTGCTCAACTTGTATCAAGCACAAGTTCGATCGTGCATGGAGTTCCGAGAATAATCCCTAATAAACCTCTCCACCGAAAACATAACACAACACATCTTGCACACGAACACAATACACACACTTACACACACTCGGACCCACTCACCACACACACTTTTGACTCTGATGCTAATTTAAACAATGTACCTATTTCATTCTTATTTTGTTTTGATTTAATCTAATTTAATTTAATCTAATTTAATTTAATTTAATCTAATTTAATTTAATTTAATCTAATTTAATTTTTTGATTTCATTTATTTTCTGAATTTATTTGTAAACTCTGCTTGTTAACTTTATCTCAACAAACGCTTGCTCTACCTGCAATTTATTAAAAGGTTAAATTATTGTGTATGGGCTTGTACCACTGCCCTTAATACGAGTTATTTTATAACTTAGCAAGGGTGCTGGTCGCAACACCTATCTGTTTTGTTAACTAATTGTAACCCTCAAATGATATAATTGATTTATGTTAACATGCTTTTATTGATTTGAATAAATTTATTATTTATTATTTATAGTACTGTTCTCATCTCTGGGACGGATCTGCCAAATACCAGCTTGATGCACTAGAGTCAATCGAAAAGCGGGCCAAGAGACTCATAGGCGATGAGGCACTGGTAAAATCAAAGCTCCAGAGCCTTGAACATCGTCGCCGAGTCGCCAGTTTGTCGGTATTTTATCGGTTACATTTCGGGGAGTGTGCGATGGAATTACATGATTTAATTCCACCCAGCCCGTTCCATCATCGGACTACCAGACGTACGGCGATGCGTCATCGGTACATGGTGGACATCCCACCCATACGCACAAAACGTTTTGGGGACACTTTTATTATGCGTACAGCTAAAGAGTGGAATTCCCTGCCGGAATCTGTGTTTCCCGATAGCTACAATCTAGGGGTCTTTAAGTCAAGAGTGAATGGGTTTCTTCTAGGCAAGCGTGCTCCATCGTCGACCACATCATCGCTTACCATCAGGTGAGATAGTGGTCAAGCGCAAGCCTATAGACAATAAAAAAAAAAAAAGAGATTGAAAAGGAAAATGTTTCCAACGCGGTAAAGACGACCACCGATCTAATGATTGCGGTGCCATCAAGTCTACCTGCCTGAAATGCAAGAAAATTGGACATCTAGCACGAGTTTGTTTGCAACGAAAACTAAAAACCAATCTACTCGAGGACACTATAAGTAACTCGAGTTGCGACAGTATTGGAGAATTTAATCAAAAGTGAAATAACGGACAAATATATGATCACAGTAAAAATTGAGAACAAATAAGTAAGCATGGAATTTGATACGGGAGCGGCCTTGTCAACAATGTCACTCAAACAATACAAAAGCCTACAAATACCAAATAAAAATTTCAAAACTGATACAAAATTGAGAACATACACTGATGAAATTATCAAGCCTGCAGGAGTAACATACATCAAAGGGACGTATAAAGACTAGACATTCAACGGGAAGCTTAACATAATCAATCAAAACGTTGACCCAATTTTTGGTAGAAGCTGGATTTAAGAAGTTAATATGCAAATTGCAGATTTAAGAGTAGTACGAACTTCAGAACAATCCGACAAACTTGATAAATTATTACAAGAATTTTCATCAACTGTTTTTAGATCAGATCTAGGCAAAATACCCAACTACGAAGCTCAAGAAAATATACAACCAATATTTATAAAACCACGACGTATACCGTACGCTTTAAAGGAAAAAGTCGATAAAGAAATTGAACGACTGTGTGCAGAAGGGGTGATTACCAAAATAGACCAATCAAACTGGGGTACACCAATAGTACCGATTGTGAAACCAAACGGGAGCATTCGACTATGTGCAGACTACAAGATCACCCTTAACAAAGTCATCAGAGATGAACATTACCCAATTCCTATAATTGAGGATATATTTGCGGAAATGAACGGAGGCAAATACTTCTGTACTTTAGTCACTACCCAAGCCTATCTTAATATGGTCATGGATGAAGAAAGCGCCCTTTTACAAACATTAAGTACACACAAAGGTACTTACAAAGTGAATCGCTTGATGTTTGGAGTCAAAGTGGCACCAAGCCTTTGGCAGAAATTTATGGATCAGTTACTTCAAGGACTAGACGGAATTAAGTGCTTTTTTTAGAAGACCAACTTTTAACACGTTTAAGACAAGTCTTGCAAAAACTAAAAGATAGTAACCTCCGCGTGAATAGAGAAAAATGTAGTTTTTTTAAACGTAATATTAACTACCTAGGACACACAATAGATAAAGAGGGTTTACATAAGAACAAAGACAAAGTCAAGGCCATCACGAATACAGTAAGACCATGAAACATAAATTAATTACGAACCTTCCTTGGTATGGCCAACTACTAAAACAAGTTTATACCGAACCTTGCCTCTTTAACGAGTTCTTTAAATGAATTACTAAAGAAAGATAAAGATTTTCACTGGACTTCTAAATGTGAAGACAGCTTTAACAACATAAAGAAGGGGATTTTGAGCGACAGAGTTCTAATTCATTTTGACCCAGGTAAACAGCTGATACTAGCCACAGACGCCTCACCGACAGGCTTAGGAGCTGTTCTGTCTCACAAACTAACAGATGGCTCAGAAAGGCCAATCGCTTTTGCCTCAAGGTCACTCTCAACTAGCGAAAAGAAATATAGTCAAATCGACAAAGAAGCTAAGGCAATCTACTGGGGCATTAAAAAGTTTTTCCACTACTGTTACGGCAGGAAATTCGTTTTAGTGACTGATCATAGGCCGCTTACCTCGATTTTTCATCCACACCAGACATTACCTGCACTAAGCACAATGAGATTATTCCATTACGCACATTTTTTATCGGGATTTGACTACGACGTGGAATACAGAGCTTCGGTGAAACATTCAAACGCTGACTACCTATCAAGATTCCCAGTTGAAATAGCAAAAGAAACATCAATAGACCAACATTGTGCGTATCAATTGCAACAGATCAACATTTTAGATATCCGACCAGAAGTTATAGCCAGTGAAACGAGAAAAGACAATGACTTAAATACTTTACTACAAGCACTACAGACAGGTCACTCATTACGACAGTACGGTTATGGTGATAATGAATTAACACTCCAGGATAACTGCATATTGAAAGGTACCAGAGTGGTAATACCCAAAAGTTTACGTGATCGAGTTCTTGATGAACTACATGTGGGACATATCGGTATACTTAAAATGAAATTGCTAGCACGCAGCTACATATACTGGAATAGTTATTTATGCTACAAGTGCGGGAAGTAGGTGATTTTCGATGAGTGGCATTTTTATTCACGAGCGAGCGAAGCGAGTGAGTGGATAAATCGACACGAGTCGGAAATCATCTTACGCACGTGTATCATACAACATTTTACTATGCATTGTGCGAGGAAATAAAAAAATATAACTGAACCAAGCAAGAAATTAATAAAATGGCGCTTATTCAAGGGCGCTCAGCATATCCACAGATTAACTAATAGTTCATAGTTCTACTGCGCATGTGCAATAGCTGTCACGTCATAACGCAAAAAGGCACGAGCAAAATATTAATTCTGCCAAACATATTTAATGAATAATTAAAATTAATTTATTGATCAAAATCTAAATCTAGAGTAATTAAAAACGCCTTAAATGACGTATTAGTTTTGTTTTACTTTTTATATGAATGATAATCTGTACTTAACTAATTTTAAAACTTTTCTCAAATAATAAAAACTCTATGCGGCGGGCTGACGTTGGAGTTAAAAATTAAAAAAGTACAGGAAAGTAAAAAGCACTAGTAAAAAAAAGTGACACTTTCCGCACAGTTTGGCTGCTTGGAAAACGCTCTTTTCGAGGACATGCATTGTAAAAATATTGACATGGACATTGAGAACAAGGTAAAATCTTGTAGAGCGTGCCGATTAGAACAGAATGAATCACCAAAAGATCCTCTACACCACTGGGAACAACCTAGCGGCCCCTGGCAACGAATTCATATAGATTTTTCAGGACCTGTTCTGGGACACCAACTTCTAATAGTCGTAGATGCATTCACAAAGTGGGTTGAAGTTTTTCCCACAAAGACGACAACAAGCGCATGGTGCATTGCTAAGTTTAAGGAGTTATTTTGCACATTTGGCATACCGTACACACTGGTATCAGACAAAGCACGCCAGTTTGTATCCTAAGAATTTAAAACCTACCTTACCAGCTCTGGAGTAACACATTTGACGTCAGCTCCGTACCACCTAAAAACTAACGGTCAGGCTGGACGTTACGTGCAAACTATTAAGAAAGCACTACGTGCAATGGAGGGGGAGAGGGGCAGCCCTACGGATAAGCTCCTTGTGCTAAAAACTCGGCTCAGACGCACACCAGTCCAGGATGGACATACTCCCTATGGACTAATGTTCAATTGGGACGTTAGAACTAAGCTACACGTGATGTTCAGGAATTCAACTGCACCGACAGCGTTCAGATCAGAGAACACACCGCCTCCTGTCAGAGCTTACTCCGTAGGTGATCGAGTGCAGGCCAGAGCATACTCCGACCAGAGACGCAGATGGGAATTCGGCACGATAATGCGTCGTTTCGGTAATCTGCACTATGAAGCGCAGACACCTGGAGCAGTTGCTGCCGGCCCCGGGTGTGTGGCAGCTAGAAATCGCGGCGGAGGACTGTTATATACTGGCCACCCAGAATCTAGGCCTGTCATGATGACGACGTGTGACATTCATCTTTCATTGTACAGCTTATTAATTTTATATTTCTACCTAAAGAAAATGTGTATTTAATATAACCTTATGCTTTGACATAACACTAGGCTTTGACACATAACCTCACGCTTTGACATAACATCATGATTTAACACAACCTCGTGCTTTGATACAAACACCACGTTGGCATTACCTCATGGTTAGATATAATCACCACGCTTTGACATAATACGACGCTTTTACATAACCTCACACTTTGACATAACCTCATGATTTGAAATAACACCACGCTATGACATAACCTCATGCCTTGACATAACACCAGGCTTTGGCATTATCACCACGATTTAACACAACCTTATGCTTTGATACAAAAACCACGTTGGCATAACCTCATCCTTTGACATTACCACCACACTTTGATATTAACCTCATGCTTTGACATAAACACAACGCTTTGGCATTAACACCACGATTTAACACAACCTCATGCTTTGATACAAACACCACGTTGGCATAACCTCATGCTTTGACATAAACACCACGCTTTGACATTAATCTCATGCTTTGACATAAACACCACGCTTTGGCATTAACACCACAATTTAACACAACTTCAAGCTTTGATACAAATACCACGTTGGCATTACCTCATGCTTTGACATAACACCAGGCTATGACATAAACTCATGCTTTGACATAACACCAGGCTTTGACATAACCACATGCTTTGACATAAACACCACGCTTTGACATTAAAATCATGCTTTGACATAAACACCACGCTTTGACATTAACCTCATGCTTTGACATAAACACGACGCTTTGGCATTAACACCACGATTTAACACATCCTAATGCCTTGATACAAACACCACGTTGGCATTACCTCGTGCTTTGACATAACATCACGCTCTGACATAAGTCACGTATCGACATGAAATACCATGTATTGACATGAATTCACGCTTTGACTTAAATACCACGCTTTAACATGAACACCACGCTATGACATAACCTCATGCTTTGATACAAACACCACGTTGGCATAACCTCATCCTTTGACATAACCTCACGCTTTGACACATAACCTCACGCTTTGACATAACATCACGATTTAACACAACGTCGTGCTTTGATACAAACATAACCGCATAAACAACACGCTTTGACATTAACACGACGCTTTAGCATAACCTCACGCTTTGACATAACCTCATGATTTGACATAACACCAGGCATTGACATAAACTCATGCTTTGACATAACACCAGGCTTTGACATAACCTCATGCTTTGACATAAACACCACGCTTCGACATTAACCTCATGCTTTGACATAAATACCACGCTTTGACATTAACCTCATGCTTTGACATAAACACCACGCTTTGACATTAACCTCATGCTTTGACATAAACACCACGCTTTGACATTAACCTCATGCTTTGACATAAATACCACGCTTTGACATTAACCTCATGCTTTGACATAAACACCACGCTTTGACATTAACCTCATGCTTTGACATGAACACGACGCTTTGGCATTAACACCACGATTTAACACAACCTGATGCTTTGATACAAACACCACGTTGGCATCACCTTATGCTTTGACATAACACCACGCTCTGACATAAGTCACGTATCGACATGAAATACCAGGTATTGACATGAATTCACGCTTTGACTTAAATACCACGCTTTAACATGAACACCACGCTATGACATAACCTCATGCTTTGATACAAACACCACGTTGGCATAACCTCACGCTTTGACACATAACCTCACGCTTTGAAATAACATCACGATTTAACACAACGTCTTGCTTTGATACAAACATGACCGCATAAACAACACGCTTTGACATTAACACGACGCTTTGACATAACCTCATGATTTGACATAACACCAGGCTATGACATAACCTCATGCTTTGACATAAACACCACGGTTTGACATTAACCTCATGCTTTGACATAAACACCACGCTTTGTTTGACATTAACCTCATGCTTTGACATAAACACGATGCTTTGGCACTAACACCACGCTTTGTTTGACATTAACCTCATGCTTTGACATAAACACGATGCTTTGGCATTAACACCACGCTTTGTTTGACATTAACCTCATGCTTTGACATAAACACCACGCTTTGACATTAACCTCATGCTTTGACATAAACACCACGCTTTGTTTGACAATAACCTCATGCTTTGACATAAACACGATGCTTTGGCATTAACATCACGATTTAACACAACGTCGTGCTTTGATACAAACAAAACCGCATAAACAACACGCTTTCACATTAACACGACGCTTTTACATAACCTCACGCTTTGACATTAACACGACGCTTTTACATAACCTCACGCTTTGACATAATCTCATGATTTGACATTACACCAGGCTTTGACATAACCTCATGCTTTGACATAACATTAGGCTTTGAAATAACCTCATGCTTTGACATTACACCACGCTCTGACTTATATCAGAGCGTGGTGTTCCACGTATCGATATGAAATACCAGGCTTTGACATAAATTTATATATATATATATTCTTTATTGTGCACAAAAAGGTTTACAATACAAATTTAAAAATTAAAGTTGTTCACAAAGGTGAGCTTATCTCTTTATAGAGATCTCTTCCAGCCAACCTGTAAAACGCTAATAACGCTTGTAATTTACGCTTTGACATGAACACCACGATTTTACATGAACACCACGCTATGACATAACCTCATGCTTTGAAATACCACCAGGCTTTGACATATCCTCATGCTTTGACATTACACCAGGCTTTGACACATAACCTTACGCTTTGACATAACATCTGGCTCCTGTAACACAGGTTGCCACCTAGCACAGGAGCCAGGGCTTTAAGTAAGTATGTTACACCTGTGTTTTGTGTCAATAAACAATTTTATTATTTAACACAACCTCGTGCTTTGATACAAACACCACGTTGGCATTACCTCATGGTTAAATATAAACACCACGCTTTGACATTAACACGACGCTTTTACATAACCTCACGCTTTAATATAACCTCATGATTTGACATAACATCAGGTTTTGACATAACCTCATATTTTGACATAAACACCAGACTTTTACATAAACTCCACGCTTTGAGACATAACCTCACGCTTTGACATAACATCAAGATTTAACACAACCTCATGCTTTAATACAAACACCACGTTGGCATAACCTCATGCTTTAACATAAACTCCATGCTTTGACATTAACCTCACGCTTTGACATGAAATCAAGATATCCCTCAGGCTTTGATACAAACACCACGTTGGCATAACCTCATGCTTTGACATAAACACCATGCTTTGACATTAACCTCATGCTTTGACATAAACACCACGCTTTGACATTAACACCACGATTTAACATAACCTCATGCTTTGATACAAACACCACGTTGGCATTACCTCATGCTTTGACATAACACCAGTCTTTGACATAACCTCATGCTTTGACATAGCACCATGCTCTGACTTATGTCAGAGCGTGGTGTTCCACGTATCGACAATAAATACCAGGCTTTGACATAAATTCACGCTTTGACATAAACACCACGCTTTTACATGAACACCACGCTATGACATAACCTCATGATTTGATATAACACCAGGCTTTGACACATAATCTCACGCTTTGATATAATATCACGATTTAACACAACCTCGTGCTTTGATACAAACACCACGTTGGCATTACCTCATGCTTAGACATAAACACCACGCTTTGACATTAACACGACGCTTTTACATAACCTCACGCTTTGACATAACCTCATGCTTTGACATAATACTAGGCTTTGACATAACCTCATGCTTTGACATAACACCAGGCTTTGAAATAACCTCATGCTTTGAGATAAACACCACGCTTTGACATTAACACGACGCTTTTACATAACCTCACGCTTTGACATAACCTCATGCTTTGACATAATACTAGGCTAGGACTTAGAAAAAGTAGGGAAAGACTTTACGAGCTATATGGCCTTAAGCCTTGTATTAACACTGAAACGTTTAATAGGTATGTTGCTACTTACTCAAGAATTTTTAAAAATACTTGCAAGGCAGCTAAGGCCTTGTACATTAACAATAAGGTTAAATTTGCAGAAAATAAAATCTAGACGGATTGGAAAATTATAAATAATGAAACGAATAGGAATAAAAGAAATAATACTGATTACACGCTTGAGACCACACACGGACTTATTACAGATAACAAAAAAGTTGCGCAAGAATTTGTAAATTTCTTAACCAACATCCCAATTAAAACTACTGAAACCTTAAATTCTTCGCCCTCGCTTGCTTTCGGATTATTAAACACGAACGTTTCAGCCTGCCCGAATGTATTTAACTTTTCACATATAAACCCCATAACAGTAAAAAAAGCTTTTAAGCAAATCAAGATCAAGCCGACTGAAGATCTGTGGGGAATGTCCATCAAAGCTTGTACCTCCATTATTCAGACTATAGCGCCGTACTTGGCTTTGATTTTCAATTTGTGTGTGGATCAAGGAGTCTTTCCGGATCTAATGAAATATAGTAAGGTTATACCTCTTTTTAAATCCGGGGACAGTAAAGACACAAATAATTATAGATCAGTATCCGTGTTGCCGGTTTTCAGCAAGGTTTTTGAGAAGATAATGCTAAATCAAATGCTCATTCATTTTAATACGAATAACATTTTGCATGATAAACAATATGGTTTCACCAGAGGACGTTGTACAACTGACGCTGGTGTCACCCTATTAAAACACATCTTTAATGCGTGGGAAGATTCGCGGGATGCCATAGGTATCTTCTGCGACCTGTCGAAGGCGTTTGATTGCGTTAATCATGAAACATTACTTCTGAAACTTGAGCATTACGGGCTAGGTCAATCAGCGTTAAGTTTGATTAAATCTTATTTGAATGATAGACAGCAATTAGTTCAAATAAACGGTGTGAACTCGTCCGGGTTAAACGTGAAAATGGGGGTACCCCAGGGCTCAATTTTAGGTCCTTTCTTATTTTTAGTATACATCAACGATTTACCTCGTTTATTGGAAAACAAACTAAACATGGTGTTATTTGCTGATGACACATCTTTAATTTTTAAAATAAATAGACGTGCTTGTCAGGTTGACGACGTAAATAACGCGCTACGGCAGGTTCAGGATTGGTTCACTGCCAATAATTTAGTTTTAAATGGTAAAAAAACCAAGTGCGTAAAATTTTCATTGCCGAATGTCAAAAGTACTGATTGTGACATTATGTTAAACAAGGAGAAGCTAGAATTCGTCGATAAAACGGTTTTCCTGGGAATCACGCTGGACTCAGGGTTGCAGTGGGGTCCTCATTTGGTGTCCCTTGCGGGGCGGCTGAGTTCGGCGGCTTATGCTGTTGGGAAGATTCGTCGGTTGACGGATGTGGATACCGCGAGACTGGTATATTTTAGTTATTTTCATAGTATAATGTCTTACGGTATCTTACTAAGGGGAAGGGCTGCAGACATTGAGTCAATTTTTATTCTGCAAAAACGAACCATCAGGGGGGTGACCATAAGCTCTTAGAGCGGTATCAATTTGAGCTCAAATAAGGGACAGATGTATATGACTTGTATACATCTGTCACTTACTCGATATCAAATTGATACCGCTCTAAGAGCTTATGGTCACCCCCCAGATCAATATATAATCTTCGCCGGCGCGATTCCCTAAGGGAACTGTTTAAGGACATTAACATCATGACGGTTCCTTGTCAATATATTTATGAAAACATCATGTACGTGAGAAAGAATTTACATCTTTTTAGTAAAAACGGCGACAGACATAATTACGTTACTAGAAATAGGGACCAATTAGTTCAACCAGGTTTCAGACTGGCAAAAGTAGCCTCTTCTTTCATGGGGTACTGTACAAAATGTTACAATAAAATTCCACCCCACATTCTTGAAATGAATGAGACGAAATTTAAAACTTGTATAAAACGCACACTATGCAGGCTGGCATATTATAAGTTGGGGGATTACTTCACTGATAAAAATGCTTGGCTAAATGCTATTCCTGCTCCACATCCACTAGGGCGCAAAACCAAGTGATATGCAGAACATTATTGTTTTGCAGTGTTCTTGGAACTGCTGAAGACTGAATGAATATATTTGTATTGTATAAACTCAATTTCCTTACTATTGTATAACTGCAAAGCACGTGTGTGAGTACTATGTACCCAACTGTAAATCTACCATTTACTGTACCTGTGTGTCGTTCGTTGACTTGTGTGTGCCCTGGCAGTTGAGTGTGTCATGCTCTCTCAAATGTCTCTCTGAGGGTGGCGCGTGTGTTGGATCATCCGGTTCCCTTCATGATGTTTGAGCTGGGTGGTGTCAATTCATGCGTCATGTTCGTGAACGGACGCCGTCAGCTGGGATTGGTCATAACTTAACTGCTTCAGATGTTAATGCTTTTTTTTTCTAGCTTCTATTATATAACTGCACAGTGCATGTGTGAGTATTTTTATTACTTTATGCCTGTACGTAGTATAGTGTGTAGTGCTATTCTGGGTGCATTGTCCTCACATATATGAATTTATTAATGAATGTACTTATATGTAACACTAAATATTGAAAACAAAACTTTTTTTTTAAAAAGAGTAAGTATGGAGTTTCTTGTGCATTCTTCTCCATAACAAGCTACTTTCCGAATGCACGGTAGAATCAACTTTTATAACTTGTAAATTTTAATGTACCTAACGTTCAAAAGTGCCGCTTGGTGGCCTACTTGAAATAAAATATCTTTGTCTTTGTCTTTGACATAACCTCATGCTTTGACATAACACCAGGCTTTGAAATAACCTCATGCTTTGAGATTAACACCAGGCTTTTACATAAACACCACGCTATGACATTAGCTTACGCTTTGGCATAATCTTACGCTTTGACATAACCTCACGCTTTGACATAAACACCACGCTTTTATATAAACACCACGCTTAGACATAACACCACGATTGATATAAATACCAAGAGTTGACATAAACATTATCCTTTGACATAACTACACGCATTGATACATACTCCATGCTTTGATATAAACTCACGCTTTGACATAACCTCATGCTATGACGTAACCCAAGTCTTTGACATAACCTCATGCTTTGACATAACACCACGCTCTGACATAACCACGTATCGACATAACCCCACGCTTCGACATAAAGACCACGTTTTGATATATACACCACGATTTGACATAAAGACCAGGCTTTGACATAAACTCACGCTTTGACATAAACACCACGCTTTTACATAAACACCACGCTATGACATAATACCACGCATTAGCATAACCTCACGCCTTGACATTAGCTAACGCTATGACATAAACACCACGCTTTGACATAACCTCATGCATTAACATAACACCAGGCTTTGACATAACAGACATAACCTCATGCTTTGACATTAGCTCACGCTTTGACATAATCTCATGCATTAACCTAACACCAGGCTTTGACATAACCTCATGCTTTGACATAAACACCACGCTTTTATATAACCACCACGCTTAGACATAGCCAAACGCTTCGACATGACACCACGCTTTAATATAACACAACGCTTTGACATGGGTGTGTTACGTTTATATTACGAACAAATTTCATTTAATATACTTTTTTAGTAATTGTAATGATCAAATTACAATATAATTAATTATTTATATAATTTCATTTTACTTAATTTTAACTGACTTCAAAAAAAGATGGAGAGGAGTGATTAATCAAAGACACTGGACCGATTTATAAAATTCTTCTTTGTTTGAAAGGGTATACTTCCGTGGTGGTCCCATGTTTATCAGGTCAGAAGATGATGATGGGATCCTGGAGAAATCGACGGAACTCCTCAAATATTATAGGAATACGTATAGCGATTTTGGTATTTGCATCAACAATGCAAGCACTTGCACTCAGAAAGTATCATTTGGTGAAGTGGAACTGATGAAGAGGACCACAGAGGGTCACTGGAACTCCTTAGTGATAAGTATGTCACGGGTATAAAGTATTTCGAATAGTTAACCGACTACACATCACACACATCATCATCCTATTAATGTTCCCACTGCTAGGACACAGGCCTTCTCTCTGTGAGAGGGAAACCGACTATGATGAAGCAAATACGTATAAATAATTGGTACTTGACTTATAAAAATAGTACCATGGAATCTTATGATGAAGCCAGAAGGTAGGCACTGGAACTCCGAAATAAAACAATTTGTTCGTATCGTGTTTGGGCTTATTGGAATCGTTGTGAGATGACCTGTCTCAAGAAATGAATGGTAATTTGAGGTACCTACCAAAACTAAAAAGACAAAAATTTTTTTTTTTTTTTTTTTCGTAAAAATATTAAACCGACTTCCAAAGCCGAACACTACAAAGCGAAAAATAACCTTCCTTTCCTATTTTTTTCTAAAATGAAAAACAATAAGTATCAAATACAAGTTTTTATATGGCTTAATGAACATTTTCTATAATGCACATTTAAATTAGTATAATATTCAGTTACTATAATATTCAAAATCTATATGTAAGGTTTAATATAATTTAAAACCTGTTCTCAAGTAGTCTTTTGGCTACTCTCCCTAGAATGTATATAAAACCGGAGGCGCAAAGGGAGAGTAAACCCCGCCTGCGGTGTGGGTGCCATGGGTGCCTATCCTTTGTTACATAAGGGCGAAGGGGTTGCGCTTCCCGCAGCGCCGGAGACGATGCAGAAGCAGCTATAGTGTTTGAGTTTAGGTTACAATAATTTTTTTTTCTCAAGAACGGTGCGTTACCTTAGTAAACTAATTAATATGAAAATTACGTCAAATGAACATTATATGTAAAGAGCATTATACAAACCAAAATTAATGAAATGAACGTTATACTAAATTTTATTATAACAAATGAAGGCTATATGAAATATAACATTAGTTGTCATGAAATTAGATTATTTGTTTTTTTATTGAAATAACGTTCACATGATATAATTTTCATAATGCTCTATTAGAAAATTATATAATTTTCATAATGCTCTATTAGAAAATTATGTCATGTGAACATTATTTGCAGTGATATTATACCATCTATTATTATGCCATTCGTTACACAACCCTGTGACATAACCTTACGCTTTGACATAAGACCGCACTTTTATATATAGACGAAGGTTTGACATAACACCGCGTTTTTATATAAAGACCACGCTTTGACATAACACCACGCTTTGACATAACACCACGCTTTGACATAACACCACTCTTTGATATAACCACACACTTTGGCATAAAACTACACCTTGGCATAACACCACGTTTTGACACAACCTCACGCTTTGACATAAACACTACGTTTTGAATCACACCTGGCCGAAAAAGCACTGGCAGGCAGCTTATTTAGCAAATAGTGCCCGTCGCTTAAATATATTTTAGTATGTCGCCTGCCAGTACGTATTCGGTCGAAAGGATCCTTCCAAAACACTTGAAACAATAAACAGTTAGAACACCGCTCAAAAACTTTTAAAAATAGAATACTCAAAATCGCTGCATTATAGCATCTATCAAAATTAATTTCACCTTTAAACGCACACCTCATCTCTGAGCTAAGGATTATATTTAGAACTTCAAAATAAACGTTTGCAACATCGGTATTTTAATCGGTCCGTTTTAAAACCGGTCAAGTGCGAGTTTACCGTTTTTTATTTTTATGCGGTTGATGCAATCAGACTTTTTGGCGCCTGTCCGTGTAAGGCATTTATTTCGAAGATCAGAATTGATGGAGATCAAAAAAGGAAGAAACAAAAACAAGAACACCGACTTCCGAAAGTGAAGTAATTTTTCACTTTGTAGTGTTTTTATTTGGAAGTCGGTTGTCTTTTTTTGTAAAAAGTTATTATTACGCCAAGCAAGCAACGAAGGTCACAAGTATTATTCGAATTGAACCTGTAGTATTAATGTTTTTCGTAAAGGAGTTGTATAACTTTGGTGTACAATAATGTATATTCTATTCTATCCTTGACTTTAAGATGGTAACGCATCTACTATGCCGCTGGTATTGCAGATGTCCGAGGCGGTGACCCACGAAAAAGTATAAAAATGTGCTAACCAAAATTATTCATCTGTTTACCTACAAGCCGTGTACGCCGCAATGGAAATCATTATCGACAAAAAAAAACTACCGACTTCCAAATAAAAAACTACAAAGTGAAAAATAACTTTATTTTTGGAAGTCTGTGCCTTTCTTAGGTACCAATTTTTTGCGTTATTATTGTAGTTTTTTATTTGGAAGTCGATAGTATTTTTTTGCA
This sequence comes from Orthosia incerta, assembly GCA_948252205.1. Lineage (NCBI taxonomy): Eukaryota > Metazoa > Arthropoda > Insecta > Lepidoptera > Noctuidae > Orthosia > Orthosia incerta. The sequence continues at coordinate 26,418,534 of OX411758.1, forward strand.
AAAAAGTTTTTTAATTTTCACTTTTTAGTTGTACCTACTTAATAGGCAAGTTGTTTAGTACTATAGTACCCAAATATCATGAAACTTGAACATAACCGGTGAAATGAGAGATCTGCGTACCCCTTAAGAGCGTACTGGCCTGATGTTATGTGATGAAGTGGTACCAATTTCAAAACATCTTCTTTCAAACAAAAAAATAATTTTCAAAATCTGTCCACAATTGACGGAGAAATCGGAAAACATACACAAAAAAAATAACGTGCATAATGTAGAACATAGAACCTCCTCCTTTTTGCTAAGTCGGTTAAAAATGACGGCATTTATGAACTTCCATACAAACTGTTCCCTTTAGGGGATGAATTTTCTGAAATCCTTCCGTTGTGCATAGCTTTACAAATAAGCAACCAACTCGCATGCATTTTATGCTTCATAGCCCAGCGATTTTTATAAAGTATCTTGGTAAATAGGTTAATCATGAATATTGATGATAAAGAAGAACATATGTCAATGCGAACAACAAACCTTTCAAAACAATCTTGATAGGTACCTAATAGCGAGTTGACCTAGAGTGACCTTTCGATAGAAACTAACAGTCAGGTTATGGCAGCGGGGCTAATCATAAATCGCTGATGACCTGAAGGTTAAGCTAGGGTTTGCTGCACTACTCCTACGATCTACTTTCACTAGATGTTAGGAATATACGGGACTAAGTTTGATGCAGAAACGTTCTCAAGACGCCTAAAATTACTAGACGTATTCCACATTGGGCACCCGTTTTAACGGCACCTGAGGTATTCAACATTCGGCACCTATCAATATTTTTCGCAGGTGCTGTAAGTGGAATGATTTATATATACATATACTTATATATTATATAATATTATTATCTATACTAATCTATACTTCTATACTATATATATTATTATTATTATTATTATTAATATTATAAAGCTAAAGAGTTTGTTTGTTTGTTTGAACGCGCTAACAACTACTGGTTGGAATTGAAAAATTATTTTTGTGTTGGATAGTCCATTTATCGAGGATGGTTATAGGCTATATAACATCACGCTACAACCAATAGGAGCGGCGCATAAATGAAAAATGTTGCAAAAACGGGTAAAATTATTCCTTTTTGGAGCTTCCGTTGGGTGCGCTTTGTAAGCGGTTAAAGTTACGCAACATTCATGTAAGTGGAGTAGGTAGGGTAGGGTAGGTAGGTAGCCAGTTGACGGGAGTGAAGCCGCGTGGGACAGCTGGTTATTTAATATTTTATTCCACATTTGGCACCTACGGATAAGTAGGTACAACAGCTAAGTATTTGACGTATCCCACATACGTCAAATACTAAGCTACGGACGTAAACTTTTGCTTTGAATGAATTTGAAGGCTTTTTTAAGTTGATTCTCAAAAAATAACATTTGTTTATTTATGGCACCTAAACGTACAGAGACAGACTTAATGCCTTAGGCATTTTCTACCAGTCGACTTTACCCAGTATATAGACTATACCCAATAGTTTCAGATACTTACAGTTGTTTGTGTTTCTTATAAACTGTATGTGTAAATTACTGTATGCTCACATCACATCACATCACATCATCAGCCTTTTAATGTTCCCACTGCTGGGACACAGGCCTCCTCGCTGTGAGAGGGAATGGGCCGTAATCCACCACGCGGGCCCAGTGCGGGTTGGTGGATGTCACATGTCTTCGAATTTTTGGTTCTAGGACATGCCGGTTTCCTCACGATGTTTTCCTTCACCGTTTTGAGAGCAGTGGTGATGAAATAATATATGCATGCTCAGTCCAAGAAATATTATTTTTACCGTTTTATCTTTTCGAATATTCAGAGAAATTTCTCCTATTCACTTTGTTGAAGCTTGTCTTGTGAAGGTTCGGTGTCTTTTACCTGTGTGAAAATCGCTGACAAAAACAAGTTCTACAGAAACATACCTACGAAAAATATATATCTACAAAATAAGATCAGACCAAAGCTCTACATGATGTGTGTTTGTGACGTCTTCACGATCTTTTTAAACAACTTTTTTGACTAAGCGTTGGGGTAGACGTGTTCTTGAGTGGAGACCGTGAATATGCAAACGCAAGGCTAGGTGGAGTGATGATCTTTGCAGAGTGACTATAGTGGCAAACTAGCAGCATAGACTAATCGTCTTATATATATATATTTTTATAGATTAGCAGCTGGATAAGAGTTATTGTGAATCGCGGTAAATGACTTTCGGCTGGAGAGGCTTAGATCCAAGAGTGGTTGCTTATGATGATAATAAAAACTTTTTAAATTTTTTAAGCGTGCGGGTCAGCCTCAAATATCCCCACGTATATTTTCAATTCAGCCCGGTCTAACTGTTCCTTTCTATTCGCGCTGTTAATATCAGATTTATCTGACGCTTTTATGATCCTGACATAAACGTGCCGAGAATAATATTGTTACTTACACTATCTGTAAGCACATATCTTGTGCTTAACATGAGTTTAAACGGTAAATGTTTGAACTGCAGCCGAATGATGTCCCATAAGTTCAGCGAGCTGGTCTTTTCTTCAGTAAAAGCCATTGTCATTCAACGTGGCAATGCTGCCAGTGATTTGGACACAGTGCAGCGATGCGGACGAGTTTTTTTTTATGCCTGACAAGTTCTCCCCTTTCCTAGTTTAAGTTCCCCCCTTTAACGGTATCAATTTGAGATCGAATAAGGGACAGATGTATCTGACGTGTATACATCTGTCACTTACTTGATCTCAAATTGAGCTTATGGTCACCCCCCTGGTTTTGGTCAGCCAGCTCGCGTTTATTGTATACTCCGACTGCACAGCATGACTTTTTTCTTGCTTACGTCTTTTAAGTTCGCTTCTCAAGCAGTCGTGTTTTTTGAATATTTTCTTATTGCATTAGATTAACTACTGCACCGCCATTGTAGCCTACTTCATGGCGGCTAAGCAGTTTGGTGAGAACTAGTATATACCTACGTATCAGCGGTCAGTAAGTTCTGCTATTTACCTGACTGCCGACTGCTGACTGCTTCTGGTTGACAAAGCGTTGGGGTAGACGTGTTCTTGAGTGGAGACCGTGAATACCAGCTCGCGATTATGTATCCTCCGACTGCAAACCATGATTTTATTCTTGTTTATGTATTTTTAGTTCGCTTCATAAGCAGTCGGGTTTTTTATTTTTTGAATTAACTTTTTTTGTGCTGGTATGTGTGATTAATCGGGCAATGTAATAAATACTGATTTAAACTTCTATGTTTGTCTGGTCATTATGCTACGTAACAGTTGGGCAATTCGATAATTATGCTCAATGAATTTAGTCCAACAGCGAGCGAAACGAGCTCGGGAGATTAGGGCACCCCGACACGGATTGGTTGAGTTCAAGTGGCTCCTTCATATTGCCCCGCACAGCAGGGCTCCGTCTACTTAGTTGCTTAAATGGTAATCGTACTTACCAATTCTATATTAAAATCAATGTCAACATTAAAATAATTTATTGGGCATAATGCAGAAAGCCCGGTCAATTTAATAAATTCAATAGTTTTTAGCATATCGCCTACTCATATTGGGCATTTTCAAATTTTCTGGGCATTATGAATAATGTCCTATAAATTACTTGGTCCATAACATATAAACTATGTGATTTATTAGTATGTATAACTGCAAATGCTGGCTGATGTCACGAGAGCTCGATGAGCACTCGGTTCCCGTGGCGCGTTTTAGTTTCTTATACTTAATTTAATTAAATTGACTTTATTAACAATTGCGTGTGTTGTTCTATTTTATTTGTGCAGACCTTGTTATTAAGAATATATTTGAGTAGTCTTAAAATAACTTATATTAGTAATAAATATATTGTTATGAATAAGCCTATTAATATTGACCTTTTCAGTAAACCATCATGACTAATACCTAAAATGTCGTCACGCCATCGTAATTGTTGTTGACTCAGAACACTCATAATTATTCATTAAAATTAATTAATACTATCGTGTTTTTCTCGTTACTAGTTAAGAGTATTTGCTTTACTTATTTTAAGAATTTATTGAGAAATATTGTTCTGTTTAATTAAAAACCAGCACGTGCAAAAGCAGGTACAGTCAGATAAATTCAATTGTGTTGCTTTTAATTTCTACTAATAGAATTCGCTTTTTCTTTGAGAAGAAGCGAATAGGTATTTAACATTATAGACTTCTACAGTTTTTATTTGATACTAGCTGTGCCTGCGGCTTCGCTTCTGTCATCTGTCTGCCAAACCTACCCTACTTACCTTCCCGCTTATCCTACTTACCTACCTACCATTTTTGTTTCTATAGTCTTTTTCGCGGCGAATCAGAAAATGACTTCAAATGCACAACGCCATCTATCGAATATCGAGTTCAACTGTCCGAGTACCTATCTGAATTGCGTGTGCTGTGATAATTTTACTTCTTGAACACTTTAAATTCATCTATCTTTTGATAGAGTGAACCGATTGCGATGAAACATAAACTAAGTAATTCTTCAAGTTACGCACAATGTTATGTATAAAAGTTATTTACATTGGTTTCGTACATTTCACGTGATGCGTGCACAAATAAACAGATAAACAGACAAAAATTCCAAAAATGCCGGAAATAGGTTCTATCCTTTAACACCCTGGCTATTTATTTTGGAAATATTTTCGATGTACAAAAATTACTTTTCTACAGATTTATTATATGTATTGATTGATGAAGATTATAGGATCCTATTTTCTCCTTGTTCTATACCAAATTGTTTATTTGACCAGCATTATTCGTTGCCTTTGCCAACTAGCGAATATTCGTCAACCAGAAGTGAAAACACGAATTCTTGCAATTTAAAATGTTCAATATGTAGTCCCAATTACGTCTCGGCAACAATCAATGTCAAAAGCTTGATATGTTTAGGGAACTGAGAGGTGTTTTTAGTTACTGGACTGTGGAGGCCAGATAGATAATCGCTCAATGTAAAAAAAACTTTTTTGCAAAAAAATACTACCGACTTCCAAATAAAAAACTTCAAAGTGAAAAATAACTTTATTTTTGGAAGTCGGTTTCTTTCATCTTTCGTAGGTACCAATTTTTATGCTATATAGACACCGACTTCCAAAAATAAAGTTATTTTTCACTTTGTAGTTTTTTATTTGGAAGTCGGTAGTATTTTTTGCAAAAAAGTTTTTTTATTTTACCCTTTTTATTTGTACCTACTAAATATTATAGGCAAGTTGTATACTAAGTAAGTACCTATAACGCCAGAATAGATTACCCGAATAACATGAAACTTGAACATATTCGGTGAAATGAGTGATCTGCGTACCCCTTTCGAGCGTACTGGCGTGATGTTATGTTATGAAATGGTATAAACAATAAACAGACATGCGATTGCAGCAGTCGCGAGAGATTTTCCGTTATTTATTGAAGATTTCTGTTGTATATCTCCGAAGTTCTTAATCAGATCAACACCAAATTAAAATGGGACCAATTTCGAAATATGCTCTTTCAATCAAAAAAAGAATTTTCAAAATCGGTCCACAATTGACGGAGATATCGGTGAACATACACAAAAAAAAAACATACATAATGTCGAACATAGAACCGCCTCCTTTTTGGTAAGTCGGTTAAAAATGCTGAGAGGTGATTTTAACAGATGAAGATTACAATGCGAATCTATTACGCCTTTGTCGCAGGCACGGTAATGATATCTATACAGTGTTGTGACTGGGCCCTGTCTTTTAAATACTTTCCTGCAGTCGCGCGGTATACAATCACACCGATCGTTCGCCACTGCGGCGTGTTTGCGACTGTAAAATGAACCCGAGGCGCGTAGGTATTTGGTGTTCCAACCGTTTGTATGAAGATAGAATACTGTATAGATATCATTTCCGTGTCGCAGGTCTTTTTGAAACTCGCTATCTCATATTATTGCAGGTGACTGTACCTACATTAGACGTCATCATCATCGGCATCCGTTCGAAGTTCAAACGGTAACAAGATGATTCACATCACAATCATGCTTATAATATTGTTTGGAATGGAATTCCTAAAACTATGAATAGGTTTGATTATTTCTTGTATTAATAACTCTGGCTATTTTCATCGTTATGTGGTTCTATGAATCTAGAGCAGTAGGTTTGTTTTCCTTCCTTCCTGAATCACAAATTGATCGAAAAACAATATATCACGGGCATTTAAGGGTACACTAGTCGACGGCACGAACTATTTTGTGCGCGGGGTTAAAATGCATTTTATATCAAACGACAACACGTGCGGAAGAGATAGATGCTGTGATGAGCAGTAGGAAGCTAGTTCACGTACGAATACACACTTTTGAAAATTTGTAGCGCAATGGATAATGATTTAGGACGAAACCGAGCGCGCGAAATTTTATAAACAGACCTTTGGCAGTCTAGATATCATGAAAAAAAGACTAAATCTATCTGTTCAAAATAAAATTATTTACATTGTTGAACCACTAATCTATATTTTTATGGTGGCCGTTTTGCAATTTTCCGTCTTCTTATGGTATTTCTTTGTGCCCAAAAATGCGTTAAAATTTGTGTCGAAATGTGGAACCATCGACGCTCATAACTTTCAAATGTTTTCTTTTTTACTTTTCTGCTTCCATACAGGGCTAGATAATGATGAGACAAATTGATATCATTTTTTATTTTGAACGTACACCGCCAAACAGTGGAATAATCCCTAGACTACGTTTGTATGGAAGAATTTTCGACTAGTGTAAACTTAATGCGATGATTTCGATTATTTATTTACCTATTTCACTCGCCGTCTCGGCCAATGCCCGTGATATATTGTATTTCAATTATGAAACACGAAAGTTTTAAAGTTAATATTGCACAAATTAATCGTGCTTATTTAGTCTATTTTAACCTCATCTCTATCAATTAATATGCATAACGATGTGCTCAAAATTTCGATCACAACCGAAATTCATTGGCTGCATCAAAGATATTTTGATGCGAAGTGCATTTAGACATATACCAACTGCCGTAACTCCACTCATTTTGTTAAACGATTTTGAACTCTATCTCAAAGAGAAATGAGTGTCATCAAAGTATTTGTTTTGTACTGTGTGAGTCAGTGCACACAAAGTGGGTAAGGTGTGATGCATCAAGATTTGGGACTTTCATAATCTGTTTACAATGTATTAACTGCCTTGTGCTAATCCTGGAATTTAAAGCATTTTGTCGACATATTTACTGCGCCAACATTGTGTTTACTTAGCTTCTGAAATTATTAAGAGCTTACGTATACATCGTGAGCATATGTAAGGGATTTCCAGTCACAATATTGTATTTATTTATTTGCATTAGAGAAGTATCTAATAGTCGCTAAGTAATGGTGCAAGCCACTGGGAAAATAATGATTTATAACAAAATGATGTATTCTGAAAGCTGTAACCACTGCAGTCTATTTAGTTTTCGATGTAGAATTAGGGTTGAAAATCAAGGGTTTTCGCATCAATCAATCACGCTTTAACAGGATATGATTTGTTGACATAGGAAAGTTTCATAATTTCCTCTGGTAAATTATGGATATAATAAGGATATAATCAAACTGGTTCATTTATATTATATTCATAATTAAAGAAATGCTGCATATTTTTTTCTTCTCGTTTTGTTTAAGAAATTGACTCGCACACTGTTCCTTTGTTGTTGAATAAGGTAATTCACCTATGTTTGCAATATTTTTAAGTATGTGAGAACCATGTTCCTATTTAATCAAATTAATGAACTTACCTGTTAGTGCTTGTAATACTTTATACCTATACGTAGTGATAGTCTGGGTGCATCATCCTCACGTATATAAATTAATGTATGTATACAGGGTGTTTGGAAGGGAGCTGTACATACGCCTAGGGTAGAAACTAGGGATAGTCTGCTACCTACCCCCGCCCATTATATTGACCTTGGCCTCAAGGTTTTTTTTTAATTTATTTTTATTTTTTATTTGACTTTTTTGTGATTTTTTGACTAAAACTACCTGTAGCTCAAAATCTATCCATGGGACCGGTCGGCTAATGGTCTTGTTTTAATCGTTAGAGTCTTAGGGTCCTGCAAAAAATTATTTTACACCAGAAAATTGTGGAGAAGAAAAGTTATGGGGCCTGAAGTACCATAGTAAGGTAAAGAAATAATTTTAAGGGCAACTTTCTATGGGGTTTAAAAAAAAACTAACAGGGTTGGAGTTCTTCTGATTTTTTTAAAACATCCTCAGTCCATGCCCTTTCTAACGATATGCTAAAAGTGTAATTATCACTTTTAGTTTTAAAGTTATTAATTAATTTCTTTCGTACTTCAGGCCCCATAACTTTTCTTCTCCACAATTTTCTGGTGTAAAATAATTCTTTGCAGGACCCTAAGACTCTAACGATTAAAACAAGACCATTAGCCGACCGGTCCCATGGATAGATTTTGAGCTACAGGTAGTTTTAGTCAAAAAATCATAAAAAAGTCAAATAAAAAATAATAATAAATTAAAAAAAAACCTTGAGGCCAAGGTCAATATAATGGGCGGGGGTAGGTAGCAGACTATCCCTAGTTTCTACCCTAGGCGTATGTACAGCTCCCTTCCAAACACCCTGTATAAATGTTGTAAAACATTTTTTTTAAAGAGTAAGTGTGGAGTTTCTTGTGCGTTCTTCTCCATAACAAGCGTCTTTTGCGAATGGACGGTAGAATCAAATATTATTACTTTTTAACCGACTTCAAAAAAAGGAGAAGGTTCTCAATTCATCGGAATCTTTTATTGTTTTTCACGTTTGTTACCCGATTACTCAAAGACTCCTGGACCGATTTCAAAAATTCTTACTCTCAAAACGAAAAGCAATAGGTACCAAAGACACCGACTTCGAAAAAGAAAGTTATTTATCGCTTTGTTGTGTTTTGTTTTCGAAGTCGGTTTTGTTTTTTTGTAAAAAAGTTTTTTTTTAAGTTTAAATTGTTGACGTTCAAAAGTGCCACTTAATGGCCTAGTTGAAAACTGACTATGACTTTAAAAGCTACTTCATCATAGTTTGGCCCAGAACACGGTAGTCCATTTTAGGATCGAAGTATTGTGGATTTTGCGAAAAAAACCGAATGCACTACAGAATGACAGCACCAGGAACACATAAAACATCAAGGTCATAGCTAGAACGCCCACATTTTTGTCAGTTGATGTCATAATATATCAGCGGACCTTGGCTTCACCTTGACTTACTTTATTAGCACGGCTACTTAGATCTTTAGATTATATGCACCGCGGAATAGGTAGACTTGTTTATAAGACTACATTGTGAGTAAATGTTGCAGGGTTTATGGTGAAGTGAGGATTTTAGGTAAATTTCTAGGATATTAGGTAGGTAAGCTCTTATGATTTACGCTTATTTTAAAGAGGTTTACTGATGCTCACTTCTAAATACTTCTGCGGCGCAACCTACGTCTAGGCTTTCTTGACGCCAAATATTGTTTTTCTGCTGTTCCAGATTATGTAGATTGAATTAAACTTCAAGCGATCTAAATTCAATTCAGATAAGGACCTTAAATCATCATTCATGGGGCCCATTGCCACTTAAATTTTGTAACAAGTTTATCTTATCTCGTTGTGCAAAATGTTTCTTTGTTGTAACTTGTCTGTGTGTGTCAATAAATTAATTATTAAAATTATTATTTGAATGACTGACACTGCTGGACACAGATCTCCAAACATCGTCATCAATATCTTCTTGCATTGAGCCGTTTCACCTTATTCTCAGTGACATAATTGTACGCCATGTCTGCTTTTAAACTTATAATCCAAATATTTATGATACGTGTCCGCGAATTAGCTTGTTCTATTTATGAGACGTCACAGTTTACCCAGGCTTCTTTTTTAATCGACTTAAAAAAGGTTCTCAATTCGACTATATTATTTTTAATGTGTGTGTGTGTTGTATGTACTTACTACGTGAACTGATTTTGATGATTCCGATTTAAACTTAATCGAGATCTGATAAAGAACTTTGGCGATATATAACAGAACTCTTCAATGAATGACGGCAAATCAATCGGGAATGTTGCAATCGCATGTCTGTTTATTGTTTAGGTACACTATTAACATAACATCACGCCGGTACTCTCTAAAGGGGTACGCAGATGTGTACAGTTCACCTTGGTACACCTTTTTTTTTTTTTTTTTTGGGTTGGAAATCATCCAATGACTTCTCCCGCTCTGGGTGAAGCGGAAGGGCGTGTCAGACTTTTACTGACTAAAACCCACCCGTGTTCCTTCAGTTGCTTGAGCCAGGGCCGCGGTAACTCTTTTTCAAATTTATCCGCGACCCAGACAGGCATCGGCCCTATCGGACCCCGTCAATTTTTGCTGACATCTCTTTGAGGCGCGCGTGGAACATTACGCGCCGTCGACTCGGGCCTGGTCCTTATCGGACAGCGAGCTACCCATTACTGGCCGTCCGCAAGCCCGCGCCTACGGTGGCCGGGAATCGGCTTGCGACTCCCGACGCCCAGGGCGTCTCCTGCGGTGGCTAGGGGCGTGAGGGCGTCTCCGTTGCGTCTTCCTCACGCGTTCCGCCTCCTCCTTCGCGAGCATTACTGCTTCGCAGAAGGAGGTGACAGCTTCCCATGCCCTCTCGCTCCGTAGCATGGCCTGAACCAGGGCCGGACGCGAGAGGTCGCCACCGCTGCACCTTGGTACACCTAGAATGACCATTTGTGTTCAAGTTTCATGTTACTCGGATAATCTATTCTGGCCTATTGGTAACTGTGGGCATTATAGATTGTTGAATTTCGGAAGTCGGTGTCTAAAAACGAAAAGACAAAAACGAGAACATCAACTTCCGAAAATTAAGTTATTTTTCACTTTGTAGTGTTTTTATTTAGAAGTCGGTTGTATTACTTTTTAAAAAGGTTTTATTATCCCATTGAGATTTATTCAAAAAACCGGCCAAGTGCGAGTCGGACTTGCGCACGAAAGGTTCTGTACCATTATCGCAAAAAACGGCAAAAAAATAAATTTTGATAAATTTTATTTTAATTTAATAATAATTACTTTTTGAAGTGAATTTACAACTAAAAATATTCCGTGAATATTTCAAGTGTCTACCTGTTGCCGTTATTAATATCGAGCAAAAAACGGAAAAAAAATCACGTTTGTTGTATGGGAGCCCCCCTTGAATATGTATTTTCTTCTGTTTTTAGTATTTGTTGTTATAGCGGCAACAGACCAAATACATCATCTCTGAAAATTTCAACTGTCTAGCTATCACGGTTCACGAGATACAGCCTGGTGACAGACGGGCAGACAGACGGACAGACAGACAGACAGACAGACGGATCGCGGAGTCTTAGTAATAGGTTCCCGTTTTTACCCTTTGGGTACGGAACCCTAAAACCTGTTCGAGCATCTAGAAGCCGAAGAACGATAACAATTCTAGCCATCCAAGGCATATTCTCAAACTCGACTCCACAACTCCACATTGAGTCATCAAATTGACAGTTAGCTTGTTATATATTGATAGGCGATTGAGTCGAATGGAGGTCCTTCAAACATGGACCAGACTCCTTACTTGGAACATGGACCAGACTCTTCAGCTTCAACGGCCATCGGACGTCTGACAGACATAATATAGGATAGGACAGATAGACCCTCTTTGCCGCACTTAGACTCCCATTTGGTCCATTGTGGTCTCTGTGAGTGGGAATGGGCCATAAGCCACCACGCGGGCACAGTGCGGGTTGGTAGACGTCACGTCTTCGAATTTTTGGTTCTAAGACATGCTGGTTTCCTCACGGTGTTTTCCTTTGAGAGCAGTGGTGATGAAATAATTTGGACAAAGTAAAGCGCCTGCCTCCCAAGACCTACAACTTGTAAGTCACGGCGGTTACCACTGGGCCACCACTGCTCTGTTTGACAGACATAAAGCATGGAGATACACAGTCCCACGGTGGAATGCTATGGTCAGAATTTTTCCGTCTATTCGCGAATTTTCAATGCCAAAGCATAAACATATTACCGTTAATTGCAAGTTAAATGAAGTCTATGATGAATCTCTTAGCGAAATAAGCTGAGATCAGCTCGTCAGACAGATCATTAACGTTTTAGTACTAATCGCGTTAATTCCACTGTTTGGATTGAAATTCCTATTGTATCTTCATTGCTGCAGACAGTGTTAATGGATTTTCTGACAGTTCATTTGAATGCAAATTTACATTATATACATATATTACATTTATTTACAGGAAAAAGTTAGGAAAAAAAAACCTATGCCTATATAACATACGGAATAATGTAGCTTTCTACAGGTGAAAGAAATTTTTAAATCGGTTTAGTAGTTTTTGAGTTTATCCATTACAAACAAACTTACAAAGAAATCTTTCCTCTTTGTTATATTAGTGTAGATTATATGTTCTTCTTAACCGACTTTCCAAAACATAAAGGAGGAGGTTCTATGTTCTACTATAAGTATATATTTTCTGTTATGTTCACCGATTTCTCCGTCAATTGTAGACTGATTTTGAAAATTATTTTTGTTTGAAAGGCGTACGTTTCCCGAAGTGGTCCCATATAAATTTGGTGAAGATCTGATGAAAAACTTTGGTATACAACAGAATTCTTCAATAATCTATTCCTCTTCATTTATTGTACAAACACTATAGAACTTTACTTGCCCATAACATTACGCAAAAAACTTTTTACAAAAAATACTACCGACTTCCAAAAAGAAAATGAAATGGAATTAAATAAAAACACTACAAAGTTATTTTTCACTTTGTAGAATTTTTATTTGCAAGTCGGTAGTATTTTTTTTAATTGTTTTAAAAAAATAACTGTCATCATCATCATATCAGCCGAAAGACGTCCACTGCTGGACATAGGCCTTCCCCAAACGTCGCTACATTGACCGGTCCCGTGCGTCTCATCCTATTCTATATTATGTCTGTCAAACGTCCGTAAATAACTATAATAACTGTGAATCATGCTTGGCTGCAGAAACCACCTCTTTTAGTCCTCCACTTAAATAACCTACTCAAAACTTTCCTCACGACTTGTCCCTCATTCCCGAACAAAGCATAATAAAAACAAAAGAAATGCTAATAAGAAACACATCCTGGTCAAGATGATTTACTTAAAAAAGGTTGTGGGAGCAAGTGTGTACAGTACACGTCTCTGTTTACATAAAGGCAAGTGCAAACTGATTCATAGCGTTCTCAAAATTTCAAAAATATTAAAATTATAATTTACTTAAGTCAAGAGTGAATAGGTTACTTCTAGGCAAGCGTGCTCCATCATCGACCACATCATCGCTTACCATCAGGTGAGATGGTGGTCAAGCGATAGCCTATATAAGATAAAAAAAAAACCTTTTCCTGACTAAAATGGATTCGGCTTCCATTATATCTGATTGGGGAATATTACCAATACTTTATATGAAGCGACTGCTGCCTACTGACGTTACCCAGTATCGTCAGGGGGAGGAGAGGCTGCTCGTCAGGGGTTAGATAGATAGATAGATAGAAGAGGGACTCCCTTTTCCGCACTTAGACTCCCATTTGGTCCGTTGTGCGTGGGGTTACCGGCTAAAGTAGCCAGCCTATCTCCGTCCAAAAGCGCAGAAGCTTCCTGGGGGCTTCACAGGCTTCGCGGAGCGACCTCACCGTTCCGAGGATTTCTTCACGTTGGGAAACCACGGCCTCGCAGTCCAGGATGACGTGGGCAGCTGATTCCTCGGCGTTAAAACAGCCCCTACAAAGTGGGCTGTCCGTGGCGCCTATGTTAAAAAGTTGTTTGTTAAGAGGACAATCACCCGTAATTGTCCCTATGATTATTCTGAGGTTATTTCTATTTAGGCTAAGAAGTTTTTTTGGTTAGTCGCGGGTTTACATTCGGTATGGCCGTTCTTGACTGTCTACAGTCTGTAGCCCGTGACCATCTGTTGTTATGCAAGGATTAGTTTGCTGTTGGTTTGTTTGTTTTCTAGGGCTTTGAGCACTGCCAGACTATCGGATAGGCATCTGATTCCATAATTATGGATACCTAAGCGCTTTATAGCAGTAGCGGCTTGTGTTAGGGCGAAACATTCACATTGAAAAATTGAACTGTGTGTGCCTAGCGGTAAGTGAATGTTAATGTTGAGGTCAAGGGAATGTACGCCAGCACCTGAACCGTTGTCTGTTTTTGAACCATCTGTGTAAATGCGTACTTCATTGGCTCCAGACTGATCCCTATATTCCTCTACAGTTTGTATGTTATAGTTTTTGTTAAACATAGGTTGATATGTTGTTCTATCACACGGAGTGGCGATGAGGGGTTGGTAAGAATCGCCTGGTCCAGGATTTCAGCGTGTGTGCTGGTGAGATTCTTTCCCCAGATGCCCAGATGCAACAGCCTGATGGCAGTTAGCGCTGCCTCCTGCCGTATGTATAGGTCAAGAGGAGTTAATTGTAGGGCTATCTCCATGGCTGCTGTCGGGGTGGTCCTCATGCAGCCGGTGATAGCTGAACAGGCCAGTCTCTGGAACTTCTGAAGTCTGGCAATGGTGGTAGACAGCTCCGTCCTTGTCCACCAAACCAGAGCGCCATAAGCAAACATTGGCCTGATCACCGCTGTGTATAGCCACAGCGTGATCTTCGGAGAGAGCCCCCATGTTTTTCCTAACACTTTTTTACATTGGTAAAGTGCGATTGTGCTTTTGTTGAGTTTGTAGTCAAGATGCTTGTTCCAGAGCAGTTTGCTATCAAGAATCACCCCCAAGTACTTGACCTTATTTTTAAGAGTTAGTTCTGTGTTGAAGAGTTTAGGGAGTATATGGGGACCAAGTACTCTTTTGTTAGTGAACATTATTAGTTCTGTTTTCGAGGGGTTAACCGATAGTTCATGCTTAGTGCACCAACCTTCGATTATTTTGAAGGCTTTCCTCATTAGGTCACATAAGATGCCCTCAAATTTCCCAGAGATTAGAATTGCTATGTCGTCTGCATAACCCACCGAGTACAGGCTGCTAGCGTTGAGCTCTGCAATTAGCTCGTTCACAACTAAATTCCACAGTAGTGGTGACAGCACTCCACCTACTCACGACACCGCGTGTGGTGTTGTTCACAGTAAATTGAACAGCGCGGTGTTTTAACATGTTATTTAACCATTATATTAGCGTTGGCGCAACTCCGTGTGTGGCGAGTGCCTGCTCGATGCTGGCGAAGCTTGTTTTGTCGAAGGCATCTTCTATATCAATGAAAGCGCCAAGTGTTGGGTCTTTGGCTTTGAGAGCATTTCCTAAGCGTGAGACTACGCAGTGGAGTGCCGATTCAGTTGATCTGCCTGCGCAGTAAGCGTGTTGATTAGGGTGTAGAGGAAACAGTTCCGAAATTTGGTTTCTGATCTTCCTGTCCCCCAGTCTCTCCAGCGTTTTCAAGAAGAACGAGGTGAGGCTAATGGGCCTAAAAGATTTGGGCTGGGTGTAGTCGCCCCTACCCGGTTTCGGAATGAAGATGATTTTTACTTCGCGCCAGTTCAAAGGGATGTAGCGGTGCGCTAGACAAGCTCGAAAGACCTTGACGAGGTACCCCGCCAGAGAGTCTTCGCACCACCTTAGCAGAGCTGGGAAGATACCGTCTAACCCCGCTGCCTTGAAAGGTAAGAAGGTGTTGATTGCAAAAAGTTGTCAGGGGTTTTGCCGATAAGCCGACGACGTAGACTTGTTGGCCACAAGTCGCTAGGGCGGCATTGCATGGCGGTAGGGCCGCAGGGGAGGAGGAGTGTCGTTACAGCGTTGGCCGCTCTCCCTATTCCCTGCGGCCGAAAAGTGGTAGGTGGCGGGGCCACTGTCCTGACCCGTCACAGGGGGACCGAGGGTGCCACACAAGGGGTCGTCTGGCGTTCATGTGGTGGTTTGGTCCCTGGGGTAGTCACGGCGTGCAAAGTGTTCTGGAACGCCAGTGATGGGGTTACTCCCCAAAGGAGGGTCCGGTAACGGACAGCCGCGGCGGATTCGCGGATGAATGCTTACGCGTGCCCTTGTTCCCGCCATAAGCGGCACAGGAGGACAATGTGGAGTTTTAGTGAGGTGGATTCCCACATAACTGCGCTATCTCCCCATGGTTAGCGCAGTACGCATGAGCATATCTACAAGCAAAAAAAAACGGTGGGGTATCATGTTAGCCAGTGTTACTGAAAAACACAAAACCCCTTGGATAGACTAGTTATCAGATTATTTGCTTCTACCCGTAACGAATGTCGAAGATCTGTAACACACACAGCTGGCAGAGACAGCCGGGAACAACGGCAAGTTGGGAACACGACTACTTAGGTAGATTTATTTCCTCTGCGAGCTAAGTTGCGTAGAGCGTGGGTCCCGGCGAATGGTACTCTTATATATTACAAACTTACAAGACAAATACTCCGGTTTGCCCTCACCTTAATTTTACATGAAAATGAAACATGTTTGCTAACTACATAAGTATGCATTGTGTGCAGTGTTCTAAGTTGTAAACAGACTGAGTCAAGACTCCTTGCATTGGAACGCCATACAGTAATTACATCAACGGAGCATTATTTAAATTACTTTATTTGCTGCTTTCCATCAACATGCGCATGATGGATATAGAACGGGTAGTGGCGGGAGGTACGCTCGCTTATACATAAGAACTACGTTCCTCCACGTTTCCACATACATCACATCGTATCATCATTTCAGCCGAAAGTCGTCCACTGCTGAACATAGGCCTCTCCCAGGCGTCGCCACATTGAACGGCCCCGTGCGTCCTTCCAACGCATCGTCTTCTGGTTCACGGTCGCCACTCCATAACTTTTCGGCCCCATCGAACATCCATTCTGCGAGCAATCTGCCCTGCCCAATGCCACTTAAGTTTCGTAATTCTTCGGGCTATGTCAGTAAGTTTGGCCCTCCTGCGGATATCCACATTTCTGATGCGATCACGCATGGAAACTTCGAGCATAGATAGTCCTCTCTATTGAGCTTTAGATGACTTTGTAACCCGATGTGTTTTAAAACATGTATTCCTCCCTCCTCCTCTCGTCGTGTTCTTCATTATTCGTGGTCGTGTGCCCCCTCCCCCCTGGTCGTGGAAACAACTTTTCCTTCACTAATTTCCGCCATCTATGCCTGTCTTTTGCATTGGAGAGCATCGTGCAGTTTGGTGTTCAACAATGTGCAGACTTGGTCTGACCATTTTATTGGACTGCGACCTCTAGGGCATTTTCGTTCAATCTTGCCAATGACCATCAGCTATCACAAATAGGCAATATTGATAACTTTTCTAACAACTGACGCCATATTTTAGTTAAGTATATTTTTAGGTTTAGGTAGTGAGTAGTTTTTGGTTTAAATGTATATATTTGTAGTCTTAGTTAAGCGTGCTCCATCGTCGACCACATCATCGCTTACCATCAGGTGAGATAGTGGTCAAGCGCGACAATAAAATAAAATAAAAAAATTAAGTATTTTTTTCACGGTATATAATTGTATCTATGTAAATAAATTATGTACACAACTGACATAAAGTTAACCCAATAATATTAAATAGATGAAACAGTTTAGTGATGAAAGGGCCGCCATCTTAAATCCATCTGTCTACGGTTATTATTTGAACTCTTTGAACTCGATTCGAAACAATAAAGAATTTAGTAGGCAAATGGGTTACCCATATTATATTTTTATGGGGAACCTTGGCATTATTATCGATGTTCCATTCGTGAAACAGTCTTTTCATATCTGTAGTTTTTATTGTCTGTTTATCGACACACTATGTTCGTGTTATGGTGAATGTGTATCTAGTGTCCTATTGGTGGAGATGGGGCAGATGGCAACACCAGCTGTTTTCTATCCTATATTTTATTTATGGCCAATTATAATAATCTGTTCTCGTTCTGTTCACTTATAATTATCTGCAGATAAGTGAGACAAGGAGACCCCCTTTCACCCAAGTTGTTTATAATAGGTTTACAGCACATATTTGACAGTCTGAACTGGCAGCGCTGATCCCCACGTACAGCCGCCTACAGGCAGCGCTCGGGCCCCCCAAATTAGGAAGCAGCGTTGACAGCGCCCCAGCCGCGCCCAACAACTTGGGCACTAGCCGCCAGAAGTGGTGGCCGAAATCCCACCGGCTGTCGAGCACCAATCCTAGGTACTTCATGGTTGACTCGACAGCGATTCGAGCCCCTCCGACGATGATGTGGGCATCGGGCGGAGGCGCCCGCCGGGGGCCATGAAAGACCATGGGCTCCGACTTGTTGAGGGCCACCTCCAGGCCAAGGCGCCGTATGTGGCTCACCATCTGTGAGACCGCAGCCGTCGCCAGCAACGCTGCCTCCCTGTACGAACTCCCCCGGGCGGTGACCCTCTATCTCTTTCCCGCCATTAAAAAGAGAGAGAGACTAAGACCAGCCCTTTCGAAGTTCCGATTTTGAATTCGACCTCAAAGACAAACACGTTCGGAATTTCGTACTAAATAAAGAAATTTTGCAAAATAGTAGATTTTACAATGAGTGCACAAAACGAACCATTTTTATCCGAAACTATTAGCTGATACTAGTAGTAATGTCGAGGATAAAATGGTTTTGTGGACGAGTTATAAACTCTGCTTTTCATTTCGATTGCGAGGAAATAAAACAGTAGTATAACATAACATTTTATTAATGCCGTATTTAAATTTAAATTTTAATATCTTTTATGTCTTAAAAAACACATAAAAGGCCAATAAATTATAGTAAATATTATAAAACTAGCTGTGCCCGCGGCTTCGCTCCCGTCATCTGCCTGCCAACCCTACCATACTTACCAGCCTAGCTGCCTACTCCACATACTCAAAAAAACTTTTTACAAAAAAATACTACCGACTTCCAAATAAAACTACAAAGTGAAAAAAAACTTTATTTTTGGAAGTCGGTGTCCATAACGCAATAAATTGGTACCTACGAAAGACACCGACTTCCAAAAATAAAGTTATTTTTCACTTTGTTGTTTTATTTGGAAGTCGGTAGTATTTTTTTGTAAAAAGTTATTTTATTTTTCACTTTTTAGTTGTACCTACCTAATAGGCAAGTTGTTTAGTAAGTTACCTACTCGTATAACGCCAGAATATATTACCCTAATATCATGAAACTTGAACATAACCGGTGAAATGAGAGATCTGCGTACTCCTTAAGAGCGTACTGGCGTGATGTTATGTTATGAAATGGTATAAACAACAAACAGACATGCGATTGCAGCAATCCCGAGAGATTTGCCGTTATTTATTGAAGAGTTCTGTTGTACATCTTCGAATTGCTTCGTCAGTCCTACACCAAATTAAAATGGGACCAATTTCGGAAGGAACATACTCTTTCAAACAAAAAAAGATTTTTTGAAATCGGTCCACATCTGACGGAGATATCGGTCACCGGTGAACACTGAACATACACAAAAAAAAAAAAAATAATAACATACATAATGTCGAACATAGAACCTCCTCTTTTTTGGGAAGTCGGTTAAAGAATATACGTAGGTACTACATACCAATTTTTTTTTTCTAGGGTCTTTCTTTCGCGTAAAATCTTAACACCGCGATTCAGATAGTGACTTTAAATGCACAACGCCATCTATCGAATAGCGAGTTCAACTGTCCGAGTAACCGAATTGCGTGTGTTGTGATAATTTTACTTCTTGAACACTAAATTCATCTAACTTTTGATAGAGTGAACCGATTGCGATGAAACAAAAACTAAGTAATTCTTCAAGATACGCACAATTTTTATGTATAAAAGTTATCTACATTGGTTTCGTACATTTCACGTGATGCGTGCACAAATAAACAGACAAACAGATAAACAGACAAACAGACAAAAATGCCAAAAATGCTAGAAATGGGTTCTGTTGGTTATCCTTTAACACCCTGGCTATTTTTTTTGGAATTTTTTTCGATGTACAAAAAATATTGAGAGCATGAGAAGTGAAAAGATAATTATTTTTGTCTTTTAATGTAATTTATTGATTTTTTTACTTATTGTTGTATTTAAACGAAAATAAGTATTTACTGCAAATAAAACTGATATTTAACCTGTACCTAAATATTTATTTCTAGTTTCAATAATGTTACATATATTTTGAATAATAAAATGTCATGGGTGCTGTTTCCGAACACATTAAAATAAAAGAGCGGGTATAAAATTCCGTGGCTGGCGTAAAGAGTTGAATAAGTTAAAAAATATTAAAATAATCGTAAAATATGAGTGAAACTAGCGACGAGAACAGTATTTTAACACCGGAAGAGTTAAAACAACAAGTAATTAATGCAGAATAAATGTCACGGAAAAAAGTATAATATTAGAATTTACATAATATAAAATACTTAATTAACAATAACTAGCTATATACACTTAATTAAAAATAAAATTAAACTACGAAAGCGTCTAAAAGGGCAGGGGTCATAAGGGCGTCAAAAAATTCGTCCACATCGCTGTCAACGTGAAAAGTGCCCAGAACGCTGGCAGCATTGCCACGTTGAATGGCAATGCTGATTCTCTGGCCAAGGAAAAGCCCAGCCCTCTGGTCACGTGAAGAGTCGACTAACCGTTTACTTACTTCTCGAAACACTCGAAGAGCACTCGGGTCCGAGTGCTCTTCGAGTGTTTCGAGGACCATGGACCTAATGTTTCAACCCCAAACGGCTCAAATATATAACTTCCAATAAGGTTGTTGTATTTGCGCCGTTTGAGGTTTTCCGCACCAGCAGCAGCTGCCCCAGCACAGCCCGCCGTGCTAAGAAGATGGGATGGCGCAAGGGTGTCGACACATGTTGCATCCCACACCAAAGGCCTACCCACCTTCCAAGGCATTATGGTCATCCCGTCTGGTCTCTTCCCATCGTCGCGCGCCAAGCCATTGGGTTCTAAAACAGCTGGCACCCCGGCGGTGACAAGAGCCCGACGTATGATGTCATTAATGCTGGCGTGCTGTGCTAACCGACCAGCGCTCCTACTGCAGGATAGGCCATGGTGTCCGAGGCGGTCGACTGCTTCACCACATTGACAACGATGTGGAGCTCCGCTAGGAGCACCCAAACGCAGACATGTAGCGATCCGGAAGGTGTTGTCACTCAACATAGTACCTATGTTGGGTGACGGTAGTGCCTGTAGCCAGAGGCCCGACTCCCATTCTCCCACAGCCAGCAGGCGCGCACGTTCAGCAGTATTGGTGGACGTATCTATAAGTTTATTCCGTACCAACATGCAGAGCGGCTCATCCCACTGTCTCTGGGAAAAAGGGGTCTCGGGCAACGCTGTATTCGGGCAAGCCACTTTCCAGGCATTCACTGCATCGGTCGAGTACGGCACTTCACAGTTAACCAGTGATGGCAACAAAATTTTCCTGGTTAACTTTTCAGTGCTGTGGACCGAAGACAGGAACGCCGGTAGGCTTAAACTAGAAATTTTGCGGATGCCGAGCCCACCGAAGCGAATGGGTAGAGTAGCTTGCAGCCACGCTCGGTCATCCAGGGCCACATGCAGAATTAAGTTTCCTACCTGAGAAGTCTCGCAAGAAATGTCTGAAAGCATACCATGTCTTCAAAGATTGGAGACTTACAAAGCTGGGCGCAAGCAGTTTTTCGGAGACGGTGTTGATATCTTATTTTTAGGGTTCCGAAGTCAGTGGCGATTAGCGGGCGACAGAAAAAAAATTTTTTCGGTTACCTCCCATATACGTAAAGTGGTGATGTATTTTTTTTCTCATCTGTCCCATGGTGTGGGGTATCAATGGATAGGCCATTCAAAAATATTATGGGTTTGTTTAAACCATTTTTTGATTCAGATATCCGTTTGCGTAAAATTAAGCTTTAAATGGCAAATTTATGTTAGAGTCAAGTGTCCCCCCGCCCCCCTGCCAGCGAAATGGTTGCTCTTGGCTATGTGAAAAAATTCACGGCAGTAGTAAATATAATAAAATTAAAAGGAAAACTATCACGGATAAGTAGGCTTTACGAGTAATAGTCGACCAACTTATAAAATGTACTTGAAACAGTAAAAAAATTGTACAAATGCCATTGAAAAATTACTTAAATAACGTTGTTAGCTGTGTAAAACAGATAGTAAATATATGCTTATGGACCATGTTAAAATATACAAAAATAAAATCATAATATCCTTAATAATAATAATTTCTAAATTAGTAATGGTTAAGCTCGAATAACGCATTGGAGTGGCCGGAGTCGTTAGCAGTACCCGGTCCGTAGTCCATACGGCGCATGCGTCTATTTTGTGTTAGTGTAGAAGTATTTTCGACGTTTTGTAATCTTTAGTCAAATTAGATTCGATTGCCAAGCAAATTACTTATTTTCTTTTGTCGATATCCATCTATAAAGTCAATATTCGACCCGATTACATCACTAATTGAGTGGCGTAAAACTTTCCAGAACGAAATAGTGAATACCGCAGATTACCTCTAGTAAATACATAGGAAAATTTTCAAATTCCGAAACGAAATAAACGAGGAGCGTGCGCGCAAGGATCCAGGAACGAGCCATACCATTCCCAATGGCTCTAACGCGCGCTCGTATCGGCTGCTTTCGCAATTCGCACCCGCGGTGGTACTCAAATAGATCATATTTTTCTAACTTCAGTGGCGAAGTTGGATTTTATAACTCCTTCTTCAGTTACCAGTTAGTCCTTATTTAGTTTAAGTCAATACTGAATAGGTTACATCTAGACAAGCGTGCTTCATCTCGTAGACCACATCATCGCTTACCATCAGGCGAGATAGTGGTCAAACGCGAGCATATAGATTAAAAAAACATCATACTATGTGGGCCCATTTTTAGACGCTGTGTGCCGCTGAAACCGTTTTAATGTTCATGTAACAACAACAAAACCCCCTTCTTAGTCCGCATTATTATGCAACTTCGGAACCCTATTACTGAGCGTGGCCCGACACGCACTTGGCCGGTTTTTTTAGATTTGTCACAGACGAGGCGATCATCTACAATGTGGAGTATTTACTCAATGTTGAAAGCTACTTTAAATACAAAACATAAGGTGCATATTGAAACATACGCAAAACTCGTATCTTTTCTAAAAAGAATGTCAGTTGGGCATAAGGCTAAAAAGTCCAAAATTTTCACGGCCCTTAACATAGAAAAATTTCTTAATGAAGCTCCGGACTGCAATTTTCTTGCCGCTAAAGTAAGTGGTACCTATGAATCTATGTTGTTAGTTATTAAAATTTGTGTGTCGACTGTTATTTATACAGGTACTTACTGCCTACTACCAATTTTTGGAAAAATATTTACTACGATATGTAAAAGATGCTGTAAATGTTAAATTATGCATATTAATTATGTAATAATTTCATTACTGATCATAGGAATTAGCGGAGCCTGTCGCAATAACGAGCTATTACAGCTAACAGTTAATAATATCGAAAAGCATTCAGATAAATTACTGTTAGTAAAATTTAAAAATACGAAGACGAACCTTGACATGTCTTTTGTCGTACGCGAAGAATATGCAACTATTGTAGAAAAATACCAAAACTTACGTCCAGCCAATATAAAAACCGACCGATTTTTCATACAAGACCATAATAATAAATGCTCAAGACAGCCTATGGGAGTAAATAAAATAGGTGCTACACCGCGAGAAATTGCCACTTTCTTAAAACTGGAAGAGCTTCAGCTATACACGGGTCACTGCTTTCGGAGAACTTCAGCAACGCTCTTGGCTGATTCCGGAGCCGATCTCACCACTTTAAAATGTCACGGCGGGTGGAAGTCCAATACGGTTGCAGAAGGCTATATTGAAGAAACAATAGAAAATAAGTCGAAAATCTGTAAGCGTATAGTGGAAACAATAAGTCTGAATTTGACCTCGGTTCCTTGGTCTCACCCACGCACATCCACTTCCAACGACGCACAGTGTACTTATACAGAAAGCCGATCAGAGTCACCAACGTTCACCGTTGTTCCTTCTCAATCCGCCACCGAAACAGAAACCTTAACCCCAGATAATCAAACTCAACTCAATGCAACTACAACGTTGCCAAATAAATTTGTTAGTTTTAATTTGCAGAATTGCAATAATTTTACTTTTAACTTTTAAAATGTTCCATTTTATTGAATTGGTACCTCTACCTACAATGTTAATTATTTTGATTCACAATAAATAGTTATTTCAATCTATTCCTGTTTATTATTCTATCTCCTAAAGAGTTCTCGCTGCTGAAGTAAAAAGTTATGTGTGTTACACGAGAGCAAAGTTTTTTGCATCTCGTGCCTTTGAATCCCTCGCCACACTCACGATTCAAAATCAGCACTCACAGTAAAAAAACGACTTTGCTCTCTTGTTGCACAAATAACCATAGCAGGATTAGGTTATTCCAGGGCCTAAAAATCAAAAAGTCCCTAAAAATAAGTAAAAAGCACCTAACAATATCCCATCCCACTTATTTACTCCCTAAGTAAAGAAAAGGTCCCAAAGTTGGTAATCCTGTCCACGGATCGACTTTAGCAACCTCGGCGTTGCTTAACCTTATATATCAATCCGTGTGGCTACCTACTTAACCACGAGACCCTCCTCCTACAGTTGAACTTAAACGTAGGGACAGGCGATAAAGTGCATGCGTCTCTGGATTTGATATTCACCACGGCATTTTTTCTCGCCCAACATTCAACAAAGACGGGTATCGCCTTTGCGCATCGCATCAACCATCATCATCATCATTATTTCAGCCGTAAGACGTCCGCTGCTGAACATAGACCTTCCACAAGTGTCCCCACAGTGACCGATCCTGTGCGTCGAGCATCCAGTGGATTCCCGCAACGTTAACTAGGTCATCGGTCCACCTAGTGGAAGGTCTTTCAATGCAGTATTTTCCGGCCGCTACTCCAGAACTATCCCATCGGCCATCCGTTCTGCGAGGATGGGCCCTACCCACTGCCACTTCAGTTTTGCAATTCTTCGGGCTATATCGGTAACATTGCACCAGTAGGTTGAAAAATACAACAGAGTTGTTTAAGCTAATTTTTATTCCCATAAGGCTGCTGTGATGGCGATTGCGCTTGCGCGTTATAGAAGTACAGATATTTGTAAAACTGACTATATCGAGCTTTCTCCATTAAGTGTTTGCTGATAGCTTTGCACATTTTGTCTTTAGACGTGTTGAATTCCACGCTGTCTTCGAAAGTGTTGGCGATTTCCAAGATGTCCTGTGCTGTTTCATCCCTAGGGTTTTCTTCAACGAAGTACCTGGAAAATATAATATTATAATAAATTAATCTCACAAATACATGTTGTGTGTGAAGAGGAATACGCATTTTCGACAGTTACATTTGACTAGTTTCTGTCAGCTGCCTCGCACGGGGACATATCTACTTCCTGCATAAAAGTGTAATAGGGCCCCAGGTCATGGTCTATCGGTATGGCAAATTTTATCTACTCAGATGTTGTGGCGGGATTGATTAAAAAACATACCTACAGACTTTACATTCACAAAATTAGTAGAATAGTTACAAGATAGGACTGTGAAATTCCTAATGCAATAATCCCATATCACACTGCCCAACCTAGGAATCGGATTCAGAACCTCATATTGCGCTAAAACGAAACAGACAATCAGTATCTTCAAATCGTTATACCTAGAAAGATGTCAAAAACGAGCTTACCTCAAACAATCCCTCATATAAGTGAAATGATCCAAAAAGCAGGAACACGGTCCAAATTGTACCAATAAAGGCGTCATGGGCATTGCGCTGCTGGCTGTATCCAAGACCTCATGCCTTGACTCACTTCGCCGCCTTGACTCATCTATATAAGTCTCTTCTGAGGGTTTTTCTCCAAACTTCTTCAAGTACAGTTTCCTTATCAGGGTAGAAGTCATGACCGGCATTTGTTTATTGATATTCATCTCGAATGTTCTCTTGTTGTATTCCTCATGTTGCTTGTCAATGGCCACGTCTCTTTTGACCTCAGTGATGATGGATTCGAGGTCTTCTGTTGCAGATAAGTGGTTGATCTTCTTGCAGAGCGTCTGGATGAACCACGAGCCGTAGAGTTCGTTTCTGGAAGTTAATTGATTCAGTATTTTAACTGCTTTGTTGGTTATGTAAGTATGATTAACGGTGATGACGACAAAGCAGAACTCGTGCCATGTATTTTAATGAAGTAAGAAGGTTATTTTAATAAAAATTCAAGATTATAGAGCACGCAGGTTATTCAAGTACTCCCGGCGACTGTAGGCGCGGGCTTGCGGACGGAAAGTAATGGGTCATGGCCGTAGCTCGCCGTCCGATAAGGACCAAACCCGAGTTTACGGCGCGTAGTGTTCCACGCGCGCCTCAAAGAGATGTCAGCAAAAGTGACGGAGTCCGATAGGGCGGATGCCTGTCTGGGTCGCGGATAAATTTGAAAGAGAGTTACCGCAGCCCTGGCACAAGCAACTGAAGGATCACGGGTGGGTTTTACTCAGTAAAAGTCTGACACGCCCTCCCGCTTCACCCAGAGCGGAAGAAGTCATTGGATGATTTCACAAACAAAAAAAATAAAAATATTCTAGTACATTTTATATATTGGCGTGGAGATTTTTTAGTCAAGGGTAAAAAGTTACCTGTGAGAAGCGCGGCCAGGATAAGAACTATGAAGAATTAGCAAGTCGGATTCCACAGGCAGAATGTATGGTTCCAAGTCCTCTTCATCCAGGTCCTTGCGAATCTTCCCTGAGTGGAACACTGGGATGCCTGTCATGATTTTAGTCCCTCGGCACGCCTAGAAACATAACATTGAAGTTTTTACTGTATAGAAGATCATTTGCATCCTTATAAGTTTGGTGGAGATGGGCACCTCGTGTTACCATCTTTTTTTCTGAAAAGAAACGATGAGGATGAGGAATGATATTAAAGAAATAAACCTATAATTAAAAAAATGTATGTTTTTTAATTAAAGGTTTTGTTGTGTGATTGTTTTCGGAAGTCAATGTCAAAAACGGGAACAACGACTGCCGAAAAAGAAGTATTTTTTTCACTTTGTAGTGTTTTTATTTGGAAGTCGGTTTTATTTTTTAACCTCTTCCTTTTTGGAAAGTCGGTTAAATAGGGAGTGAATGATAACGTGACGGTTGACAGAATAGAATGAACGAAGAAAACGTTCATTCTATGAGACAAGAGCAGAAAAATTATGATAGAGTTCTCAGTATTAGTTAAGCGTAGCAGCATGCTTCATCGTTACAAGTATCATCAGTTACCAGGTAGTTATCCTTGAGACATTTTTCGCAAAAACGACATTATATTAGAAATTACACAACACAGATGCAAAGTTGCGCTTTATCGTATCTAATATCTTATCATCAAAATAATAACATACATCGAACATAGAGTTCCGCTTTCATATTAAATATGTAAATCAAAAATAAACAAACCCCAATGAATCATTCGATGCAGGTCTTTGTCTATCCGAACCTTGATAAAAACAAAATATAATGACGAATCGTTTTGGTATTCTTATCTAGATCATATGTTTTGCGATTGAGGCCTTCGATGTAGAGGATTAACAATTGTCACAAGGCCGGATGAAAATCTCAAGTGGCTGACACTTCATTCATGGCTCTGATAAATACACGGATCTTAGAAACAGGTAAGTACAAAGTATGTCCTCAGAGCATCGAGACACCCGCAGCCTAATTGCGTAAGTGAATTCGCCAAAGCAAACGAGTCGATTCCTTCAAAGAATCAGAATCATTTCTTTCAACTTTTTCGGTATTGTGAAACTAATTTGGAAAAAGTACAAACATCCTCCTTTGAGTTGAAGTTCATCTACTGCGTTATGTTTCATCAAACTCGAACATTACACAATACCAATAGTGAAGTTTTGTCTCGATTCTTCCGCTTTACGCAATTCGGCTGCTGCGCATCCATTGCTAAAGATGATGGCACTATCAAAACTTTCCGTAAAAACCAAGCGTATTATTGGGTGTAGATACTGTTACTCATAGACATGAAGGCCCGTGACAATACGGGCTATTGCAATTACATACGAAACTTGTGCACTGCGTACATTGCGTGGACACAAATAACGACACCAAACAGCTGAAGTAGAAACCGTAGTATTATTGGACAGAAGTTGATAGAAAGTAAGAAGGTATCTGACAAATTGATAAAGATCTTCTTATTCAATTTCAATTTTATCTGGAAGATAATGCAAACCCAAATGGACAGATTATATATATAGATTATTCTTCATATTCCTAGTTCGGCGGGCTGTGCTGGCGCTGCTGCTGCGGCTGCTGAGGCCCTCAAGCGGCGCAAATACTGTAACCTAATTGGTAATTACAGTTTTGAGCCGTTTGGGGTCGAAGCGCTTGGGTCATGGGGCCCAAGTGCACGTCTCCTTTTTAAGGAGATCTCTCGCCGACTGATCGACACCGTGCGTGACCAGAGGGCTGGCTCTTTCTTTGCGCAAAGAATCAGCATTGCCATTCAACGTGGCAATGCTGCCAGTCTTCTGGGCACGTTCCCGGATGACAGCGATGTGGATGAGTACTTCGACGCCTAAGTGTACCTTTCTTTTGTATATAGTGTAAGTAGTTAGTTTAATTTTAAGATTGTAAAGTTTACTTTTGTTTAGTGTTTAAGTATGTACATATATAATATTTTTAATGTCTAAAATTAATGTATTTCATTAAATAAAAACTTTCTTAATGGACAGATTGTGATGTTGAATATAATGGCAATTTTGTAAAATAAGAATACATCGACAGTAGAATGTTCTGTACATGGAGCTGCATTGCAGACTATTTATTTATTTATTATATACTTTATTGTACACAATAAGTTACATTTTTAAAGGAAACTTAAAACTAAAACACATACAATGGGCGGCCTTATCGCATTCCGCGATCTCTTCCAGGCAACCAGGTATGGACAGTAATTGCTGGATTCGAAGTGGGGACCATATCCCCCCTTTTTTACTAGGGCCTCTTAGAGCAAGACCTTTTAGTATTGTGCGTAAGAGACAGATGTATACAAGTCATATAAATCTGTCCCTTAAGCACAAGGGAAATAATCTTGTTAAGAGCTCATGGTAGGGCCGATGCACCTATTCTATTCTCCAAACTAGCAGTCGAAGCGACCCATGCGCTGTCAGCAAAAATTCAGTGTAAATGTTATAATATAACTGTACCAGCGACTCACCTGAATAATAAAAATCTTGGGTTTGGTCACGAGGGTAGGTTTGGAGTAGTCCTTGAAATGGTTGATGACCTCGATCTCGCTGTAGAGCTGATCCTTCGCCCTCAGCATGCCGTTGTTAGAGCCGTGCGTTAGTATCGCGACAGCCACACATCCATAGTCCGTAAAGTCCCTTTCACTGACTGAAATGACAAAGACATGGGATGAAGACTATGGGAATTAAAAAAACAACTCCCAGCCAAGTGACTTATTGTATTCCTCCCGACTGAGACATGGCAAGGGCAGCCATTTCGGTAAACGGGGTATGACATCGCCATATTCCAAATTTAGGTCTGCCACTCGGAATTTTATACCCGCACTTTCTGTTTTGTCAATCGTGTGCCGTATACGCAACTCCTCGGTGTTTCCGATAGCTGCATTCCTTTTATTCACAACATATTTATAGTTTATTCCTAGTTTATATATAGTTTATTTTAAATATCTTAATGTATTTTCTTTTTTTTCTTTTTGTATTATTTGTATCTATCTTTACATACGCTACAGACCTTGGTTTCCGTACGTCACGTCCTAGGCGACTACGGCACGGGTCCCCCACGGCACAGCATTATGCTGAGTGGAAGCCTTCTTGCCACAACCACGACATGCATCTGCTTTTATTTATACTCGATATATTTTTTTGTCTTTTATACTTTTCTAACATAATTTAAGAACTACTAGCACTATTGTAAGGGTTTAGGTTCACTGTTCTTTTTCTGGAAATGTAATGTTTGTATGTCGTTTTGTGGCAATTAAATATTTTTTCTATCTTTCTTTCTTCTTTATATACGGAAAAATCCTTTGCAGCAATGCTTTGTTCAACTCCGGCATTGAATCCAGGAGTCAAGACCGTAAGCAGTCGTGCGAGCATGGTCTGGTGGTATGGCCCCAATTAGGAAGCAAAAAGGAAGGACACTGTCCAGAACTGTCTGGACAGAAGTAGATCAGCAGCCTAATTGCGTAAGTGAATTCTTCAAAGCAAACAAGTCGATTCCTTCCCAAAAACGAATTTACGTATTAATATGCAATACGTAAAGTCGTTTTTGGGAAGGAATCGACTTGTTTGCTTTGCAGAATTCACTTACGCAATTAGGCTGCAGTATCCTTCCTTATTGCTTGTTCTTCCCTAAGATACAGACGTTTGATTAGTTTTGGGACCAATGCTTTAATAATATCAAGATTTGTTAATGTAATAAAAAAACCGGCCAAGTGCGAGTCGGACTCGCGCACGAAGGGTTCCGTACCATTATCGCAAAAAACGGTAAAAAAATCACGTTTGTTGTATGGGAGCCCCACTTAAATATTTATTTTATTCCTTTTTTAGTATTTGTTGTTATAGCGGCAACAGAAATACATCATCTGTGAAAATTTCAACTCTCTAGCTATCACGGTTCATCAGATACAGCCTGGTGATAGACGGACAGACATACAGACAGACAGACGGATCACGGAGTCTTAGTAATAGGGTCCCGTTTTTACCCTTTGGGTACGGAACCCTATAAAAATAGGATATGTAAGTAGTAATGGACTAATTTAAACACTACATCCCTGAAAAGTTTTTGAGCCTGAGCTGTAGCTGTGTAAATAGTAGCATACACTTCTTCTTCTTGCTGTTCTCGTCCCAAGTTGCTTAGGGTCGGCGTACATCTTTCTTAAATAATAGTGATCGTATTTAGTAAAGAATTATCTAAATTACTTACACTTTTTAAGCTCATCAAAAAGATCATCTTTGGTCAAATTGTCGTGTGGTGTAACTTCAAAACCGAAATTGTTGAAGGTCCTCGTTAAAGCATCCACATCTTTCTCTGTGCCAAGCCTGGGTTGGTGACCGTCGATTTCCTTCTGATTGAAAATAATAAGTGCATGCTTTTCAAAGTTCTGTAGTTCATACGTCTTTGCCTCCTTGGGTAAAGCTCGGGTATTAAGCAATGAATATTCTCTCTTTGAATTAATATTCTCAATTGTATCTAATGCTTCATCTTCAATATTTAGTTTGTCGATAGAACTCTCCGGCAGTTCTGCGTTTTCTACGATTTTTACTTTAGTTTCTAATTCGTATTCTGGTGCTACTGACATCATAGCGTCTAAAGACACTCTGTTTTCGTTGTCAAAAACTGCATCATCCACATTAGCTCGTAATGTAACAGGTTCTCTAGAACCTTCTTCTGTATCTCCACTGTTCTCATCCGTTAAGGTGGCATCATCTACTGATTCTAAAGTCCCAGCGTCGCTTTTGGTGTCGCCAGTGCTGCTTGGAGTTTTGTTTTTTTTACCTCTTTTTTTCTTTTTACCTCGGCTTTTTTTCAACAAAAACTCAAATCCAGAGTAATTTTGATAGTACTCGTTGTTGTCGTTTTGCATTGTTTTGTTTAATAAGTGAAATTGCAGTGCACTTTCGAGAAATTTTTGTTTCACAATCACTTAAAATAATACCTTCGAAATTGTCACTTGTTTTACGTACACAACCTATCAATTCGATGTATTTGACAATTTGTGCTTCAATATCAGCGATACTATCTGTTCTGTTCTATTATAATTTTAATCTTATCAAGTCGATAATGCAGCCATCGACATCGGGACTTGTGTGGTGACATCAACCATATCTTCTTATATTAATACACATTTTTCCTTGCGTAATAGCGTAATACCTACATGAGAATCATTTACGAGTAGTGCGATGAAGACAACGACAATACCATATTTCTGTGAATTTATAGGTAAAGACTCATCTTTGATAAATAACGCCTTTTTATTTATTTTTTGCGTGGAGAAATGCTCATGCATACTGCACTACCACGGGGAGATAGTGCAGTTATGTGGTACTCTAACCCACTAAAACTCCACGCTGTCCTCCTGTGCCGCTTATGGCAGGCACACGGGCACGCGTCAGCACTCACCACGAACCCGCCGCGGCTGTCCGTCACCGGACCCTCCTCGGGGGAGTACCCCCCATCACCGGCGCACAAGAACACACTGTACGCCGTGACCACCCCAGGGACCAAATCAGCACATGTGTGCCATACGATCCCATGTTTGGCACCCTTGGTCCCACTGTGACAGTTCAAGGTCAATGGCCCCGCCAGCTACCATTTTGCGGCCGCAGGGGATAGGGATAGCGGCTAACGCTATACCGACACTCCTCCTCCCCTGTGGCCCCACCACGTCCGCCATCAGATGGTGGCGACCCCGTCTAGGCCGTGGAAGGTAGGGAGAGCGGCGCACTGCAATACCGGCAATCCTCTCCCGCCGCGGCGTCCAACCCTCAGCTGCGATATCGTATGGGACCTGGGAATCTCGCGGCCCGCCTCAGTTGCGATGTCACCTGTTACCAAGCGGCACCGCAACCTACTTGTTGGGCGCTACGTCGTCGGCTTAATCGGCAAAAGCCCTGACGAGCGGCCATTCCTCGGGTTCCTCTTCGCTTCACCTTGGGTGACCAAGCCACGGTTACTGAGCCCCCCCACATCGAAAATGCGGGAACCCACCGGGGGGTGATAAATAACGCCTGATATTAAATTGTTGGCAAAATATTCAAGAGCATTTTGATACGAATTGTTCTTACCATCTCAGGAGATTACAATAAATTGTTGGGAAAAAGGAAACTTTGTTCTTGAAGTTTTTAATTGAGTACGTAAGTCCTATTTAACATGTTAGGAGTTAATCGATCAATAGGTACCCGACAGAAGTGGTCAAGTTCAACCGATCTATCTTTATAATTGATCTGTTATATCCCACCGTTGGGCCTTCCTCGTTCTCTTTTCCATACATGTCATGTCTAGGTATATTCTGTCATTGCGAGCCAGACAGTAGAAGTCAAGGTCATCCCCCCATCATCATCTTGGTGTGTTACACTTACGAAGTGGCCTGCCAAAAGAATTAAAGCAATAACCCGTAGCTAAAGGCGTCATCAATCGTTGCTCAGAATTTCGTTAAAGGCGCTGTTGAACAAACCATAGCAGCAAAACGAACCAATTTCAACTAATACTGAGATACAATAGATACTGTGATATCATAGATATGTAAATCATTAAAAAGTATTTTTTTTTTATAAAAACTTATGGTTTAAGTGCTTGCACAATCTATATCTCAATTTTATATTGTGCAATCACGTATTGCACAATTGTATATATAGAATCGCAGGAAGATAGATTCTCATTTGGGTGTCAACCTAACCTAATAACACAATTTAAGTATGGCGCAGTAATATTTCAGCTCTAAGGGATGCCTCACGCATTTATTTGTCACTCCTGTTTCATCAAAATACACCAACTCGGAGCGACGCTCTCACGAAGAAAGATAATCGCCCACTTTTCACTAACACTAATCGACACCTAAACCTGTAGTATTATATTATCTGTGCCTAAACCAATCCCTCAATAAAAGTGTGCTGTTGGAATTCCACCGCTCTGCTCAGCGCCGAGAGGTGAAAGTCCATCAGTCTCATAATATTTAAGTATTCATGCGTTGGCTAGGGTCTATGAACGTCTCAATAAAAGAGTAAGTATGGAGTTTCTTGTGCATTCTTCTCCATAACAAGCTACTTTCTGAATGCACGGTAGAATCAACTTTTATAACTTGTAAATTTTAATGTACCTAACGTTCAAAAGTGCCGCTGGTGGCCTACTTGAAATAAAATATCTTTGTCTTTGTCTCCTACGGAAAACGCTCGAACGGTCGGTGTGATAATACCAGGTGATGACCCATAGATGTACCCTGGCGCTGAATCCCAGATTAGAAAGCATATGTGGATTAACGGCCCCAATGGTTTAGTGGACGCAAACGCGGATATTGATCATAATTTTCAGGGTTTCATTCCCAGATTGTGAGCAGGTGTGCCGTATGACGTTGTCTTTGGGTACCTATTCCACCAGGCAGCCCGGAGACCAAAACAGATACCCATATTACCCCTGCCTACATATTTTGGAAAAAATAACTGCATAATGATCGAAGAATAGATTTAATTTTAAATATACTGTGGGTTGGAAATAAAATCTGTTATATTTTAAAAATAGAATAAAGTTATTGATTCGATTAGAAATAATCTTTTTTACAAAAAAAATACAACTGACTTCCAAATAAAAACACTACAAAGTGAAAAATAATTTAAATTTCGGAAGTCGGTTTTCCTGTTTTCGTTTCTACGTTTTTGACACCGCCTGCCGAAATTTAATTAATTTTTCACTTTGTAGTGTTTTTATTTGGATGTCGGCTGTATTCTTTTGTAAAAATGTTTTTATTTACTTTTTAGTGGTACGAGTACATACAAATATTATACAATGGACAATTATAATGGACAAGTTCTATAGTAAGGTACCTAGGTACCTATAATGCCCACAGTGATGCCAGAATAGATAACCCGAATAACATGAAACTTGAACATAACTGGTGGAATTAGAATGTACCAAGGTGAAATGTACACATCTGCGTACCCGTTTAGAGCGTGATGGTATGTTATAAAATGGTGTAAACTATAAACAGACATGCGATTGCAGCAATCCTGAGAGATGTTCTGTTGTATATCTCCGAAGTTCTATTATTATGAGGTGACACATTTATAATGCTTTGTTTTGGTATTTAGTTTCCGTACACTAGAACTCTAGCTACTACAACACCACGTTATCAAGTAGATTGTGAGATAAACAAGTCAAGAACAATCCTTAGTGGGATTTTACTTGAGGTTTTTAATTATGTCAAGATAACCACCTAAGCCAATTAGGCAATTATTGTAAAAAGTAAACTTTTCATATTTCCAAAAAAAAGAATGTGTTTAATTAATTGAATGTTTTTTTTTTGCTAGCAATTTTTGCTTACAACTGTCACTGGTCACGCCGCGCCTGAGCAGGGTCGGTCAACTTCGTTCTGCAAATATCATGTATTGGGGTATAAAAAAAAGACAGAGACACAATATCTGAGTAAAAGAGATGAATATATACATTTATATAATGTTGCCACTAAAAATACAAATTCATATTCTCCTTATTAATTGGTTTTGTGAAGTCACTCGCCCTTGAAAATACTTTTTACTATTATTCTGACGCCAAACACATATTTTTTAGTAAGAAATTGATCATATTTGATTGATAAAAATATATAAATATGTGGGATTTTGTGTGGCAACACTAACGTCGGCATGACATATTGATTTTGACGTTGACGTTACAAGAAAAATTCTGCCGCCGCTGGTGCATATTTTATCTTGTATTACGTAATAAATAAACTAGTTCCATTTAATTCTACCTAAATTCAGTAACTTTGAGTCGAGCTTGGCTTTGTTTTGGTGAAATTAAGTGTGTATTTGTGAGATAACGGACTCGGTGTTGTGGTGAGAATTAGCGACTCTTGTTTGATTTTGTGTTTAATTTCGCGATGAGTTCGCAGAAAGAAAACACTAGAACTTGTTGCATGTGCGGATCTTCACCTTCCTTTACCTATTTATTATTTTAACGCCTAGTTTTACTAACGGATGATATTTTGCATGGCGCCTTAGTCAGAAACAGAAAACAGAAATGTCAGGTTTGTCTGCCTTCAACCAAAATAATAAGTGAATTATTTTAGTTGAACGCAGACAAACGGTATGTCCATTTCTATATTTATTTCATTAAACTGAAATCAGTCATAATATATGTTGTCTAAATGAATATTTGGTTTTTATAAATAATACTAAATAAAAGTGTCAAAGTACTAATCTTGGTTTTATTAGACTACTCTTTAAATATCAATTTTAGCATTTTATGCACAAGTACACTGCACAAGTTTATTGATAGTGATTCTGTTTACATCTTAAAAAATGTTGAGAACTATCGATAACCGCACTATACTTTAGCATAAAATGCAATACAAAGTAATTATACAATCATTGAATTTTGAAATTCCCGCCATTGCCTCTAATCTCTTGTTTCCGTGGGCGGAATACAGAGGGCGCCGGTCGGTAAGGAAATATTTTCTCGTAAAATTTGTATGAAGTCGTTATTCTTCTCGCTAGAGTAAAAATTTTCTTTGCGCCTGAGCCATGGCCTGATGAGCCAGCCAGGGACCAGCAGAGTGTCTGTCACTGTCAAAAATTAAACGTCAACCATACCGTTTGAGTCGTGAAACGCGTTTATTTTTGCTATTATAAATAGACCGAAAATGTATTACGTGAAGTGCAATAATTTGATGTATAGTAATTAGTTAGTGTTTATTTAGTATTTTATTAGTGTAGATTAAGTGTAAACAGTGAAAATGTTCAGTTACAAATATCTCAGCCGCGAACACCTTGAAGGGTTCGATAATTACAAGGTATGGGTTCTTCTCTTTATTAAATTAGTGTTATCCGCTGTAAATAGTAGGGATGTCAGATATAGTCCTGTAATACACGACTCTAATTATGTTGTTAGTGCAGTATCATCGTGATATAACCTTAAAAGATATTGATTTTTTTACGCATCGCCTTACCAGGAAGTAGTCGGTATAATTGCCGCATTATGATGATAGTTTAACTTAAGTCGTAGTTATTTGTGGCTTATTAATTTATTCGCTTCATATGGCTCATTAGTATGCTATTTATGTACGAAACTATGTTATTGAAGTGCGACGCGAGTTATTTTATTATTATAAAAAATGTAACGAAACTCGTTCCAGTTATGTGTCTATTTCTACAGAATCTGCTTGCTAGATTTATGATTCGGTAATTAAAAGATATTTAGTCTTATTACTGTGCAATAAGATTGATTGAAATGCAGTAGAGTATTCATGGACTGTATGTGTAAGCACAAAAATAAATATTGTTTGGGCATTCAACCTATTTATTATCATAATATTTTTTTAACCCAGTAGACTTTTATACTAGTAATACTCTACCAATGAAACCATACAACCAAAAAAAGAATTTGGTATTCCTATAAATTATAAGTAAATAAAATAAATATGAATAGTTTTAAAAATAATTGTTTTGTACACCCAATAAATAAATGTATATATAATTTATAAAACAATAATTATAATTCTTAAATTCAATTTTGTATTAATAAAACAGTATAACTTACTTATACTTAACCAATAAAACAGATAATATAATACTAGCATACCAATAATAACATTCATCACATTAAACACTCAGTGTTCTTCCTCCTCTCTCCTACTTGATTTATGCTGTGCCAGACAGGGTCCGTAATTGTTACCAATATAATTATTTCCCTACTAACTGTATACATTATGATACGCAATATGGAATTAAGAATAACTATTCACCTTGGACAGGCTAAACTCTAAGCTGAGTCAACAATTCAGCAGAAATAGTTACCTACTAACAAAAATGTTGTGTCATTTTCTTTCCTATAGTGATGAGGATAATCCTCTCGCAGAGAAAATAAAACTATGTTATAAATCCTCTGACTGAACTATCTACCTACCTATATATATATTCAAACAATATGTAACTATTCAATACCCACAAAATATTTAGCATACAAGTTATTTATTTTTTAAACCCTCACTCATTCTTATTTCATGCTACATAATTTATCTAGTAGTAGACACACTTCAATCAACAATCTATTGAACACATATTATGACTCAATATCATGCGAAAAGACCCCGATTCAAATAGTATAACGCCCATAACTTTAGAACGGCTGAACCGATTGTCACCAAATATAACTAAGAACACTCTCGATCTCAATCAGTTCATCCGTTTAGAAGCTATGATGTCACAGACACAAACACACCGGTATAGTTATTGCCAAACTTCTTGGCCACCCTGAAGTTGGCTACAATGGCTGTGCAGTAATAAATCGTTTCATGTTTTGCGCGTTGGAAAGCCAACTTCAGGGCTACACAGAAGTTTGGCGAGCACTAAACACACATCATAGTTATAACACCCCTCTTCTTCCATCAGGGGTTTAAAATAAAACCATTAATATGTGAAGAAAAGGTTCAAACTTAAGGAGAGGGTGATAGAAACAGTTGTTTACAAAAGTGTGTTATGTTTACCTTTCTTTTTTTTTCAGTATATGGCCATAGACACCAGCCCATTGAGTGTTTATGTTATGCACCCTTTTTGGAACAAAGTTGTTGAGGTGAGTAGTATTTGGTTTGTCTTACAAGATATTCAAAAAGGCACATTTGGATATCAAGTTATATGGTAAAAATCATATTAAGTGATTCTAGTTGTCCATTTCAAATGTAGTTGCATATATGGCAAGCAAAGAACAATAAACTCCGTAGTTACTCTTTACTAAGTGTGTGAGCATTTCCAATTAATTCCTTAAGTCATTCAAAACCTAAATATGGGAAAATAATGTGGATTACAAGTTTCAAAACATTGCATCTGCAATTGTAATACAGAATGAAGAGTATTGTTTTTTTTTATTAGCTTTTTAATGGCACTTGTTCCGGTTTTTACTATTTATAAAGAGTATTGTATATTGATGTGACTAAAAACGTAAAAAAAATATGCAATTTAAATGGAACTAGCTGTTGACAGATTGAGAATGACCTGATTTGTGAATTTTGAGTTTAATGTTGAGTATTGGTCATACCCTACTTTAAGCATGAAACCTCTCAAACTTTGGCATCAAAATGTAGTGACAGATTTGATACATTCTTAACTCTAAATAATCAATTCAGAAACCATCCCTGACTTAAGAATGCTAAGGTTATACAGCGTAGAGAGGATCAATTGTTCATAAATTAAACTTTGTATCATCATCATCTGCCTAGCCTTTTCGCAACTATATTGGGGTCTGCTTCCAGTCTTACCGGATTCAGCTAAGTACCAGTGTTTTACACGGAGCGACTGCCTATCTGACCTCCACAACCCAGTAACTGGGTAAACACGGTACCCCTTGGCAAGACTGGTGTCAGATCTCAAGCTTCTGACTACCCGTAACGACTGTCAAAGATCTTCAAATAACAGCCGGGACCAACGGCTTAACGTGCTTTCCGAGGCACGGAGGAAACTCGGTTTGTTGAAATGGTCACCCATCCACGGACCGACCTCGTCAAGCGTTGCTTAACCTTGATGATCGACCCGTGCGGCTGTTAATATTTAGCCACGAGCTCCTCTATAAATTAAACTTTGTATAAGTCATGATATTCCCAACATGCAAACAAAAAATTAATCGAAAATATCCAGTAGTTTAGCCACAGGACAATATTTTTATTTTAAGCATTTTCTACATGATGTAATAGTTAATAGGAGAGCACGCGACAGGTTAACGACCCCCGCATCGGTATTATATCACAAGACCACACGTTGCCAGCTCGCTATTTCAAAAACCTTCCCCTATCCTCTAGTATAACATTCTCGTGTCACAGTGTTTGTCTGCAAACTCCTCCAAAACGGCTTGACTAATTCTTATGAAAATTTTTGTGCATATTTGGTAGGTCTGAGAATCGGTCAAAAACTAAGTAGCCTAAGTAGGGTAGATAGGGTAGGGTAAGTAGGATAAAAATATAATGAATACAAAAAATTAATGTTTGGTGTTTTTATGGCAAAACAACGTTTGCCAGGTCAGCTAGTAGCTTATCTATACTAATATTATAAAGAGGAAAGAATTTTTTGTTTGTTTGAACCGAATAAGCTCCGAAACTACTGGACCAATTTTTAAAAAAAAATCATCTATGGAAAGCAACATTATTCCCGAGTAACATAGGCTATTTTTTAATCCTGAAAACGGGTCCTGTGGGGTGGTCCACGGGAGCGAAGCCGCGGGGAACAGCTAGTCTATACTAAAATTATAAAGAGGAAAGATTTTTTTGTTTATTTGTACCGAATAGGCTCCGAAACTACTGGACCGATTTGAAAAATTCTTTCACCAATAGAAAGCTACATTATTCCTGAGTAACATAGGCTATTTTTAATCCCGTAATTGGGTCCTATGGGGTGGTCACGGGAGCGAAGCCGCGGGCAACAGCTAGTATTAGCTATTTATATGGGAATTGCGTCTGTTACCCACAACTCGTCATCCAAAGGCTTATTGTCTTACTCAATAAAGACTATTCTATTCTGACTAATATTATATCAATTTGTATTGTACTATACATAAACACAGCAGTGTTATGTTTATAACCAACTAGCTGTCCCACGCGGCTTCGCTCCCGTCAACTGGCTACCTACCTACCCTACATACATGAATGTTGTTGTTGCGTAACTTTAAACGCTTACGCAGCGCACGCAACGGAAGCTGTCAAAAAGAATCTTTCAATTGTATTCAGTAGTTCCTGAGATTAGCGCGTTCAAACAAACAAACAAACTCTTCAGCTTTATAATATTAGTATAGATATGATTTAACACTTAATAATTATAGGCAATAAAATTACTTTCTAGTCATAAAAGTAGGAAATATCTACTTTGATAACATTATGAACACAGAACAATGACGAATATCGTACGATTCCTTATCACTATCTGAGGTTATCAAAAAACTTCACTGTTTACTTAATTTCAACCTTGTGCTGTCTGTTTAAGATACAAAATTGTTTGTTTTGTAGTCTGTTATAGAAAATATCTAAAAAAACATTACTGTTTACTTAATTTCAACCTTGTGCTCTTGAGTTAAGGTATGAAATTGTATGTTTAGTATTTTTTTATGGAAAATATTGTTATCAAGCTGCCTTGTTGTTTGTTTTATCAGGTGGGTCATTGTTGTTATAATAATTGTCTATTGGCGGAATGTGTGTCTTGACATGTGCCACACTATGGCCTTGAAAGTGGCATATTAAATGCATAGCATTATCTCTATAATGAACAGTTTATGAATGTGTTGGCTATTGTTTGCTTCCATAATACATCTCTCTCTATAAAGTAATAGCGTATTGATAAGAAGACTGCTGCTAGTGAAAATAGCAGGCCTAAATTTTTTTTCTTTTGCTTGCCACCACGGGGAGACGGCGCAGTTATGTGGGACTCCAACCCACTTCTTCTTTTCGAGTCGATGGGAAACTCTTCATAATTTTTGGGCCCAGTAGGTGGCCACCCCGATTGCGGCGTCAGTGGCGAGCATAAGGTCTACCAAAGTGCAGGAGTATGGGCACTTGGGACACTCCAGCATGTGTGCCATATCTTGCAAAGGGGCACCGCACTCACACTGGGTATCAGACGGGTCTATAAAACCCCATTTTGCTAAATTGTGTTTGCACCGGCCTACTTGGGTGCGCAAACGATTGAGTGCTTTCCATATAGGCCACTGCAGTTCACGTCCAGGTGGCAGGTGTT
Source organism: Orthosia incerta (assembly GCA_948252205.1). Classification (NCBI taxonomy): domain Eukaryota; kingdom Metazoa; phylum Arthropoda; class Insecta; order Lepidoptera; family Noctuidae; genus Orthosia; species Orthosia incerta. The sequence continues at coordinate 26,459,938 of OX411758.1, forward strand.
CCTGGGGTTTCACGAAATCGGGTGGTGGTAGGTGAGCTTGTCTCCACAACCTGCTCCTCACTAGAGGCGGTGGGTCTTGGATGGCCCGTGTGCATCGAAGATAACTCTTCCGACTCTTAAGTCTACCCGGGGTTGTAGTGTGATCGTAGAGTGGGTGTCGGGCATCAGATTCCTGGTACTTTTTCTCAAGCGCGCATGCGACATCCCTTCGTACTATTGGAGGTGCAATACCAGCCAACGGGTATAGTTTGTTGAGCGGAGTCGGTTTGAGGCAACCCGATATTATACGGCACGTCTCGTTTAGGGCGATGTCAACTTGCTTAGCATGTGCGGATCGGTGCCACACAGGACACGCGAATTCGCCAGCTGAGAGGCAGAGGGACATGCCAGTTGTCCGAAGAACATCGGGTGCCGCTCCCCAGTTGGTAGAGACAAGGCGACGCAACAGGTTGTTCCGGGCACGGTTAACGATCTATCCAATGCAACACCAAGGTATCTAGGATTTTTGCAGTGAACTACTTGAGTTCCTCGCCATGAGATATTTAGTTCCCTGTTTGAAAATCTGTTGCAAAGATGAAAAGCGCAAGATTGAGTTTTGGACGGGTTCGGACGAAGGGAATTACTATCGTAGTACCATCCAAGTGACTCGAGTGCTAGACAGTGGCGGCTGGTGGATCATAGTAGCAGTAGTGCACTTTACCGTTTCACTGGGTAATTGAATTAGATTTTCTATCTCTCCTCTGGAAGTCGCGTCGCCCCCGCAAGGGGGCGAGGCGAGCGGTCCCGGGACGTGGTCCCCTTTCCGCGGGTGCAGCGCCGAGGCTCGTCACGACGAACCCATCATTGGGTTGTCCATTGGACCTAGCATGGTGCTAGCGCGGTCGGTGATTTTTGTCAACGACCCACGCTAGCTATGTTGTTGTTGTATGTGTGACTACAGGCGCGCCACGGCGCCCGTTATGAACGGTACGCCGTTTCTTCACGACCCCCTGGCGGTCCTCCTCCGCCAGGTGAGACCCAGAGCGTACTCTGGGAGGCCCAGCGAAGGTAACCAGCGGCAGGTGGGCCGACTTTTGACGAACCTGTAGTTTAGTATGTAAGCGACTAGTGCTGCCGTATATGTGTGTGGGAGCGGCAATGTAGTGAGTTACACCGTTCATGTACCAATAGCGTGCGAGGTGATCGCGACGCTATTCGGTGCAAGTGTACTAGCGAATGTATAGTAATGATTGGCTGTTTACGACGCGAAGTGTGCCTATGTTAACTTAGAACAAACTTCACGCCGTGGGTGTCGTGTGGGGTGGGCAGTGTTATTGTATGAATGAGTAGCGTGTAGACTGATGCTACTCATTCATGCGTCAAGTCCGGGATGTGGATGGGGTCGCAGTGTCGGGTAGCAGGTCTCTGGGGAGGCGCTTTCGGTCGGGCGGGCGCGCGTGCCACGGCGCCAGGTGTTTCACGTGGGGCCAGGCAGAAGCGTCGGCCCGCGCGAACATAGCTTTCGCTAAGCGCCCCACAAACTCGTCCGGGCTCTCAATCCCGGTGTCGCGCTGAATGATGTCATTCCTCACACAGCGAGGTGCGCCTACTACGCTGCGCAGCGACAGGTGTTGTTGCGCGCGGAGCTTCTTCTTGTTGGTCTCGCTGGTGAGGGCGAACCAAGCTGGGGCGGCGTATGTTATGATGGGACGGACATATGTTTTGTAAATGCCCAGCTTAGTCCGGGCGGGGAGGCGGGATGAGAGCACTGGATTGAGGAGGTTTCTAGCTACCCTGCTCTTGTTTACTACCTCTGTGACATGCGGCCCCATCGTGAGCCGACGGTCGATGGTGACGCCCAGGTACTTGGCCTGGGGGGCCCACTCGACGTCGGCTCCTTGCAGTCTCAGGGGTGGCGGGAGGGGGGTGTGGCCTGTAATCAGAGCCCGCGTCTTACTCACATTCACTGACAGCCGCCATTTGGCTAGCCATTCTGGTAGTAAGTCGAGGGCGCGCTGCATTTTCTTCGCTGCATGTTTGGTGTTTAGTGATGTGGTTATGTATGCAGCGTCGTCCGCATACAGGGCTAGCGTCGCCTCTGGCGTTTTGGGGATGTCATCCGTGTAACATGAGTAAGACGCAGGGGATAAGCAACTTCCCTGCGGCACGCCTGCCCTTATTGGGCGGGGCGCGGAAAGTTCTCCCTCTACCACCACTCTGAAGCTCCTGTGGGACAGAAAGGATTGCATTACTTTAACCACGCGACGGGGCGTGCTAGTTAGGGCTAGCTTGTGCACCAGTCCGTCGTGCCAGACACGGTCAAAGGCCTTCTCCATGTCGAGGAATACTGCGACCGCGTATTCTTTCTTGTTCATGGTTGCTGACAGCTGGTGCAGTACCCTCGACAGCTGGAGCGTCGTACTATATTCAGCGAGGAAGCCGAATTGTTCCTCCCGCGGAGTGATGTGCGGTGTTAGATGTCGCAGCAGGAGCGACTCGAACACCTTGGAGATGTTAGACAGCAAGGTGATTGGTCGATAGCTTTCCGGCTTCAGGATGTTTTTCCCCGCCTTGGGCAGCATTATGACGCGCCCCTCTTTCCACGAGGCCGGGAAGGAGCCCGTGCGCAGGATCCCCGTGAACAGGCGCGCCAAGGCCGCGACCATGCGGTACGGTAGGTGGCGCAGCGCTGTATTGGTGATCCCGTCGGCACCTGGGGCCTTCCGGGGCTTCGTTCGCAAGATGGCGCGTTAGATTTTCTATAATTCACTCACAGGAGCCTATGTAAATCGGCAAACTATCTCGCTAGCGACTTCTAATTCGACGCCAACGCCATCTAGTTACGTCGTTGTACAACTTGTAATGTTGGTACTCGACCCGAAGATAAATTTCGTTCGACAAACTTCGCCCGCTCTCGGTAATCTTCGGTTCGCTGGGACGGCGCACGAGAATGGTCATATTTTGCCGTACATTTTCTATTGAACTATCTCTGTCTCACGCGCCAGGCGTTTTCGCTTGTTTCTCGTAGAATAGTATGAACTCTCGCCGTGCGCTTTAGCCTAGCGCACGGGGAGTATTTTTTACAGCAATATACGTCTTATTACTTTAGCAAAGAGCTTAAATTTGTTCGTCATAATTTCGTAAATATTGAATAGATCGTTAATCAGACATTTTTATTTTATTTCTAAACCTATTCAAATCTGGCAGTTCAGTGCACGAGTGAACTTAAAGTACAGCCGCCTCTGGTGCTAGAGTTAGATAAAATTCAACCTCTGTGAAGCTAGATGATTGTGCCGCCAAGGCTAGGTCATCCGCATACAAGAAGCGACCCAACCCACTAAAACTCCACCGTGTCCTCTTGTACCGCGTATGGCGGGAACACGGGCACGCGTTAACATTCTCAGTCGCCGGACCCTCCGCTGGGGGGTATAACCCATCACTGGCGCAAAAGAACACACTGTACGCCGTGAACACCCCAGGGACCCCGTGTGTGACACCCTTGGTCTCCTTGTGACGAGTCAAGGTCAATGGCCCCACCACCTATCATTTTTCGGCCGCAGGGGATAGGGAGAGCGGCCAACGCTATACCGCAACTCCTCCTCCCCTGCGGCCCCACCACCGGTATCCTACCCTACATATAGATGGGATTATAGAATTCTATCACACCGACTCTAACGGCATGGCATCGGTGTTTTCATCAACATCTCTTGATGGCGGCTTGTATAATTATAATCAATCAACTTTGAGTTACCCACCGTCTATAGTTCAATCTACTAAAGCTAAACTTGAATCGTTCAATCGTCAAATTAAAGGTCAGAAATTATAGATTATAGGTAGTAAGTATATATATGGAGGAGCTCGTGGCTAAATAATAACAGCCGCACTGGTCGATCATCAAGGTTAAGCAACGTTTGACGAGGTCGGTCCGTGGATGGGTGACCATTTCAACATACCGAGTTTCAGAGAGGCACGGAGCCTCGGAAAGCACGTTAAGCCGTTGGTCCCGGCTGTCATTTGAAGATCTTTGACAGTCGTTACGGGTAGTCAGAAGCTTGAGATCTGACACCAGTCTTGCCAAGGGGTACCGTGATACCCAGTTACTGGATTGTGGAGGTCAGATAAGCAGTCGCTCCATGTAAAACACTGGTACTCAGCTGAATCCAGTAAGACTGGAAGCCGACCCTATTATAATTGGGGAAAGGCTTGGCAGATTGAGGTAGTAGTATATAGTTCTCCAGCGCAGTGGTGGCAGCCGTGACTTACGAGTTGTATTTGGTGGATTCAAATCCAAGCGAAAAATAAATAAATAATTTCATCACTACAGTAGACCAATTCTTGTACTTAATAAAATCAAAAATACGAAGACATGTGACATACATATAACCTTCAAAAGTGCCTGAAAATTGTTTAAATTTAATTGACTTTTGAAGTCTACCAACTAATCTTCCAAAACCTTTTCCAGTTTGTACCAAAATGGGTGGCACCCAACGTGTTAACCTTCGGCGGATTCCTGCTCGTCGTACTGAACTTCTTGCTGCTGTCGTACTACGACTACGATTACTTCGCCGCCAGTACGCCGCTGTACAATGAGACCGTGGGTGAGGTGCCTTTGAACGGGCATTTGGAGGTGATCCCGCAGTCCTTGTGGTATTTCATCGGGGTGTTCCTGTTTTTGGCTTATACTTTAGGTAAGTGCAAACTTTTTATATTTATGCTTCTACCCTGGTTGGGCAAAGGCAGTTGCTAGGCTGTTTGATAGCTACCACGTGTTAATTTTTAGGGTTCCGTACCCAAAGGGTAAAAACGGGACCCTATTATTAAGACTCCACGATCCGTCTGTCACCAGGCTGTATCTCATGAACCGTCATAGCTAGACAGTTGAAATTTTCACAGATGATGTATGTCTGTTGCCGCTATAACAACAAATACTAAAAACAGAAAAAAAAATGTTTAAGTAGGGCTCTCATACAGGAAACGTGTTTTTTTGCCGTTTTTTGCGATAGTGGTACGGAACCCTTCGTGCGCGAGTCCGTCTCGCACTTGGCCAGTTTTTAAACATTGAGTTTGTAATCCGCTGGAAGCGAGAACACGGTGACATTTTTACTGTCTACTCTGTGATGATGTCACCGTGTAAAATTTGGTGAGGTGAAGAGTAAATCCACCCAATCATCAATTTGGAATGACAGTTTGCTTTAAGCTCACTGTACCTAAGTTTTCACGGTGTACAGAGGCCTTAGTGCCAGTTTTTACTCACGCTCAATCGCGTTAACGTTAACGCCAATTTGTATTGAAACCGGATAAACGCCGTCTGGTGACGGCAAGGCAAAACCTGTATTTTTGTTTACTTTTTACCCGGCTGCAAGGAAAGGGTTATGTTTTTCGCGCGTATCTTGTATGTTTGTATGCATGTATGTTTTTATGTATGTAATATTCTTTATTACCTCATACCTTTCAAACTACTTGGCGGATTTTTATAATTAGGACATCATTAGATAGGTCTTGACCGGCCAAGTATTCTTAGCTAAGTGCCGTTAAAAAAAAAGGAACATGGCGGCTTTTGGACGCCATATTGTGGGGTTTGCAATTTTTTTTTACTTTCCTACCCATCGAGTGGGGTATCAAAATAAAGGGTTTTTAGAGGAGATTACAAAAATATAAATTACTTATATGTTTAAATGTCATTCGAAAAAAAAAATGATAACTAAAAAGTTGTAAATAAAAAAAAAATATTTAAAAATCAAAAACCCGCCTGCTTAAAAAGCTGGCGGGTTTTTGATTTTTAAATTAACTTTTTTTATCGACATAAGAGATCGTTTACGTTAACGCTACTGCGCGTGAGACAAAACTCACACTAAGCCCACTGAATAGACTGGTTGATCGAAGTGGCGACGCTTAGGTGGGAGAGGTCTATTTGAACGAGGGGACGTCAAAAACATCTACGGTACCAGTGGCATTGCAAATGCAATGCCATACTAGAGACGTGAGCTAAAAAATCTCATGTGCCTGTAATCACGCCGGCTCAAATATCTCTTGACCCTTGAAGGAACCCAGGTGTGTTGTTATCCAAGCTTTTTTTGTTTTAGATGGAATTGACGGCAAGCAAGCCCGCCGCACGCAGACTTCAGGTCCACTAGGCGAACTATTCGATCATGGACTAGATTCATATACAGTATTTTATATTCCCGCCTGCCTTTACTCAATCTTTGGCCGGCTGGATTACTCAATACCGCCTATAAGGTAAGTTATATCAGGAAAGAAAGAAAGAAAAAATATTTATTTGTGACCCGCACAGGAGACACGAGATAAGAAAAACACAAACAATAATAAAAAATAAAAATAAATAACCCCGTGCGAGACCAAAAAGGTTCCTAGCTCTCAGCATGTGCAACGATACTAAACAGAAAAAACCGCTGCGCTGATATTCTGATAGGGCCCACTGTTGATGCATGCTTATCCCCTTACTATGACATTTTGAAGACCTCACTCTACACCAGCGCCCCTAGCGGCAAATTCAAACGCGATGGTTATCGCGTTAGTCACCACTTGAGTTCGAATCCCATATCGGGCAAAAGAGTTACTTATTGGATTTTTTATTAGGAATTTCCAAGATCAGAGTGTTTGCGCTTGTGCACTATCTCCTGCGTACTTGGCTTATCTCCGTGACCGAAATTCCGTCGGGAGGAGTCACCTCTTTTCTAGTTTTTTTTTGTTTGTAATAGACCTAATTATTAAAGAATAATTTTTATATCCCCCGACACATCTTTATTTCATGCTACATAATTTATCTATGTAGTAGTAGACACGCTTCGATCGACAATCTATTGAACACGTAATTATGACACGATATCTTGCGAAAACACCCCGATTCAGACAGTAAAACGTTCATAACTTTAGAACGGCTGATCCGATTTTCATCAAACATAGCTAAGAACACTCACGTATAAAGTAACATTAAAAAAAAAACAAATAAATATCGGTTCATCCGTTTAGGAGCTATGATGCCACAGACAGATACACAAACACACAGTTACCATCGGGGGTTATAAAGAACATTGGGCAACAATCAGCGGTCTTTAACAAAATTCACGTATCATAATAGAATCAAGTAACGTGATTAGACCAGTTTGCGTTTACAAAATATACCACAACTGTATTTATAAAACTTTATGATATTTTCAAGTACCATTTGTCACGATTTAAAAAAATACCTGCGTGCTTGCAAAATGTTTCATAATATTGTGAATTTACACTGTATTGTCATGCAAAAATATGTGGAACATGCAAAATAACCGTCACATTATGAAATTATTTATGCCGCGACGTAAGACGTAAAAAACCGGCCAAGTGTGAGTCGGACTCGCGCACGAAGGGTTCCGTACCATTATCGCAAAAAATGGCAAAAAAACACGTTTTTTGTATGGGGGCCCCACTTAAATATTTATTTCATATAATCATATAATAAATTTATGTATAGCAAATGGAGTCTACCCAGAAAAGTTAAAATTAACTATAATTAAACCTTTATTTAAGAAAAATAATAAAAATGACATGAGCTGCTATCGTCCAATAGCACTTGTACCAGTCATATCGAAGATATTCGAGAAAGTGATCCATGATGGTATTTATAATTACTTTGAAAGAAACAATTTACTTTGCAAAGAACAGATTGGCTTTCGAAAAAATAAAACAATTAATATAGCAGTATATAATTTTCTCCACAACATATTAACCCACATGGATAGAGGTAAACAAACGTGTGCATTATTTATGGACCTCACAAAGGCTTTCGATTATGTGGATCACAATACACTCTTAAATAAATTATACGCTTATGGTGTCAGAGGAAACATTTATGACCTGATTAAATCTTACTTAAGTAATAGAACGCAAATAACACAAATAACAAGGATATGTCCGTATGTAAAAAAAATGATAACTTATTCCTCCTCATGTAGACAGGTTACATCTGGCGTTCCACAAGGAAGTGTATTGGGTCCGCCTCTTTTTATAATATACATCAATGACCTTCCAAAAGCGACAAAATACAACACAATCCTATTCGCTGATGATAGTACAGTACTGTTCACAGGAGATAATAAATCACACATGGAACTCGAGATAAATATGACTTTAGATAGTATTGTAAACTGGTTGACATCAAACAATTTACACATTAATCTCGACAAAACAAATATCATGACATTTAGAAGTAGAGTAAGTAAAATAGCAAACATGAATATAAATTACCAAAATAATAGGATCCAAGAAGTTGACGTTACTAGATTTCTAGGTATACAGATAGATAATAATTTGAATTTTAAGGAACATATCCAGACATTATGCACTAAATTGAACACATTTTCTTATGCATTGTTTAAACTTAAACAAACGGTCAACACTTCTACAGTCCTTACAGCCTACAACGGCTATGTTGCACCTATTCTAAAGTATTGTGTTATTTTTTGGGGTAATTCCACTAATAAAGAAGCGGTGTTTAAAGCCCAGAAGAAATGTATACGAGCCATAACAAGTATTAAAGTAACTGACAGCTGCAGACCATCATTTTTGAAATTAAATATTCTTACGTTACCATGTATATATCGGAAATACGAAGGCTATCTTGGATTAACACTCGATCTTGTGGGCTTTCGTGGGTATATGCATGCTACAAAGCAGGTAACTTATGCCGATTTGGAGATAGTACTTGTTCCAATCTTATCAAAGCAGCGAATTCGGCCACCTATTCGTTTCGCTTTCTCTCAACAAAACACACTTTCAAGTTTATAACGCCACACTTTAGGCTACTTCTCAATTATTTCTCTCACAACTCTGTTTTTCAACTTTTTTTGCAAACGCGCTCCCGCGCGTTCCTTTTTCTAACCCTTTTCCGACCAAATATGGCGGGTAGGGATATTCGATATACATCGATGCATCGAAAACATCGATGTTTACAATGCGATACATCGAATCGATTCGATGTTTTGAAAAGCTATCGATATACTCGATGTATCGATGTTTATTCATAAAACATCGATCACCTCAAATCATGGAAGGTCACCACAAATAAGTCCACAAGAGCTGGCAAACTGTGAAATTTGACGATTCTATTTCTGATGAACTATCTATTTCCTTACGTAGCCCAGTAGGCAGATTAAATGAGAACCCTTTAGAAATTTGGAATGATCTCAAGATTCAGCTTCCTAAACTTCATACAATGGCGTACAAATACAAATTAACCATAGTAGGAACTTCAGTCCCATCTGAAAGTTTGTTTTCTAACTTCTTTCTCTTTCCTTTTGACAGACTTAGCAAAATTACATCGAAGGTTTTTTTTTTTAATTTGTTCTTTTGTAAATTATAATAAAGATTTTTCTCATACATGGCTTTTACTTTTTTTAATAAACAATGTTTGAATTAGCGATGGTTTGCATGAAAAGTTGTAAAAGTAGTATATTACTTTTGTGTGAAAAGGTCATCTTATCAAAGTGAATGTTTTTGTATGTACTTACAGATAATGAAAGGAGTTAGAATTATTATTTTATGACAGATTAAAATCTAAACTTTAATAAAATAATGGATTTAGCTCTTTTCAAAACCGTCATATACAAAAATTTTTACTCTGGAAAGATGACCTGTTTTGAGATTTATCACTTTTCACATGACTACATACAGTACAGCTTTGTAATATAATGTTAGAAAAAGTACTCGATGTTTACAAAACATCGATGTTTTCATCCGATACATCGAAAGGCATCGATGTACAGTTCCAATTTATCGAATCGAAAAAAACATCGATGTTTTTTCAAAGTGGACACCCCTAATGGCGGGCGACTTCGCTCAGGTCGCCATTATCCTTGGCTACCCTGCTTTCATTGGTTCAAGAACACCTCGGGCAAAGTTCACAGCTTTTAACATCCAATCAAAATCGAGTATTTTGACATAAGCCAAATAAAGTGTTGTCAATCGAATAAAATCGAACCGAGATTGAATCGTAGGCTAAATGTTGCCAATTAAACAAAACTGAATTAATAAGTTTAAATGCGTCATACTTCTTTGTTCTAGATTATTAGAAATACCTTCCTCCTACACGGCCAACCTGACAGACAAACGGTCCCACGTTTGAGCGACGAGAGAAATCGTTACTTAATTTTAATAAAAAAAACAGACAGAGACAGAACAACAATAAAAAAATAAGTAATAGGTTAAGTTCGGCCGCTCCTGACCAAATAAAAAAAATAACGTGGTCGTGACATCTTCCTTCTACGTGAAACCTTCAATCAACACCCTATATTACCAGCCTATAACAAAAATCAAGTACTTCTTTACTCATGAAAACGGAATTCTCATAGCTTTCACACTGTTCATTTGTTTTCTCCATGTAAATCTAGGTCTCCACACCGTACACCGTACACAACCATCTTCGTACTATCGAAACAGCCACCTCACTGTTTAGACAACCATATTACCACATTCTAAACGGTTACCGAAGCACCAGAGGTACCAGGTTCCCAACAGGCGTCCATTCGGTCTCGAAGCACTAAGTGTGCCAGAAACCATCCAAACGCCCAACACAACATACCATGCCACATACACCAAACAACAGGTCACCGAGGCCCCAGAGGGACCAGGCTCCCTCAGACACACAACAGGTCACCGAAGCCCCAGAGGGACTAGGCTCCCCCCAGACAACAGGTCACCGAAGCCCCAGAGGGACCAGGCTCCCCCAGACAACCGGTCCTCTCGAAGCAACAAGACTGCCAGATACCCATACCACATACACTAAACAACAGGTCACCGAAGCCCCAGAGGGACCAGGCTTCCCCAGACATACAACAGGTCACCGAAGCCCCAGAGGGACCAGGCTCCCCCCCACACATATCCAGCAATGTTTCTTGGTCCCACAGCAATCGCTGTGGCTCCCGATGGTCAACCCTGTGACCATCCTGCAACCATAGTCATCCTGACCAGGCCTCGTAACCCACCTCGGTTACAGCAGTCATCTTTGACCACTCACCACGTAACCCATCTCAGTTACAGCAGTCATCTTTGACCACTCACCTCGTAACCCTCCTCGGTTACAGCAGTCATCTTTGACCACTCACACCTCGTAACCCTCCTTGGTTACAGCAGTCACCGCAGTGACTACTCATCACCGTACAGTCAGTCCTTTGACCGTACACACCTCACCGTACAGTCAGTCCTTTGACCGTACACACCGACCTCACCATTGCCAGATTGATTTGAATCAGTCTTCAACATAGTACATTCAGTTACGCCAATGGGTACTTTTTCTTTCAGCTTTTCTCTAACTCATCATAAACCAAACAAAGCCTTTAATTCAACACATAGTTGCCACCATTCAGAACTCCAATAACCATAAACAGCACCTTTAAACCATAACAAAATTTGTTATTTCATACTTTATTCTCAGTACAAAATACAACAGCAACCTCACATTCAGGATTTCTTACCCAGCCAAAAGCATTTTCAAGAACTCCATTTTATGTTCATGATTTCATACCAAACCCTCAGTGCGATAGGTATAATCTACCAACTAACTACCATCATCAAACATTACCAATTTTGCAAAATAAAAAGAAAATGAAATCATGCACCGCATGTCACCGACTTTACATCTGTGTTAACATTATCTTATCCAGCTTGGTCAGATAGCAAATAACACAAAATTACGTTAGGTATGTTCACAATGACCAGCACAGAACATTCGAAAAAAGAAGAAAAAGTTAGAACACCACAACCATTACTGACACTTTAAATTCCACATTTATTATTCAAGTTAGGTAGGTACTAGACTTCCTACATGACACCACACAATCACACAATTCACAAATTCACACCTTTATTTTAAAGAGATGTTACAATTATTAAAACTTTTGAACAATGTTCAATTACCGAGGCCAAGCATCGTTGAACAACGCAGAACAAGAAAACCATTCCAAGTTTCCTCCAAAAAATGACTCCTGTACCAAGTAAATAAAATAAAACCCAAGTGTCCACAATCCACAATAACTTAGTAAATACATTCGCAGAATTAACTCACTACACAGAATGCACTTTCAACTTAATTGCCGAATCAACTCTTGACACCGTCAGCTCTCTGACCCATGAAACTAAGAAACTGTTCTATGTAAATTAAAATGTTGCCAATTGAACATTTATCTCATCTCCAGCCACAACTTCAACAGTTATTGGCCCTCGGGCATCTCATAATACCTAAATACATCTGCTAGACACCATCTAAATGTCTAGTTGCACTTTCATTCGCCGTAGTCAATTTAAATCATTATTTTTTGTAGGTATCGTTAGAATGACATGTTATTATTTGGTTAGTTCTCTACAATGCGGTATATAACAACTACAGACATTAACTTTACCTTTATTCAACCGTTGGTAGCAACAAAACTAAACGCCAACTCTCTAGGCTATAGTCACGTTAATCTTCGTGATATTTTCGGGTTGTAAGATTCCAAATCGAGTCTAACAACAAACTATTTCACTAAACTTAAACACCGGTTTGAAATAATTTTGATCACAATATAACTATTAACTGAAAGTTATCGCAAGTCTTTGGAACAAAACAAAAGTTTAATCCTCACATTGACTCACACCTTGTATCGATTTATTAATAATCTAGTCTATAACTAGTAACTTATAAGTTAAAAATCATCTAACAAGTTATTTGTTTTGTTTCGTCAAACTTTTTTCAATGTTGACACTTAATGTCACTCTCTGATAGAGATGGGCAAGGGATGGCGATCTGTTATCGATTAATCGACGAATCGATTTAAAGCACAAAAAAATATAAACAATTTTCCAACCGATATTTAGTACTGAATCGATTCAGCGAATCGATATTTCACCCTACAAAATCGAGATTAGATTTTGCTGTTATGATATGAACCAAAATATTATTTAAGAATAATTTAATGTATTACACAAACTTAAGTGAATTCAACGTAAACAAATATCTTTCCCTTATACCTGATACTTTAATTTAGTTGTGAAAACAACCCTGATCCGCCAAAGATGTTTAAAGATCGGCTATTATTACGATTTTTCTTTTTGCGTTCCGTAACTGTATTCACACTTGCATTAAAAAATACCAACGCGAATAGTTAGAAAGTAAGTTAATTTCAAAGAAAAGCATATTCACAAATTCCCTTGGTGATCAAATCAACAACAACCTCAGTGGAAATCTGAAGTGACACCTATTGATAACAAAAAAATAATGCATGGCTGAAATTGCTAGTGTTCAAACAAGTAAAAGAAAAACGGATTGCATTACGGCAAAATGGGGTCCCGAAGCTAATTTCGATGATTATTGAAAGAAACACAGTATCAATACCATTACATAGATGGCGCTGTTTGAATTTTCTACTCTTTTAATGTAACTTACCTTACACATTTCCATGAAATAAAATAATGCAATAGTTATAAATTGCAATGAAAACAGCAATTAGTTATAAAACTTAGGTACTTCCAAACCACAATAGATCCCAATGGGTCGAAGTGCCCCGAGTCATTTCTCGGCCCCTCCATAAGATAAGATAGGTACTTCCAAACCCAATACATACTTCGGCTGCCACAAATGTATGCCGATGCACAGATAGTTGAATGCAGATCAAAGTCACATACCTTTAAGCCTGTACTCACGGGAAGGTCAGGCAGCAGCGCTTAGTACACCAGGCACAAAAGCAAAATTTTGTCACTGACCATGCACTTGTCCAGACTCCTAGCTGCTTTCAGAAAATATCAAATTGATTGATCACCGCAGCGGCATGTATAACACCACAAAATTTCCTTATTCATAGCGCTGTAGGTTGCAGTTTGTGTGTTGCCTCTTGAATTGGAACCCGAGCTCCGCACTTGTTTCACCACACACAGCTGGTCACAACAGGTCTTGTGGTATCCACAGCAATGTTTAAGGGCTCAGACGTCCCTGTTATCTGTTGCATGTTGTGCGAATGGCTGAAAAATTCATGTCTATGAATAAGTATTCCACAAGCATAATCATAATGATGTTTTGCTAAATCAAGCTGTAGCTTAGGATGTTTGCTATCTTGCATTGTATTTGCACAAGTCGTCTTAATCTCTTGCGAACTCCGCTGACGGTATGAAACTGACTGAGTTTCATTTAGCATCATAACGAAAATAGAATTTTATTTTAAATTTTAGCCACTTTACACCAAGCTAAACTAACAATATTGCGGCTAAACTTCACAAGACATTAGGTAGGTACTTATTATTATCAGAATACTTAAGTTTATACTTCCCTGAACATTACCACCACAGTTGCGTTTCCTCAGTATCTAGTCAGGATTGGGCATCGATGTCATCATCAACATTATCTGCAGCCCGACTTCGCACATTGTCTAGTATAGGCCACACTATACGGTTGAATTCGGGCAACATGAATTCCTGTCGCCAGTAGCCGACGAGTTGCGAAACGTCTCTATAAGTAGGTAGCTCGAGCTACTTCCATGCCATTTTCTTGCGCACCAAAGAGAGCGCGCCAGCCATTACTCGTCTCATTTGGTCCATTCTCCATCATCGCTTTGTATTTGCACTGATCCCGGACTTCTGATATCGGAAATACGAAGGCTATCTTGGATTAACACTCGATCTTGTGGGCTTTCGTGGGTATATGCATGCTACAAAGCAGGTAACTTATGCCGATTTGGAGATAGTACTTGTTCCAATCTTATCAAAGCAGCGAATTCGGCCACCTATTCGTTTCGCTTTCTCTCAACAAAACACACTTTCAAGTTTATAACGCCACACTTTAGGCTACTTCTCAATTATTTCTCTCACAACTCTGTTTTTCAACTTTTTTTGCAAACGCGCTCCCGCGCGTTCCTTTTTCTAACCCTTTTCCGACCAAATATGGCGGGCGACTTCGCTCAGGTCGCCATTATCCTTGGCTACCCTGCTTTCATTGGTTCAAGAACACCTCGGGCAAAGTTCACAGCTTTTAACATCCAATCAAAATCGAGTATTTTGACATAAGCCAAATAAAGTGTTGTCAATCGAATAAAATCGAACCGAGATTGAATCGTAGGCTAAATGTTGCCAATTAAACAAAACTGAATTAATAAGTTTAAATGCGTCATACTTCTTTGTTCTAGATTATTAGAAATACCTTCCTCCTACATATATATATATTAGAGGTGATAATGTTCGTTAGGAAAAATACAAACTACTTTAATAAGTTAAATAGCAAAAGATACAGATTCAATATATGTTTTCCAAGCAATAAAACAACGTTATTAAATAAAAATATATTATGTATGGCTCCACGCATATATAACCATTTACCAAATTCACTTCTGGAGATAAGTGATATAAATATATTTAAAAACAATATAAAAACACTGTTACTAAAAAAAGCATATTATTCTGTCACTGAATATTTACAGGATAAACTTATATAATGTTATTCCATACGATATTTATCTCCATACATAAATAATATCTTATTACTGTTAAATTTTGTTTATTTAAGGATACCTGTGTAAATTTGCATGCCTTATGGTAGGATATGGCTAATGGACACTATTTTTGTATAAGATCTTTTCTTTTGTACCCATATTCGCAAATTAATAAATGATTATGATTATAAATATTTATTTTATTCTGTTTTTAGTATTTGTTGTTATAGCGGCAACAGAAATACATCATCTGTGAAAATTTCAGCAGTCTAGCTATCACGGTTCATGAGATACGGCCTGGTGACAAACGGACAGACAGACAGACGGATCGCGTAGTCTCAGTAATAGGGTCCCGTTTTTACGCTTTGGGTACGGAACCCTAAAAAAGAAGAAAATCGGAGGATACAATATTCGCGAGCTGGCTGACCAAAGCCAGATGTATCCTCCGACTGCACAGCATGAATTTCTTCTTGTTTACGCCTTTTTAGTTCGCTTCTCAAGCAGTCGTGTTTTTTGCTTTTTTTTAATAATTATTTTTCGATACTTATATTATGCAGAGGTAAAGTTTGTGAGTTTGTGATGTTGTAAGGGGTAATCTCTGGATCTACTGAACCGATTTTGAAAATTATTTCACCAGTAGAAAGCTACATTATTCCTGAGTGTCATAGGCTATAATATATTTCAAAAAAACGGCGTGCGCTGAGAAAACTATTGATGATATATAAAAAATATTAGGTAGGTAGGGTTGGGTAGGTAGGGTAGGCAGGTAGGCCAGTTAACGGGAGCAAAGCCGCGGGGGTCAGCTAGTTATTTATAACTTTTTAGATAACATTTTTTTTTCGAATCTGCAAATTTAAACATCACCCCTTTAATTTGAAAAAAATTGACCCCCCACAATATGGCACCTAAAATCCGCAATTTTTCTATTTTCCTATTTTAATGTAGCCAGTGACACTCGTAAGGTAAGAATCATCAAAATCGGCCAACGCGTTTAGTCTCTAGAACGCCACATAGGAACAAACATACATACATAGACTGATAAACACATTACCCCTCTTTGGCAGTCGGTTAAAAACAGCACCGCGCGGCACCTTGCGCATCGAAAATCCAACTTCAGGGCGGCCAAGAAGTTTGGGGAGTTTGGGCTTCCAACTTAATTTTATAATAATTAATTACGTCTCGTTTTCGTTTATATCTTATTTTTTAACCGACTATACTATATATATTTTTTTTTATGTGTGTTCGCGGATAACGTCGTCGTTTATGAACCGATTTTGATGTTTTTTTTTTATGTTGGAAAGGAGATATCCCGAGGGTTCCGTACCCAAAGGTTAAAAACGGGACACTATTACTAAGATTCCACTGACCGTCTGTCTGTCTGTCACCAGGCTGTATCTCATGAACCGTGTTAAACAGTTGAAATTTTCACAGATGATGTATTTCTGTTGCCGCTTTAACAACAAATACTAAAAGTATTTGTATTTAAAGTATTTGTTGTGCTCCCATACAACAAACGTGGTTTTTTTGCGATAATGGTACGGAACCCTTAAGTTTAGAAGTCTAGTCGAGACCTAGAATTGTACCTCCAAAGTCCCTAAGTTCTATAATTGCTTAAAATGGTTGAATTTGTTTCAGAATTTATTACGTGATGTGGAATCTCCTTCTCAATTTCTACATAAGCCACTGGGAGAAGTATAATACTGGTGTCTTGTTTCTACCTTGGGGTTATGACTTCAGTATGTGGGTAAGTCAGATCTTATGCTTTCCAAATGAACATATGCACCGCGCCGACTAAAGAGACTAATTTTTTCTGTTAATATTGAATAATACATCTTTTGAAGCTTGAAAGGTATATTTTACCCGCGGATTCAATCTTGTGGCTGTGAAGATGCAATGCTGAAGAAACCGTAAATTATACGGAATTAAAAGTAGCCTAAGGCACTCGGCTATAGCGTGGCTTAAGATCAGTATTTCCAGAGATTATCTCCTACAAGCAATTTTATTTAGGGATGTTCCGACTAGTCAGTAGAGCCGACTATCCGGCCACTTTCGTAGTCGGCGAATATTCGGCAAAGAGCGCTGACTATCCGGCACTGTTGAAGGTAGTTATTTTACTTAGATTTGCGATTGGGAGGAATCGTCTGGTCGAAAAGAATGATGATAATGATCACTGAACCTAACTGAGGTATCAAAGTTGGTATTTACAAACTCATAGTATTTGCTGTTTTTCTCTGCCCACAACGAGAAATTATCATTTGGCACTGATTACACTTGGATTTACGGGAATCATTCTAAATTTTTTCAAAAATAATCCATACACGAAAAGTTATTTTTGATATGATTAAATTTTAATTGAGCTATTTCACTTTAATGAGCAACTCAATACAATACTCAATACATATATTGCTTCCACATTTTTTTTTTATTATCTATACTTGCGCTTGACCACTATCTCACCTGATGGTAAGCGATGATGTGGTCGACGGTGAAGCACGCTTGCTTAGAAAAAACCTATTTCACTCTTGACTTAAAGACCCCTAGATTGTAGCTATCGGGAAACACAGACTCCGGCAAGGAATTCCACTCCTTAGCTGTACGCATAATAAAAGTTTCCCCAAAACGTTTTGTGCGTATGGGTGGAATGTCCACCATGTACCGATGACGCATCGCCGTACGTCTGGTAGTCCGATGATGGAACGGGCTGGGCGGAATCAAGTCATGCAATTCCATCGCACACTCCTTGAAATGTAATCAATAAAAAACCGACAAACTGGCAACTCGGCGGCGATGTTCAAGGCTCTGGAGCTTTGACTTGACCAGTGCCTCATTGCCGATGAGTCTCTTGGCCCGCTTTTCATCGACTCTAGTACATCTAGCTGCTATTTGGCAGATCCGTCCCAGAGATGAGAACAGTACTCCATGCACGATCGAACTTGCGCTTGATACAAGTTGAGCAGCTGTTCCGGCGTGAAGTACCTTCTCACCTTCGCAAGGATCCCCAACTTTTTGGCAGCCAGCTGAGCCTTTGACTCAATGTATGGCCCAAAATTGAGAGTCGATGTCAATGTTACGCCAAGAAGCTCAAGATGGTCCGTTATTGGCACGGTTACATCACGGAAAGTTGGAGCCGGGGGAAATTGGCTCCTTTTAGCGGAAAAAGACACGCCTGGGTTTTAGCAGCATTAAACTTGACCAGATTGGCATCGCCCCATTCGGAGACTGCCTGCAAGGACAGGTTCAAACGCGCCACCATGGCCTCACGGAGAGACCGGATCTGCGGCCCGGTGGCCCGTGCGTTGGACAAGTATCTCTCAGCAACAGTGCTGTCGTTAATGTGCAACAAGAATAATGTTGCTGAGAGTACCGACCCCTGAGGGACCCCGGCATTAATATCCAATTGGTCCGAAGAGCAGCCATCGATAACCACTGCCACCACCGGGATGGACCGATCTCTCAGGAAGTCTGCAATCCAATCACACAGACCACCCGGCAGACCGAATGAAGGAAGCTTACCGATAAGGCTTTCGTGCCAGACCCTATCGAAAGCCTTCGAGATGTCAAGGGAGACGGCAAGCGCTTGCCCGTGCCTCTCGATGGCCTTACTCCATATGTGAATGGCATATGCTAGAATGATGAAGAGATGGGTCTGTAGTTGGCCGGGTCAGCGCGACTGCCCTTCTTGGGCACGGGCTGAACGTTGGCTTGCTTCCAAGCATTTGGCACTTTTCCAGTCTCATATGTAAGGCGGAATAGGCGTGTCAAGATCGGAGACAGTTCAGGCGCACAGGTTCTATGACCTATAGCTGGTATGCCGTCAGGGCCGCTAGCCTTGTTCACGTCGAGGTTGCGCAGCACCCTACGGACGTCCTTTTGATGGATGCGAATGTCGGACATACTCGTCTCGCATACATCAGGAGAAGGGGGCCGCGAATCACCAGGATTCAGACGCGAAGATTCCGCAAAAAGAGAGGCAAATAAATTTGCCTTCTCCTCAGCGGTGTGGGCCCAGCGACCCATCGTGTTTCAGCAGTGGTGGTAGTGAGGGACGGCAGAAGTTCGACTCGACCGACTTAGCCAGGGACCAAAACGCTTTACTACCTGCTGTGCTGGGTAAGAAGCAAGTTTGGCCCCTATTCGGCCAATGTGGTCGAACCGAGCTCTTCGCAACACCTTCTTGCAGGACTTGGCAGCCCTGTTGTAGGCTTTCTTCTTCAGACCCATTTCACTCGCTTTGCGGTCGCGCCAAACCATGGCCGGACATCGTTACGTCAGAGAACGGAATGTAGTACTCCATTACCTGACGCAACACACCCGTCACGGCGTCCGCGCACGACGAAGGATCAGCCGAAGAAAAGCAAGTAGGCTGCCAAAGATAGCAAGCGAAGAAAGATCGCATGCCATTCCAATCTGCTGACCTGTACCGCCAAACGCGCCGGGCGCCCCTTGGGCTGGGATCGGGCGGGGAGTAGACGGACACAGACTTCACCAGACAATGGTCGGAGCTACCCAAAGGTGAAGCTATCGCCACAGAGTATCGGTCTGGATCTGTTGTCAGCAGAAGGTCCAAGCAATTGGCCGTGTGCGAATCAACATCTGGCACCCTCGTTGCCCCATGGACCAGCTGGGTAAGGGTTAAGGCGCAAGCGAAAGCTTACGCATCTCCCGTCCAACATGGTCAGTGCACTGGTATGGGAAGAGCCACTCCTGATGGTGGGCATTGAAGTCTCCCAGTAACACTAATTGGGCGGAAGGGTACCGCTGCTGTGCCGCATCAGCCGCCTCACTGAAGTACTCTGTGAGCCTGGTTGTCCCCTGATCGCCGCTATGCGAACGGTAGACACAGGCGTAGATAATTTTATCCAGGCCTGTGTCCACCAGAGCCCAAAACGTCGAGGATCTGGAGTCCTCAAGGTTACGGAGACGCCGATAGCAAGTGTCGTCCCAGGCGTACATACACACACCCGCGCGTGTTTTATAATTTTGCTCCAGGGTAAACCCTGGGTATGATAAGTACGAGACGTCTGAAGGACTCGCTATCTGCGTCTCCGTAAGAAAAAACAGCGCTGGTTTCTCACCCTCCAGGTGGTAGTGGACTGCAGAGAGATTTGAGTGCAGACCTCTAATGTTGGTGAGGTGCACTTTGTGGGGACACTGTGTGGGGTGAGGTGCAAAAGTAGGAGAGAAGAAGAGGGCTTAACAACTCTGACACCAGAACAGTATTATCGTTATTATCTTTATTTTTTGTGACCATAAGCTCTTAGTGTAAGGTTATTTTGAGTGTGCTTATGGGACAGATGTATACAAGTCATATATGTACATCTGTCCTTACACACACTCAAAATAACCTTACTCTAAGAGCTTATGGTAAACCCCTGTGCAAAAGCAAAAATTAAGAAACGAAACAGAAGAATGTAAACAAAACATGTTCCGACATACCCGCAGGCGGCGTTTGCGACTTGCGCTAGAATCACCTGTAAACGAAGCGTCACGGAAATTGCCGAATACCCCCGAAACCGTGATCGGCTTGGCCGACTAGTCGGTGATTTCTTTACAACCGACTAATCAGCTAGACGGCCATAGTCTTAGTCGGCACATCTCAATTTTTTTTATCTATACTTCTATTATTATAAAGAGGTAAAGTTTGTGACGTTGTAGGGGGTAATCTCTGGATCTACTTAACGGATTTTGAAAATTCTTTCACTAGTAGAAAGCTACATTATTTAAGAATAATCTAGCTTTCTACGGATCTCAGACTCAAGAGTCTCATAGGATATTTTTTTTTTTTTAAATAGACCTCCGTATGAATATTGCAATAATGTAACCCAAGGTAGCAAAATTGTGCTTATAAAATTAATTTTTGCCGTGCGCTGAGAAAACTATTGATGATACATAAAAATTATGTACTACATGATTAAAGTACTCATTATTACCTACAAGAAAGTCTGCGAGAGAATATATCTAACTATCATAGTTAACAATAGCAGCTTATATGTTCTAAATTTTATTTAGATCGCCGGTAGAAACAAAGCTGTTTACATTCGTATTGTAGTATTAATTCTTATGCAAATAAATAGTTTAACAAATTGGTAGGTAGCCAGTTGACGGGAGCGAAGCCGCGGGGGTCAGCTAGTAATCTTATAATTGTGTTTTTCAGGCCTCCACAGGCTTCTTCATTTGGACGGGTATCAACGGTACTAGTTTCTACAAGAAGTACGTATTCGCCGGGTACACGTTGGCGAACGTGTTCGAAGTTCTAATCTATGCTACGGGTGTCGTCACCAACCTGCCTGTCGCCCTTTATAATATGTATCAGTGAGTATGTGTTTATAATCATCAACTAGCTGTTGCCCGCGACTTCGTACTCTTAAATAAACTTTCAAGTAAAAAAATCCCCTTTTATTAATCTAATACAACAAAAGATCTCGTAAAAAGTGTTATATCCACTCACCTTTTTACAAGTTTTTAATTAACTTGCAATGTATGTATGTAAGTGTGTTCGGGTCAAATCTTACAACTGAATTTTAAAGCAGTTATCCTCCACCGATTAAGATGAAATTTTGCATACACGTTTAGTTTGGATGACAATGCATGGTTAGATAAGTGACGTCATTCTAAATCCAATATGGCGGACGGACCCAGATGGTGGACCAGTTATTTTTGTGCACTGCCGTGCCATGATATGGGTATCAAATGAAAGGGTTTGCTGAGAATAATACGAAAAAAGCTTGTTTAAAAAAAAAAAGATTAAATTAGGTATTAGAAGTGTAGACGTTAATCCTTTCATTCTTTTCAAATTTTCAGCCTGTGTGAGGTATTCCGGTATTCCTATTTGTTTTAAAATTAAATTGCCATTTACTGCTCCATAATCATAATGATGTTTTTTTTTCTAGATCATACAAACTGCGCACAGGCAAGATGCGTTCCCCCACCGAGGCACTAAGACCTCTATGGTCATTCCTGACCGTGTTCCTAGTCTGTTCCGTATGGGTCCACAAGTCTAGCCAGCTGCCCGAATATGATCTGAGGGTGCTGTTCCTGCTTATCGGGACATTGTTCAGTAATGTAGCTGTGAGTATTAATTCTTCTTTATTCTGTGTACCTGGTACATCCATGTCCTGTATGGGTCCACAGGTCCAGCCAGCTTTCCGAATAAGACCTGGGGGGTGAGCATAAGCTCATAGAGCGGTATCAATTTGAGATCGAATAAGGGACAGATGTATATGACTTGTATACATCTGTCACTTACTCGATCTCAAATTGATACCGCATTAAGAGCTTATGGTCACCCCCCTGTTCCTCCTTATCTGAACATTGTTCAGTAATGTTGCTGTGAGTATTACTTCATCTATGTTCTGGGTGCCTGGTACTTTTTGTTTTGTCCATGAATCTAGCCAACTAAATTTAGCAGCCTGAGGGAATAGTCGGGCAAGCCTTAATGCGAAAATGAACCTTATTCTAATGAAGTTAATGCACATATTTATTTTCAATAATCACCTTTGCTCAAGCATTTTATACGAATGTAAACATTTCCTTTACTAGAATAAGGTTCATTTTTGTATGACACGCTGTACAGAGCTTGAGTGAAGTCAGAGTATTCATAAAAAAAAATATTTTCCAGTGCCGCCTAATCGTTAGTCAGATGAGCAACCAGCGCTGCGACGCAGTCAACTGGCTGCTGTGGCCTCTCACCGCCGCGACATCTATCTCACTGCTACTGCCTCAGTACGAGGTGACAGCCTTCTATGCCGTCACACTGTTGACCGTGTTGGCTCATATACACTATGGTGGCTGTGTTGTAAGTATTGTTGTTATTATGTAAGACAACTGTCTGCTGTGGTCTCTCACCGCCGCGACATCTATCTCACTGCTACTGCCTCAGTACGCGGTGACAGCCTTCTATGCCGTCACACTGTTGACCGTGTTGGCTCATATACACTATGGTGGCTGTGTTGTAAGTATTGTTGTTATTATGTAAGACAACTGTCTGCTGTGGTCTCTCACCGCCGCGACATCTATCTCACTGCTACTGCCTCAGTACGCGGTGACAGCCTTCTATGCCGTCACACTGTTGACCGTGTTGGCTCATATACACTATGGTGGCTGTGTTGTAAGTATTGTTGTTATTATGTAAGACAACTGTCTGCTGTGGTCTCTCACCGCCGCGACATCTATCTCACTGCTACTGCCTCAGTACGCGGTGACAGCCTTCTATGCCGTCACACTGTTGACCGTTTTGGCTCATATACACTATGGTGGCTGTGTTGTAAGTATTGTTGATATTATGTGAGACAACCGGCTGCTGTGGCCTCTCACCGCCGCGACATCTATCTTACTGCTACTGCCTCAGTACGCGGTGACAGCCTTCTATGCCGTCACACTGTTGACCGGTTTGGCTCATATACACTATGGTGGCTGTGTTGTAAGTATTGTTGATATTATGTAAGACAACCGGCTGCTGTGGCCTCTCACCGCCGCGACATCTATCTCACTGCTACTGCCTCAGTACGAGGTGACGTCCTTCTATGCCGTCACACTGCTGACCGTGTTGGCTCATATACACTATGGTGGCTGTGTTGTAAGTATTGTTGATATGTTCGATAGAATGTTGATCGAAGCGTGGCTACTAGATAAATTATGTAGTATAAAATGTATGAAATAAAAAAAAATTGTCAGGTGTTTTGGAAATTTTTAATTTTTACTTGTTTTACTATTTAAAGGCTCGCGTTTGACCACTATGTCACCTGATGGTAAGCGACGATGTGGTTGACGGTGAATCACGCTTGCTTAGAACCAACCTATTCACTCTTAACTTAAAGACTTCTCAAAGCTTTTAAGCTCTATATCAAAACACCATATTGCACTTTTTATTTTTATCAGTACTGTCACGGGCACCCAACGCAAAAAAGGAGGTTCCCAGAGGCGGCTTAATTAACTCTGACACCAAAGGTGGCCACAGAAGATGAACGTAAAAAAAAGAAAATTTGGTTCAAATAAATTGCACTAGATGGCGTGATATACTTTGATTTGTTATTGAGTTTTATGAAATATTTAGATTTTCTAGAGACTATCATAAAAAATTATGTTTATGTTTAATTAACTCTCCTAAGCACAAAACTAATTAATATTGGGCCCTTAATGGATATTTCAAAATATTATTTGAAAGGATCATTTAAAATTGATTCCAATAGATGGCGCGGTTTTAAATTTCTGAGGGATCTACTCGACTTTTTTAATTTGTTTTGTAAACACATTTCGGTGCAATGAAACTGTAAAAACATGCAAAAAAACTATAAAACAAATCGTCCTTGTATATAAAACTATTCACGAACCGAGTAAACCGTTTTACTGGCAAGTCGCTGCTAACACCATCTATATCCGTGGAACGAATCCAAACGCGCTCGATGTTCTTAGTAAAATAATCAGTTAACGCTAGTTACGTCGGCACGGTTTCTTTGTATGGGGAGGCATCTGTATGCTAGTATTATATTTGTTGAAAAATTTGCACCAAGTGCAACCCCATATTGTGTCCAGGCTGCCTCTTTCAATTCTAGGTTGCCTGGAAGAGATCGCGGACCGCGATAAGGCCGCCTGTTGTATGTTTGTTTTTGTTATAAGATGTCTTTTTGAATTATTTTTATCTTGGTGTACAATAAAGTATATATACATTAATATCTGTGGTACTGTCCTGTATATTTCAACAATGTTTTTTTTTTTCAACAGGTACGGCAAATGTGCGACCACTTCCGAATAAGCTGCTTCTACATAAAGCAGAGGTCAGATTGACTCTTAGACGACAATGCGTGTTAGTAACATAACATACTGTGAACACACAGGTTTAAACTATTAACAACATCATGTACACGCGGTTTTACACACATAATTTAATACATATCCATGGAAGTATATATCCATAGTTCTAGATTGTTTTAAATACAACCTTGTGGGACGATTCACTTTTGTCTATGCCATAGATAATATGTAGCTAATCTTATAGACTATGGGATGGCTTTATATTTCGTAAGTGGCAATTACTCTGATCTGGGTTTGGGACCTTGTTTACAACCTAATAATATTAAAGCCCTCCTTTGGTCTTCGCCGTAGTCGGGTAAAATGTATTGGTTTGGTTCATTTGGAGTCCTTATAACAGAAAGATTGGTGTTTAAAATAATCTAGTTCCATATTTTATCACTTGTACTATTTATTATGACTTACTTTTACTCCTTTTCCTTGAGGGTCTCAAGGCGGACGCTAGAAAAAATCACTGGCTGAAAACCCGCATAGAAAAATTATTGTTATGAAATGAACCATCCTTTAAAAAAAGAACTGGAATTGAATTTAAAAATAAACAGCCTAAACAACAAAAGAACACTGTTCCTTACTTAAAAGAAAATTGTTTTAAATACAGAAGTACATTTTGTTGTTATGATTTCTAAATGTTATGTTATTTTTATAAGGATTGTACACACGGCAGGAGCTATATTTTTATGATATATGCTATTTTAAAGGTTGAAATTAGATAAGGTTTTTTCTTTGTCATTTATATTGATTTTTGTTTGTGTCATCAATTTTTTTTCTATTCTTTAGTTTTTTTTTCCCATTTGTGTACGTCTTTATTTTAAGGTTTCATAACGCGCATTGTCTATACTTTTTGGTACCAAACTATAATATATGTTTACTTTAATATTAAGTGTATGCTTTTTGGTCAAAGTTCTTTGATTGTTGTCAATATTAACCGGAGACTATAGTCCATATACCAAGTCGATTTGAAGTACACTCGAATCAGTAGCTATGAAATAACCATCAATTTGATGGTTTGAGTGGAAGCCGAAGTGCAGGACAAATGGAATATTTTTCTATATTGCTGGCAAAATAGAGGTGTTTACATGAAGAAGTCATGAAGATCAAACCGACACCAAATAAATCAGGGTTAAGGGGAGAATTATGATTCCTGGTCCTAACCAGTTATTTTCTGACTGTGCAACTAACTTTGACCAATTTAATCTTTGTACAAATTGAGGAATGAATTTTAACAGTATTGATGAGCAGATTGTTTCAATCTTATTTTTTTTGTTTGAAGTTTTTTTTTTAGTTTAGGAAAATCTCTTTAAGATCTGTAGTTTTTAAACGATAACTTATTGTAGAGAGTAAAGGGAAATTTAACTTTAATATATCGTCAAACGATGTAAAATTTATTTGTGTTGTTTTTTTTTATTAATAGGTATTCTAATATACCACGAATTAAGTATTATGATTATAAATCTATCAGCACTTTACCAGTTGTGTTTTATTATTTATATTTTTAAGGGGTCATTCCTCAATTTGTATTATTTTTATTATATTAAACCTAGTAGTCTGTCGTTATTTTAGTGAAGCATTTGTTTTAATTATTATATTTTTATAGAAACCGGAAAACATAAAATAATTAAAACAAAATTTTAAAATGTTTTAGTTTTAAGTGAAAATGAGATTTTAATCGAAATAACGCGAATTATTCCAAAATATATGTTACGCACTGCCTTATTTAACAATTGGACTATTTGTATATTTCGTGCTTATTAACATTAGTCAGTAATTATAAACTAAAATTGTAACGCCTTAATCTTAAAAAAAAAAAGTTTTTTTTTTGTTTAAAAAGCTATTGTGTTATCTTGCGAAAAGCTTTTAAGCCGATGTCAATAAAAAAAATTGATATAAAATGCATTATTTTAATATCTAAAGAAAAACAACGCAGTTTTTACATTTTTAATCCTTACATTCGATTATATTTAGATTTAATTAAGATATAAAAAAAATATTAGATAATATTTTTAAAATGCCCAAACGAAAGTACCTATGTATGTTAATCAGCTTAATTAAAAATGAACTAACATAAAATCTACTAACATAGTAATTTTACGGATCCTAAACCACATACTAACAAAAAATAATGCTGAATATAACTCAGCACTATTATGTGTTGTACCCACCATAATTTTGGCTTATTTTTCACTTTATTTTTTACCTTCGAAGATATTTTGTTTTTGGACAGATACTGTGTTTAATTGGTTAATACATTATGTTGCCAAATTAATCTTAGCTTTTAGAGAAGCAAAGAGGTAATTTTTTTTTTTGCAACATTTTGTACCTTCTGGAATATATTTTCCGGTAAATGAACAGAATTTTCATTATCGAGAATGGGAGCCTCTATTTCACATTCAAATCCTTGGATCCAATATGTTACATCCAGTTAAACAAAACTCAACTTTATCCCAGTGTTCTTTAAGTCGATTTCACAATTAACTATTTAAAACGTCATACATCGATTTTAGGGTATATCGCAAAATGAACATTATGTGCGAGCAGTATGATACTTTTTCCAAAAACACAGGATAAATGAATTATTCTCTAAATAATTTTGAGTATTAACCGAGATTATCTAACTAATATTCATTACAAAATAAAAGTGCCTCATGTATTAAAAAAAATGTTTTCCATAGATCACTTTTCGCTAGTTAGAGACGTACGTTTAAGATTTTGATGAGCTTCAATTTTATGTCAGGGCAATAAAATAATTATTAGATTGACATACTACGCTAATTTGACGTGTAAATAGTCATTTCGTACAACTGTCAAAGATTGACAATTCATCTCATCTCATTTGTCTAGCCTTTTCCCAACTATATTAAGGTCGGCTTCCAGTCTTACCGGATTCAGCTAAGTACCAGTGTTTTACATGGAGCGACTACCTATCTGACCTCCACAACCCAGTAACTGGGTAACACGGTACCCCTTGGCAAGACTGGTGTCAGATCTCAACCTTCTGACTACCCGTAACGACTGTCAAAGATCTTCAAATAACAGCCGAGACCAACGGCTTAACGTGCTTTCCGAGGCACGGAGGAAACTCGGTATGTGAAATGGTCACCCATCCACGGACCGACCTCGTCAAGTGTTGCTTAACCTTGATGATCGACCCGTATGGCTGTTATTATTTAGCCACGAGCTCCTCCTGTCAAAGATTGACAATTGTGACTTGAATATACAGACAATTTCAGATGGTAGTCTAAAGTCAATTTGATAAAAAATCCTGTTAAACCGTGTCTTCCTTGAGTTTGTATTACTAGTATATTCTCGAAAGTTGGCAGTCAACCACTTTTAACCCTTATGACCTATGTAATAAGGTTGATAATTGATCGACCGTATCGCCCACGAATAATTATTCAATGTAGTAAGAAAGTCAGTGGGAGCTTTTGAAATGTTATTATGCCCGCTATTTTTACTTCTGGGTCCAGCAATATTTCAGTAAAATATTCAGGCAGAACTGTTGCATCCATCACAGAGTATTTAGTGAACAGTCGGTAACCTCCCGAACTGAATTTGTGGAGATTTGGGTAGAAACTTTTTGGTAATGTATCATCAAAGGAGGTATAATGTCAGTTTAAATATGTGAAAAATGTTATCAGATTTTTTGAATTATTTCACAAGGACAGATCGTCTCTAGATTAAAAAGGGTAGGCCAGACACCTGTGGCACTCCTAGTATTGCATTTGTCCATAAGCGGTGGAGACCACTTACCGCCTGCTGGATTGCCACTTTTTTTAAATTATTATTGCTAGTCTCGCGCTTGACCACTATCTCACCAGATGGTAAGCGATGATGTGATCGACGATGTAGCACGCTTACCTAGAAGAAACCTAATCACTCTTGACTAGGTTGTAGCTATCAGGGTATTCCACTCCTAAGCTGTACGCATAATGAAAGTATTCTCAAAACTTTTGGTGCGTATTGGTGGGATGTCCACCATGTACCGATGACGCATCGCCGTACGTCTTGTAGTCCGATGATGGAAAGGGCTACTAATTCCTAGTTCATGCAATTCCAACGCACACTCCCCGAAATGTAACCGATAAAAAACTGAAAGACTGGCAACTCGGCGCCGATGTTCAAGGCTCTGAAGCCTAGACTCGACCAGTAACTCATTGCCGATGAGCCTCTTGGCCCGTTTTTCGATCGACTCTAGCGCATCCAGCTGGTACTTGGAAGTCTCTTTATGACATAAACGACCACATCGTCGTCAGGTGAGATAGTGACCAACCGCGAGCCAAACGTTAATAAAAGAAATTAGATTGCCACTACATTTTGAACCCTATTATGTACCGGAATTGACTTCATATAGAGACAAGGTATACATCTACATACAAAGTAAATAGTCGTGTTTTCCCTGAGATTTTAATAGAGATTAATAATGTGTGATTAAAGAAATTTATAAAACATTTCTGCCTGATAACACTGCTGACATAATGAAAAAGAGTACTGCCTGAAACTAATCATTTATACCAGTGAAATAGACTATAACTTATAATAATAATATATGAACTTGTATGTTTTCTTTGAAATTATTAGGTTACTCTGATTGAATAAAAGCTTGTTTTGTAAAATTGAAATATAGGTAAAAAAATATATTTAGTAAGACGAAATTTATTTGATTGTTTTGGTAAGTGTGTTGAAAAACGTCGTTTGATACATGTTAGGCATTTGCCATTGCAATATCGGCTGCAATGACGAATTTTGCCCATTTGCATCAATTTGTACTATTTATAAGTTAACTTAAAACATATAAATAAATGCCACTTGTAATTACATTAGTTTTTATAGGTTATCTTGCAGAAAATTTCGCGAAGCAATTAGATATGGAGGAATATGACATAGTGATATTAAATATTTCAATAAGTCTGCTATAGATAGTTCAACTCATCTTTGCGCGCGGCGCTATGTGTGGGTAAGCTGTGGTGGGTGGTTGTTTGCTCGAACGACGACAGCCGCGTAACTGCCACACAAATGCATTATGTATAAATTACAAGCGCACGCACACATGGCACAGCGCGCACAAACTATCTATTGCTATAGACAGTACAACTTATTGAAATATTTAATACTGGCTGTTGCCCGCGGCTTCGCTCCCGTGGACCACCCAACAGGACCCGTTTTCGGTATTAAAAAATAGCCTATGTCAGTCAGGAATAATGTAGGTTTCTATTGGTGAAAGATTTTTTCAAATCGGTCTAGTAGTTTCGGAGCCTGTTCGGTACAAACAAACAAACAAAAAAAGCTTTCCTCTTTATAATATCAGTATAGATCTATGCCATATCTGTCTGCTTCGCGAAATTTTCTACAAGATAATCCGATTCCGAGTGGCATTTATTTATAACTAGCTGTGCCCGCGGCTTCGCTCCCGTCATCTGCCTGCCAACCCTACCATACTTACCAGCCTGCCTGCCTACTCCACATACTCAAAAAAACTTTTTACAAAAAAATACTACCGACTTCCAAATAAAACTACAAAGTAAAAAATTACTTTATTTTTGGAAGTCGGTGTCTTTCGTAGGTACCAATTTATTGCGTTATGGACGAAAAGTTTTTTTATTTTTCACTTTTTAGTTGTACCTACCTAATAGGCAAGTTGTTTAGTAAGTTACCTACTCGTATAACGCCAGAATATATTACCCAAATATCATGAAACTTGAACATAACCGGTGAAATGAGAGATCTGCGTACCCCTTAAGAGCGTACTGGCGTGATGTTATGTTATGAAATGGTATAAACAACAAACAGACATGCGATTGCAGCAATCCCGAGAGATTTGCCGTTATTTATTGTTTTTTATATTTTTACGTTACGGAAGATTTGTGTTGTATATCTTCGAATTGCTTCGTCAGTCCTACACCAAATTAAAATGGGACCAATTTCGGAACATACTCTTTCAAACAAAAAAAGATTTTTTGAAATCGGTCCACAATTGACGAAGATATCGGTGAAAATACAAAAAAAAAAAAACCAAACAATGTCGAACATAGAACCTCCTCCTTTTTCGGAAGTCGGTTATAAAATATACATACTACATACCAATTTTTTTTTTCTAAGGTCCTTCTTTCGCGTAAAATCTTAACACCGCGATTCAGAAAGTGACTTTAAATGCACAACGCCATCTATCGAATAGCGAGTTCAACTGTCCGAGTATTTGAATTGCGTGAGCTGTGATAATTTTACTTCTTGAACACTTTAAATTCATCTAACTTTTGATAGCGTGAACCGATTGCGATGAAACAAAAACTAAGTAATTCTTCAAGATACGCACAATTTTTTTGTACAAAAGTTATCTACATTGGTTTCGTACATTTCACGTGATGCGTGCACAAATAAACAGACAAACAGACAAACAGATAAACAGACAAACAGACAAACAGACAAAAATTCCAAAAATGCTAGAAATGGGTTCTGTTGGTTATCCTTTAACACCCTGGCTATTTTTTTTGGATTTTTTTTCGATGTACAAAAAATATTTTTCTACAGATTTATTATATGTATTGATTTGAGTAAATCGCTAGGGTAATACCTACTACTCAGACCCCCAGTTTTTGAAACGCAATATTAATATGTTGGAGTCAAAATCATCAAGCACGCAAAAACTGCTGTGATTGACTGTTGAGAATTGAGAGATTGGATTCATTCAACCAATCCCAATATTTAAGTTCCAGAAACCGGGCATAAGACGCGTATTATTTACCTTTATACCGCTTCACGATATTAGAACCGCCTCTTGCGGTAAACCTCTGTTAATTCGGACTGATGTAAAAATCAGAGTAACCCAACGAGTGATGGTAACAAAACTGCGTACATTCGAGCAAAGTACTAAAGAAGTTGAGCGTTAAGAATGTTGTTCAATGTTTAAAAATTGTAGTCGTTAAGATTTCTGAGAGAGATTGTTAAGGAATGCTGTTCTTATGAAGCATATCGTCGATCTGTAAGCTATTTTGTGTATAGGAACATATTTTACATAATTGAGATGATAAAGAATTGATTGGAACTGTTTTTTAGTGATGTTAAAACAAATCGTACATTTATATTCCGTTGCTGGAAAGGGATGGTGATATACATAGATATTAACACTATTTGAATTTTGCACTGGAAAAATATGGCCTTATTGTGTGTTTAGCGCCAAATACGGTCCTTGTTAGGTGTGAAAATAGTGTAGGTCCCTATTACTCTGTCAATATAACTGTGCACTTCGCCCCCCCCCCACTCCCGCCTACCCGCGCGTTCTTCTCGTCCGCCAATAGCGAGAGTCCAACGTTAGAGTGGCTTGATAGCTCCAAGTGTACAGTTATTTTAACCGAACATTGCCTAACTTTTTTAATAAACGTCGTTGTAAAGCTACAGGCTAAACGCAAGGCGACTCGCGAATGTTCGCGCAGTTCGGATACAAAAAGTTATTTTTCTACTACCTTGGCTATTATTTAGACAAGATTATAAAAAAATAATTACATAATAACAGTTACGAAATGACTTTTGTATGGATCATTATGTAACTGGCAGAATGATACTGAACCTCTCGAAAAAGCGCGCGTTGATTGTGTGTATATAGTCTGTGGTTTTTGGTCTGAACGTTTCTAATAAGTTGGTGTTGGAACTTATTTGCATTTAATTAAGTAAGCTCATCAGGTAGTATCAAAAGAAACGTTCGTGTCTCGCATAAAAAGGCTTTATTTTAACACTCGCATATAGCAAATTGGCTACATCACTCGTGTTAAAATCTCGACTTTTTATGCTCGACACGCAATGTACTATTTCACTGCGCTACTCGCCAAGAGACTCGCGAGGCTCTAGGCGCTAAGCAAGCCGCTTGTCATTGTGATCGAAGCCTTGAATTCTGACTGCCAGTTTAAAAAAAAAATTAGTTTACAAAACGTACAACGCCATCTCTTTTTCGCACTGTCGGAATGATGATGATTTTGACAGTTCAACTATACCCTAGTTTAATAAATTAATTCGGAAACACTGTATAAATGATAATTAGGAATTTAAGAATGGTTGTGTATTGTATACGTATAGGAGCGTCCTCACTGGGAGCATTCTTTCGTGAGCATTTATAATCAAGCAATCGTAGGCGAGCAACAAATGCTTCCTGGCGAGCCCAGCATTCACTTTCGAGCAAAACTATGAACGTTCGAGTCGAACATTCCCTTGCGTGCTTGGAGCATTCGAATACGATCTCGTTAAATGTCATTCATTCGATAGTATTATTAACCAAGAAGGTCACAAACACTTAAGATCAACTATTCCTTGCTTTACAAGTGGCCAGTAATATTCCTACTAACATACTCATTCATTTCATTATCTGAATACTAGCTTTCGAGCGTTTTATTTGCGTGAACATTCGAATGCATGCCGTTTCTGCGAAAATCGTTGCGACGTCCATACCGGCCGAAGTTCGCGCTTGCGTGTAAGCTTTGTAACGCTCGGCTCAACGTCCACACCATTCGAATATTCGACGTCGAATGCTCATTACACGTGAATGCTCTCAATGAGGACGTTCCTTTAAAGTTTTGCACAGATGCACGCAGTTGTCAGATTATATTCTTAGCAGTACGTCTAACTGGCTAGAGTTGAGCCAATATTCTGACTGCCTTATCTGTCATAGGCTTAGTTCAGATGATCATGCAAAGTTCCAATTTTTTTAAGTACTAGCAGACCAAGAAAGTCTATGGCGCTCAAAGTATAGGGCGCTAAACGCGTCAACCTTCCCTCCCCCGTGTTATTGGGGTCCGACAGTGTACTTGAGACAGTTGACCAGACCAAAGCCCGAGACGAATGAGCTTTGTGTTCTTTGGTCGCCTCCCATGGTGGTGATAGCGCGAAGCGACGCGTCCGTCTAAAAAATTACAAAGCATTTTGAACCCTATCCTCAACAGCTACTGGTCTCATTTCTATCGAGATAAACATTCGTTGGAGTACATCCTACAGAATTCTACGCGTTCCTTTGAATCGACTTTACGTTGTAGAGATAGCGGCCAATATGCTATGTAGGTACATTTTTAAATCGACGTGTCGTGTTTGCTTTGATCCTAAAAATCTATTCCAATAGTGATAGTAGAAAAAGTCGTGGCGATTAAGACAATAGCAACCCTTTATTCTTCGCAGACAGAGGGTATCCGTCTGTAAATAAGGTTTGCTTTTGCTAAGATATCTTAAAGATTTGAACCTTATGCGCCATCTACTGAGTTGTCCGATTATTTCGGTCGGCTATTACCCTGTGACGTCATGATCATCTGATCTCAGCGACAAAGCTAAGACCAGCTAACATATGATTGAGAAACATGTTCTTCCCACATTGCCTTGTATCGGTGATATTTGTAGCTAGCTAGTGGCTTTTTACACTAAGACACACAGTCATCGCTTCTCCACTGTTGTATATGTGTCACAATAAAATATTTAGAAGATTATTTGTGGTTTTATTTTTTGAGTTCCTAAGTATATAGGTCGGGTCAAAGTTAATGACGTCTGTAAAATTCGCTTTTCGCTGGGCAGTAAGCCATGTCTCAACCCCGCTGTCACATGAATTTGCGCAGCGACTCGCGGAGTGTTCCGAGCCGCCTTTAGGTTTGATTCTACGTGTAATTCGTAACAAGAATCAACGTGACTATGCATTTCACGAGCGGGGTCCTTTAGTTATTGTAATTTAAACCTTATGGTAATAAAAATAAAAGCCATAATATGATGCCCACCCGTGATTGATTTCCAATGATTGTATTTGGGATACGAAAAGTCAATGGTCCATGTTCAGTAATAAACTGCTAAACCTATTCTAATCCTTTTTTTAATGATTTATGAACTTTAGGATAGTATAAATAAATTTAATTGACAATTGCAAGGAGGCTGTGCAAATGTACAGATTATCTCTGGTTGTTGCTTCATTGCTAAACGGAAACACACGTGTCGTGGTGCCTTCTGACGCAGTTGATTGGCTACAAAACTCGTTGTGTTATGACGTAGGCTGAAACAGAGTCGTTCGATTGGTGGATCCCGCGCTTCGCCACGCCACGACACGTAAGTGTGGTTCCGTCTTGAGGGAATTTGTCTAAATAATACAAACTTGCAGTTTTTGTAAAATATATATTAAAGTAATGGTTGTTCTTGATTTGTAGATTCTGCTCTATTTAAAATTACATCTCACACAAATTATATATTACCACAAGCAACAAATAGAGGCAGTATTCCTTTCTGCCGCCAGGTAAGAGATCTACTAAAATGCAGGTCATATACAAAGACATAAAAGCAATTTCTATTAATATTGTATCATGGGTGATAGCCATATTACAAGTTTCTGACCACACAAATTAATGTTTACCCACTTTCGAGGGTAGTCAGGTAAAAAGTGACAGCTGTCAGTTTAAAGTATCATAGAGGTGGATTTCTTTTTCACAAAAGTTAGATTTAATTAAAAACTTTTTACATCTTGGTAAACAGATTCTTAGAATTAACAAATATTGGATACAATGCCATTTAATTATTCAAAATAAAATTGAGGTACATATTTTATTTATTGTCTATCAACTTAGTTGATTGATCAAAGTAGGACTAATCATTGCTGAAAACTACATATTTTATCTTTATACAGTATTTACTATAATTCATTAAATTTTAGACTAGTGTTAATTAATAAATACATTTAAAAACTATCTTTAACTGCTTTGAAGTATTTTTCCTTTATGCCCGCTCTATCTTCCACTTCTGGTAAGTAAGGATACTGTCCTTTAGCTTTCCTATCCTTGTATACTTTGCCCTGTAAGATAAAAGAGTACTGTTGGTAATCTTACTTATCATAAATTCAGTTGTCTCTGTAATAGTGATGTAACTGAGGTTGGATCCAGATTCCAAAAAAAAGTCGGCACTTCTAATTGTTTTTAAACGTCCAATTTCGATTTCGGTTGCAAAAATTTTAAACTGGAGTTTATCGTAGGTGATTTAATTAACTACTACACACATTTTATTCATTTACTATTAATACTGATCAATTTTAGAAAACTTGTTTGTTATTTTCAACGCCTGATTAGGTGACTAGGTGTATTGTTTTTGAGCTGAAATTAAAAAGGCTGATTACCAAAGTATTATATTTTCAGCCTCCAATTCAGATTTTGGTTCAGATTCCAATAAACCAAATTTAAAACCTTACATTCTGACTTCAGTTCCGATATTTTCACTGCCATAAAATCCCTACTCTGTAAGCACTGATACAATGATGATAACTGATAGAGCTACACTGTTACTGAGTGCAATGCAATGGGTTTATCCTAGAAACCTTCAGTGAAGGAAACGCTATGGGAATGCTTTGTTCCAGTCGCGTATTCCGTAAAAGTTTGAACACTGCTGTAGGTATGATGATGGTTGAAGATATCTGGGTGATATTTTTAGAACAGACAAATATTTCGGGTTGTAAGTAGACGTTAGTATTTATTATGTTATACTTGAAAACATTTGAGACGGAGCTGGGATAGTGATGGAGACTTATTCAGTTACAAATCTAAAGAAATGTAACCTCAAAGTATACATTCTGTGTTTGTCTTACCCAAAACTTTTTACATGTGTTATAGTTATCAAAATAGTCCTCACATTTGGCATGATCATACCCATTCTTGCTCAGACATTGGTAGGACATTTCTTGCTCCTAAAAAAATTAAATAAATTAGTTACATAATTTTAAACATTTTTGGGGGATTATTAGAGCAAAAAAAAATAAAAACCTTTAGACATGGATTTAACCGTTCTGCATCTTTGTTAATCAATTTGGTCATCTTATGTATTTATCAAATTGCTTGGCTTATTAATTACTTTTCTTGGTTTTAGTCTACGTTAGTGGTTGTTTTTGTTGTTTTACTGACATTGACAAATCAAATGTCAATGTCATTTCAACACAATGAGGTAGGAAAACTATGGAGACGGCCACTGACTTATAAACCTATGGACTTGCCATACCTACGAAATTAGCTTGCTTACCTACATAAGTCGGGCAATCAAGATGGCTGCCCATTTGCCAATGAGGTAGGCCATTTGCAACTGTTTGACAGCACAACTACACAGATAAACGTACATATACGGCACACAACTACCAATTTTACTCGGCAATTAACATGGCAACCATATCCATAGTTATCCTACCTCATTGGAGACGGCATATTCTACTATATGAAGAATAGTTATACAAATATCTATAATATCGACACACGCATGTCAAAAAGCGTTTTATCTCTTTTTAACTAACCAAGAGCTGCATATGAAAAGAGAGACATCTAAATGTTTGTCAAGGACTAAACTTGGTAACACTTTTGAGTGACGTCAAAATCATGTCTATGCGTGACCGGTCGCCATGTTGATTGCCGCAAAAATTAGTTGTGTGCCGTATATATACGTTTATCTGTGTAGTTGTGCTGTCAAACAGTTGCAAATGGGCCAATGAGGTTATAAGTCAGTGCAAATGGGCAGCCATCTTAATTGCCCGATTTTTGTAGGTATGCACGCTAATTTCGTAGGTATGGCAAGTCCATAGGTTTATAAGTCAGTGAGCCAACACCTAGACATATTAAATAGTTTTTCCCATGACAGACACACAACGAAGTGAATTATAGTTCATTTAAGATAGCTTGATCTCTGCGACAGCTGTCAGTATCTATACAGTAACAATAGCGCTTGACAGGCTAACAATAACATATACGTCAATTTGACATATGTCGCAGAGATCAAGCTATCTCATCTGAAGTGTAGTCCTTCAGTGTTCCTTTTGTAAAACGGCTAAGTGCGTATCGGGCACTGCACAGAGTAGAGTTCCGTTCAATAAACTGCGGAACTCTAAAAACGTATGAAAGATCAGGTGCGATTCACTAGGCTTGATGGAGATGGGACACTGACATCTATTAAACAAAGAGATGGGATTATTTCTATTACGGTAACATCGACTGTTATGTCATTTTTGAGCCGTTCCATTCCAGTTAACGCAAGTTAGTTACGTACAGTGCAACATAAAAGAGTAGAAATTAAATGAGGGCGCCACAATCGCTCAGATAGCAACCCAGTTAGTACGACCGAGCTGATCTTGATACTTGAATAGTATTATTTATTTATTGGGTATAAAAAATGAGTAAATATATTAAATAAGTATATGTCGCCGCGGAGGCGTGGTTCTGCTAATTCGTTATCCAAATTAATAATTTTAATTGTCAATTAACACAAACTCTATAATCCTGTCATCTCTGAGATTTCGCTAGAACTATTAAATGTCTGTTTATGTTGGTTTTATAGTTCAGCACCATCTATTGGCTTATTGTGGAATTAGTTATTGGTTTGTTTGAATGAAGATCATTTGATAAGCTAATTTTCAATGTTTAATTTAATACGAGAACTAAACAAATTTGAGTAATTGATTAAATACTATAAAGTAATAAGACTATTTTACACATCCATGTAAAAAATAATGAGAAACCTTCTGGTTAGTAAGATATTCAGATCACCGGAAACTTGGATAGTTTTGTGTTAAGGTAATTATTTTAGTAATAATCTACAAACAACTTTGTATTTGTGAGTATTGAGATTGTTTAATGTTAAAATAATTAACTGAGCAGCATTTTAGTATTGTTTGTTAGCTTTATTCAACTATCCAAGTAATTAGTGTCTAAACAAAAACAATATGGAAGTCCCGCGCACTTGCAACGCGCATTGCGTATGGCGTGTGTAAAATAATAACTGTTTAATAAATCTGATTGATTAGATGTTTGAAAACCTAATAAACATGTAAGGCCAATTGTCTTAAAGTGATTGTGTAAACTATAAAAAGATTTAAAAGAGTATCCTAGAGTTTCTTGCTAGGTCTTCTCTAGAGATCGACGAGGGATTGCGACCTAGCGAGCCACCATGTGGTTTTAACTTCAAGTTCGAATGAAAACTCAAAGTGCCTGTAACTAAGTCAAATAAATACTTTCGAGTTTCAATCCAGTGATGTGTGTTATTGAAGTTTACCCGTTCCTATGAAGAATGAAGGAATTGCCTCTAGAATTGGAGTTGATGATGGTGGTCCTATAATTCATAGGTACTTCGACTTGACATATATTTATTAAATATTTAATATGTAGTAGTAATAAAACAACAATTTCACAAAAAATAAGTATTTTTAATAATCAATTGCTTTCCATATAAACTCAGATATAAACTAAAATTAATAAAATAAACTAATCTAATCAATCAAAATCTAAATACTCTACAACCTTCCATGGGATCACTTAAGTTCGTGTAGTCTATTTTAAGCTCTGGTATTGATTCGTCACTGTTTTCTGAACCACTCTCATCGTCACTGCTGTCTGCACCATGGGACGACCCTTCATGTGTTTAGCTGGTGTTGAGAATTTCCCACCGTTTTCAATACCATGTTGCACGATTCTGCGCACTGTGCTACAGAAACACCTAAAACAAGCATATAAAAGAATCACTGTCAGTCCGACGAAAGAAGTTCCGCGGTGAATAAATGTGAATATATTTTAAAATTGTTTCTTTCCATTTAGTCGATTGCATCAACAAATATGGCATAGCAAAAAAAAAAATTCGTATCCGCAATAAATTACATTAATTGTTTTTGCCTTACTATCAACGTTGTTAAGTCGCGCTATAACTACAACGGTATTTGTTTACGTTAGCATAACCTCAAAAATGTTAGACAAATAATTTGTAAATGATATGTGGTTCGAAAATTTAGCTCCCTGAATGTATTAATCGTTTGTAATTAACGTTTAGCGTAACTTTCAATAGTTACTTACCAGTAAAATCTGCTGTACGATGGTAAACATCTTCTAAGTTGCATAGAAGCTTCCCAGCTTGGAATTCGGCTGTACACCACATATAAACTTTGTAAACTATATCACGGGCACCTCCACGAATTACCTTATTCATGATTTGCCACTGTTTTTCTGTCCACACTCAGAAATATCACACAAAAACCAAAATTCTTACGAAAATCGAAACCGATCGAGAAAAATTGACAGCTCAAGTACTCATTTTAGATGTTGCCAGAAAATGAAAACTTTTAGTTCCCAAATATTTAATTTCTACTCTTTTATGTCGTACTATACAAGACGAGCTCACAACACTCATGTTCAGCGTTTCAATTCAAACTACTAAAAGGAAAGAATCATGTACTGAGACCTTAGATAAAGGACCTACCTTAATCTAAGACTGAGACAGTAATCGCAATAGATACTTTCTTAATCTACTCACGAAATTCAAATCGATCTTTTTCTTGCCGAATTGTAATAAAATGGGCTCTATATTGTATATGAAAACAATTTAAAACTTTTCAAAATACTGCGTGAAAGGAATCATATAAACAACTGTCGTTGTTCGTTTTAATATTCGTCTAATTTTTGGCCAATCACATGGCACTATCATTAAAACTTATTTTAAAAACCTTTCTGTCATTGGTGAA
This sequence comes from Orthosia incerta, assembly GCA_948252205.1. NCBI lineage: Eukaryota > Metazoa > Arthropoda > Insecta > Lepidoptera > Noctuidae > Orthosia > Orthosia incerta. The sequence continues at coordinate 26,500,645 of OX411758.1, forward strand.
TATTATGTCATGTATTACTAATACATGAAAAATGTCGTAACTAAGAAGAAGAACAAACCTACTGAAATTACGACGCGAGTGGAATGGACACCGTCATATCAATAATTTAATAAAACTTTTGATATTTTACAATGTTGTGTTTGAAATTAAGTGCCTAAATGTTTTGAGAATAGTTTTATAGTGTTAGTGCTTTATATTAAATGCTTTAGAGATGTCGAAGAACAAAATAGCGGCTCGTGTTGACAGTCAAACTGTGGAAGTCAAAACTAAGGTAAGTGGGAAGGAATTTCTAATTCCTTGACCAAACTTGAAGAGTCACGCAACTTTCGGAACTATTACTAGATGACAGTATAGTGCAGACTATTTCAATGTTAAAACCTGGCGATATTTACCAAGAAATGTTGGTAGGGCCAGATACTCATTGCCATGTTGAGAGCTATGTGAAAAAAAAATACTCCACTGAGAATTACTATCTAAAAGGAAGCATGGACTCGGAAATTGTTGGAATTCCACACAAAACAATGGTTTCCTTTTGTAATTAAGCTATCAAAAGTGCAAAATAGTGTGGGTAACGTGCTTTATATGTTAAATGTTAGTAATAAAATAGTTCTACCAAAAACCTGAATCATTGCATTGATGGAAGAGATTGCTATAAGCAATTAACTCATTGTAGTGCCTTGGGAATTAGGTCTGTTCAAGATAAAACTTAAATCAAACATTACTTATAAGAACATTGCAGTTTCTATGTTTATAAAAAATATAGTAACGCCAATGCTCCTATTTAGTTGTTTTGTAAAGCTCTGCTTTTAGATTTATCTTTATAGATAGGTTGGGTCCAGTAGACAACCAAATTAATAGCAGTTTCAGTGGCATAAGGCATTTGTTAGGTCCTAATAAGTGTACTGCAGTTACCTGAGCACATACCTGGGTAGGCACTTAGGAAACTCCAACAAGTGGCTTATGTTCTGGACAGGGGCACTGACTACTGTTATATGGGTCTATAAACCACATTCTATAAGGTTGTGTTTACAGCAACTCACCTCAGTGTGCAACCGATTGAGAGCTCTAAAAAGTTTTCATACAACTTTGTTACCTGAAATTTTAAAGGTGAAGAGATCAGAGTTTGTAATTGAACTTTGTCTATTGAATTTTTAATTCAAATTGATGTTCTTAGACTTAAAAAGCTGCATAAACTTATCAGTCAAGTAGTGAACTTAATTATGTCATTATTTTATTGACATAAATTTTTATTTTACATTGCTTAAGAATGTTTACAGATCAATATTTTCAATTGATTTAAACTAGATGAAGCCAGCTTTATTAACACCTATTGCACTATTTGTTTTTTTCAGTAACATTCTATCCCATACAGTTTTTCTAATTATTGAAACTTAAAAGTTAGTTACAGTGATTTGTAAGTTATATTTGTATCAAGTAATCCTAAGCTAGACTAGCTTTTCCATGTAAGTATGATCTAGATTCTAGAAATTTATTAATTCACAATTTTCCCCTCTCCACAGTTCGATGCAGAATTCCGTAGATTTTCGCTCAGTCGTACCGAAAAGCTCAAGTATGAAGACTTCAAGGCGTTGATAGAGAAACTACACAGGCTTCACGATGTGGCCTTCCTTATATCTTATACGGACCCGAGAGATGGAGATTTGTTGCCGATTAACAATGATGATAACCTCGCTAGAGCGCTGCTCACCGCCCGACCACTGCTGAGGGTTATTATACAGAGGAAAGGTATGTGCAGGAAATCTATTTAAAAAAAATTATTAATATGTTCATTGTTGTTTGTGCAGTCTTATGGATAGTCAGACCCCCCCCCCCTCCCTACTGATGTCAGGGTTGGCAAAGCATATTGTGCTTCCTAGTTACTTGGTTCTGGAGGTTAGATAGGAAGTTGCTCTCAAAATATTTGTATTCAGCTCCATTCGGTTAGATTGGAAGCCGACCCCATCATCGTCAGCCTATAGCAGTCCACAGGACATAGGCCTCGCCAATCGCACGCCATTGGTCTCGAGGTTCAGCTCTCATACAGCTGTTACCAGCCACCCTGCGAAGATCATCGTCCTACATAACCAATTGTGGTAACCACCCAGGAACACTTCTACCCCTATGGTTATCGGTTCTACTTTTACAGCTGCTATGGCTGGCCTATTGCCACTTTAGCTTGCTTAGTCTCTGAGCTATGTCGACAACTTTGGTTGCCTGCCCTTGTTTGTTTTTAAATAAATTGATATTCCAAATAACTGCACTTCACAGAGAAATAAGCATTATTAAATCATTTTGTTTTGTTAATGTAACATAGGACTTGAGACACAGTCCGTGTCTGCTACTGTGTCTGTTTGCACTTTTCTCAGAATACCCTGCAAACAAAAAATATATATTATCCATAAAACTAATATGTAAATATAATTACAGGTGCTTACATCACAGCCTATAAAAAATCTATGGGCACCATAATCACTTACACACAATCAAAACTTCAACAATTAAAAATCCATGACCTCTGTAGCACAAGTACCAACACCCATTGTGCTGATAAAGACACCTAATTAGCATAGAATGTGACACTAGAGCCATGCACTCCCACCGTCATCACAATACAGCATTTATCCCCAGGCTATTAGGTTCATAATGGTCTGGCACATTGTTTGGAACATGCAACTTTTAGGGTTTGGTAATTTCGTTTGTGTATTTACTTTTGGCCATGCACTCCCACCGTCATTACAATACAGCATGTATCCCAAGGGTATAAAGTTCACAATTGCCTGTTGATAAAAGAGCATTGTTTGGTAGATATTACTTTTAGGGCTTGGTAATGTTTCTTGTGTACTTATTTACTCTTGTTAACTGTTGTGGACATACCCGAATTAGTTGGTTGAGTGATAAGATATACCACTCGATGTGACGTATATTATGTAAACAAATTGGTCGTACATTATGTCGTGATTCTGATTCTGAAAAAAGAGTTATGGCAGAATTTCATTTTGGCCGTCAAAAACGCCGAAGACGCCTAGAATGATGAATTTCAAAGCCTTCGAGGTCGAAACAATTACCTAATAAACATTTTTAGACGTAAATCGCTCAAGAAATCAACCCTAATATTATTGAGCAGTAAAGGTAAGCTGTTCGTAAGAGGTATAATCTCCGGCACGTAAGTTGCCAACAGTCGTTAGATGCGCAGAAGTCGTTTTTAGGGTTCCGCACCCAAAGGGTAAAAACGTGACCCTATTCCTAAGATGCCGCGGTCCGTCTGTCTGCCTGTCCGTCTGTCACCAGGCTGTATCTGATGAACCGTGATAGCTAGACAGTTGAAATTGTCACAGATGATGTATTTCTGTTGCCGCTATAAGAAGAAATACTAAAAATAGAATAAAATAAATATTTAAGTGGGGCTCCCATACAAAAAACGTGTTTTTTTTGCCGATTTTTGCGATAATGGTACGAAACCCTTCGTGCGCGAAACCGACTCGCACATGGCCGGTTTTTTAGGTATATTTGGTAGTGAAGCGGGACGTGGGGAACGTTAAGGACCGTTCCTTTCGCGGAATGGTCCGTAATCCACCACGCGGGCCCAGTGCGGGTTGGCGGATGTCACATGTCTTCGAATTTTTGGTTCTAGGACATGCCGGTTTCCTCACGATGTTTTCCTTCACCGTTTTGAGAGCAGTGGTGATGAAATAATTTACACAAAGTAAAGCGCCTGCCTGGGCTCGAACCCACGACCTACAACTTGTAAGTCGCGGCCGATACCACTGGGCTACCACTGCTCTCTGGTGGTTAGTCAGTTCGCGGCATATGCGCGAACTGACTAAGTAGTGGGGGCCAATACCTTGCCAACTGTGCCGGCCATTATAATCTCTCTCATTATCCAAATACGACAATTTTGCACTTACATTTCACAACACTATCGCTGAGTCTCATCCCTTATGAAAGACTTACTGCCGTACTCAGAGACATTTAACGGCTACTTAAGACCTTCTTAGTATAGATTTTAGTACAAAATCTATACTAAGGAGAAGTTTAAGTAACCGTTAACGTCTCTGCGTGTGGCAGATAGGCCATAGCCTACTTTTTATCTCGAAAATTGCAGGATAAGGGAGAAAGACCACGAGAGCAAAACCGCGCGAAAAAGCTAGTATTAAATATAACTATGAACCAGCAATCGCTCAAGGATTAGTAAAAGATATAAATATTTTAAATAGTAATTAATCTAGCCTTGTGCAACATTGCATATCACTGAAAATTAACTATAACTGCGGCACTGCATGCAATTTCTAACGAATATCGCATTCGAAAGGTCGTATTGCATTGAGTTACGCGAACTTTTGGATAGCTTTCTGAATTGTACACTAGCTACCTAGCTACGTAGGGTTACCATATGGAAAATTGAAAAAAATATCATAGACGGAAATCTAATTTAATTTAATTCCTTATTGTACACCAAAACAATATTTATTATAATGTGATAATAAAGTACATGTACAAAGGCGAGCTTAACTCAATGTTGAGTTCTCTTACAGCAAACCCTAGAGTAACAGAGAATGATGACAAAAGAAGGTAGGATCCTGTGTACAATTTTAAAATAACCTAATTATAATCTTAAATTAAATCATAAATATATACATACATACATAAATACAAATATATATAACTACTAACATTGCGTTAAAAGGAAATGTTCTTTAATCACGTCTTTCATCTCGCATGTGATTGATCAATTGATCGCGTCAAAACCCTTTGCCTTGCTGAATTCACTTTCGCAATACGGCTGCTGGTGCGAGTGTGGTGCCCCTGCAAAGACTAGGTCCCACTTGCTGGAGTGTTCCAACGAGCTTCATTGCCTCGACACTTTTATGCTGGTCGTCACTGTTGATTCTGGCTTTCAAGAGTTGGAGTGGTTGGGAGTAGCGTGGGCCTTAAAAGCAGCCTTTATTAGAGCTAACATATACCAAGGAAGTTTTTTAAATATTTAAGCCTTAGCGGCTAGCGGCAGTATTTCCGCGACGAGCCCTTTCAATAAGCTTTCCTATTATGGCTTCTGCATAAACCGCTTTAGATACGCTTAAAGAAGAATTGCTACCTACATTGCCCTTGATGTAACTCCTTATTATGGTTAAACCCTAATCTTGCCTTTTATAACGCCCACGAGTGGTTTTTATTAAGTTTTACTAAGTAAGTAGTTATTAAGTTTTTCGTGAGGAAACCGGCATGTCCTAGAACCAAAAATTCGAAGACATGTGACATCCACCAACCCGCACTGGGCCCGCGTGGTGGATAACGCTCATTCCCTCTCACAGAGAGGAGGGCTGCGTCCCAGCAGTGATAACATTAAAAGGCTGATGATGATGATACTGACAAAAGTAAAAATATCTATTCAAAACAATGGCGTGGTGGATTACGGCCCACTCCCTCTCATAGAGAGGAGACATGTGTCCAAGCAAATTAGAACATTATAAGCTGATTATGATGTTATGCAAATGTATAATATATGTATAAAAAAACCCCGACTGCTTAAAAAGCGAACTAAAAAGATGTAAACAAGAAGAAAATAATGCTGTGCAGTCGGAGGATACATGTTCGCTAGCTGGCTGACCAAAACGAGATGTATCCTCCGACTGCACAGCATAATTTTCTTTTAAGTTCGCGACCCTAATAAAAACATTTCACGACATCTTTATTAAAATGGAGAATTCTTGAGAGTCAGAAGAATCTTGCAGGCAGAATGCATACGAAATTCATTTAACAACCTAATCTGTGTGTATAAAAATCAATGCCACTTTTCGTTGTAATTTTATAACTCAAGAACGGGCTCATCTATCCAAACCAAATGTTTAGGCTTTGTTCGGACTATTTAGTAGATGGTCTATGTGAAGTTTTTTTTTTTTTTAGTTTGGTAGGGTAGGTAGGGTAGGGTAGTGTAGGTAGAGTAGGGTAGATGAATGTTTGTTGTTTTTATGGCAAAACAAAGTTTGCCGGGGGTCAGCTAGTATCTTTTTAAAATGATTCTTGAAATTAGTACATTCTCGAGTCACGGTGCAATGCCTACTGTTTATTATGAGATGGCCTGCGTCGCGTGACGCTCCACTGATTACACGCTAATTGTGAACCGCATTATCTCGTTATATTTCACACTTCTCTTCGACATCTTGTGTGGAAGTAGCAGCTTGCATAGACGATTTTATAACATCGCCGGATACGCCAAACTAATGTGTCATGATCATCATATCAGCCGAAATCCTCAAAATTTCTCCACTGGTCCTGTGCTTCTCGCAACCATTGTGCTTTTCCTGAAAAGTCTTTATAAATAAATGTGGTACGATTACATTATTGCATCAACCAGTAGCCTTTTTATCGACCATCTAAGCTAGCATAGAATTATTCACTTATGGAAGGAAGCATTGCGCTTCCGCAGTGCACTCCTCCTATCTCAAGCCGTAACCTACGTAGCATGGCTTTATTCTATTTCTGGTCTGCCCACTGCAAGGCAAATTTTAAGGGCAAACCCTTAAAATTTGCCTTGCAGTGGGCAGACCCACTATAAGGAAAAGGGCTGTCTTATTTCTTTCCAATTTACTCGCTCTATTTTAAATTGAATCCAATTCTTTAGGCAATAAGCCTAGCTTTTCTTACCATCTTCGTTCTGTTTCAATGGCCTAAATCCCATAGTTATTAATTTCTTTTGAAACAGAAAGCCCATCCAGATGCAAAGTCAAAGTCAAATATATTTATTTCAATTGAGCCAGTAATAAAAATTGATTCTACCGTGCATTCGGAAAAGTAGCTTGTTATGGAGAAGAATGCACAAGTTACTCTTTTTAAAAAATAGGTGTTTTACAATATTTAGTACATACATTATTATTAATTCATATATGTGAGGACGATGCTCCCGAAAATAACACTACGTACAGGTATAAAGTAATAAAAGCATTAACAGGTAAGTTAATTAAATTGATAAATAGGAACATGGTTCTCACATACTTACAAATATTGCAAACATAGGTAAAATACCTAATTCAACAACAACGGAACAGTGTGTGTCAATTTCATAAAAAAATATTAATATGCGATAGGATTCAATTTAAAATGGAGCGAGTAAATCGGAAAGAAATAAGTCAGCCCTTTTCCGTATAGTGGGTCTGCCCACTGCAATTTAAGGGCAAATTTTAATAAACCCATGCTCTACTTAGGTTACGCCTTGAGATAGGAGTGCACTGCGGAAGCGCAATGCTTCCTTCCGTAAGTTAATAATTCCATGCTAGCTTAGATGGTCGATAAAAAGGCTGTCAGGAGCGGTTTGTCACAAATGTCGCAATGGATAAGTTGTTGATCTATGTCCCGAGACAAAAAATATTTATAGCGGTCTTTGGACTCCTTGCACCAATTTCGCTGACCGTTAAAAGATCGACCGTTTAAAAGACCGTTCATTTCATTTTAGTAATTATGTGTGAATAACACATAATTACTAAAATGAAATGAATCATTTTACAACATTTTCGCATAAAACTGACTCATCTAACGCCACAAAATATTTCACGCAGTTCCGTCCAACCTAACCTGTCGTGTTCCGACGTTTCCGGTCTCACACAAAAGAGGTAACCGGTGACATTGTCGTGACGCGATGCATTGTACATTTGTACCCATTGGCCTTGTTCAGAGTGAACACGCGGTGACTAGGGCGGGTGCGGGCGCGATTAGGTGGCCAGAGTGCCTGGCCGGGGGGCGTAGTCAATCCACCGCCTTGGCCAAAGGCAGCTGTAAAATACCGTGTAGTTTTAGTCAGATAAAGACTTTGACAGACCCTGCCCCAGCTATCCCAGAGCGGAGGAAATCCTTGAGGATGTCAACACGATAGAAGAGGTGGCCACAGTGCAACGCGTGCTAGACGTGTTTCCTCAGGTTAAAACAAAAGATGATCGTTCTCTAGCTAGTCCACTCCGTCACGTCCCGCTAGACGGCTGCAATAGTCACTTCACTATGGACGCAAACGGCGTTTTCATAAGTTTGATACGCCCGCCTTAGCACCCGTACAAGCTCTTCACCCTGGTTTCACCCATACGAGTTGATACGAGTACGACCCATGACCGTGACACGAATTGACGTAAATACATGGAGAAGAACCGGTTTAATTCTCAATAGAGAAGCGATTTATTTTGGTCTTCTTCATTGTTGAGAAAGACGGAAGTTTTGAGGGTTAGATCTGATTGACGTTTTTCGCACAAAATGTCAAAGGCATTGTTAAGTTTAGGCCTCGAGCTATGCAGAGGATTTTTTAAGGTGACGGGATCCAATTCACTTATTTCTGACAGACGTTATCGGGGGTCGTTTTGAAAAAAAAACCTATTTCTATGATTTGAGATTTTATTTCTATGGGGTCACGTCTAAAACGTTAAACAGGACTGTTGCTTTGTCCTAGAGATCCCAGAGCTGCACTATGTGGTGAGAACAAAACCGTGTGACACTTTTCGAAAAATTTGATTCTGCCGCACTTATTCACGCACCGCACGCACGCATTAAATTTATTTGGAGGATCGGCGCAGATTGACTTCTTTAATAAATCTCTGTCAGTTGTCACCTCAGTGCTCACCCTTTTTCCAGCTGTACTGTCTTTCACGCAGTCCATCCATCTCAAAGGTAACGATGGATTGACTGTTTGTAGATATTGCATGAAGGTCGGTCTGAACTTGATATTTTTTTCTAAAAAATTCTAAATTAATTCCTCGCAGCAAAGATTGCCATGCTATTTTCTCGAATTCTCCCTCTCATTTATTCCGGCAATTTCCTGAAGATTTTTCTTGATTTTCACTTATCTGCTTTAAAAAACTCCGCTCATCTCTCTTGACTTATGCGTCGAGACGTCACGCGCGCACTGATGCATTGCGGTACGGATTTGTGGCATTGATCTCGTTAGAATATGTAGCGGATATTGTAAGGTACGAGGCGATTGGCTGCTTTGTGCATTTGTGTAATGAAGCTTTTTTGTTACCTTTATATCGATGCATTATTTTTACGATGGTTTTGTTGGTTGTAGTAAGGGTCGGTCGGTGCACATCTGGGGGAAGATGCGTCGAGCGTAGACAGCTAGTACAGTAAACGCTCTAACGCATCATCGGTTGACTGTGAAAGATTGAATGTTTTTAGGGTTCCGTACCCAAAGGGTAAAAACGGGTCTGTCTGTATGTCCGTCTGGCTCACGAAGCGTAATAGCTAGACAGCTGAAATTTTCACAGATGATGTATTGCTGTTACCGCTATAACAACAATTACTAAAAACCTCCCATACAACAAACATGACCTATTGCCGTTTTTTTGCGATAATGGTACGGAACCCTTCGTGCGCGAGTCCGACTCGCACTTGGCCGGTTTTATTATATATTTGTCTGTTCTGGCGTTATGCGACCGATGATACGCGACGCATTTTCCGTCAGATATGCGACCCTTAAGTTATAGCGTAGAACTTCTTCATTCCCTTGCCCTTATCAAAATTTATTTTGGGGTCGGCGAACATGTCTTTTTCGTCCATACTTCTTGAGTGAGAGTATGAATGTGGATGCCTATCATACTCAAAACTTTAAACGAGTATTGTTACGAGCTGGGGTTCAGGTATAAATTATTTATACAGCAGACATTAATTAATCACACTTTGTTACTGAAACACTTCTTAAACTAATGTCTTTTTTACGGTTCCGTACCCAAAGGGTAAAAACGGGACCCTATTACTAAGACTCCACGATCCGTCTGTCTGTATGTCCGTCCGTCTGTCACCAGGCTGTATCTCATGAACCGTGATAGCTAGACAGTTGAAATTTTCATGTGCATAACTCCAGCTTCCTCATATGTGATAGAAAAATGTTATCTATGCCAATAATAAAGGCATAATAGCAGCAATCAAAGTTCCGAGTCTTAATTTAGGTGCCACAAAAACTTCGTTAATATGAGTCGTTTAGTATGTGTTAGCTGGAGTGACGTCACCCCAGCTTCCTCATTCAATACAGGCAAACCAGTGAGGTTAGGGTTTTGGACTATAGTCAAAAAAATAATGCATAATAGCTGCACATGGAACAAAAGAACTGAACGATAATACTTAAAAAGTGATGAAACTATGATAAAAAAACGTGTGTGTAAGCTGGAGTGACGTCACCCCAGCTGCCATGTCATATCTTCCGAACAAAAGAAGATATGATTATGTACCATAGCTCAAAAATTAAGGCAGAATAGCAGCCATTGGCAGAAATAAATTCAAACCTCTGGTCAAAATACTCTATAAGTTATTAAACCGACAAATATGTGTAAGCTGGAGTGACGGCACCCCAGCTGCTCATGTCATATCTTCCGAACGAAAGAAGATATGATTATGTATTATAGCTTAAAACATAAGAAATAATAGCTGCCACAGGCAGAAAAAAAATCAAATCTCTAATTCTTGTAGTTTCCACGTAGTAAACAAAAATATAGTTTCCGCGCCAAAAAGATCAAATTATTACTTCGGAGGAGGTACGGAGCGGCGTTGCCATTCCGTGCGCTACATTATTGCAACCAAGTTTGCACTTAGTAAGCATACCAATAGAAGTCATTTTAACTTGCGCTCAAAATATTTTATTGAAGATATAGACTGAGAGCCGACTGAACTTTAATAGAACTATGAATGTAATATTAAAAAGTGAATTCTTATCAACTTTAGACGACGAGAGAACTACTTATATTGTTTTTTTTTGAGACTTGTTCTCTGTAGTTCGGTTAAGGTGGATGCACAAAGTTAGCCCGCGAAATTAATATTTTGTTACGTTTTTTGAAATTTACAGGTCACTGTTAGGTTGTCTTGTCATTCTCTTGTAGTTTCCACGTAGTAAACAAAAATATAGTTTCCGCGCCAAAAAGATCAAATTATTTACTTCGGAGGAGGTACGTTGCGTTCCGTGCGCTTTGTTATCAGTTTGAGGTCGTTTAAACTAGATTATAGACTGGGAGCCGACTACACACTTTAATTGTAGGTACTATGTAATTATTCAGATTTTTATAGTTATATTTTTTGTTTAAACATAGGATGAAATAAAATTCAAAAATCTAAGTGAAATCAGATAAAATATGATTAGTATAAATCACAATTATTCATTAGAATCATGTGAAATTTATTTCGCGGGGTAACTTTGTGCATCCACCTTAACCGAACTACAGAGAACAAGTCACAAAAAAAAACAATATAAGTAGTTATCTCGTCGTCTAAAGTTGATAAGAATCCACTTTTTAATATTACATTCAAAGTTCTATTAAAGTTCAGTCGGCTCTCAGTCTATATCTCTAAATAAAATATTTTGAGCGCAAGTTAAAATGACTTCTAATGGTATGCTTACTAAGTGCAAACTTGGTTGCAAAATTTCGCGGGGTAACTTTGTGCATCCACCTTAACCGAACTACAGAGAACAAGTCACAAAAAAAAACAATATAAGTAGTTATCTCGTCGTCTAAAGTTGATAAGAATCCACTTTTTAATATTACATTCAAAGTTCTATTAAAGTTCAGTCGGCTCTCAGTCTATATCTCTAAATAAAATATTTTGAGCGCAAGTTAAAATGACTTCTAATGATATGCTTACTAAGTGCAAACTTGGTTGCAATAATGTAGCGCACGGAATGGCAACGCCGCTCCGTACCTCCTCCGAAGTAATAATTTGATCTTTTTGGCGCGGAAACTATATTTTTGTTTACTACGTGGAAACTACAAGAACTAGAGATTTGAAACTTTTTCTGCCTGTGGCAGCTATTATTTCTTATGTTTTAAGCTATAATACATAATCATATCTTCTTTCGTTCGGAAGATATGACATGAGCAGCTGGGGTGCCGTCACTCCAGCTTACACATATTTGTCGGTTTAATAACTTATAGAGTATTTTGACCAGAGGTCTGAAAAATTTTCTGCCAATGGCTGCTATTCTGCCTCAATTTTTGAGCTATGGTACATAATCATATCTTCTTTTGTTCGGAAGATATGACATGGCAGCTGGGGTGACTTCACTCCAGCTTACACACACGTTTTTTTATCATAGTTTCATCACTTTTCAAGTATTATCGTTCAGTTCTTTCCTTCCATGTGCAGCTATTATGCCTTATTTTTTTGACTATAGTCCAAAACCCTAACCTCACTGGTTTGCCTGTATTGAATGAGGAAGCTGGGGTGACGTCACTCCAGCTAACACTAAACGACTCATATTAACGAAGTTTTTGTGGCACCTAAATTAAGACTCGGAACTTTGATTGCTGCTATTATGCCTTTATTATTGGCATAGATAACATTTTTCTATCACATATGAGGAAGCTGGAGTTATGCACATGAAATTTTCACAGATGATGTATTACTGTTGCGGCAGAATAAAATAAATATTTAAGTGGGGCTCCCATACAACAAACGTGTTTTTTTTGCCGTTTTTTTGCGATAGTGGTACGGAACCCTTCGTGCGCGAGTCCGACTCGCACTTGGCCAGTTTTTTGCACTATTTTCGCTTTGATCGCTTCCAAATCTCAACTTTCCCATGACGAACCCGATTGCCCTTTATACAACACGGTAGAAGTATCTGGAACATTCCATACTGTTAAGATGCGTAGAGAACTTTCCACTATATTCGACCGAGAAAGACTCTGTTCCCGAAACGACGGGACCTTCTAGAACATTTGGCTCGAACGTTCTGGAAAGTTCAATTCGACACGAACTTTCGAGATGGTGCTACCAGCTACTACTAATTCATCCTCTCGTCAATTGATGACGTTGCCTTATCTTGTAACAAGATCTATTGTTACATAATCATATCAGCCAATAAATATTCTCGCTGCTGGGATACAAGGCTCCCGTCTGTGAGAGGAAGAAGACCATAATATTGATCACGCGGGCACAGTGGATTATGCAAATTGGTGGTTAGGTTAGGACATTGGTTGCAGATGACATTACAAGCATAAGAGGCATTTTAGATTTTGTCTCAGAGCAAAAAACATCGCATCTTCGATTTCTCTGCATTCTCAACTCTGAATCTACATTCAGAATTCAGAAGTCCATGGGCCGCTTCCCATCCAAAAATATAAAACGAACACGGGGGTATTAATTCGGCAAGACTAAAACCGAACAAAATAATGTCCTACATTATTGCAAAACTTATTCCCGAAGTACTGATATCGGTAATGACTAATTGAGTACTAAGGTTAACTGTTGCATTGTCTGCTAGCCTGGTACTTCTTATTAGGAAACTTGTGCGCATAGCCACATACCAGTGGACGCGGGTTGACCGTGAGAGAAATATGACATTTGATTCTGTATTTGATGAAGTTAGTAATGGTCTTGTTTAAAAGTGTCGTATTAAAAAAAAAATGCTATTCCTAGTTGTGATCGGCTGAGTTTGTAGACTTTATTGGATTCGCCCGTTAGCAAACTACACTGCAACAAATACCATTTCAAAATGAGAACTTAAGAGGAAACGGGGGCAGAGAGCGCCGACTGAATTTCCTAACTAAAAAGTCATAAATCAAGGTTTGGCTCTCGCCTATTTCCTCCTCCAATATTGGACCAATTTAAAAGATATTCCGTAAACTGAAAATTAAATATATATACTATGTCCCTATGTTTTCCTATTTGATGATACATTTTCTTTAGAAGCACTAGAACCCTCACAAAATGCTCAAAATTCCGCTGTCAACAGAGGCTTAGTGTACAAATTTGACAAATATAAATGAAAAAAGGAAAACATAGGGACATAGTATATATCTTACTTTACCAGTTTATGGAATATCTTTTAAATTAGTCTAATATTGGAGGAGGAAAGAGACGAGAGCCAAACCTCGAATTATGACTTTTTACTAAGGAAATTCAGTCGACGTTCTCTGCCCCCGTTTCCTCTTAAACATTTTAAATCTTAAAAATCTCTTCAATTCATCTGAGATAATTATTGCCTATACTTAATTAGCCATTGTAGTCTTCATAGTATGAATATTATTGTCGCAAGCATTTTAAAATAATATAGTCGCATGTAACTTGGCAAGGTTTAGGCGTGGTGGGGGTAAGTTCGCGCATCGTGCACTTAGTGCCACAAAAAAGTGGTCACTTTTATTGCTTGTCATTATTCTATGGTAATGTTTTTTTTTTTAATTAAACTCCATTTGCGATAACATTAGACGTTTAAATTAGCTCATTTTACAGCCCGTTCAACCGATTTTGACTTCTATTGCGTTGGTGATACGACAAATGGTAGCTGTAGTAACCAGTTGATTTTGGTAACAGGTTTATGCTTTTTATGTCATCCTTATGTTAACGGAATAGAACTCAAAATCGGTTGAACGGACTGTAAAAAGATTTGGAAACGTGTCTAATGTTATTTCAAATGGAGTATAGTTATGTCTGTTTAGAAGAAAGTTAAAGAAAGGAGAAGTATTCGTGAAGTTTTTTTTTTTTTTTTTTTTTCATAAATAAAATATGCAGTTAAGAGTTTTTTTAGTCTTAAAAATTATAAATGTCTTCGTCGTCACTGACACCCTTCACACTAATTATTATAAAGATAAAAGTTTGTGAGTGAGTCTGTGTGTTTGTTACTTCTTCACGCTCAAACGGCTGGTCGGATCTGAATGAAATTTGGCACAGAGACATATTATAGTCAGGCATAGCACATAGGATATTTTTTATCCCAGGGAAATGTTCCCTCGGGATAATGTTCGACATTCACGCGGGCGATACCGCTGGCAGAAGCTAGTCAGTTAATAAAACTGCTACCCTTGGCATCAAATTAAACAATAACAACTCGTAACAAAAGCTCAACAATAACAAAGTGTACCTACAACTTTAGTGCATGCAAGTGTAATCGGGAGCGAACGAAACTTAGACGCGGTGCGGCAAGGCTCGACTGAGCCACCAATCTCGACAAAGCTGTATTAGCTATATGTAGGCGGGCACGCCGTTTATGCCTGGAGGCTTTATAATTCGGGTACTAAGTTCCGTTTACGTTTTTATTATTAGTTTTTATTTTCGCTTGAGTTTAGATTTCGATGTTTTTGTTGGTATATTGGCGTGTGCTAGCTGTCATTATGGCAAATATATTTTATTTTAATTTTTTGTTTTGAGTAATGTAAATTATTTGCATACTATTGTATAGAATCAAGTTTTTGTTTTTTTCTAACTGAACAGACAGCTGTGCTGCTGGGGAGTTTGTTGCGCCACTTCTTCTTCCCAGCAAAAACACTAGGAAGTGGTAAAGGGCGGGCGTTTTTGGGGGACTGTCTTTTGTAATTTTGACGTTCGGAAAGTGCTGATTCTCAGCCTAGTTTGAATAAATGACTTTTGATTTTGATAATCGCGCGGTCATATCGGTGTCCCTCATACCCCTCAACGCGCTTGACAACCAAAGACACCTAAAAAATTACTCGTGCGCATCTAACGACTCTTGCAACATGCCGGGGACTGTAACCTAACTTAAAATATTAAAGTATATAAGCTAAGTATTAAATCAATCTATTATCTTGATTTCAGGAGACAGCTTGGAAGAGCTAAACGGCTATGGAACGATGCGACCAAGGAACATAATCTCCTCAATACTAAGTGGAACGCCGGCCAAGAACAAGGGGCTCGCTATTTCGAACCCTCATGATTTTAGGATGGTGAGTAAACATGTTTTTTTAGGGTTCCGTACCCAAAGGGTAAAATCGGGACCTAATTACTAAGACTCCACTGTCCGTCTGTCTGAATGTCTGTCACCAGGCATGAACCGAGATAACTAGACAGTTGAAATTTTCACAGATGATGTATTTCTGTTGCCGGTATAACAACAAATACTAAAAACACAATAGTATAAATATTTAAGTGGGTATCCCATACAACAAACGTGATTTCTTTGCCGTTTTTGCGACAATGGTACGGAAACCTTTGTGCGCGAGTCATACTCACACTTGGCTGGTTTTTGTTAGAAAGGAGACTTTTTCGAGAGTGTTCTTAGCTATGTTTGATGAAATTCGGTTCAGCCGTTCAAAAGTTATGGGCGTTTTACTGTTTGAATCGGGGTGTGTTCGCAAGATATCGTGTCATAATTACGTGTTCAATAGATTGTTGATCGAAGCGCGTCTACTACTAGATAAATTATGTAGCATGAAATAAAAATATGTCAGGGATTTTTTAATTTTACATTTTTTATTGTTTTTCTCTGTAATCAACCTAGCAAAGCAAATAAACATCACTGTAATGCGAAATTAAAGGTAAATCCTGTAAATGGACTATAGCTAGCAGATTGATGTAACTGTGCAGATGTTATTTAGCCACTAAAAAGTCTCATTCATAATTCTAATGATACAAATACCAGCTGTGGGAACAGATCTCTAGAAAGGAGAATTCTTGTCTAGTTGATGGCTACGGGCTCGTAAGCTTATTGGCACTTAAACTTAAGGTTACACTAGTCGATAATTTTTCCATACAAACGTTGTCTAGGCATTTCTCCACTGTTTGACGATGTAAGTTCAAAATAAAAAAATGATATCAATTTATCTCATCATTATCTATTTGAAAGTTATGAGTGTCGAAAGTTCCATATTTCAACACTAATTTTAACGCATCTTTGGGCGGCAGTAAATACCATAAGAAGAAGCAAAATTGCAAAACGGCCACCATACTGGGATAGATTTGTAGTTCAGCAATGCAAATAATTTTATTTTGAAAATATACATTTAGTCGTTTTTTCATGATATCTAGACTCCCAAAGGTCTGTTTATAAAGTTTCGCGCGCTCGTTTTCGTTCTTATTCATCATCCATTTCGCTACAAACTTGCAAAAGAGCTAATTCGTACGCGAACTAGCTACTTACAGCTCATCACAGCATCTATCTCTTTCGCACGAGTTGTCGGATGAGATAGCAGGCATTTTAACCCTGCGCACAAAATACTTCGTGCCGTCGACTAGTGTAACCTTAACTTACGAAATTGGCCATTATTTTATCGTTTCGTAAAATAATAATTCTATTCAATCCGTCAGTGAGATTGTCAAATAATATTGGACACGTATTTTTTGCTTTACCAAATCAATAAAAATTGACAAAGTTGAAGCGCTTCAAAGTTCAGGAGTTGGGGCTTGTGACGTCACTAAGACAGTATAAATAGTACTAGCGGCGTGACGACACACGATATTTCAACGCATTATATCGTTGTCACTTATAAGTTTACGTGTCAAAAAAAAAAATACGTGCCCAATATTTTTTATTAATCTACCCAACGGATAAAAAACCAATTTTCAGTAAACTATCCTATTATGTTGTTAAAAGAATTACAGGAATAATATATTGTACTACCCGGGTATCGAACTCGGGTCTTCACGCTCATCATCATCATCATTTCAGCCGAAAGATGTCCACTGCTGGACATAGGCCTCCCCCAGGCGTCGCCACACCGTTCCCGTGCGTGCGTCTAGCATCCAGTGCATTCCCGCAACCTTAACCAGGTCATCGGTCCACCTAGTGGGAAGCCTTCCAACGTATCGTCTTCCGATTCGCGGTCGCCATTCCAGAACTTCACGCTCAGTTTGTTCAATTTATTAATTCCCTTAATCAATATTTTCAGGTATCGGCAATCATAGACGTAGACATAGTTCCTGAAACGTGCCGGCGAGTCAAACTACTGAAGCACGGCTCAGATCGACCGCTAGGATTCTTTATTAGGTAAGAAACAGCAAATTTTACACTGGTGTGCCGTGCCATTTTATACCCAATTACTAACATTCTAATGATCGAAATAGCAGAATGCTGATTTCAAAACCGAGCGCAACCGCAAATTTCTGATATTGAACTGTATTTGGTTAATGATATGATTCACATTCGTCTGAAATGTGTATACTCGTTTGTAAAATCATACACATTGAGAAGCATCATTTAGGCTTTTGATTTTCAAAATGACTTGTCAAAGTGAAGAGGCCCTTATTTATTTTTATCCCTATTCTAAAATTCCACCGTTCTTTCCAGAGACGGCACCTCAGTCCGGGTAACACCTAACGGCGTAGAACGTTCCCCCGGCATCTTCATATCGCGACTAGTCCCCGGAGGACTCGCGGAGTCCACCGGACTACTGGGCGTCAACGACGAGGTGCTAGAAGTCAACGGCATCGATGTGTCCAACAAGACCTTGGATCAGGTATGTGACGTCACACTTCATACCGCGACTAGTCCCCGGAGGACTACTGGGCACATAACCAAACACCAGGCTTGTGTTTTGGTCAACTTGAGATTTGAATCGTGGATTTCGCGCCTTAGCTTTTCTTCATAAATTACCTATACATAATTTCAGCCGAAAGACGTCCACTCCTGGACATAGGCCTCCGCCAGGCGTAGCCAATTACCTATACGTTTACCTATACGTATAATTCGACTATTTTTTTTATGTGTTACCTCAAAACTATTTACTAGGTGAACCAATTTTGATGATTCGGATAGTGTTTTAGCCACGTACAAAAAAGAGAATTTCAATTTTTCTTAATTACAGAGCAAATAACATTTATATTTGAGTGAAAGTTTTATTTATTAAGCACGTACAAGTTGAAATTATGTATCTATTTAAATACGAAATTGCATGAAATGAGCAAGCAATAGGTACATTAATTTATTTGTACTATTGAGCACGATCTTTTTTGTATCGAAACTTTTTTAAGAACAAAGCAACTCAACCAATAAATTAAAAAAAAAAACTCTATAACTCACTTGTGAATAATAGCAATGAAAAAGTCACAGTTTAATAATAGGTATCATTATCTGCTTAATTGCGGTGAAATTAGAGCCACTTTATGAGCAAGTGTGTTGAAAAGAAGTTACTTTAAGCTTTGTTGTGTTTTTATACAAGCCCTCGCTGCGGGCAATATCATCAATTCAACTGAGAGTCGTCCACTGCTGAATATATGTAGGCTTCCTCCATGTGCCACCATTCGCCCGTTCCCGTCCGTCTCGCATCCAGCGTATTCCCGCAATATACTCAGTTGTAATTCTAATTCTCTTCTCCAAACTCCAGGTGACAGACATGATGGTAGCGAACTCTTCGAACCTGATCATCACGGTGCGGCCCGCCAACCAGCGCGCCGGCCCGCCGCCGCCCGCGGAGACTGTGTCGCGGAACTCGCAGCCCAGCAGTGAGCCGGATGAGGATAGGTGAGATACTGACAACTTACCCTTAACCATCTACCATACGTCTCCCAGACCCCAACAAATGTATTAAATTACGAAATTGTAGTATGGTGGGTTGTAGTGTAATAGTACATTATGGTACAAGTGTGCAATGTTGGTGATTACCGCTGAGGCGCCATTGAGACCCGAGCCGTAGGTGAGGGTCTTAAGAGAGCCGAGGACGATAATCATCAATATACACGTGTATCATACGACGTTTTTCAACACACTTGTGAAGAAAATAATACAAAAAAATTTTTTTCACAATGGCGGGCAAAATTAATCAGTTTTCCTATGCGCGCGCATCTAACAATGGCGATCGGCCATAGACTAAAAGAATGAGGTTTCTTTTTTTTGGGCTTTTCGTGGATAGTGTTTTAGCCACGTACAAAATAGGGAAATTTATTTTTTCTTAATTACAGAGCAAATAAAATTTATATTAAATAAAGTTTTATTTATTAAGCACGTACAAGTTGAAATTAATACGAAGTTGCATGAAATGAGCAAGCAATAGGTACATTAATTTATTTCTACTATTGAGCACGATTTTTTTTGTATCGAAACTTTTTTAAGAACAAAGCAACTCAACCAATAAATAAAAAAAAACTCTGTAACTCACTTGTGAATAATAGCAATGAAAAAGTCACAGTTTGATAACAGGTATCATTATGTGCCTAATTGCGGTGAAATTAGAGCCACTTTATGAGCAAGTGTGTTGAAAAAATAATAAGTAGATAGTGAATAAGTGAAACGCAAGGTAAACCATCTGCGATACGATACCGCTCTGGCAGTGGAGAAATTCTCGGATAGAAGAAGCTAATTCAGGAAGAAGAAAGAGCTCTATTTGGCATCATCAAGTAGAAAAATCGGCCAAGTGCGAGTCGGACGCGCGCACGAAGGGTTCCGTACTCAAGGTGGCGTCAACTATGTATGTATGGGACACCCTTTAATTTTCAACGTATTTTATTTTTTTGACATTTTACCTTTATTTGTGCTGTAAGCTTACTTTTTTCCAAATTTCGTGATTCTAGGTCAACAGGTCAACTACCATATAGGTTTTCGATCCAAATCTATAGGGTCCTTCCGGTTGACCTAGAATTGTCAATTTTCCTTAGAAACATCCAAAAAAATAAGATGAATTTTGGTACTTACAAGTTATCGAAATTTGCCCATATCTTTTTATCGTGTTGACTCAGGAACTTGATTTTTATACATCTAATAGGGACCTCAGTATCTGGTATAAATTTCAACTTGCAACATCGACTTTCTGTTACACACCTTTTTTTGTATTTTTTTTTGTTTGGTATATCATCCCGCTCTGGGTGAAGCGGGCGGGCCATCATTGTGTCAGACCTTTACTGACTAAAACCAACCCGTGTTCTTTCAGTTGCTTGTGCCAGGGCCGCGGTAACTCTCTTTCAAATTTATCCGCGACCCTTCCGTTACACCCTGAATTTTTCATTTACGTAATTACTTTGCATCTCCAATACAACCCGCTTTTTTTCACAGTTTCAGCGAAAACCAATCACACAATAAATTCTAACCTGTTTTTATTTATTTCCCCTCAGATTCGACCAAGACGACCACGACGAAATCGTGGACCTAACAGCAGTGACGCTGGAGGAAGCCGACCCGGTACCATTCCCCATCACGTCGAAGGACGATGGACAAGTGCTGCATCTCTAGTACATACTGCGACGGTACCGCGCCGCTGCGGAACTGTACGGCTGACAGACGATATATGGTGCGGGAATCTGGTATTCAGTGAGTGTTTAGTGGTTGGGGTGGGTAGGGAGAAAGATGGGTAAAAAAAAACAACAACAACAAAATAAACAACGAACGACGACGTCAACGTTTGATAATGAACTTCAGGCCCAGTTTTCTAATCTTTAGTTAACTCAAACAACGGTTAAAAATGCTAACCAAGTAATTTCAATAAAATGCGTTTTATCATATATTGTTGGTCTCACTAATAGTTAAATAAGTTGAAGAGTTAATTATTTGACCTTTTGTTAGACTAACAATTGAAAAATAAATGCGTTTCACGGAAATTTTGAGTTAAATACGGATCAAAAACTTTAGAGACAGATTTAATCCTATACTCCAGCCATTTTGGAGATAGAATATTTATTAACAAAGTAAAACACTTTTTTTAAGTTCTACCACAGATAATATAATACTAGCGTACAAATGCGTCATCTCATAAAAAGAAACCGTGCCGACTTAACTAGCGTTTTTCATCTGATTATACCGATTATTTTTTTATCAAATCGATCACCATCTATATCCGTGGAACGGAACCGAACGCGATCGATGTACAAAAAATAATCAGTATAATCAGTACAGTACGTCGGCCCGGTTTCTTTGTATGAGATAAGACACCACTGGTTCTACCCTCAACTCAACAACAAAAATAAAACGAATTTGATATAGAATGTTGTATCTCTTGTGCATCTATTTAACAGAGTTAGTATAGATGCAAGATAGTTTGAGAACATAAAATATCCAAGGTCATAACCTCATCCACGTAAAATGTTCACCCCTGCTGTCAGCTGTTCGACCTGTCAGTGCTTTGTTAGTATATATTGTACCTTAATCATGGCAAGAGTATACTAATCGAGTGTTACGGGCTGAATGCCCTAATTACCGAAATAATTAAGTAGCCATTGTTGCTCGCGTGGATCCACGTTTCCGGCACTCAAGCCCCTTTGATCGACCCAGTTTACTACACGGTTAAAAGAAGTGTGCTCCTGGCGCTGTGACGTACTCAAATGAGCTCGGGTATCAGGTAGCAGGCAGTGGGCAGTGCGCGAGCATTCCAGCCAGGTGCACACTTATTTTAAACACGTAGTAGATTAAATCCACAGAACCAATGATAGGCGAGATGGGCTAGACATGGATATGAACTCAGTAGGCAAGTTTAAACCCGGTTGATCGACCCAGACTAAGTTTGAACCTGGTTGATTAAATTCTCTGATTAACGCTCTGAAGATATCTTGAATATGCGATACGCATCAAATATTGCCGAACTTTAATGAGCGTTTCTTACGCCCTGTAGCATAAAAGCGATAGTAACGCGATTTTGAACGTTGTCGGAGAGGTTGAATTCTATGCAAAGTATTATTATTTGTTTTATGGTTCGGAAAATGTTGATGAATTCCACAGTACCGTTGTATTAAAAATATCAATAAATACTGTTGAATCATAGTAAAAGATTAAAAGTAGACTCAAGTAGTATTTATACAGTGAGCGTCTCTACTGGGTAACATGGCATTCCGAGATTTATACAAAAAAATCATCTTTGTAGAGCCCGTCTCACTCATACCTGTGTGGCAGTCTCATTCTAATGCTCGATGTGTCATATAATCGAATATGTACGGCTTCCACCAACCGGGCCGCCCCGGAGAAATGCCCCACTGATGAAAGTATAAAACTCTCGTCTGGTCGGAGGATCCCCCCTTTTCAATGGAGATTTAAAGGGACTTTACATCCTGTTCCGCATACCTCTATAGTCATATTTGCGACGCAAGCTAGGCGGTGTGTATCGTACTTAATCGATTTGTCAATCGAATAAAATTATACCATCGAATAAAACACAAAAATAAATCGAATAAAAATATTATCTCACTACGTCACCTCAACCACAACTTAGAAAGACTCGAACGTTAGTACTTACGTAAAAACATTCCATTATATGCCTTATATATACTGCAATAAGTGTCAAAATAGCTAAAATTAGGCGTCACAATAGATTAGGAAGCAATACTTAGGTACAGACGACATAGTGAAGTATTACATATCGCGAATATTATTGTTAAATTCTCAAGTATTGAAATGTTTGTCATATGCAAAAAATATGCATTTTTTTTACATGCACTCAATGGCCTCTTAAATCGCAAACGTGACGAACGGTACTAAGTTCGATACCTAGGTCGAGCAAGGTTTTTCCTTCAAGAATTGTCAAGTAATATGCCCGGAGTCTAGATTTTTTTTTAATTAGTGCATTGTATATTGCTGTCTATCCCGTAGAGGATTACAGGAGTTTTGTGAAATGCCTTATTTTTTGCATATGAAATTATTAACTATTAGTAAATACTTAATTATTGTGCCTAAATATATGTATGTGTATAGTATTTTTTACGTATTTCAAATCTTATAAATAATGTCAATCATTCCAATTAGGATTTATGTACTTTGAAAAGGAACATTTTAATCTTAAAATTAAAATCTTAGCTCAATTTTTCATAACACATTCAATTAGGCTTCGAATAGAAATCATTCATTCAATTAAGTTCATTCAATCATTCAGATTTCGTTCATTCATCATTCTCAATCAAGTATTCTGTAGTTAAATTATAATCATCACATTGTTTTATTTCTTTTATAATAATGGAACAGTTAAATCTTTCAAAGATAAAGATAGACATTACTAATCAGTTATAAAATTGTTACGTTATTGACAATAATATTAGTTGTAAAATATTGCGTGAGTGTCAAATTCCATCCATTTTTGTTTGAATTTGTTGAAGACGACATACACCACATACACCTTATCAAAATTATGATCTCGTTGACGGCATAGTACGGTACGGATCCAGATCGACGACTCGGTTTTCGTAGTTGTTGAGCGATCGGCTGCTGCGCTGCGTGTCGCAGGTTCGATGCCCGCACGGAACAAATATTTGTATGGCCTATAGATAGTTGTTCCGGCTCTGGGTGTCTTGTGTATGTGGGTTTAAATGTTTGTAAACGCACCCAAGATACAGGCAGAAATTCCTAGTGTGGGCATCACAAGCAAAAAAACGGGTATCGATGTTCTTCAGAAAGGCCAGGTGCGCAGTACTCATAACCGGCGTGTGTGTATGACCAGATTTATAAACGTGAGTGAATTGCGTTACCAAATCAATAAAAATCAAAGTTCAGGAGTGGGGGCTTGTGACGTCACTTGTCAGTATAAAGTGTAGCAAGGCGTGACGTCACACGAGATTTCAATGCACTGTATCGTCGTCATTTTTTGTTTACGTGGCAAAAAAAAAATACGTGTCCAATATGTTTAGGTTATCTAACTGACGGACAAAATTGTTTTTTTTTTTGTCATCACGAAAAATCCCGTTTAATCGTTCTAACCGTTGGCCTATTGACGAAGATGTATGTCGTCTTTAACGAAGCCGTAGTATGAAATGTCTTTAAACACTTAGATAGTTTTATTCTCACTTCCTATGGAAGGTGCTATTATGAAATCAAAATTCATGTTTTACATAGTTAAACAAAAACTTAGAGTTAAATAATTATGAATTTGTCAATTTTCTATGAATTACTTTAGACTAGTAGGGTGGAGCCGGAAATAGCAATTAATTTAATTGTATAATGTTGTTTCAAAATCCGCCACTGGTTCGACAATGGCGGTAGTGGACCATTAAGTCCCAAAAGTTTCCTAACAATAGTGAAATTCAATATTTTAATAAAATAATCATAATCTTGGCGTATGCTTATGAGATATTTGAAGTATTTTAGTAAAAAACTAGTAAACTTTTGCAATAGGCTTAAAAATCGAGACCAATCGCTATACGAAAATTATAATATGTACTTAATCTTAAAATCAAGTTAACATTATACTTAATACTTACACCCGCTAAATGCATGCATTCCACAATTTTCAACTTTTACAATGAAAAGCATTCCATTTTGTAAAAGACAATGTGCCTTGAATCTCTTGTAGCTTTCTTTGTAACTTTAATTTTAAATAATTGGTTGAGTCCAATTTTTCTATATTAAAACCCTTCCTTTTATAACTGGCAATAATAAAGGTAAGGCAAAGACTAAATCATTTCGCCATGTACCTCTATTCGTTTAAATAACTAGCGACAATTTTTTGCTTAAGGTTACACTAGTCGACGGCACGAACTATTTTGTGCGCGGGGTAAAAATGTATGCTATTTCATCCGACAACACGTGCGAAAGAGATTGATGCTGTGGTGAGCAGTAAGAAGCTAGTTCGTGTATGAATTAGCACTTTTGCAAGTTTGTAGCAAAATGGATGATGATTTAGGACGAAAACGAGCGCGCGAAATTTTATAAACAGTCCTTTGGGAGTCTAGATATTATGATTAAACGACCAAATGTATATTTTCAAAATAAAATTATTTGCATTCTTGAACTACTAATCTATCCCTGTTTGGTGGCCGTTTTGCAATTTTCCTTTTTCTTATGGTATTTATTTCCGCCCAAAGATGCGTTAAAATTAGTGTTGAAATATGGAACTTTCGACGCTCATAACTTTTAAGTGTTTTTTTTTACTTAAATTGATACAATTTTTTTATTTTGAACGTACTATGGGCCAAAGCTATATCTGATCACCGTAAGGACTATTTCTGCTTGCAGGGCTCGCCCGCTAGAGTAACGCCGACTTATACTGATCAACCAATAGCATCGCAGAATTGGGTGACTGTTTCTCTAGTACCTGACAGCCCCTTGTTTTTGTAATTAAAAAAAGACGGCAATAAAACTATTGGTCGATCCAAAAAGGGCGGACGCAGATGTGGTCATCTTGTGCACGGGATTTTGTTTTCAAAGTGATCAGATATAGCTTTGGCCCATAGTACATCGTCAAATAGTGTAGTAATCGCCAGACATGTTTGTATGGAAGAATGATCGACTAGTGTAACCTTGAGTCCGCGCATCGTTGGTTCGAATTTATTGGCGATTATTCCGTCGCGGATCATCGGTAGCGGACCATCGCGTGAAGCCAACCTTATGGGTGGATGATTTCTCTTAAAATTACCAAGTATTTTATAAATAAATAAATATCGCCTTACAGATGCATAATTATAGTTAGTTGTCGGATATAAATCAATTAACTCTGTTCGTTTGTATTATATTGGCCTAACTCATTTCTGTGAGAGAAATAATTCGAATAGCATTGCTCGCTTTGCAAAAACATTGCTTTTTTTTTAAAATATGAAAGCAATCAACAATATTCTAAACTTAAGGCTAGACTCACACATTCTGAAATTCCTGTCTGAACTGCAATATTATATATATTGTCATAATCTGAATGCAAAGTAAATCTTATTCTGAAAAAATCTGAATGTGTGTGGGGCATAGTGAAATTGTATGCGTTGCCAGGCTTTCTTAATTAATAATATGAATTCCGGGTCTGGATTCAGAGAGGAATTCAGAATGTGTGTGAGAGACCTATGGTTTAAAAAAGTATTCACAATTTAGAGAAAAACTGCCACTAAATGGCAGTTTTTCTCTAAATTGTGAATACTTTTTTATGTATTCCATTTGGAAAGGCCCTAAATCGTGCCTTGCTTGTCCCGCCAAGCACATTTGAGTAACAGTACATAATGAAATTATTATTACTTAAATCTGTTTGAAAATGTTGAATGATAAATAAGTTGGATTTTAAATCAGTTTGTAAAATATTAAAAAAAATGGTTTGTGTTGACAAATAAAATGAGCTTATTAAGTTTACTTAAAATGTTTTAGATGCAATTTGAAATATTCAAAATTTAATTATTGTAATAGTTTTTTTTTTATATGAAAAATACGTTATACGAAAATGACGTTTATATGAAATTATGTCGAGCAAAGTTATTATTGGTCTGTCAGTTTGTGACGAAATGATCAAAAATTTATATTAAACTGAAAGAGTAATAATTTATCTATCAATGATTATGTGAACACTGTATCTAATTTAGAATACAGTTTAAATAAAATAATTTTAGGTTATAACCAATATTTAATGTATTATTTAGATATAAATTTTTAATATTAAGTTTTTTTTTTCATAATTTGTAAAGCCTTTTTATGTTTATTTATAGTGTTGTCACTATCATTTCAGTATCGATTTTATAAAAGAAATAAGTTTAAAGATATTTACTTTGAAATTATTCGCCTACAATGTACTTAAACATTCCGTTCCGAAATACTTTTTATTCGAAATTATTTTTAAATCGTATTCCGTTCCACAACGACTTTTTAATCTGTGAAGGCTGGAAAGTATCCCTTTAAAAATTAAGTTTTTTTTTTTTACGTTAATCAATGCATTTTCAGCATTCCATTAAAGTATTTTTGAAAAAATGTATTCATGAACAGTATTCTTTTACTTATTGACATTTTGTGCATTCTGTGATCACCATATCAAATTAAAAATGTACTTAATATAAGCCTCTATTTGTATCAAGCCCAATTTTTTATAAAAATGAGATAAAAAAATTAAACTTTTCTTTTTCAATAATTTTGCTGATTGGCTCAAAACTGTCCAAAATGTTGTTATAGTCAAACGATTATACATAGTTGATATTTACACATGTAAGCTAGTATACTTGTGTTATTATAAAATATATTATATTTAATTTAAACTTTGTTTCTTTTTTACCAGGAGGCCAGAATCATGACGAAGTAGTAATATTTGCGAGGGTGGCATCATTACCAGTTAAGATTAACTTAAGTACCAGGAGATTATAATCATGAGGCAGTATTATAAAATAGTAACAACGTCAAAGAAAGAAAATCGGTTTTTTACTTTTCGCAGCAACCTTACAGTATTTTGTTTATTAAATACGTGTTTCTGCAGGTACACAAGAGGTACCAAATTTACTTATACAGCGCACTTAGCTACATATACTGGTTAGCAGTACACCCGCGGTTCTGACATCAGGATGGCGGGTGTACCTAATTTTTAAAATATCATTTTACGGGTGTAGGTACACAGATTTTTAGAAGAGGTACGTTAAGGTACACAGAAGGTACCAAATAACTGCAATAAATTTAGGCAAATCTGAAAAGTACACCCGCGATTCTGATGTACACAGATCTATAATACTTTCTCGGAAAACAATAATATCATATCTAAATTTAACAATGAGAGTTCTCAATGAGACTAACATAAACACCAGTTTCTGTTATAAATCAAATAAACGTTTTGACATCCCAAATAAATTGGGCAAGAACTAAAATTGCGTCTTACGCTGTCAACACAAAATTATGAGCGTCGAAAATAATGTTATTGCAATGATTTTACAAGGTAACCTTTTTCAGAGATACACGTGTGCTTTTAAGAAGTCGAAAATAATTATACAGCATCAGTAATCCTATTGCTGTTATCTTAACAAACCAAAAGACTGCTGGTCATAAGGCCTCCCTCAAAACCATGACCACGAACTGGGCTATAATTTTGGCCCAATTTGTGGAACTTAAGCTCTAGATATCGGCCATTCGTTTTGTGTACAGCCGTTCGTGTTGGCTGCTACTGAAGTTTGGGCCACAGAAAACCCCGATAATTTCGCCCGGCCTTGGGATGAAACTAACAGTCGCAAGCATGACCGCAACGAGGCAGTGATTTAGTCTTGCGGCCGCTAGACCTACAATGCAGTTATCTATGTTTAAGCATCGTCACAAACAACTGGTCCAGAGTTGCCATTCGGACATGTTGTGGAAACCCTACCCCACACTATGCCTTCCGGTTCATTTGATTCCGGATTTCAGGAGTTGCAGTATTTTAGAATATCAGTTGGGACGCGATTTGCGGCCTCCATTCAACAACACAGCTACCTCAAGCGGTCATTGGCAAAAAAGGTGTTGAAATACTTGCTTCCAATTTTAAGAAGGTATCTACAAATTATTCAGATGTTTTGGTCACGTTCGCCATTTGCACGTGTTCTTGACAGTCGAGTTGTCGACGCCCACAATATGTTGTAAGTACGTTGACACCAACACACAAAGTCATACACACAGTATAGAAGTGATGAACGATAGATTTCAACGTATAATTCCTTTTTGTTGAGTGCTAAGTCTTAGGTAGCATATACAATGACAAATGCGCATGTGGCGAGCATGTTCATTTCGAATCCCTTACTGAGACGTACGTCTCTGTCCTCTGATTATACCATCTACATTAGAACCGGCACCCATTTTGGGGACTTAGTACTACCTACTTTGGGTTGTCTTCTCTAACGGACCATTGGTATTAAGACAGCTTGCCTTATGAACTGACACACAGTCAGACATCTTTTAGCGTTGTAGCCAATCGGAGACTCGGAAAGGGTAGAAGGAGTAAAATGCAAGCCTTCAGTAGAAAATGGAAGACAGAAGAAAGCGTAGCATCTGGTGGTTGCCCGTAAAGAAAAAACAAACGTGACCGCTTTCAATGGCGGTCGGGGAACAACTGAAAAACTGCGCAAAGCGAGGCGCGCAGCGCGAGCGGGTCTGTACCCCTCCCGCGCCCCGCCAACCCTCCAATGACTGCGGACAGCACCGAATGTTAACCCTCTTCCTGTCTTCATATTTATTTACAAGAAATGAACACAAAATATACAAAATATGTCTCTCACAATCACATATTAAACAGATATGTACAATTAAGGTTTTATTTTACAAATATTCAAAAGAAACAATATAATTTATATTTCCTTTAGGCAAAGTAAGTTCGCGTCGCTAACACTCCCCACCTCAGTGCTGATACAGCACTCAATCCGCCAATGGGATAGGAGCGACGCGTGTCACGGACCGCGTCAGGACGCCTGACTTGGTCTTAAGTTCCACTACCCTTACCCGTCCGTCTTTTCCCGGAAAAATTCGCTGAACCACAGCCTTGGGCCAGACGTTGCGCGGCAAGTCAGGATCGACCAAGAGTACAAGATCACTTACCTTGAGTGCCGCCTGATCCTGGTGCCACTTCTTCCTTGGCAACATATCAGGCAAGATTTCTCGCACCCAACGTCGCCAAAACATGTCCGCTAACCTTTGTGCAGTGCGCCACTGCTTTCGTAGGTACAGGTCTGTGTCATCAAAGGAACCTAGAACAGGCAAGTTAGAGGAAGATCCTATAAGGAAATGATTAGGTGTCAAAGATGAAGAACTACCTGGCTCCACAGAGACATGTGACAAAGGGCGGCTGTTAACGATATTCTCGACCTCTGCTAGAAGTGTCATTAACACTTCCTCCTTCGGTGCACGCTCCTTTAAAATTACCTTAAGTGAAGTTTTAACACTTCTAATGAGTCTCTCCCACGCCCCACCCCAATGAGGACTTAGGGGTGGAATGAAATTCCAGGTAGTTCCGTTGTTGATGGCTTCATCTCTCAAGCTGTCGTAGTTGACCTCCTTCACGGACCTTTTTAGTTCAGAGTCCGCACCCCGAAGATTAGTACCATTGTCGGAGTACAACTGCTGTGGCCAGCCACGACGTGCAGCCATCCGCCTGAGCGCCATGATCAATGAATCAGTAGTTAAAGAGTGTACGACCTCTAGGTGGATCGCCCTCACCGTCAAGCAAGTGAAAAGTACACCATACCGTTTCATCCGTCGCCTGCCTTCCGTGACCTCCATGGGTCCAAACAAATCCAAGCCGCAGTGTGTAAACGGCCGGTGGTGATGCGCCATGCGAGCCGCAGGTAAGTCACCCATTACAGGTACCTTAGGCGTAGCTTTCCTAATTCTACACAGCATGCATCTACTAGCAACGTACTTTACCGTAGGACGTAACTTTATAATCCAATATTTTTCTTTCAGGTTGTTGACGATTGTTTCTTGGTTGCCGTGCGCGTACTTGACGTGATAGTGCTTTACTAACAACCGAGTCACTTGGTGCCGCCCATCCAGGATAATAGGCCTTTTTGTTTCAGATGACACGTCCGGCGCAGCATCAATACGACCACCGACGCGGAGAAGCCCTTTCTGGTCCAGGACAGGAGATAAGGTAAGTAGCTTGCTACTCTTATCAATAGTTTTATGCCTACTTAAAGCAGCAATCTCATTAGCGAAGGAGTCCTGTTGCGCCTGCTTGAACAGTAACAACTCTGCTCGCTCCATCATGTCGCCGTTGACGTCACCCGTTTGCTTCCTACACTTAGCAATAAACCGCAACACGTCACAAGCAGCACGCTTCAACCTCAACCAGGAAGAAAAATGCTCAGGATCAGGAATAGGTAAGCGACATTTATTATTATCATCCGTCACGACATTAACATATTCCGATTGTATGTTAACGGGTTTCAGAATGTGCGGCGGCCAAGAGGAATCAGCACTGCGAAGAAAGTTAGGCCCTAATAGCCAATCGGTTTCAAACACTTGAGTATCGTAGGCCTCCCTGGTTGCGACATCTGCAATGTTTAACTTAGTTGGTACATACCTCCACTCGTCACTGCACGTCAACTCATCTATTTCACCCAACCGGTTTGCTATAAACGTTTTATAAGAACGCGTACTATCGCCAATCCAATGTAAAACAGTTGTTGAGTCACACCAAAGATACTTACGAGTCGGGCGCAATTTAGATTCGCGAACTATTGTATCCGCTAACCTTGCAGCGAGTACCGCTGCTTGCAGCTCCAAACGGGGCACTGTAGTCGGTTTCACGGGTGCCACTCTGCACTTACTAGCTATAAATGCAACGAAAGCTGTTCCATCACATTCCCAACGCCAATAAGCAACAGCACACATTGCCTTCACAGAAGCATCACTAAAAACATGCAATTGTAAATTATTATAATCATACTTAGTCATCGTAGGCGTCGTGGCACTGCATGCAGGCGCCGTAGCACTTGCAGCAGCCATCGTAGCGCGCGCGCCGGGCGTAGGCCCCTCGTAGCACACAGACATACACGACAAATAGCACCTAGGAATTTTAACATTAGATATCACCTTCAATAGGTCAATCCAAGATAACCACTTGCGGAATATTTCATCCGGTATTTTCTCGTCCCAGCCGAGATTAACACGCCATGTATCCTGAAGTAATATTTTCCCTTGTATGGTAAAGGGAGCTAAAAAGCCAAAAACATCAAAAATAGACATAACTACTTGCAGTAAAATTCTTTTAGTAGGTATTTCTGTACCTTTCAATATCTCAACCCGAATACGTTTCAAGGTCAGATCAAAACAAAGTACATCATCTTGTGGGAACCACAATAACCCGAGCGTGCGTTCGTACTGCTGCACACCTGTTTTAACGCGGTGATCGAACCTGTATCCTTCTGCAGCGACTGAACCCAACAATTTCTTAGGAACGCTGTCCAATACCGCGGTACTGTTGCTCGCCCAGTTGCATATGTGAAAATTTCCCTGCTTGTGAATATTAATAATATTTTTCACCATTTGTATTGCAGTCTCGTTGTCCGGCAGACTATCTAAATAATCATCCATATAGTGCTGCTCACACACTGCAGCGACAGCCTCCGGCATAGTGGACGCAAACCTTAATGCATTTTTGTTTTTGACAAACTGTGCGATAAATGGTAAACAATTTGCACCAAATATGAGTGAGGTCATCGCAAACGTACGTACCTCTTGATTGGGATGATTCCGCCATAAAAACCTCAGAGCATCTTGATCCTCAGGTCGAATTTTAACCCTAAGGAACATGTCTTTAATGTCCCCGGCCACAGCAATTCTGTTTTCTCTAAAACGTACCATAATGCCAAACAGTGATGCGAGTAGGTCAGGACCTTTATGTAAATAGTCATTTAAGCACATACCATTCACTTCAGCCGCTGCGTCAAACACTAATCGCAACTTTTTCTTATTGGGGTTATCTACCCCAAAATGGGGCAAATACCAAGTTCTCGAACTTGTGGACTTGCAGTCCTCCATAGGCTTAGCATATCCGTTAGAAAATAAATGATCAACTCGTTCTATGTACCTTTGAGAATATTCGCAATTAGCGGACATCTTCTTCTCGACACCTTTTAATCTTCTCAAAGCTGCAGGATAACTGTCAGGCATTTTGCAGTTCTTATCTTTCCAAGGTAGCCCCACTTGCCACTTACCATCAACCAGAACTGCAGTTTGCTCCAGCTGAGCAAGCGCTTTAACATCATTGATGTTCTGGCGAGGCTTGGCTGACACACCTAGCGAGTCAAAAGTAAAATAATGACGAACCTGCTCCTGGATATCCCTCAGCTGGCGGTTGGACTCGCCCGCAGCAGCATCTGCATTGCAGTCACAAAACACGCAGAGCGTAGTGCAGGCAGCCGAGGGCGTAGACAGCGCGTGGCTACGTGGCACGCGTACGACCCCATGTACGCACCAGCCCAGAGGTGTGAGTGCAGCGGACGGTTCATTACGTTTGCCTAAACTGACATTAGAACACAACAACAGCTGATAGTTATCTTGGCCTATCAATAAATCTGGTTTACAATTTATGTTACAACATTTAAGTTTATCTTTTATCTTTAACAAATGTGGATATCTATTACAATCAACAATAGTTAAATTTTGTCTGGGCAAATTCAATTCTTTTACACTGTGTGCAGAAATATCATGAACAATGCTATTGTTTACATCACTTATACGTAAATTTACAACTATAGATTCACACAGTAGTTCATCGCCTTTCCAGGCGCCGCACACGCGCAAAGATTCCGAACGGCCACGGAGGCCGGCCCGCGACGCAAGATCACTGCTTATCAAAGATACGGTCGACCCGTCGTCGAGTAACGCGGTTGCACTTATTATTTCGCCACTGGGTGTATGAACATTTACGGGAACGACTTTTAATAGTGCTCTATTGGCACTCGCGACGTTCATCACCGTTTCACTACTATTAGTCGCTGTAGAACTCGCCGTATCCGGCGCGTCGCCGCCGCCGTCGCGCTCGCGACCCGTCGCGTCAGCGGGTTGGCCACTCTGGGCCTTATTCTTGGTCACATAATGCAGCAATCGGTGATGTGCGCCGCCACAGCCATCCACATCGCAAGCGGGTGCGGGGCAGGTTTCACTGCGATGTTTATCTGTCAAGCACTTAAAGCAAACGCCGTTACGTTTTACGTACCGCCAGCGCTCCTTCCGCAATGATTTCTTGAACTTCTTGCATTCAGTGAGTTTATGGGGCCCACTTTCACAACACCAACACTTGTTGTCTGCGGTAACTAAAACTGCGTGAATTTGTTTAGTATCACTTTGTTTACGGTAATCATTGGAGTTGAAAGTAAACACTGATGCCGTCGAAATTTTCACCGCTTCTTCCTCCAAGAATTCCGATAACAATAAAAGTTTGGGTTTGCTATCACAGCTCATGTGAGAGTGACTGAAGTCCGCCCATTTTGATATGAGAATAGTGGGTAACTTAGACAATATTACAGAGATAACACTGGATCCCTTTAGATATTCGTCTTGCCCAATGGCTAATACTGCGGCAACGAAGTTCTTGATCTTCACAGAGAATTTGACTATCTCTTTATGATACTCCAGACACATAGGATGCATTTTCCTTATGTCATACATAATTTTTCCAATAATGATATCTGGGTTCCCGAACTGCAGCTGCAGGGATTGCATCACGTCAGCTGGGGATGCAGCACCGATGAATAGGGCGGATACTGCTTCCTTTGCCGCGCCGTGCAGACACTTGCGCAGCCTCCACAGATTTTCTTGCTCGCTGAATTTACAAATCTTCGTCGAGTCGTAGTACGCCTGCCGAAACTGTAGCCACTCCAACGGATCGCCCGAGAAAGATGGTAGGTCTCGCGGTGTACTCATACGGCTCAGCATGTTGGCGTGCGCGCCGCCAGAGGTGGCAACCGCAGCCAGGTCCTTGAGTGCAGCAGCTAACATATGAACTGTGGTACCGTCGGCGCTCGCCCCCGCGGACTTCGCGGGTCGCGGCGGCAGCGGCTGGTCCAGGCCTCCCGGGGGTGTAGCAGCTCGTGGGAGGGCTACACAACACAGTATAGAAGTGATGAACGATAGATTTCAACGTATAATTCCTTTTTGTTGAGTGCTAAGTCTTAGGTAGCATATACAATGACAAATGCGCA
Organism: Orthosia incerta; assembly: GCA_948252205.1. NCBI lineage: Eukaryota > Metazoa > Arthropoda > Insecta > Lepidoptera > Noctuidae > Orthosia > Orthosia incerta. The sequence continues at coordinate 26,535,568 of OX411758.1, forward strand.
TGTGGCGAGCATGTTCATTTCGAATCCCTTACTGAGACGTACGTCTCTGTCCTCTGATTATACCATCTACATTAGAACCGGCACCCATTTTGGGGACTTAGTACTACCTACTTTGGGTTGTCTTCTCTAACGGACCATTGGTATTAAGACAGCTTGCCTTATGAACTGACACACAGTCAGACATCTTTTAGCGTTGTAGCCAATCGGAGACTCGGAAAGGGTAGAAGGAGTAAAATGCAAGCCTTCAGTAGAAAATGGAAGACAGAAGAAAGCGTAGCATCTGGTGGTTGCCCGTAAAGAAAAAACAAACGTGACCGCTTTCAATGGCGGTCGGGGAACAACTGAAAAACTGCGCAAAGCGAGGCGCGCAGCGCGAGCGGGTCTGTACCCCTCCCGCGCCCCGCCAACCCTCCAATGACTGCGGACAGCACCGAATGTTAACCCTCTTCCTGTCTTCATATTTATTTACAAGAAATGAACACAAAATATACAAAATATGTCTCTCACAATCACATATTAAACAGATATGTACAATTAAGGTTTTATTTTACAAATATTCAAAAGAAACAATATAATTTATATTTCCTTTAGGCAAAGTAAGTTCGCGTCGCTAACAAGCGTTTTATGATAAAAACCCGCCAAGTGTGTGTGGGACTTCGCACATTGAGGGTTCCGTATTAAACCGCAAAATCAAGTTGGCTGTGATAGGAAAAATGAGGCAATTTCAAAGAAAAATCTGTTTTATTAATGTATCGGTATTTATTAGTAAAATATATGTAATATTAAACATTATCACCAAATTTCAAGTTCATAGGTCTATAGGAAGTTATACAATTCTTCGGAACAAAATTTTGTAAAAAAGCTGACTTTAGTGGCTTCTCATTCGTTTGTTTGCCAATTCTTTTTAAACCAAAAACTGCAATATTTATCTACTCAACGAGCTATAAACAACGATACTTCACTCGATGGGGTAGGTCAATTTTTTTTCACTCCTCCTTTAGCTGTATGGGAGCGCCACAGAACATATAAAAAAATGTATTGACGATTTGCATGACTTTGGTTCAACAAGATGTTTATACTGTAAAAAAACTAAGACTGTAGCTCCAACCGTTCGGCCGTAAAACCCGTGTGACAGAAGACGATAGACGGACACGTGAGTAAATAGGGCTCCGTTTGGGTACGGCACCCTAAAAACTATCTCAAAGGATATGGCAATAGGGAGTTGCGTTTTGCATGAGAAAATCGAAATTCGCACGGACAAAATCAAAGCGTAGTCCTAGTATTTTAATGTAACTTACTTTAGTTTACTTAAAAGTGTGTATGTTTGGTAAAAAATCACGCCTCAACGGCTCTGGATGACCTAGATTAGGGCACAATATACTTACTTTTTAGGGTTCCGTACCCAAAGGGTAAAAACGGGACTTCGCGGTCCGTCTGTCACCAGGCGTCTCATGAACCGTGATAGCTAGGCAGTTGAAATTTTCAGTGACCGCCTCCGTTACGTTACATAATTATAATTAATTAAACACCAATGCAATTAATATTAGAATTACAATCCAAATAAGTATTCACTAAACATCCCAGACTAAAATCAAAATCATGAAAATCATTATTGAAAGCCTAAATATTAACAAACTGAAAATTAAATCGATGAAGAAGTTTGAAAGTCGAATATTTTTTGCACAAGGAGTTTGTATCGAGTATTTTATGCGCAAGGAGGTTGTATAGCATTGAGATAGACGTCGAATATATATTGGTGTGTTCTAAATTCAAACACCAAAACAGTCAGTAAAAGTGCTTTTTATTGAATAAAATAGGTAAGCTTTTTAGAGGGGGAATGGTATAAACATAATTTCGACATCCCTCCATATCAAGCAGGACACAGAACAAACAAGGGCAAAAGGCACAAAACACACAATGCGCACCAAATACGTTCACGCGGGCGGAGCCGGTGCCAGACGCTAGTTTCACTTATTCTCTAATAGTAACCTTGCAAGCTTGTCATCATACGAAAGTGATGGCTCTATTCGCGGAGACCTACCTACATACACACGCTGGTATCCCATATTTTATCGAATGTGTTTCAAGTTCACCGCGATCTAAAACTGTATCTAATTCTGTCCACGATTGCGTCAGGTAAAAGATCATTAGGCCATTTTCATGTTAATCAAAAATGCACCTTAAACTAAGGTTCATAAGGTCGATAATCGTAAATCAGAAAGATGAATAATGAATATGGGCCTGCTTCCCATGTCGTTCGATATAACATGTTATAAATTTCTCTTATAGCCTTGAATAAAGAAAGTACCTACTCAGTAGGTGAGTAGTGTAGCACCCGTTTTATCTTAGTGATTTTATGACCGGTAGAATAAATTTGTTTTTTTAATCCTTGAAAATGGAACTTGTCAAATAAAAATAAAACTCGTTGGAGACATGGTAAGGTACTCCACCGACCACCAGCTCAATAACGTGCAAAACAAACGTGCGCTGTCACTAGACTAACTACTGAAAAGCTGTGAGTACTATGTCGGTTAAATTATTTTTTGCCTGATAATTTATCCGTAGTCCATACCTACGTGTTCCATGTTTAATTTATCTGAAAGATAACATGATAGACTGATGGTCCAGGCTGTCATTTGAAGATCTTGGGAAGTCTTTACGGGTACCTACCTAGTCTAAAGCCCAAAAAAATTAAAACAAGGTATTGTGATACGTGGAAGTGAGATACCGGAGATACCTATATAAGCAGTGGCGTAGCTAGTCCTATAGGGGCCCGGTTTCAAAATTTGTTGGGGGCCCTTTCTACCGGAATACAAAAAAGACTAAAAACGTTAATGCTTCTTACAAAATAAATGTAATTGGCGACTGAATTCTTCTCTTGGATAACATAAACGGTTTTGAGGGACGAGGATGATACGAGCACGAGTGATACGAGCTTAAAAACGAGGTAATCCTGACTGGGATCGGATAAGTTTTCATGCTTCAGTTTACTAAATTGGAGCCTAAGTATGCTACGAAGGCATAGGATAGATTATGGTGTCATCACATGATCAGCCTATTAATGTTCCCACTTCTGGGACACAGGCCTCCTCTCTGTGAGAGGGGATGGGCCGTTATCCACCACGCGGGCCCAGTGCGGGTTGGTGGATGTCACATGTCTTCGAATTTTTGGTTCTGGGACATGCCGGTTTCCTCACGATGTTTTCCTTCACCGTTTTGAGAGCAGTGATGATGAAATAATTTACACAAAGTAAAGCGCGGCCGATACCACTTGGCCACCACTGCTCTGCGAGGATGTGCGAGGCGAGAATTTAAATATTGTTAGTACAATATTGAACTTTTTGCTCTAAGAATAGAGTATTTATTTACTTTGTAAAACGGATAATATACAAATTTCGCACCGCTATCGAGGACCCGAGGTATAGCGATGGACATCTTTCGGTGTCAAAGGGCACCTAAGCGTGATTTAAATTCTCGCCCATCCCATGCACGTCTTTAGAAGAGTTTGTTTTCTCTCGAACAAACACATACAGTTTATTTTTATGAATGACACTGTACCTATAGTATACCTATAAAACAATTATGTTCTCCCATTACTTGCCAAAGCTATCCTTAGATATTATATCATTATCAACACAAAAAGAAACTTATTTTCGTTCTTCATTTCATCTCACATTAGCGTAGCAATAAATAAAAAGTAATTAATTGCATTTAATCACACTTTTGGCAGAAGTTGCCAAACGTCAACATGTCTAGCTGATCTAAAAGACACTCCTTGAACTGGCTGAGGATTCAACGTTCATACGAGCCTATTGCTTGTTTGATCCAAGCCATTATCACCCCTAAAAGCTGTATACCTAAGTCTAAAATCCCCTAAAAGGCATGCTCAGCTCATGCAAATTTTCAGCAAAACTACAAGCGATTTTCAACCTTATATATATATGGTAGAGTTGAGTTTACTTTGAGTTTGTCTGTTATTCCGAAGCTTGACATATTGACAGATGCATAGATGTCTCCTTATTCGGGTTTCATTTTATTTGGCGTGCATCAGTCTTAGTTTTGATAGCGTGATAATAACTCGGGCTCTCGTTATGTAAGTAATTAATTTATTAATTAAAGTGCTCTAGATATATGCTTACTGAATATGTATATAAATTTACTGATTTTTAAAAATGCCGACATATTATAAAAATAGTATATTAAATAATTATGATAATATATCCCCACCGCATTATCTATATATACGTTAACGTCGTGGTAGGGCTTGCGCGCTTCAATGATTTCTAGGTCTGTACAGGAAGATTTTACTTTGCCGCAACATGCCTAAGGTGAGGGGCCAGACTAAGAGAGATACAATCCGCAGGGCAGCTTTGTGGCGAGCTGGTGGGCAGTGGCGACCCCACGGACCTGATCTCCAGGGAGAAGTCTTGTCCCTCATCTCCGGCTTGACTTTATTAGCCAGTCGGAGTGAACACTGACGGGGAACAGAGCTCCCACCTCTCTCTTGCCTTAATTGGCTGGCTTGAGTGGAGATTCGCAAGAGCAAACGTGCTCGGACGAAGGAAGTTAACCCAGTAAGATGCTGGTCTTGACCGTACTGCCGGGATTGTCCTGAAAGCCGTGGTATACCCCTCCACTCTTCAAGCACCTCCGGATATGTTGCCCACTTGGCGCTACGTCACTAAAGTGCAAGCGACCCTTTATGGGGGCCCATTAATTGAGTGTGCCAGTCACCCCCTGCCATTTTATAGCCGTGTAGTTCAACAGTGGTCAGGCAGGGGCCAGTAGTCCTCCTATAGTTTTAGGCAATCGATCCACTAAACGTACCAAACATAGCCCAATTCAGTTTTTATCCATATTTTGCAATAGTCCTGCACCAATCGGGGATTGCCCTTGGGTGGACTTGTGCAGTGCATACAGGGATAATCATTGGTTGGTGTCACATTTCCTGACACATGCCTAACAAAGGCCTCTGTGAGTTGGCTTCGGCCCCTCGCATGCCTTTCAAAGGACCGGGGTCCCGAGATTGTCAAAGTAAACAATAAATTAATATTATTGTTTATTTATTATTGTTTTTATAATATTATATTACTCTAATTCTAGAGAATTTTGGGACAGCCTCCGGCCTAGATCAGATAAATATTGTAGTAGGTTTAACTGAAGGTGAAAGAAACTATTGAAAGAAAAGATGTGATGAGGATAATTCCAGCGGTCCCAATTAAATTAGATAATGAAACCCCGCAGACGCGACGTGTATTAATATCGAATGACGATAAAACAAAAAAAAACAGCAATGGATAACACCCTTGATTAGAAACACGATATTTTTCCAAAACCATCAAACAAGCAGTTTCAATATCATTATCAATATCTATAGGCATCAAACGATTTTATTGCTCTCATAATTTTCTTATTGCACATTTACAAAGCACATTCAGCCGGAATTAGCAGATCCGTGTTTACAGAAACTTCAGGCCATCATCTACAACAATAACTCAAACACGTCTTTGATAAATAAAACATCCGTAATTTAAAAGCACGCGACTACACACACGACCAATTTTCCGAACGCACTCCGCGAGGGAAAACTTAACCTCAAAAAATAAAAATCATTCTATTATTTCTTTCCATTGTCTCGAAACAAAACTGAAAATCGTGCAAAATAAATCTTTTACGCTAGAAATTGATCGTGGTAAACATACGAGACTCCAGAAATAAATGTTACATCTCCAGCGAAGCCAGTGCCAACTTTTCCCGCCCTTTCTAGTCAGTTAACACGCAAAAACCGCGCTAGATGGTCAACCGGAAAATAACCAGTGCTGAAAATACTCGTGCCTAACAAAATAAAATTTAAACAAATAATTTGACATATATTTGCGCGGTAAATTATATATTTTGTTTTTTTTTCGTTCAGCAGTGACAACAATTTATACAGCCATGGGTGACGAATACGTAGCCAGAGAAATATTTTCAAGGATAGAAAATATCACGGAGCAAGATGATAAAAATTTAGCTGGAGCTACGAAAGAAATAAGGAACGAATTAACAGTTATTATACCAGAAAACCCCTTCCCAGACATCGCGGTCGATGCCTATCCACCTTTAAAATTCTCATGGGTGATTCCGAAAAAAATTGCAGCCATGGCTTTTCCTAGGAATAAAGAGAACTTGAAATTTTTAATAGATCAAGGTATATCGGTTCTGGTAACATTAACAGCTGGTAAAAAACCTCCAGTGGATGATATGCCACGACTGAGGTGGGTGGAAATTCCCGTAGAAGAATTTGAAGCGCCAAGCATAGATCAAGTTAAAAAATTCATCGATGTATGTAAGAAAGCCGACAAAAATGGTGAGGTGAGTGTTCAAAGCTATCAATTTCATCTAATATTTGTGTATCATCACGCTACATGTCTGAAATTAAGCACTAAGTAGAAAAAAAAAAAAAGAAAAAGAAAGGTAAAGATCAGCAAAATCTAGTCTCGTTTTAGCCTCTAATCACTTATTCTTCTCAATTCAAAAATGTTTCGACCTAAAGGCAGGTGCTCACTTTCCTAAAAAAAGACAGGACAGTGACCTCATCTATCATGCGTTGAGATTCTAATTTTAAATAGAGAAAATGTTATGTCAACATACTGGTTTAGAGTTTTTTCTGATATAGCTAGGAAAAGGCTTGTATGAGACTGGGGTTCCTTCTTGTCAATGGCCATGGCATGACTGTTACTTTGGTAGGTATAATGAAAGGTATCAATGAATTATGACAAAAGGGAAAGGAGCAGAGCAACTTCCACAGATCAGCTAATTACATCAAACTTTTTATTTCATTAAATAGGTACCAATCCATTTTCAACCGACTTTCCATAAGATGCGAACCAAAGAAGATTTTCCAATAAGTAAAACCAGATGTATCCTACGACTGCACAGCATGCTTTTCTTCTTGTTTACCTACATCTTTTTGGTTCGCTTCTTAAGTAGTCGGGATTTTAGATTTTTAGAATTAACTTTTTTATTTATAACTTTTTAGTTAACATTTTTTTTTTCAAATTAGGTACATTTAAACATATAAGTGTTGTATATTTTTGTAATCACCTCTTAAAACCCTTTATTTTGACGATGGGTTTGGAATTTAAAAAAATATTGGGCTCCCACAATATGGCGCCCAAAATCTGCAACTTTTCTATTTTCCAATTTTAATGTAGCCTGAATGAGAGTGACACTCGCAGGGTTAAGACGAATCGATTGACGTAAGAACCATCAAAATCGGCCAACGCGTTTGGTCTCTAGAACGCCACAGAGGAACAAACATACATACATAGACTGATAAACACATTACCCTCCTTCGGCAGTCGGGTAAAAAGGAGGAAGTTTTATATTCGACTGTGTTTTTAGGGTTTCGTACCCAAAGGGTAAAAACGGGTCCCTATTACTAAGATTTCACGATCCGTCTGTCTGTCTGTCACCAGGCTGTATCTCATGAACCGTGAAAGCTAAACAGTTGAAATTTTCACAGATGATGTATTTCTGTTGTCGCTATAACAAAAAATACTAAAAACAGAATAAAATAAATATTTAAGTGGGGCTCCCATACAACAAACGTATTTTTTTTGCCGTTTTTTTGCGATAACGGTACGGAACCCTTCGTGCGCGAGTCCGACTCGCACTTGGCCAGTATTTTTTTTTTTCAGTTCCCGGATTTCTAAAGCGCTGAAGATAGCTATAATGACCTTATCTAATTAGCTTTTCAAAATTTAGCTCCAATCACGTTTCACCCGACATAAATAAACAAAATCTATTTCAGGATACTTAGGTATAGATATTTACCTGAGCAAGTGCGAATTGCTTCTCGTATGTGCCAAATAAATAACGAGAATCATTAAAATTGTGGCTACATGCCATTATACTGGACGAGCCACACAAGTGCTTTTCCATTTTAGTCAATATAACGCCGACGCCCGTCATTTGTATTTTAAACTGCTTGTAAACATACATTACCTACCTACATGTCATTATGGTGATAACACATTGGCTAACATTTTACATGGGACAACGGCGACCTCATCTCCTACCAACGAACCTTCCACTTCTACAAAGCAGCCTAGATTTTACAAGTGCATAATATTAATTAAATTACATCTATAATTGCGTACTTATATCGTAAGTAGTAGATAGTTTTTAAAAATCCTTGCAACATCAAGCTTAAACTAACTAAACGAGGGGATTCCCATACTCAGTGTTGGGAACACATTTTTGCGACTCTGCCCATTTGTGTCGCCTGTGCACAAGACGACAAAACTGGACAGAATGCGCTCAAGCCGCTCAACTGACTCAAGCAATAGAAATATTAAGAAACACTTCTTCTTCAGAGATGACTAAGTTGAGCAAATCCCCATAACACAATGCGAATGCGGCAAGCCTACTCTTAAGAGGAAACGAGGACAGAGAGCGCCGATTGAATTTCCATAGTAAAAAGTCACAATTCGAAGTTTGGCTGTCTTCTCTTTCCTCCTCCAATACTGGACCAATTTAAAAGATATTCCGTAAACTGAAAATTAAAGATGTATACTATGTCCCTATGTTTTCTTTTTTGATGATAGAGAGATGATGATCAGGCCAGGTAAGACGAGATATTTCACTTTTGATCTTTAGAAGCACTAGAGCCCTCAAAAAATGCTCAAAATTGCGCTATCAACAGAGGCTTAGTGTACAAATTTGACAAATATAAATGAAAAAATGAAAACATAGGGACATAGTATATATCTAACTTTACCAGTTCATGGAATATCTTTTTAATTGGTCCAATATTGGAGGAGGAAAGAGACGAGAGCCAAACCTCGAATTATGACTTTTTACTAAGGAAATTCAGACGGCGCTCTCTGTCCATATTTCCTCTTAATATGAGCTATAATAGCAAACCAGATGGTAACTTAAAAATCTAAATTCAAATCATTATAGGCTCTTCACGATTTGTCTGTTGATCTTGCAGGTGATGGGCATCCACTGTCGCCAAGGAAGAAGTAGGTCCGGCGTGATGCTGGCCTGCTACCTCATACACTTCCACCGCTTCGACCCAGACCAGGCCATGAATTCCATCAGGATGATCAGGCCAGGTAAGACGAGATATTTTACTTTATACTTTAATAATAAAATCTGTTTTAATAAAATTTAAACCGACTACTAAAGCAAAACACTACAAAGCGAAAAATTACTTTGTTTTCTGAAGTAGAGTCTGGCAAACGAAAGTAGACACTCGAATTATTTTGCAAACTTTTTATATGGCAATGCTGTAATAATGCCAACATATATTTTTGGTGATTTGTCCGACACGTGTCTTGAGATTAATCCGCATTTATTAAGTGAAAAATTAATAAAACAATTAAAAGTGGATTACGGGAGATGTTGTTTCGTATGATGTCTAAATATCAAGAAAATCATCAGGAGAAAGACGTCGAATTCAACCAAAAGCAAGATTGTTTACGTGTGATGTTAGATTTCATAAGTTAGAATGACGCTAATAAGTTGGATAAACCAATTTTTTTATAGAATACTGTTATTTTTTTTATTGAGATTGATACATAATGTCTAAAATATTACCTACCTCAATTACCTATACTATTTTTATTCAGACGAAATAAAATAAATAATTCTAAAGTATCAAATTGGATTATTCCAGGTATGTCATACTAGTTTTGGGGTTGCTATGCTGATATTTTTTTAATTTTTTCGCGCTTTTTAGCCTCTACTTTCATTTGCCAGACTTTAGGAGTAGGTATCTTCCTGTCTGGGTCGCGGATAAATTTGTTAGAGAGTTACCGCGGCCCTGGCACAAGCAACTGAACGAACACGGGTGGGTTTTAGTCAGTAAAAGTCTGACATGCCCTCCCGCTTCACCCAGAGCGGGAGAAGTCATTGGATGATTTCCAAACCAAAAAAAAAAAAAGAATAAAAAAGAAAAAAAAAATGAGAGCTATCTTTCGTATCTTTTGTTTTTCGACACTGACTTCGTTGTTATGTTTCGCTATAATATACCTAGGTACTTAAAAATAGGAACATCTGAATTGAGAACCTTCTCCTTTTCGGGCAGTCTGTTAAAAATCGGTCCGTATGGTAATAATTTATGAATATCAGGATTGAGAAAAGGTTTAAAAAAACGAAAGAAATCCTTATACACATATGTCACGACTCACGGCCTCACCGGACTATTTGTCTATTGTTTGAATCCAAAGTGTTCTAGTGATAAACTCTTTCTTCTTCTTCATATCGAGAAGAAAGAGTTTATAATCTAACACGATTTATTATGAAGTAGCGGTGTTTGCAATAACCCAGTGGTTGTGACAAATGCAATAGGTATATGCATATCTATATTACCTACCTATGCATTCTAAGTTTTAGAATAAACCTGTTGTTTTATCTGTGAGACTAGATTACCCACATAGTCTAGGTACCTACCTATATGACCTGGCGATGATACAGGGGAGAGGGGGGGGGGCAACAGGGGCAATCCTTCCCCCCCTCCAATCAGGCAGTATGAATGGTCAACAGATAATCTATATAAATCCGAGGCGGGGAGCAAACATTTTCGATTCTTTTCATCCTGATGCTTCGAAGAATGGTCAAAACCTAAATCATGTATCTATGAAGACCTTAAATTTTTGTGAACCACAAAAACAACTAGAAAATTAAATCAAGCAGTTTATTAATTACGATCCGTTTTCAATGACCCCCCCATCCCCCCAGAGGATTCTGCAAGCGTTCTCCGACAGCCGTTTTTCCTTTGGACTGTTCACCGACAGGACGTTTCGTTTTTGAGAGATTCGTCGACAGAACGTTTCACCTATGGATGTTTCGCCGACAGAATGGTTCGCATTTGTTTGTTTCGACGACAGGACTTTTCCAGGACAGGAATATTCGCCGTCAGATCGTTTTGTCTACGATTGTTTCGACATGGCTTTTTCACTATTTAACTTCAAAGCCATTAAAAAGCTACTAGCTTGCTACAAAGACTTTTACTACATCATTGCATTTTGTAACATTGCTAGTAATATAGTAATAGGCGCTGGACACTTAGCTTGGTATAATAAAAATTTGGTGACAAAAATGTGGGTAGTCATGATTAACAGGTCAACACGAATTTTGAATATGATAAGAGGGTATGAAATTCCGATAGATTTATCGACAGATAGACGAAAAAAAAAATATGACCTGAAAAAGTTTGCTTTTGTATCCAGGAGAACGGATGATCAATATTTCAGAAAATCAATAGTTTAATTTTTATTTACCGAAAAATCGAAATAAATATGTAAATATTTATCAACTTTTACTATCATATTACATAACAAGATAGTTGAAAAAAAGTTTAAAAGTGAATTTTTCTTTCATGATTATAATCAATTTCCCTCACTAAGCCACACATGTAGCCTCCATCATATTTGCGTAGGATTGGCCCTGATTAAGTTGTTCGAAAACCTTGTGCAAGTGCACTTCTCTCACTCGCAAACGTTCTGTTGGTTCTTCTGAGTGCGCTCCCATGTTGTTTGCAAATTTATCTAAATGAGCATGCAGCATAATGTACTTGTAGAGACAATCTGTAACCCATATTTTTAAAGTCTTCTAACATGTTACTAACTAGTTCTCGGTATTTTTTGCAATTACTGTAAGCGATATGTGGAGCCCAGGGTTTGTCTAGATTCCGAATAGGGCAGTTGAAATAAACTTCGTAGACTTCAAAAGGTTTTCACATGCATTTAAATTAAATTGTATATTTCGTACTTTAATAAATATACCGCATTAAGTGAAATTATTGAAGCCTTTGCTATAATAAAAGACGAAATTATACCGGACGAAGCAATTGATGTGATAACGTGGTTCGAAAAATATTATATCAACGGATCAATGAGAATTACGAAATCAGTTGGCTCTATAATTGCAATGAAACGACTTCCACCGCAATTTCCACCTACTCTGTGGTCAGTACATGATAGTATATTATCATATATTCCTTTATCACAGAACGCCCTTGAATCGTGGCATAATAGATGGAACACACTACTAAATCGACAGAAGAGGAACATATTTAAAACTATCTCAGAGTTTAAAAAGGAGCAAAACAATACAGAGAACATTATTGAAAGAATAAAATCCGCAGAACCAATGTCTAAGCGAAAGCGTGAAGTTACAGATTGTTACAGAAAAATAATTGAGACACATTCATGAACAACAAATGAACAACAAATGGACTTAAAATCATATTTAAATGGATGGGCACATATTTGTCACCTGATGAAATAATTTCAATTTTTTAAACCTACGTATACTTAACTACTTATAATAAAACTGTAAATTGAAGGTATTTTTGTTATTCACTTTGTAATCGCCACTTCATAATATAAATTAATAAATACGTTTCTTTAATCTTTTGTTTTTATATTTCCCCAATGTTTGCAATAACAAAATGGACGAATATGGATAGGTAATAGATAAATACTATTCATTAAAAGTAAAGACGGTCTTACATTAAAAAAAAATCTTTCTTCATGTCTTTGTAGCATGCTAGTAGTTTTTTGGTGGTTTTGTAGTTAAATAGTGAAAAAGCCATGTCGAAACAATCGTAGACAAAACGATCTGACGGCGAATATTCCTGTCCTGGAAAAGTCCTATCGTCGAAACAAACAAATGCGAACCATTCTGTCGGCGAAACATCCATAGGTGAAACGATCTGTCGACGAATCTCTCAAAAACGAAACGTCCTGTCGGTGAACAGTCCAAAGGAGAAACGGCTGTCGGAGAACGCTTGCAGAATCCCCCCAGAGAGCTATTTGCCCCTCCCCCCTGAGCGAAATTCTGGATCCGCGCCTGCTTTAAACTCACGTTTTAGAATGGACCATTCGTACTCCGAGTGAGCGTAATGAAAGACAACAAATTATGCCATTATCAGTCTTGGCAAACCGCTGAGTTATTGCAGTGGATATGTTTATCAATCTCTGTCTGCGTTGATTGGCAGGGAGATTTGCAATGTCTTAGATTAATGTGAATATAGTTTCATACAAGTATATATCTATAATCCATACCTATCCTCAACTCCTATCATTAACTTGGATATATTAGGTTTTTCCTATTAACAGGATTCTATCGCGATAAAGTAAACTTCAATTTGTACTTACTAAAATTTATGTCGTCTGATGACAAAATGTAAAACCGATGTTTTCTATACAATTTGACATAACGTTTAAAAACTGTCCGTATTCGTATGGCTACTGGCAATAACGATGGTTTTAAAGTTTCTCTCTGAAACAAAATAAACGTGGGTAGTTATAACCTTGTCCTATACCTACGTTGTCGAAACCTTGACCAAGAATCAGACACCAAAATACTCATTTTCTCCTCAACTACCAAAATATGTTCGACACTTTGATTCACATATTATTTAAAAAGCTGTTACAACAAAAACGTTCTGAAGTTAATTGAGGAGATATCATCGTAAACTATATTGCAAGACTTTGATCATAAACAATTCTGCATTTTACATTGAAAACTATTTCAATTCATGAAATGGATTGACTTCCGGTGGACCGTTGACGTCATGGTGTAGTATTTACGGCTCTTTCAATCCACTATGACGAAACCGCTACAATAAACGGTGTTGAGGGAAACTTGTAACTATTAACGCGCATTATAAACGCAAACGTATCGCTATTTATAACAGAGTAGAATAGTCGATCTCATTTTAAGCAATTCTAATGACTTGTTATATGGTACTACCAGCCGAACTGCGCAAGTGTATTCGGCATGGCGAAGGTTTTGACCGATATCAAATCGACCAATCACATGCGAGATGAATGACGCGATGTGGATTTCCATCTGTGTGATTGGTCGATTGATAGCGGTCAAACCCTTTGCGTTGCCGTATTCACTACGCAAAACGGCTGGGATTAACTTTATATGAAGCCGACACTGGCGTTATTGAATTATTTTCCAATCCTTATTTATCAGGTAGCTACCTACAACATAGGCAAAGACGAAACATATATTTCAAATCTATACCATTTTAGAGTCGTTCAGTTAGTCAGTTTTTTCAGTCGGTACTGAAAGTTTCTCGTGTTTTGAAACTTTCAAGTTTCAAAACACGAGCAGCCTGTGAGCGAGCCGCCTGAGGAATGATTGTGGGAATAGTTTACAAAAACAAATAAAGGGTCGATATCATAATTAGTCTGAAAGCAGAAACAAATTGCAATCACCTGCCTATGGCATCCAGGCATGACATGACCCAAGCTCATGAACATTCATTTCTTGAAATGTTCATTTCAGTTACCACTTGAAATTACTTAAATTATTAGAATAACCCTGCTTGTGAGAAATTGTTTTTCGTAACATCGATTAGCAGAAGGGAACGATTAGTCCATCAGTTATATGCTTGTCAAGTTATCATTATGGGTTATTTTTAGGGAAAAACCCCTACCAATGGAACATACCTACAGTAGATAGAATTAACCCTTTTTATTGGTGTTACAGGATCCCTAGATGCCGAAGAACACGAAGAAGCAGTGGGCAGATACTTCGAGTATCTCTCAGAAGACAACCCAGTGAGGTTCGGAGTGAGCGGCGACGATATGGAGGAGTTCATTAAAACGGCCAAGGAGTGCACCAAGAGTGTGCTCAGTTAGACGACTGTGATCTGCTATATGTGTACCTGACATTAAATATTATGCGTTTGTTTTATGGATGACGTTTTACTTTGTTATTTTTATATCTAGTTTTGCCCAGCAGTGGAGATATCATCATCATCTGCCTAGCCTTTTCCCAACTATCCGGATTTAGCTGAGTACCAGTGTTTTACATGGACCGACTGCCCACTCGTATTACCCAGTAACTGGGTAACACGATACCTCTTGGCTAGAGACTGGTGTCAGATCTTAGGCTTCGGATTACCGTTGTGCTGGGATAACGGGCTAGCTAAAACTGCCTCGGTGGAGTCGGGGTCGCAAGCGCTTCTGTTGAAAATAATGTCCTGGGCCTGATTCCCGGCTCATAGCAGCCCGGAGTTTGTGTTTTGCCCTATTACATGGAACTTGAAACATAAACTTGCGAAATGTGCGGGTGTGCAGAGGTGGGCAAAATACATGCTTTAAAATACAATTTACAAAAAGTATCTCGCATGTATTTATAAGACCAAATACAACATATTTTTAAGTCGTGTGTTTGAAATATAAGGCACAATAAACAGTATTTTAACTATTTTATTTAAAATACAAAATACAGTCAGGTTTCTAATGTTATGTTGCGACAAAACGACTCACATACAAAAACGTGCTTATAATTTGACGTACAGTACATGTGCAGTGTTGCCAACTTAAAAGATTGACATATTTAGCAGTCGCCATTTTGCTTACGAAAGCTATCGAGCGCTATTTTCTGCAGACCGCAACCCATTAATAAGATCGCTAAATGTATATAAGCTCAAATGTAATTTGAAGCCATAAGTAGGTATTTATTTGAAATACTAACTACCAAATATCTCAGCGTCGGGTATTTAAAATACCTACCAATTACAAATAACATTTTTAAGAAGTAGCTTAGGTAATTGAATTACAAATACAAAATACGTATTTGTAATGCAAATAAATATTTTAATTACCAGTAATTCAAATACTGCCCAACCATGGATATAGGTGTACATCATCATCAGGGTATGCCTGAAGTAGTTGAAATATTGAATCCAGGCGAAAGTCACCTGCTTAGGCCTAAAATCGCTCTGACAGGCGGCTTGCTTTGCGCCTAAATCCTAAAAAGACACTTGGCGAGTAGCTAAGTGTAACGACCGTTCTAAAATTTTCGTAACCGACCGCACTGATACACGCTAGGTGACTCCATTTTTGTTTGTTATTTTTATGTACATAGGGCAACCGGGCACACCCATCCAGATTGCTACTGACAAGCACCAGATGGTAAAACCCACAACCCGGGAGCGAACCCAAGACCTCACGCTTAGCAGAATCGCTTGCAGCCACTAAACCAAAGGGCAATGAGCGAGGCCTGAAGAGGATTTATGTGTGTGAAAATACTTAGGTGTTGTCACATAACTAAATGATTCAGCCCAAATAGCTATAAATATAATTAAAAACAAGGTTACACCTGGCTCTTCAATATTTTATACTCAGTAACACAAATCGTTTATTCGAATACAAGGGCATGTAACTTGTGAAGATACATAGGTAATCTAGAAAACGGTTTGTAAACGTTCCCACGCTAATTTACACACAGGACGGTCAACTCCAGGTGGGACACTCTATTAAGTGAGGAATAGTCTGTACAGGGGACCGCACTCGCGTCAGATTTTGAAGTGTTACTAATAATCACATAATAAATAATAGTAAAAGTCTTGGATGATCGAAGTACTAATATCTAGGTACAATAGTCACACTGGATTTTTGTGTCACTGAAGTTGGCTGCAGGACCCTGCGCAGTTGCTATTGTTGTGTCAATGTTGAAGTAGAAGATAGAATTATAGGTATAACTGCGTCTTTCACTCGTGTGAGTCGTCTGGCTTAATAACAGACACAATAGAATTAGAAAAACAATTAATCAGACGAATATAAGCTCTCGCGCCGGCTGATGGGGCATCGTCCTATCTCGCTTACTGTAGGTAGTATCACGGTGGAGCATACAGTGGAGGTCTGCCCCGCTTGGGCGGAGCACCGCCGTGTCCTCGTAGAGGCAATCAGCGGTGGTGACCTCTCGCGTCCGGCCCTAGTTCCGGCCATGGTACGGAGCGAGAGGGCATGGGAAGCTGTCACCTCCTTCTGCGAAGCAGTAATGCTCGCGAAGGAGGAGGCGGAACGCGTGAGGGAGACGCAACGGAGACGCCCTGGGCGTCGGAAGTCGCAAGCTGATTCCCGGCCACCGTAGGTGCGGGCTTGCGGAAGGCGAGTAATGGGTAGCTCGCCATCCGATAAGGACCAGGCCCGAGTCGACGGCGCGTAGTGCTCCACGCGCGCCTCAAGGAGAAGTCAGCAAAACTGACGGGGTCCGCTAGGGCCGATGCCTGTCTGGGTCGCGGATAAATTTGAAAGAGAGTTACCGCGGCCCTGGCACAAGCAACTGAAGGAACACGGGTGGGTTTTAATCAGTACAAGTCTGACACGCCCTTCCGCTGCACCCAGAGCGGGAGAAGTCATTGGATGATATCCTACCCTAAAAAAAAAAGTTATGCAGTATACTCGATGAACAAAGATCCGCTGCTGTAACTACTGTACTGACGGTTGATATACACCTGAAAAACTGAACGTATTGATACAAATAAGTTGAAGATGAAGATTTAGGTACCTACTGTATGCTAGTATTATACCTACATATTATCTGTGGCCATGGGTCATGGCTAAGATTACCTCGTTGTCGTTGGTCTAGTGCAGCAACGACTGATTAGCGTGGATTCTGGATTCGATCTTCGGTTATTAGATGAATAAAAAACAATAAAATTGATTTGATTTTTTTTTAATATTTGTAGGTAGTGATGTGCTGCTAACTGTAAACCGAAGAGTCGACAGTCTAACTCTCAACCGTAACTCATTCGTTTTTAAGTCACCTTAACTACCAGGCTCTCATGAGACGTAGATAGTATCTACCAGATCTCTACTAGACTAGACACTATACACTATGTAGGTACTTAACGACTGTAACAAAGTATTCTGGTCGAAGCACAAAAATATCTAAATTGAAATCGTAAATGGAATCATCAACACGATGAAGAAGAAGAAGCGGCACACAAACGATTAAAACATCGTTATTTAAGAATTCGCGGGTTTGTACTCCTGGTTCGAGAGACAATTATGATACAGTGTGAAGTTCCTCATACTTTGTTAAAAAAAGTAACACGTCTAAAAAAAGCCTAATTATTTGTAATTGACATTTCACTTTAAATATAACATTAAAATGTCGAATCTGCCCGTGCCAAAGTGGCTGCCAATATCGGCTGGCGAACTACCAAGTGCGGTGTACTCTGGTAAAAATAAACTTCAGTAATTCCTTTACAAGTGAAGTTTATCAATATTAGTGGTTGTGAGGATGAGTTCAGTGCCCAATCGGCCCAACATCAAGTTGGCCAAACTTTGGTACAAATATAGGACGGAACCAAAGAAAAAGATAGAAGAAAAAGTTGAAGATGTCGAAGTGCCACTACCAAAGAAAGATTACGAAGCGTATCCTCCTTACAATTTCTCCTGGTTTATTGAAAACAAAATCGCGGCTATGGGCTTCCCCCAAACAGTGGAAAACCTGAACTATTTGGCAGATGTAGGAGTCAATCACCTCGTCACATTGTCACCAGAGAGAATCCCGCCAATTTTGGAGTGCGAGAAAAAGTTAAAATGGTCAGAGATAAGGATCAAGGAGTTCGGTGTTCCGACTTTGAAACAGATTTTGAAGTTTATTGAGATTTGTGAACGTGCTGATATAAGAGGAGAGGTCAGTTTTTAATTAATAAATTATCTCTTGTGAAGTTATTACCTACAAAGAGAACCTACCTATATATTAACTAAAAACTAGGCTCAGGTATCTAGACCAGGGTAGATAATTTTTGAAACCAAAAAAAAATACAGTAGGATGAAACCCATTAGAAAAGGAGGGGAATATGATCAAAATGAAAGGAAAAATAAATTACGGTCGATCCGAGTTCGGGAAGTGGGAGGGGGTGAGTTTTTAAGGGTAAAAAATGGTTTATCTTGATTTCCGGCAAAACTACAAGACCTATGGAAAAAAGTTAAATGGCAAAGTTGTAGGCAATAAAAAGATCTACAACTTTTGTATTTACAGATTTTTCACATAACCTCAAAATTTAGGTGAAAAATTCAAAAAACCAAGTTTTTGGTTTTTTATTTATATCTTTTTCAAAAAAAAATTTTTTTCTACAAAATTTGGTGAAAACTTACCTTATTATGTCCCAAATACACTGTAATTTATTTGATTAAAAATATTTATTTTTTCGCTTCATTTTAATTTAATATCAAAAAAGCACCCTAATTTTCAATCGAAAATTCTGACGTCAAAATATCAGCTTTTTTCAAAAAGTTTGGGGGCTTTTTGTTCGTTGAAATATCTACTTTCTGCTGGTGTAAAGAAACATATACATTACTATAGGAAATATTCTTAGAAAATGCAAAAAATTGAAAAAACCTCAAATTCGAAATTTTTTTTTTAATAATTATGTACAATTTCATCAAAAAAATGTGATTGCTGCAATTTTTTTTAGTTAAAAAGTTTATTAATTTACTCGAATTACATTAATGTCATAGAAAATCTCATACAAAATAAATATACATGTAAATCGTACTATTGAATTTAGTAACTTAATTCTGATTACGCTATTCATTATTTTTTTTTTAAAAACGTTAATCTTATTATTTATAAATACGTTATTTGAAATTCTAATCAGTTACTCATTCGTTTTTGTCTCTTTGGAGGCATTTCTTCATCGTCAGATTCGACAAATCTTTCCAACTCTAGTTGATCGTCGAAATCTTCAAGACCATCATCTTCGTCTCCAATGTTATTTCCAGTCTGCATTGGTTCTTCATCCATAATTTCATCTGAATCATTTACTTCCTCGTAGATTTTTTCTTCCATATTGGAACAATTTTCAGAACCATGACAATCATCATCATCAATACATATAATAAATCTGTAGAAAAATATTTTTTGTACATCGAAAAAAAATCCAAAAAAAATAGCCAGGGTGTTAAAGGATAACCAACAGAACCCATTTCTAGCATTTTTGGAATTTTTGTCTGTTTATTTGTGCACGCATCACGTGAAATGTACGAAACCAACGTAAATAACGTATCTTGAAGAATTACTTAGTTTTTGTTTCATCGCAATCGGTTCACTCTATCAAAAGTTAGATGAATTTAAAGTGTTCAAGAAGTAAAATTATCACAGCTCACGCAATTCGGTTACTCGGACAGTTGAACTCGCTATTCGATAGATGGCGTTGTGCATTTAAAGTCACTATCTGAATCGCGGTGTTAAGATTTTTCGCGAAAGAATGACCCTAGAAAAAAAAAATTGTATGTAGAACGTATATCTTTTAACCGACTTCCTAAAAAGGAGGAGGTTCTATTCTATGTTCGACATTATGTAAATATGTTTTTTTTTTTTTTGTGTATGTTCAGAGACATGGGTCGTACTTGCAAGATCGAGTACCAGGGCTTCCAAGTACGTCTACTTTAAGAAACCAGGGCTCGGGATACTTTCAAGTATTTTCTACCTGTATAGGAAATTGACCCGTAATTTTTTATGAATAAGAAGCACAATCGCGTTTTAAAATAAATACCTACTTACAGACGATTAAACTTCCTACCTCCATACCAAGTCCTGTTGGAATAAAAAATACTTGCATAGGTAATTGAAACGTGACTTCCTATAAATAAGGAGTAAAATCACCTTTACAAATAAATATCTACTTACAGACGATTAAAGTTTCTACTTCTATTCCATCCAAGAGCCCTGTTGGAAGTAAAATACTTGCATAGGAAATTGAACCCTGATGCCCTATAAATAAGGAGCACAATCGCGTTTACAAATAAATACTTGCAAAGACAAACCATTAAAGTAAAAATACTTGCATACGAAATTGTTTCGTGGACCCTTACAAATAAGGAGCATGATCGCATTTGCGAAAACTAAACTAACGCGGTATTGCAGAAACGCGGACTCGCCCCGACGGAGCGAGTCCGAGTAACCGTATAAAATACTTTTAAGTCTTGCAAGTATTTCGGGTCGGTACCTGGTGTACGTACTTGGAAGCAAATACCTGGTGTAAAAACCTGGTCGCGTAAATACGTACCTTCCCCAGTGTGTTCACCGATATCTCCGTCAGTTGTGGACCGATTTCAAAAAATATTTTTTTGTTTGAAAGAGTATGTTCCGAAATTGGTCCCATTTTAATTTGGTGTAGGACTGACGAAGCAATTCGAAGATATACAACAGAACTCTTCAATAAATAACGGCAAATCTCTCGGGATTGCTGCAATCGCATGTCTGTTTGTTGTTTATACCATTTCATAACATAACATCACGCCAGTACGCTCTTAAGGGGTACGCAGATCTCTCATTTCACCGGTTATGTTCAAGTTTCATGATATTAGGGTAATATATTCTGGCGTTATACGAGTAGGTAACTTACTAAACAACTTGCCTTAGGTAGGTACAACTAAAAGTGAAAAATAAAAAAACTTTTTACAAAAAAATACTACCGACTTCCAAATAAAACTACAAAGTGAAAAATAACTTTATTTTTGGAAGTCGGTGTCCATAACGCAATAAATTGGTACCTACGAAAGACACCGACTTCCAAAAATAAAGTTATTTTTCACTTTGTAGTTTTATTTGGAAGTCGGTAGTATTTTTTTGTAAAAAGTTTTTTTGAGTATGTGGAGTAGGCAGGCAGGCTGGTAAGTATGGTAGGGTTGGCAGGCAGATGACGGGAGCGAAGCCGCGGGCACAGCTAGTTAGTGCATAAATTTGTGCATTTTAAACCATGTTTTCGGCAGCCACATTTTAAACTGTTACATCCAGTTTCACAGCTGCAGCAAATAGTTTTGAGCAATACTGCCGGAATTAAATCCTTTTCTGTAAATTTGGGCATAATGCCATGCTGATGTTGCTTCCAGCCCCAATCTGTTGCTGTCAATTCGTTACCCAACCATGTTTGAAGCTGTTAATATGCTCTGTAACAATGTTGTTCTGCTGCTCCTTCTGTGGGTGGGAGGTTTGCCAAAATGAAGGATGATTTAATTTTTGCCAATTGATATTTTTGAAACCTTAATTGATTCAGTGTTATTTTTTCTTTTTTACATTTATAAATAGATTTGATTAATTGTAATCCATTTTTTTTATATTTTCTTTACTTTAATCTTTTTTGTAAAAAACATTGGCCAAATTTTTCGCGTCTAATATAGAATTAACGATACTTTTCTTTCCTTTTCCGGCAAATCCAGATGTTGTATCGCAACCAGAAAAACAATGCAGAAATGCAACAACATTTTTGAAGGATTCGTGTTTGAAACTATTAGACGTGAAAAATAGATCCTTTCCATTTCCAGAGCCTGGTTTGAGAAAATAAATGTCAAGATTATTTGAATTTAATTGATTTAAAAGAACCAAAAGATCAATATCTTGACCCACAACTATAACAGTTTTATTAGTATCTCTGGCAACTTCTATCGAGGTCTTAATTATGTCGGCATCAGCATCTTCTTCAACTTGTTTACAGGAAAATCCTTGTGACTGTAATGTTTTCATTAAACTTTTAATTATTTTGTCCTTGTTTTTCTCGTTAGATAAAAGTTAGTTAGTTCTCAATGAAATAACTTACAATGGGCTTAAATTCACCGAAGGTCACTCAGGTATATAAATTATCTTAAAACAGCAATAAATAGGCATCTACAAATATTATTTAAAGAAGATTCTACAACTTTTTCAAAATATTGTAGATGTCTTATTAAATATTAACTTTATTAACTTATTTGTTTGTTAATTATAGAAGTATATTTTAATTTGTAATTTTTTCGTTTATCAATAAAACATGAAATCTTACGTTTTTTGAGTAATTAAAGTGTAAATTTTAATAAATACCTCAAAATTGTACATAATGATTAAAAAAAAAATTCGAATTTGAGGTTTTTTAAATTTTTTGCATTTTCTAAGAATATTTCCTATAGTAATGTATATTTTTCTTTACACCATCAGAAAGTAGATATTTCAACGAACAAAAAGCCCCCAAACTTTTTGAAAAAAGCTGATATTTTGACGTCAGAATTTTCGATTGAAAATTAGGGTGCTTTTTTGATATTAAATTAAAATGAAGCGAAAAAATAAATATTTTTAATCAAATAAATTACAGTGTATTTGGGACATAATAAGGTAAGTTTTCACCAAATTTCGTAGAAAAAAAAATTTTTTTGAAAAAGATATAAATAAAAAACCAAAAACTTGGTTTTTTGAATTTTTCACCTAAATTTTGAGGTTATGTGAAAAATCTGCAAATACAAAAGTTGTAGATCTTTTTATTGCCTACAACTTTGCCATTTAACTTTTTTCCATAGGACTTGTAGTTTTGCCGGAAATCAAGATAAACCATTTTCACCCTTAAAAACTCACCCCCTCCCACTTCCCGAACTCGGATCGACCGTAATTTATTTTTCCTCTCATTTTGATCATATTCCCCTGCTTTTCTAATGGGCCTGCTTTTCATCCTACTGTAATTTTTTTTCATTTTTTACCATTTTTGTAGGCTTTGACCCTGGTCTAATCTTACTCATCTCATAATAAATTGTGACGGCCACTAGACGGCGGCGGCACTTGCTACACAAACTTCACTGTTTACCTACCTAATGACACAAAACAACAGTATTTACGGTTCCTACAATAATAGAATTATTGTAGGAACCGTAAATACTGTTGTTTGTAACTAGATTGTTGGGAAATTCATGGCTTTTCATGCAAAATAACTGCCAACATTGGGAGGAGATGGCGGGTCGACGCCTTTCTTGAGAATTGGAAAGAAGTAGCGTAGAATGGTAAACGGTGGATGGAAACTAGTCATCATTCTTCACTATTAGTCCCATCCATTAATAGTAATCGGCCACGCTATAAAATGATATCAAACCGTAAAAAATCCTTAACCGTAACCGTTTATTCCAAATATACCAGGTGGTAGGTGTCCACTGCAGACAAGGCCGGGGTCGCACGGGCACCTTGCTGGCATGCTACTTGGTACACTTCCAGGACATGGCGCCCGAACGAGCTGTTCTCACAGTCAGGGTAAAACGACCAGGTAATATTGAATAACTTTTGTTTTTTGTCCCTGTCGAAATCCCCCTAGACTGCCCTAGAGACATTAAAACTCAAAGTCCGATCACCGATTGTCAGGGTTCTGCTCGAGCCGTCAACCACATACCTGTGGTAATTTTTTATTATAATTATTATATACCTAGTATAGTAAATTCGAGCTCTGACAGAGTAGGTAGTCTTTTTTTCGTAGCAATATGGATGGTTTTTTCGGTCCGTATAACCATGCCACAGACGTACCAAAGCTGAATATCTAGAACCACATATAAAATCATGTACTTTTTCCAGGTTCTTGCGAAACCTACGAGCAAGAAAAGGCAGTATGCCACTATCACGACTGTGTAAGAGGAACTATCGAAAAACCAGACTACCGACTAGCAGATGATAAGTTATACTTCGATTTCTCCATGAAATACATGTATAACGACGACGAAATCAGAATTCGTAGAAAAGAAAAAGCTGAAAAAGAAGTTGAAGTTACGGACGCAACGGAAATCCAAGATGGCGACGATTGGGACGGTTGGGACCATAAAATTATCAGTCTAGGCAACACCAAAGAAGAAAAACATGTAAAAATTAAACTACCAAGGAAAAAAACAAATGCAATGGTGATCAATCATAAGATTTATTTTTAACTTTAATTATTCACAATATTGTACTGGTTTTGTTTTTATTTTATTTTTTTCGTTAAATAAAATATAGTTTGTTAGTTCTCGTTTTATTTTAGTAAATTATATGAAACAGTATTATGCCTGTACATGGCAGTTTATTAAAACATCAATATAATACTCTAAGCATTAATTTTAATTAGGTAGTTGGCTCGTTGATAAAAAAGGTTATGCCAAAAAAAAACATCATATTCGCCCCAATATAACAAAATATTATACTCTCTTTTTTCCAAAGTAACATATTAACAGAAATTTAAAAAAGAAACAATTTATGCTTTCCTTTGTATATGACAACCCAGTAGGCCAGGTTGTTGCCAAGGCCTGGGCACAACTGTCAAATTGACAGTATTGTGACCTCTTTTCACTTTGACGTTCAACCTTTGACCAACAGAGTGTGCCACTATGTTGTTAACCTGGAGCATGTCTTGAAAGTTCTGGTGGTTAACTGAACCGAATTGAAGGATTTCATCATGTTCTCGTAGGCCCTGGAAAATGATTAAAAGATAGTATTAGTATCTGCATAAAGTTCTACAATACTATGACCTGATTGGGGTTCCAACCCCAATAGTAAATTTAAAACATTTTCACAGAGAAACTGCCTAACAGCATAAGGATTAATAGCATTTTTATATTATTGTTTAATAAGAAAGTCTCTACATTATGATTCAATTAGGGTTGGCCTTAGCACAGATATATAATACTAGCATAACGTAACTAGCGTTTTTCATCTGATTAATCTTGTTATTTTTGTAAGAACATCAATAGCGTTCGATCCCGTTTCACGGCAATAGATGTTGTTAGCAGCAACTTGCAAATAAAAGGGTTTACTAGGTTCGTGAATTTTTTTTCTTTAAATACAGTGAAGGTTCGTTTTATAGTATTTTTTGCACGTTTTCACAGTTTTTATTTGCACCAAAATGTGTTACAACGCAAATATTAACAATCGAATGGAGTGCCTGAGAAATTTAAAAATGCGCCATCTATTGGCATCAATTTTAAATGATCCGTTAAAATAATCTTTGAAATGTGAATAAAGAGCCCAATATTCCATAATTTTGTAATTAGGAGAGTTGATTAAACAAGAACATAAA
This sequence comes from Orthosia incerta, assembly GCA_948252205.1. Classification (NCBI taxonomy): domain Eukaryota; kingdom Metazoa; phylum Arthropoda; class Insecta; order Lepidoptera; family Noctuidae; genus Orthosia; species Orthosia incerta. Next base: position 26,561,159 of record OX411758.1, read on the forward strand.
ATTTTTATGTTCACTTCCAGAAAATTTTATTTTACACACAATTCTATTGAATTGTGTGTACATGTCGCGCCATCTAGTGAGATTTATTTGAGCCAAATTTTCTTCCTTAGCAATGAGACCCCGTGGCATTAGTATCCAGGATATACCCATTTTAGTGTTGTTAGGAGTTGTTTTTTTATAGGGATTGGTTTCCCTTTTAAAATGACACTCCCCATAAGCTAGCAAACTCGTATTTTTTCTTTTTATTTAACGTCATTGTGTGTTCACATGTTCGATTCTAAGTTTCATTTACTTGTTATTTTATAATAATTAATTATTATTTTCGAAAAAAAAAAACAAATTAAAAAGATAATTATTTGTACGATCACGAAACGCAACGTTTCACGCCATTTTGTGGGTCAGTGACCTGTCATTCATTCCGATCCTCTTTTATGTGACAATCCCAAACCACTGCAACTCCTGAAAGCCAGACAATGCAGGTCGACGAAATCCCGGATAATGAATTTGACTGTCTTGGACCCCGCAACGAAATTAATCAGAAAAGAATAACGGAGTTGGCAAAAATACAAATTTCCATGGATCTGACGCAGAATGTCCCATTCGCAAAATGTCACCGTGAAAACGAATGTCCTATTCGCGAAACGTCCTATTTGCAAAATGTCTCATTCTCTAAAGGTCCCATTCGCATAAACTCGTATTTTGGGCGTCAAATCCCAATGTCCGATGACGACCGATTGGCGTAGTTGGTAGTGACCCTGCCTTCGTAACCATCGGTTGCGGGTTCGAATCTCGTTAGGCGGATATGTGTCGTTACACATATCCGCCTTTTGATCACGTAATATACAGTAAAAACGCTCAAGCGTTTTGTTGGGGAGCAGTGCATAAACGACTGGCATAATGTTCCTCGTATATTGGGCTGAATTATCACAGTCATCATCATCACATCATCAGCCTATTAACGTTCCCACTGCTGGGACACAGGCCTCCTCTCTGTGAGAGGGAAAGGGCCGTAATCCACCACGCGGGCCCAGTGCGGATTGGTGGATGACACATGTCTTCGAATTTTTGGTTCTAGGATATGCCGGTTTCCTCACGATATTTTCCTTCACCGTATTGAGAGCAGTGGTGCCTGGGCTAGAACCCACGACCTACAACTTGTAAGTCGCGGCCGATACCACTAGGCCACCACTGCTCTTCTTCTGGGCTGAATTATCAACATATATAATTGAGAGAATGTACTTGGAGTGCATAAAACGTCCCGTCGACATAATATGATTTTAGGTTTTTTATAATTTTTCTGTTTAATTTTGTAGCGAACCCAAAAATATTATTTTTCGGTGTCGCCGTCTTCGCAGACTAAAAAATATTTCCCAATACCATCTGGTATTTTTATGGTTTCGATACAAGTGTGCTTCAATTTATCAGAATTCAAAAACTTTTTACGGGGTCGATATAACGTGACTTTTGTCGATATGAAGGACGGAAAATCAATACCATCGGGATCTTGAACTGAACCAAAATTCTTACAAACTGCCGTTTTCAGAGATGTTACATGTTTATGTAAAATATTTTGTATCTTGTCGGTATTACACGTATGAAGAGTTTTATTGATTCTTATTACCTTTTTCATAACTTTATATAATGTTACAAACGCAGAACATTTGTTCCTGTAAATACAGTGCCATGTGCTGCTCCCATCTTTGTTATCCACGTGCGTTATTGGGGAAGTGGAGTGGATACAAAACGGGGCACTATGTAAATCAAGCTTTCGGGACCCGGTGGCATGTGAGAGCAGTAGCGTGGGATAAAACCATGGGACACTAAACTATCACAGCTAAGTAGGCTTTACTTTACGAGTAATAGTCGACCAACTTATAAAACGTACCTACTTGAAGAAGTAAAAATTTTGTATAATGATGTATGTGGACAACAGTTTTCGAAAGGTATAATTAATTTTGTCCCTTCGTTAGAACAATGTTCGGTGCTTTCATTGTTTATGAACGTTAGTAATTTTACCTATTTATTTATACAGAAACCTCTGTGCGTGAGCCAAACACGCACTTGAACGGTTTTTATGACGGACATTGTATAAATGGTACTTTTGCGAATGTGGCATTGTACGAATGGGACATTGTTCGAACGGGACATTGTGCGTCAGATCCATTTCCACTTCCCTCCATACCAAGCAGGACCTTACATCCGTTCCTCTTGATCTCATTTCGGTCCTTTTACATTATTATTACATTTAATAGTTAAAATAGGGCGAATCTGTTCTAAAACCTAATCGGTACACCCCGACCTCACGTAGTCTTTTGGCTCCTACCCCCCAGTGTATATAATAATAGGGTCCCGTTTTTACCCTTCGGGTACGGAACCATAAAAACCGAAGGCGCAAAGGGAGAACAACCCCTGCCCGCTGTAACAAAGCATGTATAGGTATATAATTATATGGGTGTGTATCCTTTGTTACTTAAGGGCGACGGGGTAGCACTTCCCGCAGCGCCGGAGACGATGCAGAAGCAACTTTTTAAGTGTTTTAAACACTGTTTATTCCGTTGTTTTTGTGTATTTAACCTCAAAAGTTAAATATTATGAGAACTATTTACTTGCTAGGTTTAGGGGGGACATTGGGTACTCTATAGACCCTCCCCCTTAAAAACCTCAAAATCGGTATCCTGTATTACCCACCATACAATGATTACACAGATTAGACTATCATTGTTTTACTGTAACAAGTATTGTTTTTTCACTCCCGACGGAAAAATAGGGGAGTTATTATAAGTTTGACGTGTGTACCTATGTATGTGTATTTGTGTATCTGTCTGTGGCATCATAGCACCTAAACGGATGAACCGATTAATTGTTAATTTTTTTTGACTTGTGTGTTCTCTTCTTAGCTATACTTGATGAAAATCGGTTCAGCCGTTCATAAGTTATGGGCATTTTACTGTCTGATTTGGGGGGTTTTCGCAAGATATCGTGTCATAATTACGTGTTCAATAGATTGTAGATTGAACAGTGTCTACTACTAAATAAATTATGTAGCATGCAATAAAATTGTCTCAGGGTTTTTTAAATTTTACTTGTATTTATGGTAGCCTACAAGAACCTTTAAATTATTATGAAATGTTATTAATTTTTATTTAACTTTTAATTTAGGAAAAGTATCTATATAATTTTTTTATAAGCCGTACTTACAGCAACATCTGCAGGTGATCCATTATTAATAAAACCAACTATAGCAAAGGCCTGCCCATCCTCAACAGCATGAGGAAGGGAGTCCCCACTGCTGGTCCCATTTGCATGTCCGTTGCTCTTCGCAGCCGCATGCACCGATGGCCCTTCACCATTTGATTGATTGCTATAGTGTTGGTGTACCTCTGCCAGACCTCTTTCAATTGCTTTCATGATGCTTTTGTGATCATTCTGGAGACCTATAATTTTTTTAAATCTAATGTAGATTTAAACAACTTATTAAATAACTGCAATACAATTTCAGTCAAATCTGTTTAAGACGACATTGAAGGGACCGTTTAAATGCTGTGATTATAACCTATAAAGTCTCCATCACGAGAAGCTATAAAATTTATAAACAAAGAACTTCTACTAAGTTCATCATCATCTGCCTAGCCTTTTCCCAACAATATTGGGGTCGGCTTCCAGTCTTACAGGATTCAGCTAAGTACCAGTGTTCTTCTACTAAGTTATGTAGCGAAAATTCAATGAACAACAAATAATCCCAAATTCAATCAACTCAAAGTAACATACGTGTAAAACGAAACAAATGAGCAATTTCACTTGGTCAGGTTTTATTTTAGCCATATAAATGTTGTCTGTTTCGTGGTACTGGAATGCGTCTGTGTGTGTTGTGTTGGAATGCGAATGTGTGCTTATAAAATATATAGCTTCTCATGATGGGTAACCAGTACCTACATTGTGCAAAGTGCTATAGAAGGTTTTGACTGAACATACCCAAAAAAACTGGCCAAGTGCGAATCGGACTCGTGCACGAAGGGTTCCGTACTATTATAGCAAAAATGGCAAAAAAAAACACAGTTGTTGTATGGGAGCCCCATTTAAATATTTATTTTATTCTGTTTTTAGTATTTGCTGTTATAGCGGCAACAGAAATACATAATCTGTGAAAATTTCAACTGTATAGCTATCACGGTTCATGAGATACAGCCTGGTGACAGATGGACAGACAGACAGAGGGATTGCGGAGTCTTAGTAATAGGGTCCCGTTTTCCCCTTTGGGTATGGAACCCTAAAAAGAAGGAAAAGTAGAAAAATGAATCTTCAATTTTGATATGAGTTTGACTTATTGATTATTGAAAAGATTTCCTTACAACCTTGCAGCATTTTAAGGAGAATTTTTTGATTCTTCAAGTGACTTATGCTAGCTTACCAAGTGCTCTAGGCTCAACAGTTTCCAAGCTTATTAAATAATCATGTGGTAACAGGCACAGACCAAGCTTTCAAAATTGCATAGTCATTCCTCCATGTGCTGTATATTATTGTACTGGAGATTACGAAAGCCAAGATGTTATACTTACAAATTATACGGTGCCTTGCAATTCGGACCTTGTAAACATCGATATCGTTCCGAGGGTAACCCTCAGCGTCCACCAGAGGCTCATCCATGCCAACACAGTTGAAATACAATACAGCGGTTTCTTCTCGAATCTCGCTCTCAATTCTGTCTTTTTCTTGAATTAATCTCATCACAGTATTCCTGGCAGGTCCATTCATGTTGATTCCTACCATTTTACAAGTTTTGTTGAAGTATTTTTAGTTAGTTTAGTGTTTACTTTTTTTCTGGAGTATATACAATTCTATCATTTTCAGCGACTCAGTGTACACCTTTGACATTGTCACATTGACACTGACAGTAATCAGCGATGTTTATTGTTGCCATACTATTTCCATCAAATAACGAATAGCTGTTACATATAACTGTTATATGTAACGACTACCGGCTACTTGCTTTTCAAACCCCGCGGGGGTTATAAAGTTTTTTCCAAAAAGAGGGGTGATATAAGAAGTTTGACGTGTGTACCTGTTTGTTTGTGTATCTGTATGTGGCATCATAGCTCCTAAACGGATAAACCGATTTTGACATCGTTTTTTTTTGTTTGAAAGGTGTCTTTATCGAGCTTAGCTTAACTACTGGAACACAGTCTCCTCTCTGTAAGAGAGAGTATGAGCCATGACCCACCACGTTGGCCCAGTGCGAGAGCTTAGCTATGTTTGATGAAAATCGGTTCAGCCGTTCTAAAGTTATGGGCGTTTTACTGTTTGAATCGGGGTGTTTTCGCAAGATGTTCAATAGATTGTAGATCAAGGAGTGTCCACTAGATAAATTATTTAGCATGATATAAAAATGTGTCGGAGTTTTTTTTATTTGTAATTTTCGTATTTGAATTCTGTAGTGATAGACTTTTGTGAACTTCAAACGCACATTTAATTTCTGAGGGTTTTGGAAGGCAAAAATACGTCCGTTCAGAAACATAAATAACGCAATAAACGTAATTAAGTGTTGTGTGGTAATATAGGTAAATGCACAAGTGTGTTGCGCAATTATTAGGTATCCCACATTATTTCATTATCATGTCGTAACTTTTTATTTAAATTATCTATTAACTGTTGGTATTCTTTCCATATGACATAAATGGGATAATTTTGTCCAGGCGGTGATTATATTTTTTTTTGTAGCCCCCCTAATGTCCCTCAATGCCTCCCTACTCTCCTTTAATCTCATATTTTCTCTCACTGGTGCAGTATCTACCAGGTACTCATCAGATAATTTTTTTTAGACGAAAATGAACATCAAGTCAAGGTATTCGATCTCTATCGTACCGTATTTCGGGATAATGTTCGTTCCAAGAGCTTATTTTGCGTGCCTACGTATACACGCTCGTATAAATCTCCAGAGTTATCAGGTTTCTTTAAGATGTAATATACCTACTCGGATAATTACTACAAAACATCCATCTGACTCGTTGTGTTTTCGATGAAGCTTTGCTCACATGCCTGCTCTTCACTTAATATTTGTTAATACTTAATACGTAGACCCTACGTATTAAGTATTAACTACTAAGGACATTTTCTAATTTCAAATAATTGTGTTGACTGATTAAGACAATTATTTGCAATAAAATCACGTAACTTATTTGCTTCGCACTGAGACTGCTGCTGCTACAAAACTGCTAAAGTATCTGCCCTTTGAAGTTATGCCGGGTGCATGGTAGATAATGGATGTACTGTCACAAAAAATAAAACAACAAAATAATTGTTACTTTTCATTTATTTGATAGGTATTTTGTTACGAGATTTTAAACGGATGTAATGCAAAGATATCCTTTTATACAAACAATATCATAAGCTTTTTAGTAGATTTGCCACGATTTTACATAACAAATATAACAATGATTTAAATAAAAATGACCAGATTAATAATTTTTCGTAATAATAATAATTAAGCTTAATAACAGAGACAGATTTATATTAAAAAACTTACAAATAAATGGTGAGCGATGGTTAACATTTTGAAAGAGGTTACATTTTAAAGCAATTATTTCAATAAATATCAAAATATTCTTAGCGCTTTAATAAACAATGTCTTTTACGACAGTGTACTTGATGTACTTATAAATATAAGGTCATCATGATCAGATTTTTGATTTATGTAAAAACGAAAAGCGCCCTCGACTCTGGCGATAGTCAAGAATGATTTTCCATTTCCTGTCACACGAAATCTTCTTTTTCTAGACAAGAGATTGTGCAGTTGTAATAAATACATAAATTATATACAGAAGTGTATAAAACAAGAATATTCAAATCAAAAATCATGTCTAATGACAAATTAGACTTAAAAATATAAAGGGAAACACATACTTGTGTATTACAAAAGAAAAAGTATTCTATTATCACCTTAACAGATTGAAGACGACGACTTTGAAACAATCTATCTAGACGAGTATCTGGCGAAATACACGCAAGAGTGCGATTGTCTGAAACCCGTAGTCAACTATCACCTATCTTCATTAATCCGTTAAACCAAATGGTCCCTAAAGAAAACAATATTAAAATCGTCATCACACTTTACCAGTCTCTGTATAGAGACAATAATACGCATTTTTACATACAAAAAACATAGGTACATTAACAATTATGGCAACGTTGACAATAAATAAGAGAAAGTACTTTATTCACATCGACTAATGAACAAACATGTCCTGTAAATCTTGACAGCACAAATAAATAAAACAAGTAATTACGAAGTGCAAAAACTGGCGCGGATTTTAGAAAAAAATACAAGGCAACAAGTGCAGACTTTAAGTTTTACTAATACCATTATCTATAAATTGTTCTCACTTAAATTAAAAAGCCATACTGGCGTATTTTTTATTAAGCTTGGCTTAATTCGCGCGTTAGTTAATTTTATGTTAGTTATTAAATGTTATGTCGGCACTTGCCTAAGCATGCGAGCCGCTCTGTCGTGGTAAAAATTTTAAAGGTGGGGTATAGAATAATTTTGGCAATTGATTAAACATGACTTTAAATTGTATAGCGTAACGTCAGAGCGACTTGCATAGCGTAGGGGTAGTCCCCAACTTCATAATTTTGATGTGTTCAGAAGTATGAAGTGTTTGGGGTTGGCGTTAAATTAATCGTCTAAAGTCGGAATGGTTCGCGTTTCTCCGTGGTTCGAGAGGATGCCGGAGTGCCGCGTCGTGATGCGGGCGTAGTCGGCGTGCCCGAGTCGGACGCATCTGAGGGTTTCCTTAACAGCCTCGTCACTGCGGTCTGTTGACCTGACCGCACTGGCGTTGTGCTCCCCGACGGCGTCCTTTGCCTGTTGTAAAATAACATACATTAGTAACATTCCTCTTAATATCCAAAACATGCAAAGCACTAGTCAACAATAAACAACAGAAAAGAAAAACAAAACATAAACCCATTATTACCGCCAATTGTTCTACATTCAAGAAATACCTATAATTTTGACTACAAAGAAAAAAAAAACAAAGGAAAAAGCACACTACATAATTTAGTAATAAATTACCTATTCGTATTACTGTTAGTATGGTGATCCTTTAGTACTGGGATGCGGCTTCTGCCGGGCGTTTGTCCGTCAGTAGAGGCAAACGACCCACTCCTAGGTTGATGTTAGCGAGCACACAGACATACAGAAAATTAGTCAGGACAACAGAAAAGGAAGTAGGTATGTTAGATTGTAACTGCACATGTATTTAGACCATAGCCATATTAAGGAAAAAACCTTTCCGAGAAAATACATTTGGAAGTAGCAATTCATGTGCAGGTACAAAAATAGAAACAGAACAGAAGATACATCATAAATATATCATAATTACATATCAATAAAGTAAGGTGTTAAAAATATTGCAAAATGTAAAAAATAAAAACGGACTTGACTTTTATTTGGAGTTTGATCCTTAAGATTATCCACTTAATATTTTGTTAGATTATTTTACAATGTAAATTGATATAAAATTGTATTCAACATATTGCAATATTTATGTTATTCGGACATGACAATATAAAGGCCAATTGCACATAGTGCAGTGTTATGTACAGAGAAGCACGTCATATGAATGCTAGAATGGTGTGCGGCGAAGATTCCAAAATAGTCACTTGTAAAAATATGTCGACATATTCGGTCACTTCAATGTTATGGTGCAAAGCTATCATTAGCCGTTAGTGCTTCAGGCGAAGTTAGTATTATTGTATGCAGTGATATTATCAACAGATGACGTGTTCATAGTGCGATGAACAATCTGAGATGAGCGGATCCATGATTCGACAAGCAGGTGATCTGACTGATGTGAGCATGAAATTTCGTGACGATGTCATGAGATACGTATGAAAACATAAATTCCAAAATTCAAAGAGCATCAATCAAAAATAATCGGGCAAAAACCGAAGCTAGCATTCTACAAGCTTGTACCCTTTGACGTCGCGCTGGGTCGGCTTTGACGCTTCGCCGCTCGACTCGCTTATATTACTCTCATATTCATTGTCGCTCGTCATTCCCGATATGCTGAACAGTGAGGAGTCGTCTTCGGGACTTCTCTGCTCTGACTTCCTCGAGGGACCTTGGGAAGTGGGACTGGGTTCTTGGGAAGTTTCTCTCGAGTGCGATTTTCTAGATATTTTCAATCGCCTCTCAACGGACGGGGATCGGTGTGAGCGATTCCCAACGTAAACTGGAATTTTAGTGGAACCTTGTGTTTGGAATGCTGGATGAGTATGGGATAAGGATTTGGGATATTCGGACGCCATTGAAGATGGCTGGGAATGTGTCGAGCTGTTTTATTTTGTTTTCCATTTTGCATGCGGGAAGGAAAAAAATATAATCATTTAGTTCAACGCTCTTGATAATTCTGTCGTTTTTGTTAGTAAAACCACACTGTGTAAAGCTGTTTAGCTGTCTACTTATAACATGCCTTCGGACCTCTTCGATGCCAAACCTTGTATGAAGTTTTCCCACCACCCGTTTTTACATAATTTACATACATAATACGATATCATGGGACATAACAAAGGACAATATGGTGATCTGGCCCAATACAGGTGCACCCAAATCTCTAGACGTACCCTTGACGTCACTACACCTATAAACCCTCAAGAAGCTTAACGTGCTCAAAACTCGTGTATCTTTGAAAACCTTTTTCGGACGCAATCTCATCTGTTAAGACTGTAAGGGTTCCAAAATCCCTTCAAATTACTGGGTTGAATTTAAATTTTAGCAAAAAACATGGTCAAGTAGGATTTTAAATCGATCAAATTGCGTCCGCAAAATCCAGATACACGTTGGACAAACAAGTCAAGGGCGAACTCTGAGTGTGTACCTCACTAACGCCGGCACCGGTGACAATGTTGGAATACTGGATGTGCGGTACATCCCGCCGGTAGTATACCTGTCCATGTGTATCATTACACTGGTTATTTTACAGTTTTGCTACATATTGGTGGAGAAATGAATGATTTTATAAAGCGTTTTAAATAATAATAACATTATCAATCCTGGTCGAATTTCAGTCACGCACGACTCGGTCTCAATGGAGATACCATAAACCAGCATCCTAATTGCGTAAGTGCATTCGACAAGGCAAAATGGATTGACCGCCATCAATCGACCAATCACATGCGAGATTAAGGACGCGATGTGGATTTCCGTCTATGTGATTGGTAGATTGATGGCGGTCAAACCATTTGCCTTGCTGAATTCACTTACGCAATTAAGCTGCAGGGTAACTGCAGGAGATATGATATTAGGGTAAAAGTATTTGCACAAAACGGATGCGTTCTCTTTCCGGATGATAATCCGATATGACCAGACAGTGATTAGGCGTACTTCAATTGTTTAGTGTGAAAAATTAGGTAGTTCAGTATTTTCCTAAATGGAGCAAAAAAGTGGGACTGAAGAGAATCATTCATTTCTCAAATAAAAAAATGAATGTAGATAGATTGTCATGTTCATGATTCTCAAACCATTCCATGTACCGTTTGTAGTAAAAAGTGGCTCTTGAACGACACAAACTTCAACCATAACTACATTCACCAATTTCTTTTATAAATAACAGTCATTGGAAGTAACATACCTTCCGCTAGCCGGAGTTAGGAAGCCGGTTGGTGTACGCGGCCGCGATCCTCCGTTAGGTGTGGTAACACCGAGCTTGCTGGCGTTAGCAGCCGCGCGCGCTATCGATGTCTTTGTATTCGTCACTCTTCGCATCGGGATGCGAGATGGTGTCGATACGTCATCTAAAGAATGGATGAAGAAATATTTTAAATATAAGTATGTTATATTTTATTTTGAGCGAAAGGTTCAAGTTGGAATGTCGAAGATCTCAAGAAACCTGCTGAACCTCTATTTTTTTCCATCCTAATATTTTTTACTGACCTGTACTATCTAGAGAGAGATTTGATCCGTGCCTCGATGGTGGTTTGGATCCGGCTCGAGAGCCCGGCCTTGAACCTGGTCGAGATCCTCCAGGTGTTAACGTTGACCTGATAAAAATTCATAACATTTCATAATCCACGAACAACCAAAGGTTAATGTTTTTACCTGTACTTTAAACATAAGTGTTTAAATTGCTGCTTTATTAAATCAACTCACCGTGGCACGCTGGGTTTCTTATACCTCGCTCCAAGTCCACTTGCTGCTTCGTTGTCGCTCAAGGAGTCAGGTGTACCAGCACTCAGGGAAGACCTTGACGCCCTGCCTGCCACTCCACCCGCAGACATCGGCACGGAACGTGCTGTGCGTTCCCTTACCTATCATGAAAATTTTATTATAAATCTGCACAATACATAGTCTTATTCAATTAAGCTTCAAACACTGTATAAACTACTTCAAATCTTTCGTGTTTTTATATTCATGGAAAAGTGACTATTGAAATCAAAGCAAATATGATAATCAAATCGATAAACAATTTACTATAATCATGCTACTCTAGAACTTGACGGTGACTACATTACGTACATATACGATGGGACTAACACAATGAACAAATATAACATAAAACTTCAAAAATGATTCGAGAGTGCAATCAACCGCGCCACTTTCACACTGCCTACATAGCATTACCCAATGATATCCTGGAGAGGGCTGGTAGCCATGGTGGTGGCTATAATGATGCGCTCCCGGCGTCGTGGAACCTTGAGATCTTGAGTGGCCGTATATGAACGCCTGCTTAGTGCCATGTGTTGAACCGACGTGCAGGGGATACGAGCACGGAAGCTCCTCTCGCTGCCGTAGAGCCTCAAATATAGGCCTCAGCTGCTCCATAAACTCTTCAGCTAAACGTACCAATACAAAACCGGGAGGCTTATTAAGGAAGGAACCGTAAAAAACGAAACAAATCGTTTTTGTCTTCATAGTGCCAATCGTATTTTGCCGGAACGCGTTTTTTTATGACGAATTTTCACGTTGTTACTATTAGTCCACACGTTTAGTCGAACGCGAGTGAATTTTGCTGATGCGGGTATGATTTGGGACGAGCGGGATGGGTGAACGAAAATACATTACCAAAACATCCATAGGCGTAGACGTGCCACCTCTCCAATGCAGTGGATCCAATGAAATACACTAACAAACAACACCAAAACACTACACGAGCCTGTGCGTCAATGCATAGCTTGAACACTAATGCAGTACGACCAATCTCTACGAGCTCAACACATGCTGCACTCACGACACTGCACCTTGCAAATGGATGTACACAATCCATGTGCAAAGTTCAATCAGAAAACAAAGCGAAAAAGTTGATTCCCAAACCGATTGCTCCCTCCAACAACTACTGTGCGCTTTTTTACTTGTGCGAAATTAAAACTAAGTTCTATCCTGTAGGAGAGAAGACTTATTTAAGTATAGCGGTTTGAGTACTTACCTTTGTAATAGGTCCAGTGGACGGTGGTGTGTTTGTGTTAGAGCGGGGCGTACGCGGCCTAAAGGCTGCCATGCTCTGTGACACTCCATCGGCCAGAATGAATTGTTCTCGCAGTTCGATGTTGGTGCGTCCCTTGGCTGCATGCGGGCGGCGTCCGGTGCGCGGGGTCACAAACGGAACAGGATAGGACAGGGCCAAAGAAAACCGTTCGGTAAAAGGATAGGCAGAAAAATAACACCGAAATGTGTCAAAAAACGGGACAGCGTGCATAGGTAGTGAGGAAAAGAAAAAAAAACAACAAACAAATCAGAACATGTCAACATAAACAAACATAACAGTTGTAAAAAAACGGGGGAGGATTTTTTATTTTGTGCAGTTAGGAATAGGAATAGTAAAATACGATTAGTATATTCTCTCACCAAATATTATGCAATCGTATAAGTCAAGAGCAAGATCGAACTATTATTCAGAAAAATATTTACAAGTAAAATTCAAAGTATTATTATTAAGTACTATTCAGAAAAAAAAGTTTTTATGAGATAAAATTATAAAAATTAAAAATTGTAAGTAAAAAAGTCCTTTACACAAGAGTAGTCATTAAATATTTACACTGTGACGCAACATGTTATTTAGAACACACTAATATCTTGCTCTTAAATTATAAACAATTGGTATCTACCAAATAAAATAAATTCCATAATAAAAATACTTAATGCAAATAAAGAACCGTTTTCATGCCATTACGTATATTAAGCAATCTTTATTATTTTATCACCACATATAACCACTACAATATATTTTATATTAATAATAAATTAGTAAACACCCAAACTACAGTAGCATTCTACACATTTGATGGAATAAAAGCTGTATAACAATAAAAGCACCAAACGTGTAAAATGTATTTATAGAGCAAAATAATTCTACAACGTTGCAAAAGTAAAATCTTAAGCCACACCAAATAGACGGACTTGCGATGGAACCATAATATTTTACAATTTTAGTGTAAATAAAAAGCCAAAAAGTGTAAAAAAAAGAATTTAGAAAGGTTCCAAGGCATGTCATATCTCTTACCGAGCGGGCAACAAGCTTCATGCTGCTCCGGCTTGCTCGGATCAGGCAGCGGTAGCACTAATGATACTACTTATGTAAAGGGATTCCATAGGGATTTAAAACAAAATATTAAAAAAAAAGTAAAAAAAAATAACGAATTTTTATACGGGACCCCGGGAGGTGGATTGGGCAAAGCGAATACGAATTAGTAAATTAGTAGCAACATCAAAATTGTATGTGGACATAATTTAATGCTTACTTTAGCAATAACAACCATGTTTGCTAGCTCTTTGTTGGTAAATGCTTCACAATGGGAGTGAAGTGATTAATGCTGGCAGTGTAAGGATTCATAAATTATAAAATATTTGTTTTCCGATTAAGTGATAAATTTTATTTTTAATTAAAAAGCAGTTTTATGATTTTTTTATACTTAACGTCAAATGTTATATCGTTTAAATATCAAATTTCACGTTGGTTATTTTGTATCAGTTATTTAAAATACCGTTTTGAACCGTTGTCGTTATTAAGCGTTACGTTTTTCGCTGGCAACATCGATACTGCGCATGTCAAATACAATACATCGCGTCGAAAAAGAAAACAAGAACAATGGAATTCACCACCGGTCGATTTTAACTCGTGTTGATTCAGATTCTAAATGTGATCCGTGTGTTAAACGTCCGAAACATGACGGGGACTATAATTGAAAACCTAAGTGGGCGCAAACTCGCCATTTTAGTAAGTTTCCTTTTGTTATGTCAGCTAACATGTTTCTTGATCGGTGGGTTGGTCGCACCCATGCCCGCAAACGCTCAAAATATGCTCGCGACCGTGTGCCGAGATACTTCTATAGTGAAAAATGACACGACGAAGTGGTATTACAACCGTGGGAAGGGTTCTTGCAAGACCGTCGACCTTGGAGAAACGCATCATGATTTGTCGGAGACCGACATAGTTTTCGCTTTTCAAATGCCGATTCCGAGAGAGAGCAAGGTTCTAGACTATTCGCGATGGCAGCAAAACCTGATTGGAGTGCTGCAGGTGGATATTAAATACCACTCGCAGATCGAGGTGCAGCCGCGCAGTACAATAACAATCGATGCCCGGTTGGCTTATCGGAATAAAGGCGATCCCGAGGATGAATGGAAGCTGTACACACAGTCCATTGAAAAACGTCATCTAGACTGTGATATTGATGTGAAAAGTGAAGAATATCTATACAACTGTTCAGCAATTCCATTGTTTGAACTTGGTTCTTTGTTCCATGACTACTATTTACTCAATGTAAGGCTCCCGGTCGATACTCCAAAAATGAACTCTCATATAGGGCATATACAGGACATGTGGATGACTGTCATCAACCAGAATGGAGGTTTTACTAAAGTGTGGTTGTCTCTGAAAACAGTATTTTTCCCTTGCATTATCGGTATTCTTGTTTGGTTTTGGCGACGTATACACATGCTTCAACGGAAGCCTGTGCTACTGGAGAAGATGCTTTTGAGTTTAGGGCTAGCTCTTTGCCTTTTGAATATGCCGCTCGAGTACCTAACTTTGCATTTTGACTTGCCGTTTATGTTACTACTGGGAGATATTCGTCAAGGATTATTCTATGCTACATTGTTTTCATTCTGGCTTGTTTTTGCTGGTGAGCACATGTTGATTCAAGACGTATCAGCTCAAAGCTCTGTGAAGCAGTACTGGAGGCATTTGAGTGCAGTTGCCATGGGATGCGTCTCTCTCTTCATATTTGATATGTGTGAGAGAGGTGTTCAGCTCCGCAACCCTTTCTACTCTATTTGGGTGACTGATATTGGCACTAATATGGCTTTGACTTTTATTATACTGGCTGGGATATCAACTGGGGTCTATTTCCTGTTCTTATGCTATATGATCTGGCAAGTTTTCATCAATATCTCTCAAAAGAGGCAGTCCCTCCCTACTATGTGCTCTGTCCGGCGCCTGCACTATGAGGGCATCATCTATCGCTTCAAGTTCCTGATGTTGGCTACCCTGCTCTGTGCTGCATTGACTGTGATTGGTTTCATTCTGGGACAAGTTGCTGAAGGCCAGTGGAAGTGGGATGAGAACATTGAGCTTGAATACACTTCAGCATTTTTCACTGGAGTATATGGAATGTGGAACATCTATATCTTTGCACTGTTGGTCTTGTATGCCCCAAGTCACAAACGTTGGCCAGCTGTTGAGAACACTTCTGACACACAGAATTTGAGTGAGGAGATGGAATTCAGCCCTCTACCTAGCGAAAGGGCTAGTAGTGAGATTTCATCTCTTACATCCTTCATTAGGAAGACCACTATTGACTAATCGTGCCAATTTCGTACTTCAATTAATGTGTCGTAGTTTTTAAGTAATGTTTGCTCTTCCATCTTTTTGATGAATTTTAGATTCCATATATTGGAAATAAAACTTGGGCCAATATAGGCCATAAACTGTTCTAGAAGTCTTGCCTTTATGCGGATTTTGGCCCAAATGTTTGCCCCAGTATGAGATTAGATCAGGTGCAAGACGCGATTACGTAAGCGATCGTTGAAATTCGCTTCTAGAATACAACTTTACGATAATTATGGTCGTAAATCGTCATGTCTGTCTGTCTGGCGGTCGTGAATAGGCGCGCAGGCTTTCCGTAGGCGTTAATTAGGACTAGTATGAGAGAATCTCCAGTATAGGCAATAGCCTCACTTATCGACAGAGCTCTTTGTCTCGCCGAACAAATTTTGTACTCGTATATTTAACCGGAAATGTAGTCCGTATTTATTTAGTGTTATCTCAAGTGTGTAGGCTTGACTTAGCTAAGCAGTAACCATTATATTTAAGAAATAATTTTCAAGACTTAATACTTTGTTCAGATTTTTTAGTTTTAACGTGTTTTTGTCAATTTTTTCTTTTTTTTAATTATTTAAACTGAATTATGATTAATCTTCTTATACATTCTTCGAATTTGTGAAATCACTGTTGCGTTTTCGCGGAATCAACTTTAAGCAGCTAAGATTGTATCGAGTCATTCTAAAAATATTTTTTTAGATCTTAAAACAGGTAGTTTGACCTTGATATTTCCTGTTTCATACTGAGCTTCCAAAAAGTATTTTTTAGTGTGTAACTTGTATTCTGTGATTTTTATTTTGCATTTCTAAACAGTATTGCTAGTTTAAATTAGTTTTTAACGATATTGCCAGCTACTTAATAATTTATGAAAATAATGTAAGTTTGAATGTGAAATTAATTTTTGTAATCTGTAGTAAATATTTGTACCCGTAATAAAATTGTATTAAAAATATGTGTTATTTTGTTATTTTAAAACACTATTGAACAAACATTTCCTTGAAAATCTGAATGTATAGAACAAAAACCTTTTACAAGTGCCTCTAACTTTACGTACTTAATCGCTTCTTTTTTCTTACAAATTGAAGAAAAGAGACCGTAATAGTTTTTTTTTCTGTAACTGTCGATGTTCAAAGAGGCACTACATAAAAGTCGTTTTTGCCCCATACATAAAGACTTAGAAAAAAATATTTGTCCATAAAGTTAGGGACGTTCACATATTAGTCAATATATCCCTTATTAGGGGGTTAACACATTATTTATACGAAGTACCGAGACGTTTGATTGACACTTTGAATATCACCATACATACCTAATACATAATATAAAAAAATATTCCGAATAGAAGGCACTGATTGCATCTGAAAATGGCGTATCTTTACCATTTTAGCAAGATGGCATCTGATATAAGTAAAATAAAAAGCCCGCCATTTTGTTTTTGGTTGGTGCAAAGTCAGTACCTAGTAATCAGAACAACTTTTACAGTGCTTTTGTTTCAAAAGCATTGTAGAAGTTGCAATTCATTAGTTATTTATGAAGCCAGAAATTATTGTTGGTCAAAGTTTCGATTTTCAATATAATAAGGGATTCGTGTAAATGTTAAGAGAAATTAAATTGGCTTCATAATTTAAAAATGGAATGTGGGTCTTCAATTTTAAATAGTTTACGTTTTATTTTATTTTAATTAATTTTAGGTCATTTTTCCTCAATAAAATTATAGTTATCCACATTACATTTTTGATACAAATCCATAGTTCAATAGATAATACTTAAAACATCATTGTTGTAGACATGGACAAACAAATAGGTAGTTACTTTTCAATAAGTAATATGATGTTTTTTTACAGAAGAGTCTTTTCCTTGATAATAAGTACTAACGACTTAAAAAAAAGAGGAGGTTCTCAATTCGCCGGATTCTTTACTTCGGAACACAATTAGAATTAAAATTATATATCTTTTGAAGAAATTTGGATTGATGTTGTGTAGGTAAATCATCAAAGAAAAAGCTCCTCTGAGGAATTCTTCGGTCCTACTACAGTTGAATATAAACAAACCGTGCGGTGAAATACAGTGTTCTTTTGTTTATAATTAGTTTAACTTCTAAAGCACTTAAATATTGGTCCTTGGATACAGAAACCATTAACATTTTTACGTAACAGGTACCTAACTCGGCAGTAGTAACTGTTACCTAAGTAGTACTTATTGCAGTAAGACCGAAAAGTTACTATAATAAAGAATTTAGACTACCGTGGGAAAGAAAACAAGAAATTAAACAAACCAAGTTAGTCCGATGTTAACTAATTTTCAGGACAATGTTATGATTTGTCGGAAAAGAACCAGAACAATAAAACAGAAAAATAACAAAAAAGATTATGTTATCCTTTACAAATAATGAAACCCTGGTTATTTCCAAAATTAACTAAATGACATTGCAATAAGTTTTGGTTCAAATCATGAAGCGATTCGAATCAACGCCTATTCAGTGTCGCCCTAATAAAACAAACACATGATAATGTTCCCACGGTAATCTAACAAAGAATTTAAACCCCTTGAACACAATACCCCACTCATGTCACACTCTCACACCTTCCCACCAAAGGCCATTATTTGAAAGTGTCCCAAAGTGTTGTATTGTGTACAACAAGCCTAACATGGGCTACTTTGACAGGACAAAATGTCACACACTTTAAATATCAGTCTCCAAATCACTTTCCTTTCGTTCTGTCTCTGTCTAATTCAAACAATAGGTTGAGATAGAATGATGATGAGTTGGTCATACTTCAAGCACCATGAATAAATAATTCGAGATAATTTCAATCCATCGCCAGGAACTCAAGTATTGCATTGTGTGTATTTTAAGTTGGTTTTAAGCAGTAGCTATGGGTGGTAAATTGCAATGGAATTTTCACTTTAGCATGTATGACATTGGGTTCGTTGTTCCTAATTTTTATAATTATCTCGAATTCAGAATTCAAATAAACCAAATTACGAACATAACTTGTCCCACTTGTCTTGTCAAAGTAACCCCATGGAAAGCCCATAGGAGTGTCCTATCAGCCCACACCCCTTAGTACCAGATTGTACATACCTCTGCACGGGTCGTTCTTGACCAGGAACTCGTCGAGGGCTACCCAGCCTCCTCCGACCCTCACCATCACGGTGGAGCGGAGGATACGGACCAGACGCAGCTTTTGTGAGTCGCCGAACTGTATAGGAAGAAAGTGCTGGGCTAGTCGACGTTCTAATAGTGTTTTTGTTAGATTTAGGGCAATCAAAAAGTTCTTGAAATCTCGAGTTGCTCTAAGCATATTCTGATTTTTTGAGTTTAGATAAGTAAGTAGTTAATTCATCTTAGCAAGACTGAAAATCACACTATTTCAAGACTATTTATTGCTGGTAGCAATAAGGACACGTTCATAAATCCCTGTTGTAGTAAAGTATAAATAAAGTACTCACCCTGTACTTGCCCTCTCCAACTTGGAACACCCTGAACTTCTGGCGACAAGTACACAGCATAACGAGACGTTTCACTTCATCGTGGATCTTATCCGCGTCCGTCGGCGGACCCTGTGGTTTGACCTGTTGACAATGGTAGTATACTTAGAAGATGTGAAAGATGGATTGAGGGTTCACGTTACTCAATGCTGAATTAAGGCTTGCATTGATTTACTTTTTTTTTAACCATGTCCCACACTAGGAATTTCTTCCTGTATCGTGGGTGCGTTTACAAACATTTAAACTCACATACACAAGAGACCCAGATCCGGAACAATTATCTGTAGGCCATATAAATATTTGTTCCGTGCGGGAATAGAACCCGCGACACGCAGCGCAGCAGCCGATCGCTCAACTACTACACCAACCGTGTCGTCAAAATCAAAAAGTCTTTATCTGAGGTATGTGCTGAAAATTAAAACAGCTAGAATTTCTTATAAAAACACAAATAATCAAAAATTTGCTCTACGTACATAGCAACACACAAAACTGTATCTTGGTAACAACAAAAAATACTGCGAAAGCGATCGGCCCTTTCTCCCTGACGCGAATTTCATGAGTTATCAGCGAGTGATAAGATACTCTGTGCATTTTTGATAAGGGACACGGTACCTATATGAAATGGAAACAAAGCGTTACATGGCATTGATGCTGATAACATTCCGTTTAGGCTGTTTTTGTGATTCCTATATACCCATCCTGTACCTAATCTAATTTGTGCGCGATTGCGTCAGAAGGAAATTTTTAACAATGCTTTTGATATTTATTTCAAGTAAAGTTAGTTAGATGCCTAAACTACTTTAGGTCAGATTAGGCACCTTGGGTCTACTATGAACACCTTAGATAAGTCTACCAGGCTTTGTTGAACATCGATGGTTTTATTTCATTGAAGCAAGGTATTCGGCTGCCTAATTGCGTAAGTGAATTCGGAAAGGTGAAAGAATTAACGCCATCAATCTACCAATCACATAGACGGAAATCCACAACGCGTCTTTCATCTCGCACGTGATTGGTGAATTGATGGGATCAAATCCTTCGCTTGGAATATGGTGGTGAAATATTCCCATTGCCTTAGATTTGTCATCATCATCTGCCTAGCCTTTTCCTAACTATATTGGGGTCGGCTTCCAGTCTAACCGGATTCAGCTAAGTACCAGTATTTAACATGGAGCGACTGCCTATCTGACCTCCACAACCCAGTAACTGGGTAACACGGTACCCCTTGGCAAGACTGGTGTTAGATCTCAAGCTTCTAACTACCCGTAACGACTGTCAAAGATCTTTAAATGACAGCCGAGACCAACGGCTTAACGTGCTTTCCGAGGCACGAAGGAAACTCGGTATGTTGGAATGGTCACCCATCCACGGACCGACCTCGTCAAGTGTTGCTTAACCTTGATGATCGACCCATGCGGCTGTTATTATTTAGCCACGAATTGCGTTACATTTGTATAAGGTTAAATTAGTAGATATAACTCACCCAGTCTGGCCTGAGTGCAGCGATGAACTCCTCCCAGTCGATGAGGCCGCCGCCGTTCCTGTCAAACAGATCGGCAACTGCGCCCATCTCCAGGCGAGAGGTGTCGAATTCTGTAGGAAGAAAAAATGTATAAAAAAAAATTATAGAAAGGTCACTTAGGTCACAGGTTATTTGTCTTGAAATTCAAGATCGACAAACAAGCTACCACCATCTATGGCCATCTTCTTGTTTTAAACCATTCCTTTTTGAAAACTCATTTAGATAGGTAGGTACGGAACTCACAGGCACACATTCGAACATGTTCCGAAGTATCTATTTAGCTTTTATAGTCCTACTGCAAGGCGAAGACCACTTCTGCTTTTTTCTCCCACTTCTGTTGCTGCTTATATGAACCAGACCTCACAAATATTCTTATAGTACAAAAGCTTCGATCTTATAAATAACCTCTAGGATATTTTTAAAGCACTTTTGTATAGATTCTGTATACTCACTGGTGTTGATAATTCCGTCGATGAATTCGTGTCGTGCGATCAGTCCGTTGTTGTCCTTGTCCATCTTGCGGAACAGATCCGTCAGACGAGACTTCTTGTGGTTCATGAACTTCAGGAACTAAGGACAATATTGGAAAGATTATAGTTACACTATAAGGGCGAAAATTGAGAACCTTCTAAGTTATTTTGAGGCTTAATTTAGACAGATCAAAATATGTAGGTAAGGAAAACAAACTGACTAAATTCTGGGAACAAGTGATGAAATAACTTTATTCCGATTATTATATTCTTCTCTGTAAAACTTTAGTTTTAAGCTGTTCTAAATGATTTGTACATATCCCTTTTTAAGGGAAGCAATGTTTTGGACGATTTGTAATGATTTAACTTTGTAACACTGATCAAATAAAAACAAACATTTGTTTCCCGACTACAGTCACTACCTACTCACTATTATAAGTACTATAGGTATATAATCTGACTAGCCTCTTCAAAATGTAGATACCTAATTAATACTTCATTGATCAAAACTCACCCTCTTCCTCCAGTCGTCCCAACTGAAGTTGGACACCCTTTGCAGTTCCTTCAGATGCACCAGACGCTCGTGCAGCCTCCTCTGTCTTTCCCACGCGAGTAACCACACGGTACGCCATTTGTCCCACAGCTGCTTAACGCGGGGCGACCTGAATTCTGGTTCGGCGCCCTTGCTGCTAGGAGATATAAGGTCGAGTCAGTTTTTGAGGTTAGAAAAAAAGTTGGCATCTATTTTGTACAAGATTTAAAAAAAAAAACGTTTTTTTGACAGTTTACTGGGGATAAAATAGTTATTTATGCTACAAGTGCGGAAGGTAGGTGATTTCCGATGAGTGGATAAATCGACACGAGTCGGAAATCACCGTTCTTTTCGAGGACATGCATTGTAAAAGATTTTATAATGCATGTCCTCGAAAAGAGCGTTTTCCAAGCAGCCAAACTGTGCGGAAAGTGGTACTTTTTTTACTAGTGCTTTTTACTTTCCTGTACTTTTTTAATTTTTAACTCCAACGTCAGCCCGCCGCATAGTTTTTATTATTTGAGAAAATTTTTATAAATTAGTTAAGTACAGATTATCATTCATATAAAAGGTAAAACAAAACTAATACTTCATTTAAGGCGTTTTTAATTACTCTAGATTTAGATTTTGATCAATAAATTAATTTTAAATATTCATTAAATATGTTTGGCAGAATGAATATAATTTTGCTCGTGCCTTTTTGCGTTACGACGTGACAGCTATTTGCACATGCGCAGTAGATATGCCCGAGGAACTATGATCTATTAGTTTATCTATGGATATGCTGAACGCCCTTGAATAAGCGCCATTTTGTTAATTTCTTGCTTGGTTCAGATATATTTTTTTATTTCCTCGCACAATGCATAGTAAAATGTTGTATGATACACGTGCGTAAGATAATTTCCGACTCGTGGCGATTTATCCACTCACTCGCTTCGCTCGCTCGTGAATAAAAATACCACTCATCGGAAATCACCTACTTTCCGCACTAGTAGCCTATATAACTATTGTAATATGTATTTGAAAGAATTAAATTGTGACGTGTGTGCAAATAAGAATTGGATTTTATTTTATTATTGTAATTTGTACAACACGGAGATATGATTTTAAATTGTTGATAGTTAAATATCAAAGATATTGGATATCAAGGCTATTTAACTATCAACAGTTATGTTATAATAATCAAAGCTATCTATGGCCTACATAAATATACAGTTGCCAGCATGCCAGATACTAGCCATGCTGAATAATAAAATCCTAGAAGCTAAAATACAATAAGTAGGTATATCAAGGGCTGTCACACACAAAAAACCCAGCAAAATAAAACACATTTTAGCAAACACACAAGCTTATTTCTCCCTCTACCAATGATTGACATGATCCTCCAAAATTATGACTTTTTCACATCCTTTTTAAGCAATACTATTATCCCGTTTTTACCAATACTATTGGTAAAAACGGTAAAGTTATGAAGTTTGTTTTTCAGGATTTAAATGAGCTAATTTACTTAACAGGTATTTTTGATTATTAACTTTATAAACTTTAAAAATGTTTTTGTTTTTTTTTTTTTATTGATAGGCTCGCGTTTGACTACTATCTCGCCTGATGGTAAGCGATGATGTGGTCGATGGTAAAGCACGCTTGCCTAGAAGTTACCTATTCACTCTTGACTTAAAGACCCCAAGGTTGTAGCTATCAGGAAACAAAGACTCCGGCAGGGAATTCCACTCCTTAGCTGTCAAGCTATGCGTACAATGAAAGTATTCGCAAAACGCTTTGTACGTATGGGTGGGATGTCCACCATGTACTGGTGGTGTATTGCCGTACTTTTAATTTTATTTCTGTAGTTAGCATAATATTATATAAAACCCAAATTTTTGTGATCCCGCCTTCCTTTCAAGTTTTTATACATTGTGAGTTTGTTACCAAAGATTGACGCGTTTCATTGCTCACCAAAAACCCTACACTTGACTACGCACGGTTGACAGTTGACGTATTCCTATAAATTCGATTCCTTACCTTCCCTTAGCGAGGAACCTCGGACCGTAGTGCGGCAGATTGCGATCAGGCGTCTCTCGTCCGGGACTCACGCGACTAAAGCACACGCAAGATTATAGTCACAGGAAAACGAACAAACCAAACCGTTAGTAGATGACAGACAAACCCACGGCGTGTTGTTAGACTTTTCAGTAAACCTCCATGGCTCGCGTGATGTTAGTTCAGTTACCTTTCGACAACCCTATGTTAGTAGTGCGGACTACGTAAAATGAATCGTGTTTTGAAGCGGTAAAGTGCGTTTTTGTTTAAAGATAGTGCGTAGTTTTTTTGTAAATTGTGCTTTATTCGTGAAAAGATTGAGTTTGTTTTTGATTGATAGGTTTTGTTTACCTATTTGAAGTTTGGATAGACTAGTTCAATGTTTACAGATAGTGCAATCCACGAAGACGCACCCCACCAATTATATGATTAGTCTATTCTTCTTCTATAAATTATTATAATGATTAGTCTATTCATTGTAGTGTGCGTGTGCACTCATAGGTAATGTGTGTACCGATAACACTCAAACATTGACGGAAGCTTGCACACATATATAAACGGTTAGGAGTAATAGTGGTGGGGCGCGTCTTCGTGGATTGTTTTTTTTTTTGTATTTTATGACCTGGTCACATGGACCTTTAAGTCAAGTCTTATTTTATTGTTTTAAAACATTCTGTAGTATGCATTAGAATACGGATGTAACAGATTCTAATGTTTTTTGGAGTATTTGGCAGCAAATTGTATTGAGTCAGCTTTCCCAGTAAGCTTAGCGGAGGTAGTCAATACTACAATAAAATTCTCCGCTGCACTATCCTGAGATCGCTTCTGTCAATGATTTCACATATTGTCCAGTTGCGTAGACAGTTGAGACACAAAACTACACCAATTTTATACCACATTATCCACTAGGAATCAATTTGCAAATAATATTAACAGCCGCTGAACTTCACTCGAAAAAATCCCGCCAAAAACTCTTCGTGGATTGAACAAACTGTAGTCTGGTTAGTGTTGTGATTGACAACCCTAGGTCATGCATTTTTAAAATAAATCGTGAATCAAGCAAAAATATTCATCAACTGTGAATTTTTTGTCTGTTTCTGTTTTTGATACTATAAAAAAAAATTGATAGCCAAAAGAAGGAAGAAATTTCTGATATATATTTTTGCTTGCATCTACATATTTAAAGAGATATATCAAGAGCTAAACCTAGAAATGCAATTTTAACTCTTATTGCCAAGCAAAAAAATATCAAAATTGCATAAACTAGGCGATTGATATCCTCCTTTACTATCTACAGTTCACTACGCCTTAACTAAATAAATACCATTGTTTACCTAAAGCAAAATCCGCATTGTCTGCATTCCAAGGATGCAAGTAAGATCAAATATAATAAAATAGATTATGAAACATTCCATAGACATTCCAAGCGAGAAAATTGTATGTACAACTACTAAACTAGGACAAAAGGACTAAATACGATGAATTCGTCCTTTTAATTTTTGTTTTCTTGGAACAAAATATGCTTTTTAAAAGAATTATGTAGGCCAGTTATTTTGAGTTTCTAATATTTTCTAGCTAATATTGACGACATTTAATCTAATAGGTACCTTTGATAGTACAGTTAAAAGTGCAATTCTTGTATATAATATGAATCTCGGAAACGGCTCCAACGATTTTATTTATTTATTTATTTATTTATTTAAACTTCATGTACAATAGTGGTACATAGGCGGACTTAATGCCACAAGGCATTCTCTACCAGTCAACCTTTTTCACCCGAGCAGAGCTCGGTCGCCCAGGTACTTAAATAAAATTAAGTGGTGTAGAAAATAGAACGGAATATATAAATATCATGGATACGTTAAAAAAGATCTGAAATTATTTTCGAATGAGCATTCAAATTTCGAATTGCAGACTTTACATCTGGCCAGCTACAAAATTCAACAAATATTTAGCCTAGCTTTTTTACCAGACTACCCGAAAAGCAGAAGGTCTTTTATTCGACTGTATGTATTTTTCCAACTACATATATTTGGGTCGGCTTTCAGTCTACCCGTGTGCGGAATACCAGTAGGTACTTTACATCGAGCACCAAATATAACCCAGTAACTGGGTAACAAGATACACTTTGACAAACTTTAACTACGAAATCCAACATACATGCCAAACACACAAAACTACTTTCTTCTAAAAAAAGTGACAGGCAGCTAATCTACACACACATTTAAATAAAGAATAGTCGTTCAAACCTTCCTCTTCTACTTCGACTGTGTATCCTGGACCTGCCCGTGTCGTGTGCCAGAGCGGGACGGAAAGCAACGTTTACATGTGTTAGAGCGGGACGAAGCAATTGTATGGTGCGTTGGCAGGGTATAGAAACTTTTTGATGGTAAATTTTTGACGTTTTGTTTTTTTTTTTAAGTAGAAGGATATCTGACAACGCACCTACAGTTACACAAATGACAAACATGTAAAGCACATGAAATTAAGTAACCACCATTTTACCTACTTTGTATAAACGTTAGGTAATACATTTTTGCCAAATTTTAGTTCATTTTGTAAAGATCCTATGAACTATATGTTAACTATATGTTGGTTGGTTGTATTGTCACGTTTATATAAAGTAGGTTTAGTTATGATAATTAATTAGAGAAAGAATCAAATCTTCGGAGTATTTCGCCGTGTTTGAAACTATGAATTTTTATAATATTCAGGACTTCTTCAGTTATTCATAGATTGTATTTTTTTGGTAATTTTTTTTCTACAATATTGTTTTCTGTATGCTAAAATTATTTTAAAAGTATTTTTTAATCTTTCAAACACGGTAAAAACACAAATCAAATCCAAATAAAGTTTTATAACCATTGATTTTTCTAATGAAAATAAAACACACCTGAAACGTCTAGATCCATAATAATCAGGCGAGACTGATCTCTCCCTATTGAGGTCGTGCTGGGAACCGCGGCTATATTTTTGTGATGGCAACACACATTGCAAGCAGGCAACACCATGCAATGACGTCACAAGATGGCGGCGAAGTGTCGACGTGCATGAGTCGTGAAAAGTGGGGAGACAAAACGAAAAAACATAAAATAACAGAATGGAAATGAACACACGACATAAAAAAGTAACAAAAAGAAACATTTTGGAACTGAAAATTAAAAATGGACAACACTAAAGCATTTTTAACAAAAATTTTACTTTTGTTTTCTAAATAAAAAAATGAATTAACAACAAATAAATACAACACAAGAAGAGGGAATAACGGAACATTTACTAAATAAAATGTATATATTCATGACATACCCAGGTGCTCCCTTAGTGGCACTCTTTGCTGACACCTTTCTTGGTGTGCTTTCACGGCCATGGCTTTGACTCTTGACCTGTATAGATGAAGTTTAAATTAGCATAAAAGGATCTATCCTGATATCTGAATGAATTTATTCGCTACTAGCTGTGCCCGCGGCTTCGCTCCCATCATCTGTCTTCCAACCCTATCCTACTTACCTTCCTGCCTACCCTACTTACCTACCTACCATTTTTGTTTCTATAGTCAATGACTTCAAATGCACAACGCCATCTATCGAATCTTTAAATTCATCTAACTTTTGATAGAGTGAAATGATTGCGATGAAACATAAACTAAGTAATTCTTCAAGTTACGCACAATTTTTATGTATAAAATTTATTTACGGTTACGGTTAAGAATCTTTATTTCTCAAAAGAATTACAATGGCATTCACTTACAAGAAAAACTTTCATATCTAAACAATTTAAGTTATGTTGAGCGTACTTACAGAACAACAAAAGTAACACAGCATATGTTTACAATTTGATTGGTCCATTAGTTAATCTTTACATATTATCAAAATAAGGTATCCAAAATTTCAATTAACAAATTTGACCCCAACAAAAAACAGGGCAAGCCAAACATAACCGTTCAAAAAAAAAAGAAAAACAAAACAGTCGCAAAACCAAATCAAAATTATATTGATGGTTTTAATTTACATTGGTTTCGTAAATTTCACGTGATGCGTGCACAAATAAACAGATAAAATTCCAAAAATGCCGGCAATTGGTTCTGTTGGTTATCCTTTAACACCCTGGCTATTTTTTTTGGAAATATTTTCGATGTACAAAAATTACTTTTCTACAGATTTAATATATGTATTGATGATAGTTGGCTTGTTTCCTAGAGTTACTAAAAATTTTTTTTTTTACAGAAAATATGCAAAGGTAAAACAAAGATTGATGAACGCGGTGATTGAGCTCGTAACATCAAACAGTCTATGGGTTATTTTCAAACACAAGATAATGTGTGGGTACAGCAGCCATAATGCGTAAGTGAATTCGGCAAGGCAAAGAGTATGAACAATCGACAAATCACAGAGGGAAATCCACATCGCGTCTTACGTCTCGCATGTGATTGGTCGATTGTTCATGCTCTTTGCCTTGCCGAATTCACTTACGTAATAAGGCGGCTGGCCTAACTTACCAATAAAACAAATAAGTTATTTTAATATGTTGACAGTACGTACTAATCCATATCTCATTTTCTGATTTCACGTTTTTTATAGAGCCAGTTTTAGTTTTACAATATTCAAAAGAAGTGATCATTCTGCTCATACCTGGTACGCCTTACAGACGCGGTCGACCTCAGTCTGTCTCTTCTGCGTATGCTCCATCAGCTCCTTATGGTCCTCGATGAGGCCTTCAAGGAGCTCGATGGATTCCGGTAGCGGTTCCGATTCGAGCGCTAAGGAGGTTAAAAAGGGTTTTTAATAATGACTACAGAGGCAGCTAAATGTTCGGAGTAGCAAGTCGATTCCCTGCCACCGTTGGCGCGGGCTTGCGGACGGCGAGTAATGGGCAACTCGCCGTCCGATAAGGACCAGGCCCGAGCCGACGGCGCGTAATGTTCCACACGCGCCTCAAAGAGATGTCAGTAGAAACTGACGGGGTCCGCTAGGGCCGATGCCTGTCTGGGTCGCGGATAAATTTGAAAGAGAGTTACCGCGGCCCTGGCACAAGCAACTACCAACAGGGTTGGGTTATAATCAATAAAAGTCTGACACGCCCTCCCGCTCCACCCAGAGCGAGAGAAGTCATTGGAAGCAATATTAAATTTTGCAATTCGTGCGGTAAAACGTTACCCTCCTTTCGGGCTTCGTCTCAGTCGGGTAAACATACTTAAATAATAATGAAGTGATTTTAAACTATATCAGTGACTTACAAAGCAGAGTATTCTCCAACCCGATGAGCCATTGCAGCAGTTCTTCGAGCACTAAGTCGAGGTCCTTCAGGCTCTGCATGTGCGTCTCCAGTTTGGTGCCACGCTGCATCGCCCATTGCCATACCTGCGACAAGGATTATACGGGTTAGTTACGAAGGGATTTTGTTTATTTTAGGCCATTAAGATCTTAAGCTTAATTGATTAGAAAAACTACATTAAATGACCTTCGATGTCTTCACTAAATTAATTAAAAAAGCCTGACCTAGGTAAATTTGATAAGCCTTTATTTATCTCTAAAAATGCAGGAGCCCAACGCTACTATTAGCTAGTTCCAAAATCATTTAATAACCAAAACTATTAAAAAACATATTAAACTATACCTGTCCTGGAGTAACTTTCCTAAAAATCTGTATCACAGGCAACATAGTTGCCACCATCTGTCTTTTATCCTTACTCATAGACACCACTAGACATTTAACTATAACCAAACCAAAATACTTTTAACAAAACCATATAATAATAGTTTATTTTAAAAATATTTGAACTGAAACACTGCACCAACATTATGTAACTAATTAAAAATATAAAAGATCATGTGTTTTATTCAAAAACCAAATCGGTAATCGCATTTATTGATAATATTATCTTTTAATATCGATAATTTTACTGATTGATGTTATTTTGTTTTGATGGTGCAATCAATTTGGTGCAAATCTCTCACGTGGGGATAGCGTATTTATCTTTTGTAGGAACTAGGCGTTTTTTATACCTAAACTTTAACAATCTCGGGACCCTTCGCATGGGCCGAAGCCAGCTCGCAGAGGCCTTGTTAGGCATGTATCAGGAAATGTGACACCAACCGACGATTATCCCTGTATGCACTGCGCAAGTGCATCCAAAACAATCCCTGGTTGGTGCAGGACTATAGCAAAGTATAAAGAAATAATGTATTGGGCTATGGGTCGGGTAGGTTTCGTGGATCGTTTGCCTAAAACTATACGAGGATTACTGGCCCCTGCCTGACCACTGTTGCACTACACGGCTATAATATGGCAGGGGGTCGCTAGCACTTAAGGTTACACTAGTCGAAATTTTTCCATACAAACGTAGTCTAGCGTTTATTCCACTGTTTGACAATGTACGTTCAAAATAAAAAGTAATATCAATTTGTCTCATTATTATCTAGCCCTGTATGGAAGCGAAAAACAAAAAAAAAGAAAATATTTGAAAGTTATGAGCGTCGAAAGTTCCACATTTCGACACTAATTTTAACGCATTTTTGGGCGCGAATAAATACCATAAGAAGACGGAAAATTGCAAAACGGCCACCATACAGGGATAGATTAGTAGTTCAACAATGCATATAATTTTATTTTGAACAGATAGATTTAGTCGTTTTTTCATGATATCTAGACTGCCAAAGGTATGTTTATAAAATTTCATCCTATATCATTATCCATTTCGCTACAAATTTGCAAAATTGTGTATTCGTACGCGAACTAGCTTCCTACTGCTCATCACAGCATCTATCTCTTCCGCACGTGTTGTCGGTTGATATAAAATGCATTTTAACCCCGCGCACAAAATAGTTCGTGCCGTACTACTACGTGTACCCTTAAGTGACGTAGCGCCAAGGGGGCAACATATCCGGAGGTACTATACCTAAACTTGTTGTTATCATTTATGTTTGTATCAACAGTTCTTAAGTCTCAATAAAATAGTCGTAATAAGCATGAATGCGCAATACTGAGAAACTCTTAACATTTATGAAAGTTTTAAACGAAAAACAGCTTTATTTAAATATCTCTATCTACAGAAAATCTCAGAGGGTCTCTACATCTAATGAGGAAAAATAAGGAATTTCTATTACTACGTAGCATCATCATTCAAACCCACTGCTGGGACACAGGCATATTTTCTATGAAATGAGGGAGGAAGCGAGCCGTAATCCAACCAACGGGAACGTGTTAATCGCGGGCCCAGTGCAGATTTATGGTAGTCACATGTATTCAAATTCCAGATTCTGAGACATGTCAGTATTCTGTTTCTCTGCATTATTATCACTGTTACGTCAAGGTCCTTATCTTTTAAAAAGTGTAGCCCCCGGTTTCTCAACACTCGATTATCGGGCTGTTAACGTCATCGACGTATAATCGCCGGTTATCTGCTGTGATTGGCTGTTGAAAATTCATTCAACCAATCACAGCAGATAACGCGTGCTTGACAATTTGTCACATTAATTTAATGATGAGAAACCCGGCCTAGGTGTCCCTATAATAAAACTAGCTGTCCCACGCGGCTTTGCTCCCGTCAACTGGCTATCTACCTACCCTACTTTACAAACATGAATGTTGCGTAACTTTAACCGCTTACGCAACGGAAGCTCTCAAAAATGAAATTTTTTTCCCGTTTCTGCAACATTTTTCATTTATGCTCCGCTCCTATTGGTCGTAGCGTGATGTTATATAGCCTATAACCTTCCTCGATGGACTATCCAACACAAAAATATTTTTTCAATTCCAACCAGTAGTTCCTGAGATTAGCGTGTTCAAACAAACAAACAAAATCTTCAGCTTTTTTAAATTTAAATTATTTAACTTTCTTTTAAGCAAATGTTATTACTCAACTGAAGATTTTATGAATGAAAAATTTACATAAATATTTGACATTATTGTATATAAATCATATTTTACCTTCATTGAATTTTGACTTATATAATTAATCTCATTTACTACTATTGTTCAATTTATTTAAATTATTTGTAATTCTAATTCCAATGTTAAATGACTAAATTTCAAGGTAATGATGACCCATAATTTTACAAACCATATTTGTACGCCGGAAACGGCAGAATAATAATATATAATTCACCTAACAGCTTTGTACAATATTCTGACAAATAAATGCATTCTATTCTATTCTATTGTTTATAATAATAAAACAAAATGCTTACCTCGTCCCACCGACTCTGTATAATAGTAATCCAGTGTTTGATGACAGTCACCGCATCGGGATGTGCTTTACTCAAGATGGAGTGAGCCAGCGATATAGTATCATCTTTGTCCTTCTGCTTCTCTTTGAGTTCGCGAACGAATCGCTCGTGTTCGCGTATCTGTGTCTGTGTCTCCTGGTCGCCTTCGGGCAGTTGTCCAGAGAAACGAAGTTTCGTTTCGGCGTCTGATAGCCATTCGAGGAGCATGTTTACGGAGCGGTGGAGTTTTTCGGCCTGGGGAAAAAAAAAAGTTATTTTGGTGACTTAGCTATAGTGGCCGGCACGTAAATTGGCAAGGTTTTGGCGTAGTGGGGGTAAATTCGCGCATATTCCGCGAACTGACCAACCACCTTAAAGAGCGAACGTGGACGCGACACGATTGGTCAGTCGATCCTTGTGTCAACTGACCAACCAATCGCGTGCTCGGAACGTGCCCCGCGCCCCGCTTCACTACCAAAGAGACCTAATAAACGACTTCTGAGCATCTAACGGCTCTTGCCAACTTACGTGCCGGGGATTATTACTTATTTTAAATTTAAAGGAAATTGTGATTTTACAACGTAATTTCCATTTTTTCATGATTTTTATCTACGCAAAGCATCGTAGATGTCTGTGCCTGAAATATCGATGGCATGGTTCTGTCAGTTCGTGCTTATATTTTTCTCCATCTGCACTTCAATGGCAACACTGTGACCTAAAGCTGGTCTTGCTTACAACGGAGTTTCCATAAAAATAGAGGCCAGCCTACACTGGCTTTGTTTCCAATGACGAGGTGGCAACAGTACTATAGTTAATGAAGATTTTTTTCCACGTCTTTTTCTTCGATATGTTATACTCTTTCCCATAAAATGATACATTACTACACACACATACATACATATATACATCACTACATACATTACTACTATTATATATAAAAACTTACCTCTTTAAGTGCGGTCTCCAGTTTGGTGGCTTTCTTCTCGCTGAGAGTCTGAACAGTCTCCCAAGCGGTCTTCAGCTCACTACACTGTTGACGAATGCTAGCCGCATCTTCACGAGGTACCTGCAAGCAAATATGAACATTAGCACATATCTTTCAAGCAATAAAACTGCACGAAACAGTGTTAAATGAATTACAAATGCAGTTTTTTTTGGCTTTCTGGCTATGCAAAAGTGAACCTTATAACTTATCGATTTAGACTGAATATTACATCGATAAAGTTAGAGCACAGAATAGTTTGATACATACCGTTGCTTCGAGATCTTTGCCAGTCTTCATGACAGACTGCATTTGTTGTTCGCGAGAGTGTAGGTCCTCCTCGAATTGCTAAAACAAAATAATATTCAAATAAGATACAGTGCACCTCAAAAAGCTTGTGAAACAAATACGAAAAACGTCTTCTTTCTAAGGTCAGCTTATAACGGCATATTTATGTTCAATGTTGGACGTAAACTGGTGGGTGTCGAAGCAAAAAAATAAGTTATTTTTCAAGTTGCTTCATTTTCTGAAACTTATAGTGAGATCAGCTCGGAACAACTATATTGGTTATGCAAAACTTGGTTCAAACCAAGAATCAGACTCACAAGCCCTAGCATAGAATTCGATAGTTCAGCCACTGCGTCTACAGTGCTGATAAGAATCATCATCAGTCTTTTAGTGATCCCACTGTTGGGACACAGGCCTCCTCTCTGTGAGAGAGGTAATGGGCCTTAATCCGTTACGCTGGCCCAGTGCTAGCTAGGTTGATGGATGTCACAAATGTCTTCGAATTTTTAGTTCTAAGACATGTCGGTTTCCTCACGATGTTTTCCTTCACCGTTTTAAGAGCAGTGGTGATGAAATAATTTACACGAAGTAAAGCGCCTGCGGTCCGTGGATGGGTGACCATTTCAACATACCGAGTTTCCTTCGTGCCTCGGAAAGCACGTTAAGCCGTTGGTCCCGGCTGTCATTTGAAGTTCTTTGACAGTCGTTACGGGTAGTCAGAAGCTTGAGATCTGACACCAGTCTTGCAAAGGGGCACCGTGTTACCCAGTTACTGGGTTGTGGAGGTCAGATAGGCAGTCGCTCCATGTAAAACATTGGTACTTAGCTGAATCCGGTTAGACTGGAAGCCGACCCCAATATAGTTGGGAAAAAGGCTAAGCAGATGATGATGATGATGATGTTAAAGAGACAGGTTTCCCTACCTTATGTTGCTCAATGAGCGCCATGACAGTATCCAAGTCCCCGTGCACGGGCGCGTCTCCGGCGAGCTGCTTCTGTTGCTTCTTGAGCCAGTCGAGTAGCGCTGACATGGCGTCCTTAAACTGGCCAGAGTACAGCAGGGCTTCTTCGAGTTTACGTTGTCTGGAAAGAAGAGGGTAGTTACATATTTGGGTAGATCAAAAGACAAAATGGTGGGTATTTGTAAATTTTTTAGGCATAAAAATAATTAAAAATTTTGACCGTTAAATTACGTGGCAATATTTTTAATAGTATTTTGTATAGATATAATGTTTTAAATCGCAAAAAAATCTGTCTTGACCTTTTCAATATAATCCTGGAGGTAAACTTTAGATGGAATACTCTCATTGCCGTGAATGCAAATAAAAAGGAGTTTCAAAAAGACCGGATACTCCAAATTTTTCATTTCGACGTCGATTCGCTATTTCTTAGAGAGAGTAACTTAAAAACATACTGTTAAAAGAAGTAATTTGGTCTATATTTCACTCACAAAAGCCTGACATTACTAACATCTATACGCAGTGTAATGTTAGTAATCTCAAGTCACGGGCCCCAGCGCTAACAAAGAAAATTTAGTTCAAATAAATGTCACTAGATGGCGCGATATGCATCGATTTGTTATTGAATTGTGTGTAAAATTAACATTTTCTAGAATTTCTCATAAAAAATGTATGTTCTCGTTTTATCAACTTACCTAAGCACAAAATTATGGAATATTGGGTTCTTAATTCACATTTCAATGATTATTTGAACGGATCATTTAACATTGATTCCAATGATAGTTTTAAATTTCTGAGGCATGCCACTCGATTTTTTAATTTGTATTGTAACACATTTTAGTACAATTAAACTGTAAAAACGTTAAAAAATACTATTAAAAAAATTGTCACTGTATTTAAAGAAAAATATTCACGAACCGAGAAAACCCTTTTACTTGCAAGTCACTGCTAACAAATAACATAGCCGTGGAACGGAACCTAACGCGATCGAAGTACTTATAAAAATAATCATCTTAATCAGACGAGAAACGCTAGTTAGTCGCGGTCGGCACAGTTTCTTTGTATGGGATGAGGCAGCTGTATGCTAGTATTATATTATCTGTGGTACTGTTTAAGTATTGACAATTTAAGTGTACCTTTCAACAGCCTTAGAACAGACAGTAGTCCACTTGGTCTTCATATCGGCCATCATGGTCTTCAAGGTGTTCTCGTCACCTTTAGGTGCCTTGTCCTTGAGCTGCTTGCCAGTCTTCATGGTCTGGTCGTATACCGGCTGCTTGGCTGCTAGGGCCTTTTGGAACTCGCGGTGTTTCGTCAACCTGTAGGACATAGATGTGTTTTTTATTTATTAAACGGAAAAGGAGCCGCCGCCGGGCCCAGGGGTCGAAGCTCCCACCAACGGCTTCACTCGGTTATTTGTGTAACAATTTTCGACCTCGCCTAAGATCCCACCGGCGCAATTTCGGCAGTTCGGTGACAATAGGGGAGTCGTGGAGTCGTATCGTAACGAAGGTTGAGTGGGTGAAGCGAAACTCAATGCCTGGCGACGACAACCAAACATTAGGGTTATGTTTTTTGGAACAAAGTGTAGGGTAGGTGTAGGGTAGGGGTAGGGTAGGTGTAGGGTAGGTGTAGGGTAGGTGTAGGGTAGGTGTAGGGTAGGTGTAGGGTAGGTGTAGGGTAGGTGTAGGGTAGGTGTAGGGTAGGGGTAGGGTAGGTGTAGGGTAGGTGTAGGGTAGGTGTAGGGTAGGTGTAGGGTAGGTGTAGGGTAGGTGTAGGGTAGGTGTAGGGTAGGTGTAGGGTAGGTGTAGGGTAGGTGTAGGGTAGGTGTAGGGTAGGTGTAGGGTAGGTGTAGGGTAGGTGTAGGGTAGGTGTAGGGTAGGTGTAGGGTAGGTGTAGGGTAGGTGTAGGGTAGGTGTAGGGTAGGTGTAGGGTAGGTGTAGGGTAGGTGTAGGGTAGGTGTAGGGTAGGTGTAGGGTAGGTGTAGGGTAGGTGTAGGGTAGGTGTAGGGTAGGTGTAGGGTAGGTGTAGGGTAGGTGTAGGGTAGGTGTAGGGTAGGTGTAGGGTAGGTGTAGGGTAGGTGTAGGGTAGGTGTAGGGTAGGTGTAGGGTAGGTGTAGGGTAGGTGTAGGGTAGGTGTAGGGTAGGTGTAGGGTAGGTGTAGGGTAGGTGTAGGGTAGGTGTAGGGTAGGTGTAGGGTAGGTGTAGGGTAGGTGTAGGGTAGGTGTAGGGTAGGTGTAGGGTAGGTGTAGGGTAGGTGTAGGGTAGGTGTAGGGTAGGTGTAGGGTAGGTGTAGGGTAGGTGTAGGGTAGGTGTAGGGTAGGTGTAGGGTAGGTGTAGGGTAGGTGTAGGGTAGGTGTAGGGTAGGTGTAGGGTAGGTGTAGGGTAGGTGTAGGGTAGGTGTAGGGTAGGTGTAGGGTAGGTGTAGGGTAGGTGTAGGGTAGGTGTAGGGTAGGTGTAGGGTAGGTGTAGGGTAGGTGTAGGGTAGGTGTAGGGTAGGTGTAGGGTAGGTGTAGGGTAGGTGTAGGGTAGGTGTAGGGTAGGTGTAGGGTAGGTGTAGGGTAGGTGTAGGGTAGGTGTAGGGTAGGTGTAGGGTAGGTGTAGGGTAGGTGTAGGGTAGGTGTAGGGTAGGTGTAGGGTAGGTGTAGGGTAGGTGTAGGGTAGGTGTAGGGTAGGTGTAGGGTAGGTGTAGGGTAGGTGTAGGGTAGGTGTAGGGTAGGTGTAGGGTAGTTGTAGGGTAGGTGTAGGGTAGGTGTAGGGTAGGTGTAGGGTAGGTGTAGGGTAGGGGTAGGGTAGGTGTAGGGTAGGTGTAGGGTAGGTGTAGGGAGTCCTGTCACAACAATCCATGATGATTACAGTAGTTTTCACGGATTGGACGATGGCATTGTCGAGCTAAAAAGTAAAAAGTAAAATCTTACCTCTGTTTGATCTTCTCTGGATCGTTGATAGTAGCCTCAGAGTTGAGCACGTCTAACTGTTCTTCGGTATCATTTAACCAGTTCATCAGATTGTTCCTGAAAAGAGATAACAATATAGTATCTACGATATGAAAAGAGATTCTAATCACTCATCAAATTTTTTTTTTTTCATATCATTCTGTTCTTCATTTGATACTCATATCAGTGAACAAAAAATAACTAGTCCGCCAATTTGGGCCATCCGCCATATTGGATTTAGAATGTCGTCACTTAGCAAACCAACCATAAACTTGTATGCAAAATTTCATCTTAATCGGTGGAGGATAACTGCTATAAAATTCTATTGCAAGATTTGACCCAAACACACTTACATACATACACACATTGCAAGTTAAACAATGCTTGTAAAAATAACTGGTTAACATATTTAACCATTAGTTAAGTTAATTACGGATCAAAAGACTGGGCCTTAGGCTATCAAGTTGTTGGTTTTGCAGAGCGTCGTGTGTTCACTTTGAACTTTGTGTCGATATCTTTCTCAAGACATATTTACGCCCAGATACTTCATATTTGATCTATCAAGAACTACATAACTACTTTTATTTTTATTATCTGTAGTCTCGCGTTTGACACCTGATGGTAAGCGATGATGTAGTCGACGGGTGAAGCACGCTTGCTTAGAAGTAACCTATTCACACGTGATTTAAAAACTGGCAGGGAATTCTACTTACCACATATCGTTATACTCCTTAGCCTCCTTGAAGCCATGATCCAGTGCCCTGGTCCTCTCGGCAGCCTTAGACACGACTCTCTCCCAGCGATGCTGCACCGACACCAGCAGGTTCTTGATGAGGATGACGTCCTGCTTCTGGCTGAAGTACTTGAGGTGAGTGCCCTTCTTGTCCAGGTGGAGCATGGTCTCCCGGTGGGTGGCCACTTCCTTTTGGAAGGATTTGTGCTCTTCGATTTGGGCTGTTGAGAAAGAATATTTGTTAGTTGCTAGTATCTATTCATCTTTTCTGCTGGTTATTGAATAAAACAGTATAAGGGGACTAAGTTTAAATGCTTGCAATTTTTTTCGGTTTACCTATAAATATTTTGTTAAGTTTTGTAAATGGCGGACAAAATTATGACAGCAAATCATGCGCATGATTTCTAAATTGACATAAGGTTTGATAGTAGTATCAATTACAAAGATTTTAGATAACTCCGTCATGCAATAACTCATCTATAATAATATTATAAAGAGCTAAAGTTTGTGAGTTTGTAAGGTTGTAGGGGGTCATCTCTGGATCTACTGAACCGATTGAATGGATCTTACATAACGTCTAAGATATTCAAAAGTTTTAAAGCATTCAGGCATCACTAAACCCTTTGGGTCATTCATATGGAGTACCTACTAAATAATATCAACTTTAAACGATTCCAAATAAAAAATCTGATCAAAAGTTTTCTCTTAATCCGAAGTACTTACTTAGCAGTGTCTCCATGACCCTGGACACTGGCTTGGCAGACGTGAGCGTCTTCTCAGCGCTGGTGAGCCAGTCCACGAATGCTTGCAGCGCGTCGTGGAACTCTGTGGCTTCCTTCAGAGCTATCTCTAGCTTGATCTTCTTGTCTGACGCCCTGTTTAAAAAAAGAAGAGTAAGAATTTGTAGCTGGATATTTATTTTAAACTCTAAAAATATAGGTATACCGCAGGGATGTTCAATAACAGACCGAGGTTCACAAAACTGATTTTGCATTAGAGAGGTTTTTTTATTGAAGGCATAACTTTGGTTTCCATACTCGAACCAATTAAAAATATTCTATAATGCTACGTGACTTATGAAATTAAAAGAAACCGACTTTTTATCTTAGAACATTTCAACGACGCAATATACTTTTTATCGAAACCGATTGACGCAACTATTTTTTGGGATAGCATTTTGAACTTTTTTACCCGACTGCCGAAAGAGGGTATTGTTTTTATCTGTCTATGTATGTGTGTTTGTTCCTATGTGGCGTTCCGAGACCAAACGCGTGGGCCGATTTTGATGATTCATACGTTAATCGATTCGTCTTAACCTTGCGAGTGACACTGGCTAAAAAAAAAAAATGAATGTAGAAAACTGGCGAATTTTGGGCGCCATATTGTGGGGATCTTATTTTTTTTCCAGACCTGTCATCGTACATCGTTTGGGGTATCAAAAATACATTACACTTTTATATTTAAATGTACCTAATTCGAAAAAAATAATACTAAAAAGTTATAAATAAAACAAAAATATTCAAAATATCAAAAACCAGATGTATCTTCCGACTGCACAGCATGATTTTCTTCTTGTTTACGTATTTTTAGTTCGCTTCTTAAGCAGCCGGGTTTTTGATATTTTTTTTTAAATCCAGATATCCCGTGCGCATTTGATCATAAAACCTCGCATGACAAGTAAATTTAATTACCTACTCAGTATCTTTTTAAAACATTTATAAAAAAAATTACAATTAATAAAAACGAATATTGCTTATTACAAAACATACAATCAAACAGTCCTTACCTAGCCGTAACATTATCCCATCGCGACTTCAAGTTCTTCAGGTTGTGATGCAGCTGCGACGTGGGGTTAGGACGGTCCTGCTTCTTGAGGTACTCCTGGCCTTGTTGCAGAACAGCTTCCACCTTGGGGCGGTTGGCTTCGATCTCGTTGTATACCTCCTGTGAAGATAATTTGGATTAGTTCTCTCGATCTTCAGAAAGGAGTTTCTTATTCGGGATTAATTTCGGATCTAAATTCCGATTAAGACACTGTGACGACAGTGTCTTATGTCGGAATACAATTAAGTTCACAACTGTGGTTCGCAGTGTGTTTTAAGGAAATATTGGAGTGACGTGTGAATATAAATTCAGGCAGTTTGAATTAGAAGTGAAAGCTAGCTGCAAAAAGGCAGTTTGGATGCGATTTTAGTGCAGTTAATAAAACCATAAAGCATACCATAGACCAGCGGTCAACATAGACTCTGTTGACCGCAGACTAATCTGCCATAACTAGATCTAATTTCGACCTAAATGAGATAACTATCGGTCTCGAGTCGCTAGCTACAAAGAGAAAAATAACAATATATTCTCACCATGAATCTCTCAAGTTGTTCGGTGGCGGTCTCTGGCAGACCTCCGACAGGCTTAGAAGCGGCGATCACACTGTCTACTTCGGCCAACCAGCTCAGAAGGTCTCCGATCTCAGCGTTGAAACTGTTGAGAAGACAGACGTGTAAGATATGTGGTATGAACAGTGCTGTGTGGCCAAATTGTCTGTAAGGGATCGTCCTAAAAAGGGATTTTCTTGTTTTAAGGCGAAAGAGCGAATTTGATCTTCGTCATTGCACGCATCTGCAACACGTGATCAGCAACTTCTAAACCAAGTTCAGTTTCATCTGTGAAATTCACCCTAAGACAGCTTGCTAATTACAGTTCTTCTTCGTCTTATCGAATAGAGTTTAAATTAGAATTTTTGGAATGCGGTTCCGAACATTTTTTAAATGTTTTTAAAAGACATATTAAGGGCCTACATCCGCTTTAGTGCCGTAAAACGGTAATTTTCTAAAGCATACTCCATAGGCTAGGTTAATAAAAGGTTTGAAAAAAAATATATTATTGTTTCATGTATATTATTTTTAACACATGATTTTTTCGTGAACAAATAGTTTTGTTTTAAAAAAATAATTAACAACACGCTAGTTTTTCGCTACTTTTGGATACTACTCCAAAACGACTTCGATGTTTAAAAATATTAATACACAGAATAATTTATGGCTGGAATTTCTTCAACATAGCATATGTAAATCAAATAATATTTTACAAACAAAACTGTTCAAAAGATGGTTCAATATTGATATTTTGGCGTGCACGGCCAGTACTGCGTTAACATTGGGGCGTATATATCGCCTTAAATTCTCTCAGAAATTGTCTCTTGTATAGGCTCGAAGTAAACCTGTTTAGAGATTTTTTTACTGCCTAAAACCTTACTACACTTATTCAGACTTCACTAAACAAAAGTCTATCTATACAAACAATATTATTATCATAATAATTCTTACCTCTGTGCCTCTCTAAGCGCATCTTCAAGCTCCGTCTGCCGGTCCCTCGCCTTCTGTTGCAGTTCGCGCCACTTCCTGTTCAGTGTTGCCAACTTCTCGGCAGTCTCACCCGCCTCGTCGGTACCTATTGTTTGTTGTTAAGGAGGTTAGCTCATGCAGTCTATGGTCAGGTCTTGGAGGAGTAAGACCATGGATACAGTAACGTTTAAATATGTTATAAGAGTCTGTTTGAATATATGATTTTAGTTTGAGGAACTTTATACTAAGTTTGAATAATCTGTTTTTTTTTGTGAGAATCCTAAGAATTGAGAAAAGGGTAAAAACGGGACCCTAAAAACTAAGACACCGCGGTCCGTCTGTCTGTCTGTCCGTCTGTCACCAGGCTGTATCTCATGAACCTTGATAGCTAGATAGTTGAAATTTTCAAAGATGATGTATTTCTGTTGCCGCTATAACAACAAATACTAAAAACAGAATATAATTAATATTTAAGTGGGGCTCTAAAATTCAACAAACGTGATTTTGTTGCTGTTTTTTGCGATAATGGTACAGAACCCTTCGTGCGCTAATCCGACTCGCACTTGGCCGGTTTTCTTTTATTTAATATTGTTGCTGTGAGTGTAGTAAAATAATGTCAGAGAATTTGAAACCACGTCATCATAGCATGATTTCATATTGAAATGTCGTGAAACTTAGACTTCTTAAGATTCTTCGAGTTTTTTTTCAAGTCTTTTTAGTTTATCGTGCAAAAATAGTCTATATTGGGGATTAATTCTAGTATTAATAGATACACATACAGGACGATCACAAACATTTAAAGCTGAAAGCATTAGTGCATATTGCACACGATAAGAATTACATTAGAAATGAGATGTTTGTAGTATTAGAATTATTAGAACCATTCATTAGTTTGAAGATAGATTTGAACTAATCTAAGGGCCGGTTTCTGATTTGAGTATTCGACGCTAAGTATGTGCTGATCTCGATTTAAGCATCTGTCACTCTTGATCATCTGCCACTTTAAGTTTTCTGCGATGCTGAGCATGGTTTGAGTATACGTAGTCAAGTCATGCCAAAGTATACCTTATGTCATACAAAAAACTTTCATTGACGTTCAATTGGGTTTCTCAACTGAGAAAAACACATTTGATCATTCTCAAATTCTCAAAGTTTTCTGTTGTCAACGTTACATCAACCGTGTAGCCAGATTGGGCGACTTTTTGCCATTTAGGCTACTCGGAAGGGTGTCGTGGCGAACAATTTTTACGAGTGGTGGCAATTAGGCTATCTCAGAAAAAAAATGGGGCGATTTTAGACGATTTCGGAATGAGACTATCTAAAACAACATTATCTGAGGAATGATGAAAATAACTGGAAACCAAAATGCTTTTAACTGTTCATCACTATTTTACATTATACTTCAGTCGCGACAACACAGGAAAAACAGAGAAATGCTGAATAATGTTTTATGTGGAACCTATAATGATTATTGTGTCTGACGCATTGAAATTCTGAAGAATGTTTCGTGGATTTAGTGAATAATGGTCGACTTGAGTTTTTTATAAATGGAAAAACGAATTTTTTGGCGACTTGGGGCTCGTCGAATCTGGCTACACTGGTTACATTTGGCAGTTGATAGTTGACAAGTCTGTGCATAAACGGTGATCAAGCGAAATAAATACAAAATAATATATAAACTTATAAAACGAGTGACGAAGATACATCCTTGTCTTCCTTGGAGATGCCTCAACGAAGACCGATGCGTGGAAGAAGAGTGTTCGCCCTGAATTATTGAAAACATTAGATTGGATGCAAATATTTAACGCCTGATATATCTTAGATGCTAGAAGAACGGATGGTCAATGGGGCTGTTAAGTTCTGGAGTGGCGACTGCGCTGCGTATTCCACCACGCGTGGTGGAATACGCAGCGCTTTAAGGCCTCCCTCTGTAGACCGATGACCTGGTTAAGGTCACGGGAATCCAATGTATGAAAGAAGCACAGGACCCGTTGATGTGGTGACGCTGGGGAAGTCCTGTATCCAGCAGTCTTTCGGCAGAAGTGATGACGATGTTGAGTGAGATCTTCAAGAAAAATATTCAAAAAGTGCCAGTTTATGTGTTTGTGGTCGCCAGTAGCTTTCCTGCGCGAAAATCGAGAATGATCAACAGGAACTATGTGAAAAGTGATGCGCGATAACCAAGGGACATGGAGAAAAGTGGCAAACTGGTACACAAGAGATGGGAATAGAAGCCGTGGAAGACAGTGTCAGAGATGGGAATGAAATATGGGAAAGACCGCTGGTCCAAGATGTAGGCAAAAGAAGTAAGCGACGGTGCGCTGTGGTGTCGGCGAGTAGCTCAGGACAGACCCCAGTGGAAACTGTTAGTGGAGGCCTATGCCAAGAGGCACACTGAGATTAGGGACATTTTATAAACTATAAACATGTATTGTATAGACTACAGTTTATATCTCTGATTACAGAATAAAAGGCTTTGTTATTTCGTTTATTTATTATTATATCTATTTTAATTATATTTATTTTTTGTTGTTATATCCTAGGTT
This sequence comes from Orthosia incerta, assembly GCA_948252205.1. Classification (NCBI taxonomy): domain Eukaryota; kingdom Metazoa; phylum Arthropoda; class Insecta; order Lepidoptera; family Noctuidae; genus Orthosia; species Orthosia incerta. The sequence continues at coordinate 26,605,009 of OX411758.1, forward strand.
TTAATTCTCGTCATTGTGTAATTGTTTTCCAAAGTATATACTTCTAAATACGTTCAACCATTGAGATGTGATTAACAAATATCCAAACATACAGACTTTCATACCTATATAGAATAGGTATTACTAGGATCCACAAGACAAGGGGTTACAACGATAAAATTGTGTACAGAATTTGGCTTTTGTATGATACGATTTTGGTATCAGAACAATAAAAGTTGATAAAAACAACATGATAAGTCTCATTTATTTATTATTTCACAAAATAAGTAGGCAGATAGTATTTTGTTTGTTAACACATATTAAAACACAGTCCTTCATAATATTCGACACATATCCAATGGCACCGACCCTGGCTAATACTATATTTCTTCGGAGGCTCTTCAATGGCTAGCAAAGGCTTTGGTCTTGAAAACCCAGGTCACTCATTAAAAATTTCGTCACAATAGTCCATATTTTTTGTTAATTCACAATTGGAACCAGATTCCAATGCAGATGAACAAGGGGCACTTGAGAGACCTTGTGAAATTCTGAGTAAAATACTCTGTAGTTCTATGAGGTATCACAAGAACCAGCAACTGCTCGCTCTGAACACATTCACTTCTAGTAATTTTAAGCTTCAATTCTTGATTTTGGTAATAACAAATTATATTAGATGTTATTTTCTTTCGATAAGACATCATTGACAAAATAAATACGGTTGCCATGACAATCTTGAAGTAATTGACTGTGCCTACGATCCATGTCATAGTTTTATAATAAGGTTTTTTTATTTAAGGAGGTTTCGTCTATTAACAATACAATTGAATATTGTAAAAAAAAAAACAAACCTATAAACAAATATAAAAGTGAGACGGAAAAGAGCTCATTGTGCATCAAAAAATTCGTCCACATCGATGTCAACGGGAAACGTGCCCAGAACGCAGAACGGCAGCATTGCCACGTTGGATGGCAATGCTGATTCTCTGGCCGAAGAAAAGGCCAGCCCTCTCTCTAATTCCTCGAAAAACTCTATGCGTACTCGTAACCCATGGACCTAATGTTTGAACCCCAAACGGCTCAAACATATGACTTCCAATAAGGTTGTTATATTTGCGCCGTTTGAGGTTTTCTGCATCGGCAGCCGCCGCCCCAGCACAGACCGCCGTGCTAAGAAGATGGGATGGCGCAAGGGTGTCGACACAATGTTGCTTCCCACACCAAAGGCCTACCCACCTTCCAAGGCATTATGGTCATTCCATCTGGTCTCTTCCCATCGTCACGTGGCAAGCCATTGGGTTCTAAAACAGCTGGCAACCCGGCGGTGACAAGAGCCCGACGTATGATGTCATTAATGCTGGCGTGCCGTGCTATCCGGCCAGCGCTCCTATTGCAGGATAGGCCATGGTGATAAATGTATTTCACGTATTTTCTCCGCTCTTCCCCCATAAAGGGGAAGAGCGGAGATACGTGAAATTTGGTCCAAAACAGCAATGAATGAAGAATAGCTGTCAGTTTTTGACAGTTTTTGTGGGGGAGGTGCAAAATTTTGATCTCTGGGGCTATTGCATAGAATTTCTGTAGGGTCGGTTGTCTGTCGGTATCGTCACTAAGAAAAATTTCACATTTTAGAGTAGTTGAGGTCTAGGCCGATGGATTTAAACTACTCTATCAGGAATTGAAAATCTGCTAAAACAGTGTCTACGTCACCTCCTAGTGTTCCATCATCCAAATACCATAGGTTAAATTTCGAATTTAGTTTCTGAATAATGGGATGAATAGCCAGACTGAAAATGATTGGCCCAAGAGGGTCACCTTTTTGGCAACGAACTGAAGCTTGCAAAGCATTTTCTTTGTACAATAATTTTGATGGGTGCCTATAGCATTGCCACAAAAAGCCGAAAATTTCTGGAAGCTCTTTTTTTGCTTCAGCCAACAAAGTGTACCTGTTGACTGAATTGAAGGCGTTCTTAACGTCAACAATAAGGTTGTATACATTTCAAATAGATATCTTTGAAATTGCTTAAATATGAAAAATCAAGTTATTAAAGATTATAACATCTTTAATAACTTGATTTAACTTGATTTTTTACTCTTGAATGAAGTAATATAATACTAATGTACTTTTTATGGCTGTATAACATTTATATTAGTAAATTTTATGCAATCTTGTGATGTCTCGGATTTCTTTTGTAAAATGGAACGTAAGGGTGAAAAATAAAGTGAATGGAACTTTGACAGGTCCATACATAAGTAGGTACTTACCTAACTGATCTAGGTAGATTCGCAATTGTGAAACGTAAAATACTCAAACGCTTCCTAAATTATTTGACAATACTCAACTGATTATTGCTGCTTTACTTAACTCAGAAACCGGCCATAAGAGAAATGCCATTAGAGAACTATCTACTATTGTCTACCTACTGGAATGTTAAATTATTGGATTATTTCAAGATGCAATTATTACAGAATTGTTATTTGATTTCTATCTAAAGGTGCTAAGTAGTCAATGTTATCTCAAAAGATGCAATCATTAATAAATTGTAAATCAAGCAAGACCTATGACTAACAAATTGCTACCTAATATACTCAAAATATTTTAATGAGGGATTTCGTTAGCATACACAGTGAACAACATGCGGACATGGACGGTAGTCAGGGGTACAACTCACAAAATACGACTTCAGTAAATTTTAAGCTACGAAGAGCAAATATTTTGTAAAAAAATTGTGTGAGAAAACTTTGTAATACATTCGGTTTTTTTCTTAATTAGAATTTATGAATATCATCCATTAAAATTTGAATGAAAGAACACCCTTATCTTCCTGTAAGTAAGGACATCAGAAACCTGAAAACCTATAAAAGCTATCCATTCTAAAATCAACCCAAACATCTAGGCAGTAAAGTTGAAATTTGTTTTCTCTTCTTTTTCATTCAAAATTACTTTAATCCTGAATTAAATTACCATAGATACTGACTACGTCCATCCTTCACGATATGAACTGACTACGAGGGTACAAAAGCATCAAGCGCGGCCACATACCCGTACCCTGCTGGACGATCTGTGCGCCGGCGTCGTTGAGCGTGTCCACGCTGGCTTGGTGCGCGGCGATGTCGTTGACGAGCACCTTCAGCTTAGCCAGTTCCACTTCCAGGATTTGTGGGTCGCCGGCAACCTATGAAGAAGATTGTTAATGACGTGACATAACTTCCCGTTGTATTCTCTGAAGCTTGAAAAAGGTGTAGTTCGCAAGTATTTCGCCATATATGTTTATTTAATACCGGTGGCCGTATGTGACTATTTTTTTTTTATTATTTATCGCCTCGCGCTTGACCACAATCTCACCTGATGGTAAGCGATGATATGATCGACGATGAAGCACGCTTGCCTAGAAGAAACCTATTCACTCTTGATTTAAATACTCCCAGGTTGTAGCTATCAGGAAATACAGACTCTGGCAGGGAATTCCAGTCCTTAGCTGTACGCATAATAAAAGTATTCCCAAAACGTTTGGCGCGTATGCGTATTTCTATCAACCGGACAGAAATTAAGACTGCGGACTGGTACTGAGGAGTTGAATCCAGGACCTAAGCTATCCAGCTTTTAACCATTACCAAAAGGCGCTGTCCTAATACAACGCGATCATCGCACGAACACACGATCGTCGCGTTTATTTGTATCGCTAACACTTTATACTTTACACATACTTTCGTGTTAGCAATACAAATGAACGCGACGCGGCGACGGTCGCGTGTTCGTGCGTTGATTGCGTTGTATTACGACAGCGCCTATGAAAAGGCCTATTAAAAAAAAAATGCAATAGCATTGACGATACATCTCTTTGGATGTACAATCTAATGTGATGTTATTGCTTTAAATTATCATTATAGACCACAGAACTTGTAGTAACCAAACAAATTACAATCTACAATATTTTTGCTCAGCAACTTCATACTTCAAGATTATACAAATATCTATATGTACGAGTATACTTCTATACTAATATTATAAAGAGAAAAGATTTGTATTTTTGTATGTAACGAATAAACTTAAAAACTACTGGAACGATTTCAAAAATGCTTTCACTATTGGGAAGCTACACTATCTCCGGGTGACATAGGCTACTTTTTATCCCTGTATCGCCACGGGAACGGGCACTACGCAGGTGAAACCGCGAGGCATCCGCTAGTATTCCAATAAAACTATTCTACACAGAAGTTAGTTACTCAGAAAATGGACACTAGTTCAATAATAGTACTTACAGGTCTCAAAGTATCCAGCGTCTCCGTAGTATTCTGTATCCAAGTCAACAGCTCCTGCAACGCATGCTGCAACTGTCCTAATCTCAATAGCGCCCTTTCCAACTGCTGTTGCCTCTCCACCATGCCTCTAAGCAGTGCTGACCATCGTGAGTTGACCTCTGTGAGCGGGGCCTTGATGGCCGCCGCTTGCTCGGAAGATGTTCGCTCTGTGAGCTCTTGAGCTTGTCTGTGGATGGGTCAATAGTTAGGTTGGTTGTGGGTTGGAAAGATGAATCGATGGTGGCTTTATGAAAACATCCTACTACAGTAAACTTCTACCGTTTTTCTATGATTGAATAGAGGTTTGAAAGTCTTTCACAGAAGCGGAATTTCATAACAAGGAACGTTCTTTTCATAATTTTTTAATTAATGAAATTTTACTGGCTTTTTTTTGTGCCTGAAATAAGATCAGGTATAGATTAGGTATATACCTATATGTAGGTAGTCAGGCATTATTAAATAGTGTATTTAATTATCTTCTAAGTCTTAAACGTTGTAGTTTTCAACAAACAAACTACATTCATTACTTTGCAGGGAACAATCATCTTTATTTTTATTTTATTTTTAGCCACCATAGATTCATAATTTTTGCATAACACAACATTTTGCAAACAAGACAGAGACAGACATGAAAATGGGTTAGTGACAAAAAGAGAAAGAACAGAACACACAACTCTTCTAGAAACACATTGAAGGACAAGAGAGAAGTAGATGATATTATTTGTCCTGCAAAAACAAGACATAATTATTAAGCCAAGTCTACATGTTCTATAAAAGATTTTACAAGACAAAATATAAAAATCTGTATATTCTCATTAAATTCGAAGTATCTTAAATCGTTATTTTTTGTAAACTTGGTATACACAAAAGCATTTTAAAAGCTTCGAAATTTTTTTTTTCGTCAATTTGAATAAACACAATGTTAGTTCTTTTTTTTATTTATCGAACATTACCAAATATTATACGCAATAATAGAACACAGTATAGACACACAAAAAAACAAGGAACTAATATCACTACAATGCAAGATACAAACAGAAGCGCACACAAGATTAAGTGTTATTCCTTGCCTCATAAGACTCCTTTTTTCAATGTCGGGTCAATCCGGGGAACGCATAGAAAAATACACAATTAGTATTTGGTAAAAGTGCTAAGTATATACTAAGAAGGGAAGGGGTATAACTATCTATTTGTTGGCTAGTTTCTCTTCTACTTAAGAAAGGGACAGGTTTTTGAGTTCATTTAGAAATAAAAAAGAGGATAAGATTTTAGTAAAGCACTAAAAGTTTATAAAAAATTCGTGATATGACTTTTTATAGTAAAAAGTTATATTTAAGACGTTTTATTGAAACGCCAAAAACTATTAAAGTTAAGAGCAACTTGATCAATATATTAACAGTTTCCCTGTCCAATGAATCGTATATGATTCATTTTTATTGTTTTAACTATTGTTTTACTAATTGGACAGTGAACCTGGTACAAACATTTTTTTTTAACTATCTTGCAATAGTATGGATCTATAGTGAGTAAAAATAGTATCAAAATAAGTATAAAACTAGAGGAGTTTAGAGAAGGGTTTTTTATTTAAGGACTGGAACCATCACCATATTAATTATTAAAACAAAACTAATTATGTTTTCATGTATTTCACATTGTATTTGCCAGCGGAATAATGGTTTTCTATAAAAAACTTGCAATTTTTAGCGTTTGTTTTTCATTTCATTATTTTAAATTCATGCAATTTCCATAATAAAAGCATCCCATTCAACCTTGAATATATCCCCACAAAAAATTATAAAATAAAAACTTAATCGATCGTCGATCCAGTAAATACTGGAATATATATCAAATAGGTATAAAAGTATTGTTGTAAAGGTTTAAAGGATACAGGCATAATAAAAAGGTGCAAACGTGAAAACTGATATCAAATAACAGGTTTCAAAAGGAACTGTTATAACTATAACAGGTGTCAAAGGTATGCAAGATTTCTAAGGGTGTGAAAAGGTACAGGTATAAAAATTACAGGCGTTTTAGGTACAGGTGTAAAGGGTGTGAAAAGGTACAGGTATAAAAATTACAGGCGTTATAGGTACAGGTGTAAAGACATTTAAGTTTCAAAAGGTATAAGTGTCAACGCTATAGGTATAAAAGGATACAGGTTTTATTGGAACAGGTGTAAAAGGTACAGGTACTAAAATAACAGGTATAAACAGCTACATACCTGTTTAAGGCTTCAACTTTAACCATGTGTGGGTCGACTTCTTGCTTGAAGGACGCGAGCTGAGCGATCTGTCGCTTGACGGCGTCGATATCTGAGCCCAGTGGTCCCATGCGGGAGAACTTGTCTTCCGCTCGGTCCAGGAACTCTTGAAGGTTCTAGAAAGAGGTATGGTGTAATGAAGTGTATAGTCGGTCATATTTTAGGCAGCCATGTTATTAGACCCATGTAAGGTAAACAACACTGTGATTAAATCAGATACAAATAACACAGTCCACCTTTAATGTAATGTAATTTAAATACAAAATACCATCATCATCTGCCTAGCCTTTTCCCAACTATATTGGGGTCGGCTTCCAGTCTTACCGGATTCAGCTAAGTACCAGTGTTTTACATTGAGCGACTGCCTATCTGACCTCCACAAACCAGTAATTGGGTAACACGGTACCCCTTGGCAAGACTGGTGTCAGATCTCAAGCTTCTGACTATCCGTAACTAACTGTCAAAGATGAGAGGCACGGAGGAAACTCGGTATGTTGAAATGGTCACCCATCCACGGACCGATCTCGTCAAGCGATGCTTAACCTTGATGATCGACCCGTGCGGCTGTTATTATTTAGCCACGAGCTCCTCTTAAATACAAAATACCAATTTAGAAAATACAGTCGATCAACCGTCGTGACATTCGTACTATTAAACTGACAATTGACAAGATACTACACAATTTGACGTATGTAGTCGCCATTTCGCTTACGAAAGCTATCGAGCGCTATTTTCTGCAGAACTCACCCAATGATAAGATAGCTAAATGTATTTATGTTCAAATGTATTTTGAAGCCATAAGTATTTGAAATATTAACTACAAACTATCAATACCAATTACATTTTTATGAAGTAATTGAATTACAAATACCAAATAAGTATTTGTATTTCAATAACGTATTTTAATTACAAGTAATTCAAATACTCTTCTTACCTGTAGCGTGTCATGGAACTCCATAGCCTTCTCCATGGCATCGATGAGGTTCTCCTCCCTTCTGGCGTACAGCGCGGTGATGTTGTCCCAGGCTGAGTCCAGGTCTTCCATGTGCTTCTTCACTTCAGGCTTGTCTGGTTCTCCGCAGAGGGACATGAGGGTTGAGCCGGTCTTGCGGACTTTCTCCACCTGGGGTAAATGGTGGAATTAGATTTTTGTGAAGATAAATTATCGAAGCTATTATGGAAAGTTATTGCAAGTTGAGCATTTTGCTTTATTTAAAGGTTTCAAGAGTAATACAATAGATGCGAAATTAGTTAATAAATTAGTTAATGGTTTTATTCCAAACTCAGAAAACAGGAATACTTTTGAAAAAAAACTTTATGGGGTAATTCTAACGTTTTAAACATCTTTTAGCTAATTTATAAAAATAGCTAAAAGAAAACTATTTTTTTTTTTTATGGTTTTCAGGTTGTTACATTTAAGTAACCTAGCAATTTTTTTGATAAATTCATAAAAATTCTATAAAATTATTCAAAACTGAAGTTCCCTTCATCTTTAGATCCTACAAAAACTAAGCAAAAAATATAACACTCACCTCAGGCTTAGTATGATCAATCTCATGCCTGATCTCCTGCAAGGCCACCTGCTGCGCCTGGATAGCTCTCGGCTGAGCAGCGGGCGGTGGCTGCGCCGTCAGCGTGTCCTCCAGCTCTGACAGCTGTGACATGACGGCGTTCAGCTGCTGCCAGAACTTGCGAGCCACTTCGAGGGTGCAGTCCAGGGAGTTTCCTCGGTCGTTCGAGGATTTTTGTACGTCGTCCCATAGTCTGCGGAAAGGAATTAAGGTGAGAAAAATGGAAGATAAGTGAAGAAACGTTGAGGATAAGGTCCTAATTGAGAGCTTAGTATAAACCACAGATAATATAATACTAGCATACAGATGGCTCATCCCATACAAAGAAGCGTTTTTCGTCTGATTAAACCAATTATTTTTTGTCCATCAATCGCGTTCGGTTCTACGGCGATAGATAGATGGTGTTAGCAGCAACTTGCAAGTAAAAGGATTTACTCGGTGAATATTTTTGCCTTTAAATACAGTGAAGGTTTCTTTTATAGGTTTTTTTGCACGTTTTTATAGGATCTTTGCACCAACATGTGTTACAATGTAAATTTAAACAATCGAATGCTTCAAAAATTAAAAACCGCGCCATCTATTGGCGTCAATTTTTAATGATCCGTTCGAATAATCTTAGAAATGTGAATTAAGAGCCCAATATTCCATAATTTTGTGCTTAGTATAATTGATTAAACAAGAACTAACAATTTTTATGTACAATTCCAGAAAATGTAAATTTTACACACATTCAATAACAGATCGGTGCATATCGCGCCATCTAGTGAGATTTATTTGAGTAAAATTTTCTTTCTTAGCGATGAGAACCCGTGGTATAAACTAAGCTCTCAATTAGGGCCTTATAAGTAATAATACTGATAGACAGAATCGAATTTACCATGTGCCTAAAGCCTATCTCCTGTTTAGACAATATACTAGTAAAGAACAAACCCTAACGGTATTTATTTAATATATGAACAAACACCTACAGTATTTATTTATATATTATATAGTTTATTGTACACAACAAAATATGTACAGTACAAATATTCACAAAAATAAGTGTACAATGGGCGGTCTTATCGCACAGGGCAATCTCTTACAGACAACCTTTGGACGGACTGAACTTATTATTATAAGTCCGGCTCGACTTTGGGTTCAGAAAACTAAAGTCCAACTTTTGAAGAAGTTTATGATGTTGCTGCTTCTGTATCAGAAGAGGCTTTTGTCCAGCCAGCGGGAAATTATCAAGATCTTTCATGATGGCAATACTTTGCCTATTTCTGGCCACATTCGCTGTTGTAAAATGAACTTTATAACAATAACTATAAGGTATATTTTAAAGTGAAAATTCGGACTTACTTGTTAAGTTTGTCGAGTTTGTTCCTGATGTCTCGCACGGCGGGGTCGCTCTTGTTGGCCTTGCCGATGACGTCAGAGGCCGCGCGTTGCACCGCGTTGTAGGCCTCCTGGCGCTTCTCTAGGTCTTCTACTAGAGCGTTGTTCTCTTCGATTTGGTCTCTGTTGGTGGAGGGACGATGTTAGAACGATTCTACGTGATTCTTCCAAAGAACATTAAATATTAAATTAAAATCAAATGTGGTTTTCAAATTTTAAAGAAAGAAAAATATTTATTTGTACTCGCACAGGAGACACGAGAAATAAGCATAAAATTAAACAAAAATAATAAAAAAAACAACAATTTAACTATGTTTTTTTTTGTGTTATTTACAAACCCTTATTTTTTCATAAGTTACCAGGTATGACCATAACGAAAGTCTTTGATTTTTGTACAATTTTAATCCTGAAAGTATTTTTTTTTATTCAGAATGAGCTGGCCTATCAAGGACTCCTTCTCGAACTTTGTTGCTTTGTTGTGTTTGTATTGAGTATATAGTACATTGTATTTCAAGGAAAATGCACAAGTCTTTATTTTTTTTTTCAATTTCGGCTATGACAAATAATTTATCGATATGACACAAAGACCTAGTTACAGTAAAGTACAGTTAGGAACAGTAAAATCAATAAAAAAATCATTTTTAACATTTAAAAGTACCGCTTATTGGCCTTATTGAAATATACAATTTGATTTTGACTTTAATACAAATAACGCTAGAAAGGAAGAAGTTATATGTTGAATACTGACTCAATCTTAGGCGGATGCGCAGACACAGGCTCGGCGCGATGCAGCTGGTCGGCCGCGCCCGACAGAGCGCGCAGCATGCCCTCCAGCTTGTCCGAGAACTGCGACGACTCTTGTAGAGCCTAATGAGGGGCAATACACGCTATTAAGTAGGAGGTAAGGCTGGTTATGGTATGTTGTAAGCCTTGTAAAAAATAATAGACGTTATTATTTGGAGAATAAGGTTGAAATTTGTTCCTAAATTATTATTGACCTCAGTTGTTCATCTTACCTGCTCCAACTCCTGCTGGCGCTGCCTCAGCTCGGCCCTGAGCGCGTTGTATCTCTCGCAGTCAGCATCCACGATGTCCTGCACCTTGGCAGAGTCCTCGTCTCCGCAGAGCTTGGCTAGCGCTTCGCCCGTCTTGACCAGCTTGTCCACCAACGGCTTGTGGTTGTTGATGGATTGCTGTAGCATCTGTTTACAGGAAATAATGGTTTAGACATAGATTCATGAACTTTAGCATAGACAAACATGATTTGGACAAAAAATTTCTTAGTAATCTGTTGTTTTGTCATTCCAAAACGATATTGGAGTGGTTTTACGAACTTAACCAATAGAACAACTGCTATATATCATCCTGTCATCAATATGATACTCACTTCATTTTTGTCTTGCTGCTGAACGATTTGTTCTGGTCTGAGTGCGGGCATCGCTAGCATCTGGATCTGCTTCTCCATGTCGTCCAACCAAGATGACAGGCTGTGGATAGATGAACATATTAGTGTGTTTTATAAGCAGTAAAATACCCTGTGCCAATGATTAATTATTTTTGAACATTAAGATTCAATTTTTATTTTTTTTCAATTCAGTTTATTCAGTAACAATTCACATTGCGTTTGAATATAATCCAGTATGAAACATTAACAAGACCGAGATAACAATACCTCAGTTTTAAATACAGTTCAAAATCCAAACATAATCTACAATTGCATAGTCAGTCAATTATTCCAGACACTGCGAAGGCACAAAATTTGCATACAAACTGACTCTTCCAACATTGAACTCGGGCCCAAGAAATTATTTAACGGGAAAGTCAAAACTTATTCTGGTCCCTATGGACCAAAATAAGTTTTGACTCCGTATATATTTTTGTAATCACGTCTCAAAACCCTTCATTTTGATACCCTCGATGGGATTCAAAGAAAAAAAAAAATCGTAACCCCTACAATATGGCGTCCAAAAGCCGCCAAATTTCTCTCTTTTTTCAACGGCACTTATCTAAGAACACTTGGGCGGCCAAGACCTATCTAGCGATGTCTTAATTATAAAAATCCGTCAAGTGGTTTGAAAGATACGAGGTAATAAAGAATATTACATACATACAAACATACAAGATTCGTGCGAAAAACATAACCTTTGCCTTGCAGCCGGGTAATTTGCATTAGAGCTAGATCAAAGTAAATGCGTAGAGACGCTTTTTAACAGCCAGTTAGAGATAAACTATCCTGATGCACGGTTCCTGTAGTATAGAACTCGGCAACGAAGTCATTGTTAAAGACAATTTATTTATTCGTTTATCGTAACACTGGTACACCTTGCAGTAATTAAACCAAAGGGGCACAATCTTATAATAAACTAACTATTATAATTTGAGATGTTTTCCTTCACCATTTTCGGCGATGTCCTAGATAAACTTACAAACATACAAGAATTGAAAAAGTCACCTTGGTACTTTCACCCACGACCTCAAGCACTAGCGGCAAGGTTTTAGCCACTGGGCCACTACGACATTCCAACCAACCAAGAGATTCTATAGCACTCACCCGTGATGCGTGTCAGCGAAGTGCTCAGCAAGCGGCAAGGCCTGCTCCAGGGCGGCCAGTCTCTCTGCACTGAGGTGTCCAACTTCCTCCATCATCTCCTTCAGCTCCTCACTGCGGTCGCGGATCACCGCTGTCTCTTCCGAGGACTGACATTCGCGGAGGACCTGGGGGAGAAATAACAATTCAAATATTGAATGCTGATTTCGGTCGCGAAGTATCTATGAACAAAAGTATTGAATTAAATATTGATTATGGTACAGTCAAACAGAACCAACAACATGGTAAGAATTTGTGATTGCCAGCGTCTTATGTCGTAGCAGTAAGGGCTACTTTCGTTGTTCAAATGTTACCTATGAGACGTGCGGTTACCGGCAGACTAATTGAAATATAAAAAAATGGCAAGCAAGCCGGACAACCCATCTGTTGGAATTACTATAAATTGAGTTTCTTGTCCGTTCTTCTCCATAACAAGCTACTTTTCCGAATGTACGGTAGAATCAATAATTGTTACTTTTTACATTTTATTTGATTACGTTCAAAAGTGCCGCTTAATGGCGTAGTTAAAAGAAATATTTTTGACTTTACTCGTGTGATAAAATAAAACGATTATGCATTGTCAGTGACATCGCAGGAGATTGGGATGGCAACCCAGACCTAAAGCTTAAAATGTCTTATGCGCTTGTTATTATGCCGAAACCGAAACAAAGAAACTCTGTTTGGCGGTAGAAATAGGTATAGTAATAGTTACTTCTGCAGACCAGCTCCTCAAAGAGCTTTACTACTAATTTGACTCATCAACTTTCAAAGCAAGAGGGAACAGGTATCTTCTAGGCACACTCATTCCGTCGTAGACCTCACGTTTACCACCAGGCGAGATCGAGAAAGGGCTCATCAGGAATAATAAAAACTTAGTAGTAATCCCTGACCCTAATTCTGCGCGGCCACATCATCGCTGAACAGTCTCTGTTACACAGCTTGGCATCCACGCCCCTTATTTTAGTTGATGGCAAACATGCCAATGGCCTACCTAATATTATTATATGCTATTACAATGCCAGAGGATATTATATTTGGCAATATAAAAATATTTGAATAAAATTTTGAAAAAAAAAAAAATTGCATATGTGTGGCCATCCCAGTAGGAAAGACATAACACTGGTACGAATTGTTCAAACCTTATTAACACAGAAACGCTGTTTGTAAGCAGAAATACATACGTTTTCATACGCTTTCCTTCCAAAAGAGGATTGAATTATTTTCTTACCTTCTTAGCCTGACTCAAAAGGTCTCTGACCCTGACTCTCTGTGCAGCTACGTCATCACTCAGCGGTCTCTGCTCCTTCAGCTGCGCGCGCACGACGCTGGCCTCACACGAGGGCGGCTCGGCGGCCCGCAGCGCGGAGTCCACGCCCCGCAGCCATTCTAGTACTTCTTCCATGTCGCCGACCACTTCCAGGGAACGCTGCGAAACAGATGGGCGGTTACAATTTGTAAAAAATTATAAATATTGTGAAGACAAGATGATCGATCAACTTATGGAGATATCCTCTCGGAAAAACTATTTTTTAAGATAAAAATAAGCTTCAAAATAACTGCAATTTTTTTTTCGACGGATTTTAACATTCAGATAAGACTGCTTTGTTTTTTTTACTTCAACAAAGCAAAATCGACAACTATTTGTTGATTTTGAACCATTTCTAGTACTAGATTTATCTCGGTAAAAACCCGCTATAAGTAGCGACTCAGATCCTGGCAAAAAATTATGTTCAAACATAAAAAAAAATTAAACAATTACCAGCCTCTACTGGCTTGCATAAAAATGGTATCTGAATTTTGATTGCAAAGGAATTTGAACTTTGTCCCGTGCGACATTGAGTATAGAGTCGCATAACAACAAGTTCAGTATATTACCTTCTTGCTCAACAAGAGCCTCTCGGCCTTCCGCTGCACCTGTTCGGCGATGGCGTCAAAGCGTCGGTTGTCGCGCGTCACGATGCTCTCGATGTGTGTGGCGCCTTCTCCGGGGGAGATCTGATGAAAACGAACGAATTACTTTTGATGCAATCAGGTCGAAAGAAGATAATAGTTTAGAAGAAAATTGGTGGATAACAACGATTCAAGGTTGTTCATAATGGAGACGCACAAAAGTTTCAAAATCGTTACCATTATGTGTGAATGTGTAAACCCCGGTTTCTCAACACTCAATTTTCGGTCTGTTAACGTAATCGACGAATAGTCACCGGTTGTCTGCTGTGATTGGCTGTTGAAAATTCATTCAACCAATCACAACAATTTTTTTTTAATTTTTTTTTTATTTGTATTGGGTTTGCTCTTGACTCTAGTCTAGGTCAGAGGTGACAGAGACAGAGTCGACGATGGAGTGAGCTTACCCAGAAGAAGCCTGTTCACTCTAACTTTGAAGAGATTCGGGTTGAATGCGTTCGAAAACACAGACGCAGGTTTTGAGTTCCATTCATTCGCTGTGAGAAACCCGGCTTTGGAGCCACTACAGCTAGTATAGGGTTATCTAAGATTGATTGAATGTTACCATCATAATCAAATACATTCAGTAAGCAAATAAGACACTAAGATAGTGATTGAAAACCGTTTCAAAATGTCATAACAAATCAGAGTTGAAGCAAAGACTACAGTGTCGCCAAATGGGGGCAAAAGTATTCAACTTCCATTAAGATTTTTTGTCAAATTAATGTCTTCCAAGTTCCAAAACTAATATTCAAAGTTTTTAATTGAACACGATGCGTACAAATAAAGTTTATTTTACATACCTGGCACAACTGCGGTCCGATCTGGTTGAGGTTCTCGAGGACAGGCCTGTACTCGTGTAGCTCAGCTTCCAGCCTGAGGATGTCTTCTTCACGAGGCTCCACTGATTGCAGGCAAGACTCGGCGCCGGCCATCCAGTCGGTAAGTCTGTTGATGAAAATTAAGTTCTCAATTCTATTGTGCGTTCTGTATTGTAACTTACCTCGCCAAAACCTTGCCAAGTTACATGACGGAGACTATACAAAACTAGCCAAGTGCGAGTCGGACTCGCGCACGAAGGAACCCTCCTTACCATTATCGCAAAAAACGGCAAAAATATAACGTTTGTTGTATGGGAGCCCCATTTAAATATTAATTTTATTCTGTTTTTAGTATTTGTTGTTATGGCGGCCCCAGAAATACATCATCTGTAAAATTTTCAACTGTCTAGCTATCACGGTTCATGAGATACAGCCTGGTGACAGACAGGCAGACAGACAGAAAGACGGACCGCGGAGTCTTAGTAATAGGGTCCCGTTTTTACCCTTTGGGTACGGAACCCTAAAAAGGGATGTACGGATTGTAACTTTTTACGACAGTCCTAGCTAAAGGTATATCGGCTTCTTACCAGGACTGCTGAAAGGATAACTCAAGCATGGCTTGGGCTGCTTATTGCCAGCTATTGGATATGAGATAATATCACCAGTAGTGGGCTACATTGGAAGCTGTGGGATATTTTCACATTAAGGACGCCATGAACTATTTTGTGCGCGGGGTTAAAATGCACGCTATCTCATCCGACAACTCGTGCGAAAGAGATAGATGCTGTGATGAGCAGTAAGAAGCTAGTTCGCGTACGAATTAGCACTTTTGCAAGTTGCAAGAGCGAAATGGATGATTATTTAGGACGAAAACGAGCGCGCGATATATTTTGATTTCTGCATTGTTGAACTACTGATCTATCCCTGTATGCTGGCCGTTTTGCAATTATCCTTCTTCTTACGGTATTGATTGCCGCCTAAAGATGCGTTAAAATTAGTGTTGAAATATGGAACTTTCGACGCTCATAACTTTCAAACATTTTTCTTTTTTGTTTCCATACAGGGCTAGATAATGATGAGACAAATTGATATCATTTTTTATTTCGAACGTACATTGTCTAACAGTGGCGTAATCCCTAGACTACGTTTGTATGGAGGAATTATCGACTAGTGTAACCTTAACCTATTTCATCAATGGGTTATCTACAAACCTAGCATGGCTATTATACAGTTGCTGCACAAGCGGCAAGGTCTCCGAAGCCACTCGCAACAGTTCAGCTCCCCGGCTGGTGAGGTCGTTGTATCTTCGCTGCAAGGCATCCAGCTTGTCCTTAAGCTGTAGGGCTTCGTCTCCTGAGATGTGCTTCATCAGTTCGAGGCCGGATTCCACTGTGCTGTCCACAGCTTCTTGTTTAGAGGCTATCTCTTCGGTTTTTTCCTGGGTGAAAGAGATGGGAAGCGGTTAGTATCTGTTGTGATTTTAATATACAAGGCAACTTCAAGACTTAGTACAGTTCAGAGTGGTTATTTACGAACGGCTACCACAACTCTAAATTACACATTTATACTTCAAGAATGCCGGAACTTTTCGGCCCCATCGGCCATCCTTTCAGCGAGCAATGTGCCCTGCCCAACTACCACTAAAGTTTCGCAATTCTTCGGGATTTGTCGGTAACTTTGGTTCACCTGCGGATATCCTCATTTCTGAGGCGATCACGCAAGGAAACTCCGAGCATAGCTTTCTCCATTGCCCTTTGAGTGATTTTAAGCTTCCCGCAATAAAATACCTAACATAATTTGGTGTTACAAGTACTCACAGCTAGCTCATCCATCTGCCTCAACAGCTTCTCCATGTGGACGGGGAGGATCTTCCTCTTGGCGAGGTACTGCTCCATGGCGTCCATCCAGGCGGACAGGTCCTGGTACGTCAGCACCAGGTGTCGGAGACCCTTGCGGGATGCTTCCAGAAGGTCGCCGATGTTTAAGCTGTGGTCTACTAGGGCTTGGTATCTGGGGAGAGAAGATTTTGATGTTAGAGAGATCCTTTACAATATGGATGTGTGTTGTAATTGGAAATAATCGTGTTTGCAAAGTTTCAATTTGATACTCGAATAATGAGATGAAATTGTTAGCATGCTAGCAAGATTTATCTATCTAATATATAATAAAAATACCTTTAAACGAGCAATGCATGTATATATATATAATCTGAATCTCGGAAACGGCTCTACCGATTTTCATGAATTTTGTATGCAGGGAGTTTCGGGGGCGATAAATCGATTTAGCTAGGTTTCATTTTTAGAAAACGTCGTTTTCTCTATTTTCACCCGAACAGAGCTCGAATACTGGGCGTATTCATAATAGTAGAAAATTTAAATAAAAAGATACTAAAATTAAACATGTAAATATCATTTAATATTATTATTATTATTATTATTATTATGAGCCCGTTACGTCCCACTGCAGGGCAAAGGCCTCCCTTCCGTCTTTCCATTTTTTCCGGTCTCTTGCTATATCTGGCCAATCCTTCAGATAAACGTCTAATAAACGCTATATTTTATTTTAGAGGCAATGGCGATCTTTCAAGAATAAATAAAACAACAGTTCCTAGCGTTGTGAACTATTTTGAAGTAATTGTATTTGTAAATTTAGCATGTCTCATTTTTTTTTAAAGTTTGTAAGATGTCATTGTTACAACACTACGAATTCGATTGCTTACCTATCTGTAGCGGCTTGTAGTCTATCAGCCAAGGCACTGGCTTCATCATCACCGACCAATCCCATGAGAGTGGAGGCTGTCTCCGTAAGCTGTTTGAACGGAGGCTGCTTCGAAATGATATCCTCGTGAAGGTTCTGCACGAAGAGTTAAAAGTAAGTGTCAAGGCAACTGGTAAGATTCTAAAGTACTTATTAATTGTTTGTTTTTAACAATAAAGGCTTTGTCGAAGTTGAAGCCAAAGTAGGTATTGCAGACATAGTTATGTGCCAAAACAAGGCCGTCCGAGAAGATCTTCGAATGGATGTCGTAAAAGCCGATTAGCCGACCTCTTGTATCGTTTAATTTTGATAGTGTTGTCTGGAGTAACCAATTTTTCATTTGTAAGTATCTAATGTTTAAAAGTGATATAATTTATTTTATCTACACTCACAACGTAATGTTCCAAATATGAATTCAAAAAATATTTTATAAACACATACTTTATATTCGTGGATAGGTAAATAAAAAAAAATAACCATTACAATAATTTTTCATGAGTGACATATTTTTTCCGTTTCCACTTTTGTTTAATTTCAAATTTAAGAGTGAAGATAAAGTAGTGTATGCAACGGCATATAATTAGGTATTAAAACACTCGCGTGTTAGTATTATCACATTCGGCTTCGTAATAATCGGCTTCGGCCTCATGTGATAAACCCACGCTCATGTTTTATTAAACCCTATTATATGACCATTGCATAAACTACTATTATCTACACCAATGCTATAAATCCTCTATAAAAGTTTCTGTAACATTTAGCTTATTGCCAACATTAAAATAATCGGTGTCATAGTAACCATAACATCATCCAAACGAGTGTTACAATGTTATACTAAATTTCATTATGCAACTCCTTTGCTTTTTCAACCCCTTCCTTACTCATCAAACAGTCACATTCTCACTACTCAAATCGTGGTATCTTTGTGAATTAAAAAAAAAGAACATTTCATGCACGCGCGTTTCACTACCACAGCGCCATAATAAAAAAAAGTATAGATTATTCGAATTCACCGTATACTGCCATTTTTGTTCGATAACCTTTTAATAGAGGATTCATATCATGGGTGTAGATAAAGTCTTGTATGCAACTGTTGTATAATAAGGGATATTAATACACGAATGTGTGTTTATCACACGAGCCGAATTCGAGTGTGATAATAGTATCACATGAGTATTTAAATAACTATACTTAGTTCACCTGACACATACCTTGTGCTCCCTGATCTTGTGTTGTATCTTCTCCTCGTCCGTGGGCACAAGTTGTAGAGACTTGACCCTGCGTTCACTTGATCCGAGCCATTCTACCAGAGGCTGCAACTCCTCTTGGAATTGTTTCGCCACCTATTTTTGATAAGGTAAATAAAGATTAATTAGCAAGTAAGTTCTGTTAGTAAAGTTTTAATAAAACAAAATATTTTTTAACTGTTTCGCATTAATTGTTAAAAAATCATCCTGTTTATCTACAAAGAAAAACTCTTTTTGTATGCAAACTAGTCTAGCAACTTCTTATATTATTTTCTCACCATCATAGCCTGTTCCAGGTCCAGCATCCTCTGCTGAGCGCCATTGGTGAGCGCATCGAACCGCTGCATGAGTCCCTTCAGCTGCTTCTCTATGGCCTTCCGCTCGGCTGGCTCGCAGCCACCGGCGACTTCGTTACCCATCGCGAATAATGAGGACATCGAGTTCTGACGGTCCATTAGCATCTTTTTGAGGAACTGTTGGGAGAAGAGAGGAATTTTTATATTAGTTTTGCATTAGGTATATAAAAGTCGTGTTATTTTAACATGTGCTAATTACTAAATTATTAATCAATGAATTGTTTATTCATTTATGTATTAATTATTTATTACTATTACCGTTAGGTAGCATATAGTATATTTTTATGCTTAATTTAATTTTCATTGAAATACTTTTGATGGATTCCAAGAGGCTATTTTGAGTCGCACACTGTTCCGTTGTTGTTGAATTAGGTAATTTACCTATGTATGCAATATTTGTAAGTATGTGAGAACCATGTTCCTATTTAAAGTGAATGATTTTACCTGTTAGTGCTTGTAATACTTTATACCTATATGTAGTATAGTAGTGCTAGATGCATCGTCCTCACGTTTATGAATTTATTAATGTATGTACTTTAATATAGTAAAACATTTTTTTTTTAAAGAGTAAGTATGCAGTTTCTTTTGCGTTCTTCTCCATAACAAGCTACTTTTCCGAATACACGGTAAAATAAATTTTGATTACTTGTAAATTATAACATTTGACTTTGACTTTGCTAAAATTCACTCTAATTGGGTACCAACGGTGATGGGTGGCCAAGACATCTTACCAAGATTACTTGTTTCATATAATACTAAAACGAATAAAAATCTAGTCATTTTGTACTAAGACCAAGTAGAGTAGGTTTTTGAAGACTTCGTTTGAGTCTGAAACTTTCCAGGCGAATTTAGAGAGTTAGAACTCGAGATAACTCACTAGAATTTAAAAGAAACTTGGTTCTTTGCTAAATTTTCCTTTCCAACTGGGCAATTTTTAATACCTTGATCCTATGAAAAAAAAAAAAACTCAATCAAATTAGTTACCTTCTGTTCCTGCAACTGCGCCTTAACCACCTTGTAGTCAGCGGAGGGTGGTTTCTGGTTGTTCACCATGTCCTCGGTATCAGCGAGCCACTTCTCCAGGCCGGCGAGGGCTTCCGCGAACTTGCCCGACTGCAGGAGGCCTACGTCCAGGCGACGCTCACGCTCGTTCGTCTGTGGAGGAATGGAGGTTTTAGTAGGAGCTCATCATCTGTATCATTCTATGTTGGGGTAGGTTGCGGAGCTGTACTGTATATGGAGCCATTGCCTATCTCGATCCTCCATAAGGAGAGAGATCCTCCATAAACCATTTACTGGTTTCAGGACTCCGTTACTGGGTAACACAGCATTACGATATGTAATGCTGCCGCTTGTTAAGACAGGGAGCTATCCGCTTTAAATGATGTGTTTCCGGTACATGAACAGCTCTCCTTTTAATTGAACACCAGTTTGAAGCATTTACAGCATTTATAAAAGTTCTCGGAGGATTAATTTATGCATTTTGTTTCAAAGGATAACTGCAATTCTCATGAAGTTGAGTAAGCATTTAGGGCCGATTTTACAACAGATCGGAATTAGTTTAACTAAACTCAGTTTGTGCAAATACAGCGTTCTGATTGCTTGAGACCGCTGAGAAACTACCAATCACAAGGCGTTATTTGCATAAACTGAGTTTAGTTGAACTAATCGCGACTAGTTTCGTTGGTTAAATCGGACATAAATGTAATACGGGCCGTGTAAAATTGCATTTGACAGCCGTTATTCCATAGACTTTTTTAAGTTAATGTATTTAATTTAGGGCTATGACATTATGGTAAGTTATAAAACATTTTTTTTAAAGAGAACTTAATTAAAATACAAAATGAGAGAACACAAAGAAATAATACAAAAAAAAACCTATTCAAAACTCACCTTCTCCTTCAGCGCATTCCACTTATCATTCATCTTCTCCAGATCCTTCTCCAGTATTTGCGTGTTAACCCCCTGGAGAGCTGACCTTACGAGCCCCTGTCCGATCTTGTTGCATTGAGCCACGTTCTGTCCTAAAGACTCCAGGGTGCGACGCTTCAGTTCGGCGAAGTCCTTCTGTTGAGACCTGATCTGTTCCACTTCTGAGGATACTGGTTTTAGGCTTCGGACTTGTTCTGAGGCCTGGGGAAGAGATTTGAGTGTTATTAAAAGGTAAAATAAATTGTAGTGCTAAAAACTAAAAAACACGCTTTAATGGTAAATTTAACTAAAAAGTCGCTAATCCTGGAGATCCTGGTATAAGGATAATGGGACAAACTATTTAAATTATTGCATTGACATTGATCCTTGATAAGTGGGCAAAGTTTCAAATCAATCCGACGTTTTGAAGGGGGTGAAAATCACGTTCAAAGATTCCGTTACATAGATACATACATACC
This sequence comes from Orthosia incerta, assembly GCA_948252205.1. Lineage (NCBI taxonomy): Eukaryota > Metazoa > Arthropoda > Insecta > Lepidoptera > Noctuidae > Orthosia > Orthosia incerta. Next base: position 26,626,600 of record OX411758.1, read on the forward strand.
AAGCTAATAAAACCGTGTTTGAGGGCAGTTTATTAAAATTTATTAATTATTTGCAGTTAAAATTCTTTGGGAATGCATTTTGAAGACAGTTTGTAAACAGTATTGATCTCACGCAAACTATTTTCGTGTGTAATCACAGTTATCTCATGTCATGTATTTTGCTGTTGTCATAAGCTGCTACTCAATCAAAACAGCTTAAATGAGATTTAACAAACGATTTAGTGATCACATTTACAGAAACTGAGAGTAAACAAAACTATACAAAATATAAAACACAAAACTCGAACCTATTGACTAATAATAAGGTTCAGTGTTGTTCAACAAACTTTATAGAAAATAGTAGCTTCAGGACTCGTACATAAAATTGCTCTTCTAATTTCAAACTTATCTCCATCGGCATAAAATTGAATATTGTGTACCTCAGTGACGTCATCCATGACGGAGTCATAGGCCTTGTAGAACGCTTCCAGCTTGCTGAGCGTATCGTCCAGGTCTTGTTCCTTGGAACGTGCGCGCTCGTCCAGCTTGCCCAGCTGTTTGCGGAGGCTCTCCACCTACGGAACAAACATTGGGGAATTAAATAATGATTATTAATTAATTGTCAAATAATGTTTGTGGCATACAAACAAACCAATTATTTTATATGTTTTCTACTAAGCGAAAATAGAAGAATCTTTGAAATTGGTTTTGCAATACCAAAAACCAACACTTGTCTTGTTGATTTTAAATTACTTTTGATAGTTTTTTTTTAATTCTAAGGGTTTACTTTTTCTATACATATCCTCCATATTTATTCAACAGATAAAAGTTATCTGGCGATTGAAAAATGACAACGTGGGTCTTGAGGCCTAAATGCGAAAAGCATTATAACAAATTAACATTTACAAAGATAATCTAGTACATAAATCAAAAGTGCAAAAAGCATTATAAAAAGAAAAAAATACGAAGACAAAATCTAACACTTATACAAAACAACTAATTTTTTTTTAAGTCAACTCTATGAAAACCTAAATAAGGTCGCTTATTTTTTGAGTAGCTGTAGTACACATACCTGATCCCTCGTCTTAGCACTATCCACGGTGTATCCACTCTCGACCAGCATCTCAGCAGCCCTTTCCGTATCTCCGACCAGATCATCAGCATTTTCCAGCCGCTTGTAGAAGCGCCCGATGTCATCGAGCTGTTGCTTCACAGTCTTGATGTCACGGCCGGGCGGCTTCATGCTGTCTAACTCCTTCTCGAGGTCGGTTAAGTCATGGGAGAGGTTCTTTACTTTGTCCTGGGGAAAGAAAGATGGTTTTGTTAAATGGTATTACTTTTACAGTTTATACGTACACCAAGATTTCTGTTACGAAAACAATTAAAAAATTCGCTAGGGTATTGTCAATTGCTGGTAGTTGTTTGACGAAATTATCAACTGTCAATTAGAACACTCAATCTTAACAACAACAATCAATTTTTGAACTATAAAAAAAATTCTGTTTAAGGACATGTTGACAGGTTTCGACATGGAATCTCGCTAAAATGATATTGCGACTTGATTTCGTAGGTACATGTTTTTTTGTTTTTTTTTTATACTCGTCCCTGCACTAAGAATTTATTCCTGTCTGTATCGTGGGTGCGTTTACAAACATTTAAAACTCACATACACAAGACACCCAGAGCTCCGGAACAACTATCAGGGGGGTGACCATAAGCTTTTATAGTAAGGTTATTTTGAGATCGCATAAGTGACAGATGTATACAAGTCATATACATCTGTCACTTACACACACTCAAAATAACCTACTCTAAGAGCTTATGGTCACCCCTCTGTAGGCCAAATAAATATTTGTTCCGTGCGGGAATCGAACCCGCGACACGAAACCCAACAGCCGATCGCTACACTACACCAACCGTGTCGTAATTTAGGTAAAAGAATTGGTATTTAGATCACTTGACAATTATTTTGATATGTACTTCGTTAGTTTTTCGGCACCTATCAAAAACACTACTTGCGTCGTAACGAAATATTTACATTAAAAACACGCCTTAGTCCGCCGCCGCCTTTACAAGTGCAATGACAGCGGCATCGTAAACACAAGAATCCGAAAAACGGCATCGCGAGTTCCCTCTATGGGTCTTCCACAGACATTCTAGAAAAACTGCGCGAATAAACGCGCCTTCACCTTAGATTTTATAAAAATAAACTAAATAATGCTGTGAAATAAGATGTTGAACGTAAGATTTATCTGGAGATAATCTTGTATTTTGATAATATCGTATCATATCTGTATTTCTTATCGTTTTTTGTAAGTTCAAAGTAGCATCCTAATCCTATTGTGCTATGTCAATAACAAGGTAATTGTGTAATGCATTTCTGTTATCGTTTAAAATTTAAATGATGAAAAAACTTGATGAATATTATAATTCGAAAAAAAAAGATAGAAGATGCAGGGTTTATTGACCGTCCTATCTAGTTATTTCTAGACACACTAGGCCGTATTATGAGATATTAATATCACCATTAATTCAGTCTCCGAGAGAGATATTCAGTACGAAAGTCGATATACTGTTACTTTTTTGCACCAGAAAAATTATGGTCCCAGAACTTTGTCCAATAGCATCATTAGCATCCCTGTAATTTCAAAAACCTGCGGCGTTTATTACGTGGCTTAAATGTAAAAAAATACTGAATGCATCCGCCATATTGTTACACTGCAAATCCAGAGGGTAAAGTGGAATTGCCTATAAACAACTTAACAATTGCAGCCTGTCTGTTCTTACCTGGAAGTGCGTCATAGCAGCCGCGGCACCAGCCATCCTTCCCTTGGCTTCTCCAGCCCTAGCCTCCAGGTCATCTAACCTATCAGCCAGAGCATGTGCCTGTTCCTCTAGCACGTTCTTAGCACGAGCTGCTGCGTCGCGCCCGGCACATTCGAGGGCCAGGGTTACTATGTCGTCAGCCGCTGAGTTGATACTCTGTGGAAAGAAGAGGGAAGTTTAGTAGGGAGTAGGAAGAAAGTTTTAGGGCAAAAATAAAACTGATTTATAAATATGAGTAAGTCTGAAATTGTGCAGGTTTTTTAAAAAGAATGACGGCACTAAATATTATTTTTATTTTATTTTGCATCTTTAAAAGTTTTTTTATTTATTATTAAATAGATTTTCTGGACAGAAGTTTGTATTTATCTCCTGTTGTTGCTGTAACAACTGCATGTAAAATAAAAACTGCGATTAAAGAATTCGCTTCTATTATCAACCAAGTGGTTCATAATAAAAGCCAATCCAATCCCCAACAATAATAAATAACTGAAAACAGAGTATTTTTGTACTCCGTGAACAAGATTGCTTTCGATGAATGTCATAAGGCCGGTTTCTTTCATCGAGTACTTTAATGTTAATTTTGACAGATTTTCAGGCCAAAGTAGAGTTTAACAAATACTCAACTTCAAATATGTAATTTAGAAACCGAAAAAAATACATCTCATCATCATTCATAATTTTAGCAGAAAGACGTCCACTGCTGGATATAGACTTCCCCTAAGCGTCGCCACACTGATCGGTCCTGAGTGTTAACCGGATTCCCGCTGCCTTGACCAGGTCGTGACTCCACCTAGAGGCCTTTCAACGCTCCGTCTGCCGGTACGCGGTCGTCACGCCAGCAGTTTAATTGCGTAAGTGAATTCGGCAAGGTAAAGGATTTGATGCCATCAATCGACCAATCACGTGCGAGATGAAATACGCTTTGTGGATTCATTTAGTTCGCCTTGCCGAATTCACTTAGGCAATTAGGCTGCTGAACTTTTCTGCCCCATCGGCCATCCGTTCAGCGAGCAATGTACCCTGCACACTGCCAATTAAGTGTCGCAATTTTTCGGACTATGTCGGTAACCTTGGTTCTCTTGCGGATGTCTTCATTTCTGATTCGATCACGCAAGGAAACTCCGAGCATTGCCGTCTCCATTGCCCTTTGGGTGACGTTAAGCCTTCTGATGAGGCCCGTAAGTAATCACTGGCATCTATGCTGCTAAATTGGTACCTGCAGTGGCGCCCTAAGCGCGTGTATCTGGTCAGCGAGCCTAGCCACCGCTTCAGCAGCCTGCGCAGGCGCCGCCGCCAGCGCTTCCTCCAGGCGCTCCTCGCAGCGCTGCAGCGGAGTGTCGACAGCGCGCACGCGTTCGGCGAACTCGCCTAACTTGCGGGCTGTTGTCTCCAGGAACTCGACTTGTTGGAGTACCTCTGTGGACAGGAACAGTGGGTTAGTATGGTAACCAATTGGAATAATTTTGAGAGCAAAATATGGCTCATAAAGATGTGTATGTCGTCAAAATATTTAGTAGACAAATTAACTCTTTCTTACCATTGTTAATCCTATCCCATTTCTCCTTGATGTTGTCAAGCAACTTCCTGACCACTTCCTGATCGATGTCACACGATGAGATGAATGTCTCCCCGAGAGTCTTGTTGTTCTCGTACTCGCCAGATCTAGTGAAGTAAACGATCAGATAATTAGTAGCGTTTCTTTAAAAAAAACAGTTTCAATTTGCGGTTATAAACTCTTCTAGTCGATCTACACAAAGAACAGAAACCGATGTCGATTCTTTCATAGATTGCGAGTCGAGAAATGCTGGCGGCTACAAAATGTCTCGCGTTTTTTACCCGACTGCCGAAGGACGGTAATGTGTTTATCAGTCTATGTATGTTTGTTCCTATGTGGCGTTCTAGAGACCAAACGCGATGGCCGATTTTGATGATTCTTACGACAATCAATTCGTCTTAACCTTGCGAGTGTCACTGGCTACATTAAAATTGGAAAATAAAAAAAATGGCATTTTTTGGGCGCCATTTTGAGGAGGAAAAAATATTTTTTTTCTTCGAAACCCATCGTTTGGGGTATCCAAAAGGATTTTAAGAGGTAATTTCAAAAATATTTAACACTTATATGTTTATATGTACCTAATTCTAGAAAAAAATAACTAAAAAGTTGAAAATTAAAAAAGTTTATTAAAAAGATCAAAAAACGCTTCGATCGCTTTTTAAACAGTGGGGCTGTTTAAAAAGCGAACTAAAAAGACGTAAACAAGAAGAAAATCATGCTGTGCAGTCGGAGGATACATCTGGTTTTTGTAAGCCAGCTGACGAATATGTATCCTCCAACTGCACAGCATGATTTTCTTCTTGTTTACGTCTTTTTAGTTCGCTTTTTAAACAGTCGGGTTTTTTGATCTTTTTTAATAATTCACCTATGATTCGACATGTTCAAGACAAAAATGCAATAAGATGAATTAAAATCTATATCTTAGAACTACATAATTTTGGCACCATTTCATGAAGACCTGATTAAAGGAATAAGGTCTTAACAATCTCACCTCTTCCAGATATCATTTCTGATCTGCTGCAGCTCCTTGAGTTGTTTCTCCACCTCCTTCTTGGTGAAGGCGGTGGCGGGCAGCTTGGCGAGTCTGTCCTCTAGCTCGGACAGCCACGGCACGAACGATTCCTGCGCCTTGTGGAATTTGCGGCAGTGCTCCTAAAGGGGGACAAGGTATTGTATTGTGTTAGTTGAAAAGCGACTTTGAAAAGATGTGGATAGGGTTTATATTTCTTTATCAGACCGAATGGTTGGTACACTTACAAATATTTGAAAAAATGGTTTGAGTTTTAAATATTTTTTTTTCTTTCAAGCAGGAACGGCAATTAGTTTAAAAAAAGTTTATTTCCAAGTTTATTTTACTAAAACGATTAAAACAACAATTCGGAGTCTTTTTTGCCCTTATTGATATTACCAAAAAAATCAAGAAGATTAATACTGATGGCATCTAAAACTTTTTTGAAATCAGAATTTGTAAGAGAGTTAAAATTGCTTTCAAGTTGGCGAAGAGAAGAACAAGCACACTAAAATTATAAAGGCTATGTTTGTGTGTGTGTATATTTGTTACTTTTTCACTCCAGAACAGCTGAACGGATTTGGATGAAATTTGGCACCGAGATAGATTATAGTCAGGAATAGCACATAGGATACTTTTTATCCAGAAATATGTTGCCTCGGGATAATTTTCGACTTCGAATAAGCCACTGGCAGAAGGTGGTAGTCAAATATATTAAAGATACCATAATATGACTTACCATAGCGGTCTGCAGTCTCGTGTGTCTATCGACTGTCTCTCGCTTAAGTTTGTCCCATTGTGTCTGAATCCTGTCCAGATCCTTACGCAAGCCTTGGTGCGCTGGCTTCTTCTCCATCTCACGGCCTGGTGGACAAAAATATTCGAGGTAAAGTTAGTCAAGTGTGGTGACAGATAACCGAGATAGAAAACATTATGCGTAATTAAAGGCGTAAATTGTTATGACAAAAACAAATGATACGGTACAAATCTCAGTTATAACCTCAGAATCACTGAAAAAGTGATATTAAAGAAATAACTTGCAGCGAATTGTCTTTTTTCATAACACACACAATCATTGGCGATGATAAATGTTTACTGTAACAAAATGTTGTTTGCTTCACCATCGACGACATCATCGTTTACCATCAGGTGAGATATTGGTCAAACGCGAGCCTATCAATAATAAAAAAGAACGTTGTATAAAATAAATTATTTTGAATCTGTACGAGTCTTCTAAGAACATTAATCTTTAATAATATATTTTTTTTTAAAACAAGCTGTTTTCGTATTCTTCTCAGCAAACCCTTTCATTTGATACCCATACCATGGCAGTGCACAAAAAATAACTAATCCGCCATCTTGGGTCTTCCGCCATATTGAATTTAGAATGACGTCACTTAGCTAGCTACGCATTGTCATCCAAACTAAATGCAAAATTTCATCTTTATCGGTAGAGGATAACTGCTTTAAAATTCAGTTGCAAGATTTGGCCCGAATACACTTACATACAACCATACATACATTGCAATTTAAATAAAAGCTTGTTAAAAGTTAGGTATTTATTTTTCAGCTTACCCTTATCCAGTAGCATAATAAGCTCGTGCTCCCTCTGCGTGAGCTCCCTGTACAGCGGCTCATGACGTTCGAGCTGTTGCTGCAGCTTGCTGGCTTCAGCGGACACCTGTAGGCGCGCTGGCAGAGAGTTCAGCTCGGACTGTAGCCAGCCCAGAGTGCGGGCTACGTTCTCTTCGAGGTTGCGCCCGTCCCTAGGTAGAAAAGTGTGGTTAGTTATCTCGAAAAATATGTAGGAGAAATACACCTAAATGTGCACATAGACATTTTTGCCAGTCTATTCATGGGAATGACCTATGAGCAAAAGACTCATGCACGAATCGAGGAGGACATGAAAGTTTGATTATAAAAATAATATCAAATCGTTGGATGTGGTGTTCTACTGTTTCTATCCCCAAGGGAGTAAAGTACGTAAGCTGGAAATGATTTAATTAAGAACAAAATACATGAACTTTCTACAATAGGGTAAACCACCCTATCATTGGCACCCCTCCAGTTATTGGCACATCTGAGTTTATAGGCTAAAAATAAGAAAACCATAAATTACGCAATTTTGGAATTTCCATGCCAGTAATAGCATTTTAGATAGCTATTTTTATAATTTAGTGATAAGATATGTACATAATAATTTCACTGGATGAAACCACACTTAAAATAAAGATTAGAAAATTTCCTTCAATGTCATTATAATTTTTGTATGCTAGTGCATTTCAATATGATTTTCTGGGCATTTGATTACGAAACTAGGGGAGGCACCCCTTAAAGTGCCAATAACTATCTATCTGTCCCTATTATACTACAGAATTAGGTCTAAAATTACTATTCGATTCCATGTTGTTTTTAAAGGTTCCTTTAAAATAAGAGTGAACTTGAACACCGAAAAAGGACACTGCAAACTCCAAAAACAATAAGCAGTGTAAAACAGAAGCCACATAAAACTCTTATACTCACTTCAAAGCCGCCTCTATCTCCGCCTTCCTATGGTCGAGTTTCCTCTGCAGGTTGTCGTACTGCCTCGCTACAGCCGATAGCTTGGTCTGTATGTCCTGGCGCGAGGCCGGGTCGGACAGCACTTGTGACAGTGCGGCGCCGGCGCCTTCCAGGTCGGCCAGTAGCGGGCGCTGGCCTTCGAGTTGACGTTCTAGGTTCTGTGGGGAGGAGAATGGAATAAGTTATTTAAAATTGGCTGGTACACTTGATTTTTGGTAAAATAATAGCGTTTAAGAGTTATTTATGTATAAGCCGGGCGCAGAAAGATACCAGATGACTACCCCACCCGCTTACCCGTGCGGTACCCCGCGTACGCCTCGTTTGTTCACCGAACGTTAGATCGGCGACATGTCGTCGTCGGCAAACTTTCTGCGTCCGGCTTATAGATAATCTCGAAGGTAGAACTGAAAACTACCCAACTGTCCGGCTCCGATTTGATATATGTAAGAGAGCACTTAGTCTAAAACAAGAGACGCTTATTTTTTTTTTAGCTGCCCAATCTCAACATATTGGGCGAACTTTGAAGGGTGTTTTTTTTTTGGAAAATATGAGTGCCCGCGACTTGAATTACGAAGTATTTTGTTTAAAAACGTAATTTAAAGCGGACTAGAGATTATCTCCTTTAGGAGAGACGACATCATTCTTCTCTCACCTCAATCTTCCGGAGCTGTTCATCGGGCTCCTTCTCCATGGCGACCTCATCCAGCTTGTCGCTGATGGTCTGCAGCGCGTCACGCAGACGCGTCAGGCCGGCGTCGAACTCGCGGGACGTGTCGGCTGCCGCACCCAGGCTGTCGGCGCGCTTCTCTAGTCTAGTGGGGAAAAAGAGAAGTTATTATTATATTGATATATTATGATTTGCAGTATCTAGATAGGCACGCGAGGTTGACTATACTCCTTGTAACCCCCCAACTATTACCCTGTTTCGTTTTCCACGATTTTTTGCCCATTCTGTATATTCAGTTCATACATTTTTGATATTGTAAAGGTGAAAAATTATTGCAATAGATAAAAAAACAATGTTGTACAAGGAAAAAAAATAGACTTACTTGTCCAACAGCTCGTTCCACCTGTCCTGGAGGTCTACCACCTTCTGCTTCATCTTCTTGGCGTCAGCAGAGGCGGGTTCCAGTCGCTCCAGAACTGCGGAGCCTACTTCCTCTAGGTGAGCTAGCTGGGGCTGTTGGCCGCGGAACTCTTCACGGAGGACTTGCACCTGAGGGAAAGATTGAAGCCGTAAAATAGAAAATGTTATTTTTTAGGAGCCAGGGTACCTATCTGAAAAATTTCAGAAGAATTAGTATAGGTAAGATCAATAGGCTTCTGAAATTGCTTATTGAAATGACAGTACTTGGGAGTATAAGATTTACCATCCGTATTTGGATGTTCAAGTATGTCGAATCCTTTTTCCGGTTTCTAAGAGTCTAACTGTAGAATGTATAGATTTGAAAAGCTTTCATATATAGAGCTAGAATTAATATGAACAAGGTCTTTGTGCCAAAATGAATAAAATGATTTTAAATCACATTATTCAATTCTAGACAATGCAGCTTTAAAAGACTGGCCTTGCTCCAGAGGTAAGTAAGTCCTATATCCATCAGAGACCACATACCTGCTGAACCTGTGTTTGCACCATTCTGGAGTCTGAAGAAATGGGTCCGAGTGCGGCCATCATGCGATCTTTAGCGCTCAGCCACTGAGACAGGTTGCTGTGCGTGTCGTGGAAGTCCTTCATCTCTTCCATTAGGCGTATCCTGGGGACGAAAAGGGTGATTAATAACAGCCGAATTGAGAACTTCCTAGAATAGGGCGAGGTATGTATGGTGTTTAAAAACTATGAAAAAGAATAACATTTAAAACATGTTCTGGCTGAGACAAGGCTTAGAAACACCTTTCGTGGCAACTAGTTTGGGTCATTTTAGAGATTTCGATTTCGGGACTGTAAATATAAGGTGATTCTTCAGAAAACTGATAATTCTGGCTTGAAAAGATGGCTACTTGGTTTGGGTAAGTCAGATTTAAATTTGTTGATTTTAAACATCTAGATTTGTCAACTGGTGTTGGGACCGTACTTCTTTAGATTTTATGAAGTTTTGCTTGATTCTTGGTGTATGAGAAGTACTAATTGTTCTACTTACTTATCCTTAAAGGCATCGTGTAGAGCCTTCCACCTTGAGGAAACATCTTCCATCTCATCGTGCAGCCTGTCGGCTCCAAGAACGCTTTGTTTGCGCTTCAGAAGCTCGCGAACCTGATACAGATAAAGATTATTTGCTCAAACACGTATATACATACAATAATGAATCCATGTAAATTACATTTAGGATAGATGCACCACCGAGAGACAGGACATCTATTTCTCGGTGGTGCGCAAAAACTTTGATCGCATTTTGCCTTCCCATGCAATCGCACAGGTACATGAGATACGGTCAACTTAGTAGTAGTTGCAGAATCTTTTCATAAATTAATAAAACATCATGCTATTCATCCGTGAAACTAGAGCAAACCCGGAGTCTGTATTTCCTGATAGTTACAATCTGGAAGTTTTTAAGTCAAGAGTGAATAGGTTACTTCTAGGCAAGCGAGCTTCACCGTAGACCACATCATCGCTACTATCAAGTGAGATAGAGCCTTCTCTTCTTGCCTTCGAGTTAACTATACCCCTAGGGCAAGTATCCTGGTTTTGACCTAAGTTCTTGGAACGTTTTTTTTTTCTCGGACAACCTTTAAGTCAATACTGTGATCGATAATGTGAATGTTACCATTAGCTCAGATCGATAAAATACCTGCGAATATACAAAGCAACACTCGTGACTGATCTGTTCCACTTCTTTTCTAATATAATTGCAATAATTATAATGGATATATAATTATAAAGGAGTTTCTTGCCCGTTCTTCTCCATAGCCTACGCCTTGGAATGGGCATCTACGGTACTTTCACAGTTATTATGTCTTGTGACTGGGACTGTAGCACCATAATTTTGTAATATTTTATTTTGTCTTTTGACAATTCAAAAGTGCCTGTAACTGGCCTACTTGAAATAAAGTGCTTTGACTTTGACTTTTGACTTTAATAAAAATTAAACAGTTGCTAAATAGTTTTTTTAATAAAATTTAATTGCAACACATTTTGAACCTTACCTGAGTCTTAGTAGAGTCCAGAATGCTCTGTTTCTCGTACATCTCTTCGAGCACAGCGCGCGCTTGCTTGATGGTCTTGTCGGCTTCCTCCTTTGTGTTGGGCACCGACTCCTTAGGCAACTGTCTTTGGACCTGGTAGAAAAAATATTGTGAATTAATATTTGAATATCGAAATATTATCAAGTTTTGCAAATGTGAACCAAATATTTAACAAGACAAAGTTCAAATTACATTAGAACAATTATTTTTTACTTTGAAAAGCACGTTGGTCCCAGCCAATACTAACAGTCAGACGCATAAAGTCTGACAACGCCAAAAGTCTTACCAAGATCTCTGGAGGGCAGATAGGCAGTCGCTTCATATAAAATACTGGGATTAACCCAGTAAAAGGTACGGTCTGACAGCTTGGTACCTGACGGTCTACCGTGACAGCTGATCTTACCTTATCCAGGAACGTGTTGAGCTGCCTCAAGCTGTCGAGATGTTTGCGCAGTTCTTCCCTCACGGCGTCTAACTCAGCGGTACGGTCTGACAGCTTGGTGCCTAGCAGAGAGTAGCGGTTGTTGATCTCTGATAGCTGTTGCTGAACTGGGGATAGTTCTGTGGAAGAAAATAAGGTTTAGTAAAGAGATTTTGGTTGAGACAGTTTGTATGGGGACTGGTGAAATTTCCTGGGTAGAAGAATGATTCTATTTAGTCCACCAGTGAGTATTATCCAACAGTGAGAATATTGGACACGCATTTTTTGCTTTATCAAATACTAGCTGTTGCTCGCGGCTTCGCTCCCGTGGACCACTCCACAGGACCCATTTTCGGTATTAAAAAATAGCCTATGTCACTCAGAAATAATGTAGCTTTCTATTCGTGAAAGAATTTTTCAAATCGGTCCCGTAGTTTTAATATTAAACAAAAAATCTTTCCTCTTTGTAATATTAGTATAGAAATAAACATTGACATTGACAAGTTCAGGAGTGGGGGCTTGTGACGTCACTTTGTCAGTATAAAGTGTAGCATACCGTGACGTCACACGATATTTCAATGCACTGTATCGTCGTATTTTTTTGTTTACGTGGCAAAAGAAAAATTCGTGTCCAATATTGGTTTATTATTTTAATATCTATATTGATATTAAAATAATAAATCAATATAGATTATATAGATATATAGATTATCTTATATTGATTTATTATTTTAATATCTTTATTTTTTTTTCTTTTTTATTATTTTACTCTGACATTCTAGAAGCATAATTTTGACTTGTATTATTTTATTGACATTTTCACGACATTTATAATTTTTTTTTATTATTACTACATTCTATTAAATATTTTGATTTTTATTCTTTATTAATATTTGCATGCCATTATCCAAGGTAAACATGAAGTTCTATCATTTTGTATCCTAACATCTCTTCATGCTGACAATTTGTTATGTATGAATGTTACTAATGTTTGAGCAAATAAAAATGATTTGATTTGATAATATTTCTTAGGTTATCTTACTGACGGACCAAATATATATATTTTGTCAATTACCCTGTTCAAGGGTGGAATAAAATGAAATATAGGAATTATATGGTCAAAAAACGGTTGATAATAACATTTAACGTGATCGATCCAAGTTGAATCCCAACAGCACTTAGATGTTTCAAGTAAAGGTAGTTTAAAGATAATCACTTACCTTCAAGATGGAATCCATCCTGGCTGGAACGTCTGGACGAGAATCCACTTGATGTTGAATGCGTAGATCCAGGACTGACCAGACCATGGCCCTTGCTGGGAGATGGTGAACGACCGTCTAGGGTGCGGCCTGGAACAAATCGGGAATCATGAGATACAAAAGATCAGAATATTGTGATGGGCCCATGGGGTATTCAATAACCTAGGGGTACAGTTACAATAACTATTTGGATACCAAAATATCGCCGATTCTCCACGTAAGAAATGGTTTTAGTTCCGCAAAACGAAACAAGAAATCAATATCTTGACTTTATAAAAAACTAGCTGTTGCCCGCGGCTTCGCTCCCGTGGACCACCCCACAGGACCCGTTTTCGGGATAAAAAAATAGCCTATGTTACTCAGGAATAATATAGCTTTCTATTGGTGAAAGAATTTTTCAAATCGGTACAGTAGTTTCGGAGCCTATTCGGTACAAACAAACAAAAAAATCTTTCCTCTTTATAATATTAATTATATTATATTAGTATAGAAATGGACAGTTAATAGATCTGGGTTTAAAATAAACTACATAACAGTAAAATTATTTTCTTAATGTCCCTCGACAATCATCGCATTGACGAATACAAACGAATGCTAATTTCCATGTCCATCAATTGTTAGATTTATCGTGAATATAATTTGAATTCAGAACTAAGTACTTTATTGTTGTTTTTTTTTATTTGCGTGTGAAATATATAGAGCTGTAAAACTAGCAGCGTAAGCAGCTTTTCCACCATTTTTTATATAAATTACATTAGTATTAACAACTCTATATACTTCCAAGTTGATTGAGAGCGTCCGGTCTGCACCGAGTGCAAAGGGCAACTGATTGAAAACCGACGACTGGCGAAACTCGAAGTTTGCCGAGGGACATTACGAAAATAGTTGTACTGTACATCTAATACGATTTTGGGCTAACAAATAATACTTACTTGGTGTCTGTCGCTTAGTAGGACTGTAGATCTGCCTCTTCCTGTGCGGACTGTCGGCACGATCACCGCGAGTCAACGCTTCATACACCGCGCCGGCTTCGGTCACCTGGTCGACAAATCAATTCAATGGTTATTCAGAATTCGTGGACGAAGACTTTCCTTAGCATTATGCTGATGATGGTAGTAATTGGGCAACAGGGCCGACCATAAGGTCTTAGAGCAAGGTTATTTTTAGTGTGCGTCCCTTTTTACAGTCGAACCATAATAGTGTTGACAAGTCATGGTACGGGAGCTGTACGCATGACGATAAGTGGCCACTATCCTCTAAGGAGAAGATCTCCAATATCCAAGCTAAGGCAGCTCTAGAACGTTGATTGGTCGCAGAAAACGATCGCAACAATGATGATGAAAAAGAGGGGTGTTGTTACCTGTGTTTGTGTATCTGTCTGTGGCATCATAGCTCCAAAACGGATGAACCGATTTTGATTTCGGTTTTTTTGTTTAAAAGGTGTCTTATTCAGATTGTTCTTAGCTATGTTAGGTGAAAATCGGTTCAGCCATTCAAAAGTTATGGACGTTTTATTGTTTGAATTGGGATGTTTTCGCAAGATATCGTGTCATAATTAGGTGTTCAATAGATTGTCAATCGAAGCGTGTCTTTAATTTTTAAATATTACTTGTTACCGAGAGTTTTATTATAATTATGGTTTAACTCATAGTTAAAACTTAATAGCTTACCTTGTCGATAGTAATGGAGAAGTCCCTGTACTCCTTAACCAGAGGCCTGAGTTCGTCCTGCTGTTGTTTGATGACGTCCAAGTCTACGGCGACTGGCTGCAGGCGGGTCACGCGACTCTCCATGGACTGAAGCCAGTCCAGTACCTGGAAACATGTTCAGATTAGATGGGGTCGATATAGACATTCATTAGGTCCACATTAGTCTCAATAAATTTGCAATTAATGCGATACTGCGATGCGTTTTAGTTAAATGACGAAAAGGTACAAAAAATAAATGTGCCCAAAATGATTTGAACCTGTCTGCGAATCGGATATATTGGGAGTTTTGTATCGAATGGGTATGTAAGCTAGTTTTTTTTTCACACAGTATGGACAAACTGAATGAAGTTACAATATTTTTATAACCTTTTATTTAACTTGCAATGTATGTATGTATGTAAGTGTGTTCGGGTCAAATCTTGCAACTGATTTTTAAAGCAGTTCTCCTCCACCGATTAAGATGGATTTTTGCATGCATGTTTAGTTTGGCGGACAATTCATGGTTAGCTAAGTGACGTCATTCTAAATCCAATATGGCGGAAGGCCCAAGATGGCGGTCTAGTTATTTTTTGTGCACTGCCATGATTTGGGTATCAAATGAAAGGATTTGCTGAGAAGAATACGAAAAAAGCTTGTTTAAAAAAAAATTTTTAATGAATAATATGAATATAAATTATATGGCCGATAAAATAGCTGGGACCTATCCGGAGCTACTGAAACATGTTGTTCATATTAACAAAGTATACTTACTTGTATCTTGAGCGACTCGTACTGGTTGAGTTGGTCAGCTCTCTGTTTGGAAAGCTTCTGTTTCTCCTCCAGCGTAGCGTTGAAGTCACGCCAATGGTTCTCCAGAGCCTATGTACAAACACAATATAATTAGTATCGAAAGTTATAATGGATTTTAGGTCAAATTATAAAAAAAAAACATTATTAAAATTTGAGTTATTGAAAAAGTTTGAAAGAGACAGCGAAAATATGTTTTACAAGCTTTAAATAATAACAGCCGCACGGGTCGATCATCAAGGTTAAGCAACGCTTGACGAGGTCGGTACGTGGATGGGTGACCATTCCAACATACCGAGTTTCCTCCGTGCCTGGGAAAGCACGTTAAGCCGTTGGTCCCGGCTGTTATTTGAAGATCTTTGACAGTCGTTACGAGTAGTCAGAAGCTTGAGATCTGACACCAGTCTTGCCAAGGGGTACCGTGTTACCCAGTTACTGGGTTGTGGAGGTCAGATAGGCAGTCGCTCCATGTAAAACACTGGTACTTAGCTGAATCCGGTAAGAGTGGAAGCCGACCCCAATATAGTTGGCAAAAAGGCTAGGCAGATGATGATGTATATACGTAAGTGTGTTCGAAGCAAATCTTGCAAGTGAACTTTAAAGCAGTTATTCTCAACCGATTGACTGGAATTCTTCCTAATAATTAATAATGTATATTTATAAATTTAATTTCAATTTATTTTGACATTGTGCTTGCACTATGCTTGTGTTATGCCTGAATTGTTTTAATTAACTTCGATTATGTTTATAAAACTGTTTTGCATACCTTAGTTAAGGTAGAAAGTATAAGAATCATTTAATATTATAACATCTGTATCTTGTACCTAATATCTGTGCAAATAAATCATTATTCTATTTATTCTATTCGATTAAGATGAAATTTTGCATACACGTTTCGTTTGGATGAAAAAGCACAGTAATCGTAAAGATTGTTTAAAAAAATGTTTTTGTTTAATCCCTTTTTTTCTCCTTAAATCTCTATTATTTCTTCTGTTCTTTTTTGTGGTGTACAACAAATAAATAAAAATAAATAAAAATAAATCTTTCATAAAATGTTTGCACTTTTTGGTCGAATAATGCATAATTCTTACCTTCATTCTGTCCCGAATAACATGTGTGTCGGTGACGTCCTTCTTGGAGATCAGCTGCTTGCCGTTGCGCAGGCATTCCTCCAACAACGGCATTTGTTTGTCTCTGTGATACGAAAAAATATTTAAAATGTGAAGAGAGATGAAAATGCGACACTTTAGACGGTTTAAGGGTTTTTAAGATAAGAGACTCGATCCCAAAATTAGTAACTTATTTTGGGATCGAGTCAAGTCAAACTAAAGCTTAAACAACCCCTTTAACACCCCATAATTCATTAAAAAGATTGCAGTCTTCATTTTGCATCAAAATTGCAACCCATAATTCATTCAAACGTGGGGGAGGAGTTTGAACATTACGGAACTAAAATTTTCAAGATCAAATACAGGTGAACTTTAAGCTTTCGGTGTACAGGGCCACTATCTTAAGTAATTTTGTATAGTATAATTATCTTAAGATAAGTCTGTTTCTGCCAGCCGACTTCAACAACCCAGTAACTGAGACGTAAATTACTTTTAGGCAAGATTCTGTGCCTGATTTCGAGCTAAAACTAGCAAAATCCTCACCTGTAATTGGCCAGCTGAGCCAGCCTGCCGCCCAGCTCTTCAGCCGGCATCCTGGCCAGCTCCCTGGTGTCAGCCTGCTCCAACAGCTGCGCGTGCGCCGCGTCCAGCGTGGCCGCCTGCCCGGAGAAGTGCGCCAGCTCGGACGATACTTCCTCGAGGAATTCGCTGCGTTTGGACGAGCGTTCCACTAGCTTTTCGTATCTGTAGGAAGGGAGAATAGTAAAAAAAGGAACTAGAGATAAATACATTAGATTAAAACAAATGAAAATCGTGGAAATATCTACCACTCGAATCTACCACTATGCCATTAATTACGAAAGCCCAACTAAATTAACAGCGTCATTCACGTTGTACAGAAGACGAATTTACATATAGCCCACACTAGGAATTTCTTCCTGTATCGTGGGTGCGTTTACAAACATTTAAACTCACATACACAAGACACCCAGATCCGGAACAATTATCTGTAGGTCATACAAATATTTGTTCCGTGCGGGCATCGAACCCGCGACACGTAGCACAGCAGCCGATCGCTCAACCACTACGCCCACCGTGTCGTCAAATATACGGAGGAATGGATAGGGATTTTTCTCAAAACCGGCCAAGTGCGACCCTGACTCGTGCACGAAGGGTTCCGTACCATTCTCACCAAAATCGTCAAAAAAATCACGTTGTATGGCAGCCCCACTTAAATATTTATTTTATTCTGTTTTTAGTATTTTTTTTTACAGCGGCAACAGAAATACATCATCTGTGAAAATTTCAACTGTCTAGCTATGACGATTCATGAGATACAGCCTGGTGACAGACAGGCAGATGGACAGAAAGACGGACCGCGGAGTCTTAATAATAGAGTCCCGTTTTTACTCTTTGGGTACGGAACCCTAAAAACCTTCAGATGGTAATAGAAAAAGTGCTATTAAGAAAACTGGAGCATTTGGTGCAATTATTGTCTCTTGACAGAAATTGCAAAAAAAAAAAAAAAATGCAAATTTTAAAACTTTTCAGCTCGTTTTTAACTGATTCAGAAAGCATAAGATTCGTTTTATCAAATATCGGCCAAAGAAATTGGTCACAATGAAATGGTAAATTTTCATAGAAGACTTAAGTTGAATTCACTTCTTACCTTGCATAAATATCATCAGCTCTCTGCTCCAACTTCTTGGCGATCCTCGCGTTGGACGGAGTAAGCGCGGCCTGGCGGGCGCTGGCCAACAGCTTGGCCAACGTTGGCCGCCTGGCCTCCAACTCGCCGATAGCGATGCGCTGTTCTCGCACTTGTTCGTCCAAACGCTCGCGGATTAGAGAGGCGGGCTTTTGTTGGTTCCTGAAACAATGAGATTTGTTATAGCATTTTTATAATTTTTTAAAGTGGAAATATGACATTTATGGTGCCTGTATTTCCCAACGGGGCAGGCAGAGCAATAAAAAAAAACAATTATGTTTTCGGGGCAGGTGGAACAGGGTGTAAAGTCCCACAAACCTCCATAGAAAAGGGAGGATCCTCCGACCAGACGGGTGTTGTGTCTGGTCCGGGCAACTGCCCGACGGTTATTGTCGGACTGTTGTATGTGTTCTAATCGCGCCGAAAACTTTGCTTGCGAGATGCAGGATTTACGTGACGTCATGTCATTAGATCCTAAGTGATGCCGCTACAATGTTTAAGTTTGTTGTATGTCTATTCCCAGTGACTAGTCCCGCCGATTCCAGAATCGAACCCAGCTCCCCGAGTTCAGCAGGTTATTTTGATAATCCGTTTCCCTTTAGGCCCTTAATTATCAAAACAATTCGAAGCTCAGCACTAAAAGATTGCTTAACTGTTTTATTTTTCATATAGCAAGGGCCATTGCTGTATGAAAAATGTATGTTATATAAGTATGCAAAAATGGATTGTTATTTTGATTTAAAAAAAAAAAAAATTTCATCCATTTTTATAGAAACACATTACACTACACAGATTTACAGAACCAAGAAGCGACTCTACAGATCAGTGTGTTTAGAACAGTCATGGTACTCACTTGAACAAGCTCTCCGCCTGCCCCACCCAGTGCGCCTGCGTCTCCGCCGCGTCCTGCAGCCCCTGGCACTGCAGCAGGGCCGCTTCCAGCTCAGAGCAGCGGGAGCCCACAGCATCCGTGATATCCTTGTAGCGAGACGTCAGATCTATGACTGGCACTTCCAGTTGACGGATCTCCGACGGTGTTAGGTTGCCTTCTAGAGATTTTACGAGTTGTTCGCAGGCCTGGAAAGGGGTACATTTGGTTAGTTTTTTTTTTTTTGCAGTTCATTATGGTAAAAGTGTAAATATAGATTTATATAGATAATGATTACAATAATCATGTGCAAAGTTGCAATGAGTTCTACCACAACTCAAAATCGGTTCAAGTTGTGGTTTTTGAGCCTAAACACAACTAAAAGTGTTGCTTTCACTATCACCAAAATCAATTACATCTATACTAAAATACTATATACTATTATTAATATTATTAAAAGCTGAAGAGTTTGTTTGTTTGTTTGAACGCGCTAATCTCAGGCACTTCTGGTTGGAATTGAAAAATTATTTTTGTGTTGGATAGTCCATTTATCGAGGAAGGTTATAGGTTATATAACATCACGCTATGACCAATAGGAGCAGAGCATAAATGAAAAACGCAGGCAAAATTATTCCTTTTTGAGAGCTTCCGTTGCGTGCGCTACGTAAGCGGTTCACGCAACATTCATGTTTGTAGGGTAGGTAGGTAGCCATTTGGCGGGAGCGAAGCCACGTGGGACAGCTAGTTATCGATTTTAGCCTTAGTTCGCGAGCTCTTTCAGTTGGGATCAAAGTGATCAAAAGAACCGCCTTCTGATCACTTTGATCTACTTTTCATACATTGAGACTTAGTCTTAAATCCCTTCTACAAAATGCTTTTTTGTGTTTCAAGGTTTAGGTAGTTTACAAGTTCTTCGTAGAACATTTAGTTCCTACTCTTGCTGCATTACACTGTAAGTAATACTCACATCTCTTGCATTGTCAATAAGCCGTCCTTGTGAGATGATCTCGTTGTGCAGCGTCTTGGCCTTGTTGAGCTGCGACTCGACCGCGCGGGGTTCTCCGCCCACCTGCTCTGATAGTACTGTGCGGACTTGGGGCTCGATCTGGTAGGAAATATAGAATATAAATTTAAAAAAAAAGCAAAATTCATTATGATAAAAGTTCTGATCCATTTTCTATAGCAAAATCACGACTAAAATTGTGATATGGCAATATTTTTACGCGCAAAAGTTTTCTGAAATACTAGAATTTGTTCAAAATTTCTTGTTATTTCACGAATGAATTGGTTGCTGTCGTCCTAGTAAAAAAACATTAAAATTTGATGAGATATTTAGAAATTGAAGACGTGAGTTTTCTGAAAAGGAACTTAATTAAGGCGATGTAAGACAGTTTTTCGTCTGTCATGGTTTTTTCCAAGAACCTACCTCACTAATCCACCTGCCAGCCCTCTGCAGCGCATCGTGGTAGTGCCTGGTGACGTCAGCGGCTCCTCTCAGCCTGTCCTGCAGCCTCTGTGCCCTCGCACACAGGTCAGCATGACGTCTTCGAGCTGAACCAGCTCCTTCACGGACTCCACTCTCACTGCGAGGTGCGATGTGGGAGAGACGGGATGGTAGGGTGGTACGGTACTCGTTGAGGATTGAGAGGAATTCCTGGGGAGGGATAAAAATATGTTTATTAATGGATGTTTTCACAAGGAAAAATATAAAATACACATTTTAGAGAATTCTCTAAAATACAATTCTCTATTTAGTTAGCCTACTATAATATATATACTATATTGGGGTCGGCTTCCAGTCTTACCGGATTCAGCTAAGTACCTGTGTTTTACATGGAGCGACTGCCTATCTGACCTCCACAACCCAGTAACTGGGTAACACGGTACCCCTTGACAAGACTGGTGTCAGATCTCAAGTTTCTGACTACCCGTAACGACTGTCAAAGATCTTCAAATGACAGCCTGTACCAACGACTTAACGTGCTTTCCGAGGCACGGAGGAAACTCGGTATGTTGAAATGGTCACCCATCCACGGACCGACCTCGTCAAGCGTTGCTTAACCTTGATGATCGAACCGTGCGGCTGTTATTATTTAGCCACGAGCTCCTCCGGCCCATGAGCTCTTCCATGATTGTAATATTTAGCACTCGTAAATACATACATGAAGGGATATCTCTACAATACTACGGTACTAATATTTTAAGGTGAATATTGGTGGTGCCTTATAGATTTCTGTGACGTATCGTCGAACTTTTAAATGAAAGATGTTCGAACACCTGAATCCATAATGAATTTAAAAAATACCTGATGATACTGGAGCAATTACCCAATTTCTTAATAAAAAAGGTGAAGTTTTTTCTTAAGGGTACACAAGACATAGATGCTGTGATGAGCAGTAGGAAGCTAGTTCGCGTACGAATACACACTATTGCAAATTTGTAGCGAAATGGATAATGATTTAGGACGAAACCGAGTGCGTGAAATTTTATAAACAGACCTTTGGGAGTCTGAATATCATGAAAAAAAGACTAAACGTATCTGTTCAAAATAAAATTATTTGCATTATTGAACTAATAATCTATCCCTGTATGGTGGCCGTTTTGCAATTTTCCGTCTTCTTATTCTTTTATTTATATGCGCCCAAAAATGCGTTTAAATTAGTTACGAAATGTGGAACTTTCGACGCTCATTTATTTATTTATTTAGACTTCATGCACAAAGGTACAAAGGCGGACTTAATGCCTTAGGCATTCTCTACCAGTCAACCTAGGGTGGTGAAGAGACATCATGGCAGGTGCATAGTTTAATAATAAAAAGCTAGAAGTTATTATACTAAAATGGGTAAAATACACGTACATATATATTGTATATAATATATATCTATATAAATATACATATTATAATTTGTTTATGAAGAAACAGAAAAGAAGAAAGTGAGATGACTCAGCTTATTTGTGTTGAAAATAAATAAAACCGCAATTGCCGTTTAAATGCGTACCGACTGGTGGCCGCCCTGATCTCGGAAGGAAGCGCATTCCAAAAAAGAATTGACTGGATATGAAAAGAAGAGTGAACAAAATCAGTAGTATGAGAGGGACAGAGTAAGAGGAGATTATTGGAAGAACGCAGATTGCGAGCGTGTGAAGAACTTAGATATTGAAAGCTAGAGATAAGATAGGAAGGAGGGGTGGGCGAATTGAGTAGAGAGAAAAGCGTGGTCTAAGCGCGTAATCTTCTTCTCTGGCGAATGGGTAACCATTTCAACTCGGACCTATAGCTCGATACATGGTCATATTTCCGAAGATTAAATATGAATCTAATACAGTTGTTCAAGACCCTATCCAGTTTGTCCAGCAAGATCGCGTTCAAGTCAAAGTAGCACACGTCCCCAAAGTCGATGACTGGGAAAATTAAAGCCTGCACAAGCATTGTCTTCGTCTTTACAGGCAAAAACCGCCTCAAACGATACAAGGATCGCAAAGTACCGTTGGCTCTCTGACTGACACTAGATACCTGACTTTGCCAGCCAAGTGTCGAGTCAAGATGCAAACCGAGATCTTTCACGCTAGGACTAATGGGACTAATGGGCTCATAACTTTCAAATAAATACATTTTTTTGGCTCCATACAGGGCTAGATAATGATGAAACAAATTGATATCATTTTTTATTTTGAACGTACATCAAACAGTGGAGTAATCCCTAGACTACGTTTGTATGGATGAATTATCGACTATTATAACCTTAACAGGCCCAAACACTAAAATTGAGAAACTAGACTGTTGTTAACGGCCTTCAAAAATACCACTACACCTAAAATAATATCTTAAAATAGTTTGTTCAACACTCACCTTGCTCTCATCCACGAACTTCTGTGCGGACATAGTAATGAACCTTAGGTCGGCCTGGTGCGCGATGACGTCACTCACGAACTCGCGCACGTCCTCACTCTGGTCGGGCAGAGAGTTCAGCTTGGAGAGGGCTGCTTCCTTGTCCTCTAGCGTGCGGTACGCGCCTTCCATCCAGGTGTTGAAGGCGTTTAGTTCGTTGCTGGGGAGAATAACATATTTTTGGTTTCTCTTTGAATTTTCATAAACATGTTTTTATAGAAAATACAAAATTATTAAATTTTGAAAAGGTAGTGTATAAAAACAAATATTTATTTGACTTTTACAAATGGCAGGAGCTAATCAAGAGACCCCAGTTATTTCGAGTGCCGAAAAACCTTTTTTTGCCGTCCAAAGAAACTAGACTTTGTACGACAATTCTTTGCACTTCACTAGTAACAGGATACGCGAAAACTATCCTTACTGCTACAAAATAAGTAGATGTCAAATTGTTATCATAGACTTGCTGTTTACTGTTTCACGACAAAAAACATTTTAACGATAAATAAATGGGTTCCATTTATTAACATATATTATACAATTGAATATTGTCAAAAAAAAACTATACACATATTTAAAAGGGAGACGGAAAAGAGCTCATTGTATATCAAAAAATTCGTCCACATCGATGTCAACGGGAAACGTGCCCAGAAAAATTATAAAAGAATTATCAATAAATTCAGTACCTCCATAAAATAGTTACAGCATTTTATTGGCTAGCCTATTACTAATCATAATTCATTTATTGCAGACACAAATTAAGTATAAACTAAAATACTAACCCGAACTTTCCAAGCTCATCCCTGGCGGCGGCTAATCGTCGCAGCATCTTGTCACACTTGTCGGTGCACTTGTCGCATCTCTGCTTGAGCTGTCTTACTCCACGCTCCAGTGCGGCCACCTGGTGGGGAGTAGATGAATCAGTACAATAGAGCAAACAGCAGGTGTAGTTTTATGGACATTAGAGTAATGTGTTTAATGAAGAGGAACGGAGTATTTCAGATAAAAAACTATTTAGTAATGTAAGCCAATGGCCCCACCATATACAGGTGAATTTAACAATAGAGGAACTTGTTGAAGTTCATTGAGGTGGAACCGTATGTTTGAGACAATAGGTCTTTAATAGGCAGGTGTATATAATAGACCGTACTAAAGAATATTGTGTGAGATAATAGATTCACTTGGTGGCTACAGGTGAAATGGACATAGACAATATATTTTTGGAGGTATTCGGAACAGGTGTAAATGTAAAGGCCCGCAAACCTAAGTTGGAAAGGGAGGATCCTCCGACCAGACGGGTGTTGTGTCTGGTCCGGGCAACTGCCCAACGGTTATTGTCGGACTGTTGTATGTGTTCAAATCCCGCCGAAAACTTTGCTTACACGATGCAGGATTTGTGTGACGTCATGTCATTAGTTCGTAAGTGGCGGCGTTGGGGCCGCTAGAGATTTAGAAATACGTTGGGAGTTATGATATGTAGCAGAACGGTGTGTTTGAGACAATTGCTCATTGATATAAAATATGTTAGAATAGTTTGCAACGTCGTCTTTCAGAAGACATACGCTGCTTGCTGTCTTTGTTTCTGAAAGGTACCTCTTACCAACAAAAAGGCGTTTAATTTCGGTTAGAAACGTTCCTTATTTTTCATTAATGTATAATTGTAGGACTTCCTGGAACAATTGAAGTTCGCCATACTATTCTTCATAACCTTTACAATAGCTTACCTCATGAGGAGCCAGCACATCTCCGCCGGAGACGAGCAGCTGCTTGGCCTGGTCAGCGCACGCGGACACCTGGCGCTGGTGACTCTCCAGGTCGTCCTTGATCAGCTAAAGAAGAAATAAATGTGAATGTTAGTATGCAATTACAAATTATGTCCATCAATACGATGTATATTGGTAGTGAAGGCTTTATTGAAATGCTGTAGAGAGAATAAAATCACCGTGAAATCTCTGAAAAGTCATACTGAAATGACTATCTGTACCAAGGACCCACTGCAAACAGCCACACAATATGCTTATGGCCGTTTAAGGTTGCCCTAGTCGACGGAACGAACTATTTTGTGCGTGGGTTCAAATGCATGCTATCTCATCCGACAGTGTTGTCGGATGAGATAGCATGCATTTGACACAGCATTTATCTAGAGAGATAAATGCTGTGTTAAAAGCTAGTTCGAGTACGAATTAGCACTTTTGCAAATTTGTAGCGAAATGGATGATGATTTAGGAAGAAAACGAGTGCGCGAAATTTTATAAACAGACCTTTGGGAGTATGGATATCATGAAAAAACGACTAAATGTATATTTTCAAAATAAAATTATTTGCATTGTTGAACTACTGATCTATCCCTGTATGGTGGCTGTTTTGCAAATTTCCTTCTTCTTATGATATTTATTTCCGCCCAAAGATGCGTTAAAATAAGTGTTGAAATATGGAACTTTCGACGCTCATAACATTCAATTTTTTTTTTTTTACATTTTTATTTCTATACAGGGCTAGATAATGATGAGATAAATTGATATCATTCATCAGTATGGCAGAATGATCGTCTAGTGCAACCTTAAGAAGAATATTCTCATACACTGACAGGCTACCAATATCTATGCATCACCGAGTTAATGCTTGGATATTTTTGAAAGATTAGCGGAAACAGCAACAGCACATTAAATTTTTTGACTTGAAGTAAAGATGTCTTCTTTTATTTCTTGAGAAAATATAATACCAGAAATAAATACAGTACCTTCAGAATATTAATCTGGTTACGTAGCTCATCCATATCTTCTTTAACGGCTTCCTGGTTAGCAAGCCTCTCTTCAACCACCGCGATCCACTCCAGTAACTTAGACAACGTCTCATCGCAAAGCCTGTACTTCTCTTCAACTGCTTGCTACACACAAAATACACACATCAGTACATTATATAACACAGTACATATATTTACATAGCTCTTAGAGCTCAATAGTGCATCCATACTATAGCAATTGTACAATGCTTTCTATCTACTCTGTGCATCACTTGTAACAAGTGGACGTAACATTTAAATGCGTATCAAAAACTGTACATAACATTTTTCAGACTAAGTCAAAAAAGGTTTTTATACAGACATTTTGCAACTTTAAGACCACTGTAGAAAAATATGTACATAGCCAAACGTTATTGCGTTAAAAATGCGAACAATTAAATATCATGTTAGGAATATTGTCGCATTTTTAAAGCATTCGAATCTCAAATCGTAAAAAGAATTTTAAAAAGTCATCTTTTCATTGCAAAACGTAAACACATGCCCCATGAGATAACTTAGCTCATGCTGACCAGTAGACACCTGAAAGAAAAGCTTAGATTGAACAAAATCTACGCAGACAGGAAGCGAAGTCGAGAGACATCTTAAAACGATAGGCGACGAAAGACAGCGAAGTAAAACACAGCATGAAAATGACAATAAATTCACAACAGGACCGAAGTTTGCGAACGATTAACAGAAAGAGTCATGCGAAGCGTAGCATGCAAGCAGTGAAAATAATATATTGTTGCAAATCTCAGAAATATTGTGAAGAGTGATTTAGAAATTTTTCTGGTAACGTGAATCGTGATTTGACTAAAACATCCCATGTATATTGAAAAGGGGGTTTTATTCAAACCTCAAAACACACTACCGCCATTGTTGCGGCTAGTTTGTGAACTACATCGTTGCCACTTCAAAATATTTCTGACATTTGCGTAAAACATTTGCGTTGCGCTTATGGTATCAACATCTTCCGATATTATCTTATAATTAATATTTGTATTAGAGTTATTTGTTAAAATAGGAATTAAAATAAGTTAAAGAATACCTTGTTGAAAATCTGAAACTTTGAAAGAGTATTTTTGAACAGTAAAAGTAAGAAAATAAATAAAAGTATTCTTGAAAAGTAAACGAAGTATAAAGTCAAGAATTTACACGTTTAAACGACGAACGTATTTTACATTTAAATTAAATAAAAAATGTGAATTCATTTCTTTTAACCCTTTATTTGTCTATGAATTCACAGTGAGTACAACTTTATAAAGGTTTCATATCAAAATATTTACAGGCAAACATTTTTATAAAAGTGTACTTCGAAATCACAGACCGTTAGAGGGATAAACAAATAAAGTTCCAAATAAAATTCAAATGAAGTCACATTTAACCGTTAACATGTTTAGCTTGCGTTATGCAAAGTATATGACATGCTATACAATTGACTGTCAGTTGCTATACATTTTATATAAATAAACACTAAAAGCATTACATTCGCATAACAAGAATGTATCGCTGAAATTTAGTCATATGAAATGTATGACAACTAACGACACGAGACAGCAAGTCACATAAATCAGACAACGTAAGCTATAAATATTATCAGCTTTTTAAATCTTTTAAATAAAGACGATAATGAATAAATACTACCTTCCGTGTTTGTGTGTTGAAAATGTTTTACCATTTCGATATTGTGAATGTTTGCGATAATCCGCCTTATGTCAACGTCACAAGAGCATAGCTTTGTTCATGCATTCCAAAACATGTGAGCACAGGGTCCAAGGAATGAGTATGTCGTTCGAGTTCGAACTCAAGGACAATCTAAAACGGAACGGGACCAGCAGTCATAGTACACTGGTTTTTAATGGAAGCGAACATAATAAAGCTGATAGGTCAGCGGGCCCTCAGACCCACCTCGCGACCAAATTCTTAGCACAATGTGAATGGAAGGTTAGGTATTTGGCGAAACGGTGATGGTTCTTTATATCGTCGTTAATATGATCCCTCACAGGCAAGCATTCACGATTTAGCTCAAAAGGGTTCTTTAGCATCGCAGGCAACGGCTGGAAATAAAAAACAACATACATCGAGCCATAGTACAATGTTGTAAGCACACTTTCCAATCGCTTGTCCTTCACCGAAAGACTAGCGATTGATGAGCGCTCTAACCTAGAATAAGCATTTAAGGACAACACAAGGCACTGAAGTTTACACTACGATTTAAGCTCAATTTCTCATCTAAAGAAGTGGAAAGCTAACCTTACTGAAATCAAATTGTAAGTGAATGATATAGTATGTATAAGTGCTGATACTACTGTCAAAGAAAATATCTATTTATTTCAAAGTCTAATATGTTGTATGTTATGTCGATTAGTGTAGGCCACAATGTACAAAACTGTGACATCACCAGATTGCTCAACAACCCCGAGAGTCGACACTAAGGTCCGGTGGGTCGTGCCATGCCAATGTTTAAGCCAAACGCTTTAGATAGAGATCACCTTCTAAGAATGGAAACAGGAAGATGTAAAGCAACACCTTTGCTCGAAAGAAGCACAATGACAAAAGCGAAAATGAAAAAAACTTACCCTTGTTTCTGCTGGCAGCAAGTAGCCCTTCTTCAGAGCTTTGACTAAGTCCATACTGATCGATTTAACTGGATCAATGGTGAGCCTGCCTCCAACGGGATCAACTAGTTTCTGTTCTATCGCTTGTACCAATGGACATATCTTTCCTGTCTCTGGATCTTTGACGACAGTACTTGACGGGTCTACGATTCCTTGTGCGATCGCTTCACCTAAGTTTAACCTCTTCCTGTCCATCACACTTGTGGTAATGAATGGATCGTTAAGAGCTCCGGTTGTTGGATTGTAAATACCGAAGTTCAAGGTTTCTATCAAGCTGAAGCTCTTCTTAGGAGTCATGAGGAGCCCGCTTTCAATGGCAGCCGTTAAGGTGTTAAGTTTAGAGGTCTCTGTGTCTAGTATATTGCCCTTTTCGGCATCCATAAGGCCTTTACGGAATGCCTCAGGGAGCTTGACTAGCCTCTTCTTGAGATTATCTTTTATGAGCGCTGTGTCTGGGTCTATGTAGCCTAATGCGGCAGCGTCTCTAATCGAAAGTACTTCGCTGGAGTGAGGATCAGTGAATCGAGCGGTAGCTACATTCAAGTGTCCATCTTCGATTGCTTGCTCAAACGTTAGAGGCTCGCGGACGTACACAATCAAACCATTTTCAAAGACGAAGCAAAGAGTTTTAGCCCTATTCTGAGTGTCGAACGAACCTTTCGCGTTTTTATCGATAATGCCCTCAGTGATACCTAATTTTAATGGAATGTATTTATTCTTATGAGGATCTTTGATAACAGCCGATTCGGGATCGATAAATTCGTATTTTATGGCTTCGTCTAATGTGAACTCTCTAAGGGTTGGTTCTTTAGAGGCTGAAGAGTCTGATACGTATCTTCTAGTTACAGTTTGGGATGTGATGGGTTGGATAACAGTAACGAGAAGGCCTTTGTCGAAGGCAATGTCTAAGCTGTAAGTTTTCTTGGCTTTTGTGTCAATGACCCTACCCTTGGTAACGTCTACATCACCTTGTTGAATAGCGGTCGGAAGGGGCTTGAATTTGTTTGTGAAGTTATCTTTGACAACAGTAAGATCGGGATTGAGAAGGTTAATTTCAATAGCTTTGTTGATATCAATGAATTCATTGGTACTAGGATCAACAATTTTACCGTTATCGGCTCTAAACAGACCGTTTCTGATAATCTCTTCGAGGCTCAAGTTCTTCTTAGCTGTTACTACAAGACCGCGATGTTTAGCGTCGAGCAAGTTGATTTGATTTCCGTTTGGTAAGATGTAAATGCTATTGTCAGCATCGACAACACCGTTTTCAATGGCTTCACTTAATGTGATGTATTTACTGCTTGGAATATGTTTCACTAATGAGGTTTCTGGGTGTATCAGTTCCTCAGCAATAGCTGTTTTCAGGGAGACTGGCCTGTCAGAAACTGGGTGAATAAATGCTAGTTCGTTGATACTATACATGTTCATGGCTAATGTTTCATAGAGAGTAAATCCTGCGCTTTCAATATCGACAATAAGACCTAAGCTCATTGCTTCAGATAGGGTGACTTGGACATCAGAACCTGGCTCATGGAATTTACCGCTTCTTCTATCAATAATCTCGCTGCGACAACAGTCACCCAATGACAAAGGTTTCTCCGATTTCTTGTCGAAATAGCAAAGGTATTTTGGACTGATGATGGACCTTCTGATGGCCTCATGCAAGGTAATCTTGCGGTTTGTTGCAGGGTCAATGATTTTACCGGTGCTGTCATCGTACAGACCTTGGTGTAACGCACGTTGAAGGCTGATGGGCGCCTTACTATCTACTAACAAACCTATTTCAAATGCTTTACGGAGACTGATCTCTTCATTATCGCTGTTGATGTTCCTAATCTTACCAGTCTGGTCATCAATGACCCCGGTTTCTAACGATTCCGGTAAAGTAATTTTGTCCCATTTGCCTAACCTGTTGTCTAAGATGTGAACGGAGTGAGCGTCGACTAAGCTCATTTTAATAGCTTCAACGAGAGTGTATTTCTTACCACTCTGTGGGTCCATGAAAAGTCCGGTAATTTCATTGTAAACGCCTTTCTCGAGTGCTTCGATGAGAGACATTGGTTTGCGAACTTCAACAAGTATGCCTCGCTCGAAAGCTTCACGGAAATCAATGTTCTCGTCACCTAACCTAATTGTCCCTGTCCTACTATCAACGATTCCCCTATCTACTGCAAATTCGAACGGAATTACTTTACCAGCGGCATGTACTAAGGTAGACTGTGGATCAATTAAACGTTTCTTAATAGCCCTATCAGTAGGTATCTTCTCTTTGCTTTGAGGGTTAGAGAACTTGCCAGTTTTAGGGTCATAAAAGCCTTTGAACACGGCTTCGGGTAAGCTGAGTTTACGTTTAGCTGGTACGATTAAGCCGCGCTCCGAAGCGTCAGTAAGTGAGATTTTGTCACCAAAGATAGGATCTCTAACTTTGCCTTCCTTTGAATCAATGATACCGATCTTGATGGCATCGGCTAACGAAATAATTTCTCCTGTAACAGAGTTCCTAACAGTAAGCGCTTCAGGGTTGATATTTCCAATCTCGATTGCGTCATGTAGAGTCATGGTGACGTCATTGATTGTCAAAAGGCCGGTTTCTGGGTTGTAGAAACCTTGCACTAGACCTTCTTGTAGAGTCCAAGGTTTCTTGTCACTAAGTAGATATCCTTTGTCACACGCGTCTTTAAGATTGCATAGAGGCGAAGTAATAACTCCCTTTTCTAAATCAATAAGACCCGATTTAACTGCTTTATCGAATGGCACGACTGCTTCAGATTTGTCATCTTTGATCTTGACATCTGATGGATCTACAAGTTTATCTTTGATAGCTTCTTTCAAAGTAATTAATTGGCCTGTTTTGGGGTCCAGGATCTTGCCGGACTCGGGAGAATAATATCCTAATTCAATAATATCAAATAGGGAGAAGGTAACGTCCTTGGTTGCGACCAATCCCTTCTTCAATGCGTCGTCTAATGGAATGTCTTTGCCAGTCTTTTTGTCCCTAATTTTACCGGTTTCTGGATCAATCAGTTTTGTGTCAAGAGCTTCAGAAAGAGGGATGAACTTCTCTGTTGCTGTGTCCTTAATTTCTGAGATGGTAGGATGAACGATATTCCTATCTACTGCATCACCTACGGTAACTAACTGTTCCGTAACCTTGTCCTTTATCTTACCCGATTTAGGTTCGTACATATCATTGTCAATGACCGCCGCGATAGAAATGGGTCTACGAATAACAGTGATAAATCCACGTTGAATAGCTACAGTAGTTTCAATAATTTCGTGCGTTTCAACTATGGTTATAACACCCTCATGTATTTCAATGATATTACGTTCAATAGCGTCTGATAGTGTGATGACTTCATTAGTTCGCGGGACCTTGATTAGGAGAGATTCCTGATCAACCAGTCCCTTTTCAATGGCTTGTCCTATCGGTACTAATGCTCCGGTATTAACGTCTTTAATTTCGCCCGTTTTCGGGTTATACAAGCCTTGTTCTAATGCTGATTCAATTGTAACTTGTTCTGGGATAGAGACATCCTCGGGTTTCTCGACTACCCATCCTAACTGTACGCATTCTAAGAAAGGTACGCGTTTACCAGTCTTAGGGTTTACCATGTGGCCTGTTGTTTTGTCAATTATCGGCCGAGCAATCGCTTCATCGAAGGAAATGTAATCATCTGATTTAGAACCTAAGTCTTTTACCAATATGGATTCTGGATCGAATATCTGTAGACCGTAAACGAGTTCTTCAAAAGTGATTTTAGCTCCAGTTTCTGGATTTAAGAATATCTGTTTTTCGATATCGTATACACCCATTTCAGATAACTCTTCTGGAGTAATCCTTTGAGAGATGGCGACGGTATAATTAGGTTTAACCTCTCTAACTACAACGCAGTTTTTAGAAAGAACATCAACTGGAGCGAACCTACTTATTTGTTCCTGTTCTAATGAGTCTTGCACTGTCAGCGGGGACTCTACGCCATTAACGATAATCCTACAAACTTTAGGCTCAATTTTACCCTGAGCAATTGCGTCAATCAATTGAATGTTTTCGTAAAGAGGTTTAACGGGTTCGGTTTTTTCTTTAGTTACATTTTGTTCTGTAATCTCGTCAATCACTCTCAAAGGTTGTCTTTCAGCATCGATAAGCAAAGCAGAAATAGATTTGCCGTCATGAACAGTTGTTGGAGTTGTTTTGCCTAAATCTATCAATTTCTGTTCAACGGTGGTAGTAGTAATTTCCGAAACAACTGGTTTAGTGAACTCTGTTGTTTGAGTAATTACTACTTCACCTGACGTTTGAGTGGTAGTATAATGTTCAACAACTTGTTCTGAGTAGGTAACATCCGAGGTTACAGCAACAACTTCAGTGGTTATTCCTTCAGGAGTCTGTGTCTTGATCATTTCCTCATACTTCTTATAAGTATCAGCGTCGACAAGACCTCTCTCGCGTGCTTGCTCTAATGGAAGCTTCTCGCCTGTCTTAGGGTCGACAATGACAGCGCTCTTTACAATTTGAACTACTTTAGCTGCTGCTAAGATTGGCGCACCGACTACGGCTATCAAACCTATCTTTGCAGCATCTGCGATACTCATCTTTTTACCAGATTTATCTTTAACCTCTCCAGTTTTACTGTCAACAACTCCTTTGTTGATAGCTTCATTCAAAGTTATTTCTTTACCTGTCTTAGGTTCAACAACTTTAATGGTTTCCGCAGGTACAATACCTCTATTCACAGCTTCCAAAAGATTATCAGCAACGCCTTCCTTAGTAGAAATAACAACTGAAGTGTTGGGATCGTATATAACGCCAGGAGCTACCTCTAAGGGCTCAAATTTATTTTCTTTCCTTTCACCAAATTCTAGTGTTGTATTTTCTGGAACTTGTTGATTCTGTATCTTTTCAGGTTGCACTTTTGGTTCTTTGACTGCTTTTTCTGGGTCAGTTGGCGACAAACCTTTGAGAAGTTTCCTATCTTTACCTGATTGTATGACCTCCTCGTCATCAGGAGACACCTGGAATTCTCTGGTTGTCTGAATATCATCAGTTTCATCTGGAGCTTCAGTGACCTGATATTCTTGTGTTACAGTCTCAGTGAAATCTATAGGTCCACTGGTTTCTTCTGTAACAACCTGGTATGAAGTCGACTGATTCTGAGTTATTTCAACTGTTGTTAATGTAGATGACGATGAAGTAATGACTGTGCTACTATGCTCAGTAAAGAACTCTGATGTTGAAGTAGGTTCGGATTTGGAAGTAGTCGTTTTTACTATCGTGGATACTTCTTTCCCGTCTGGAGTTATTTCATGAATTTCTTGAATAGTTGGCCCATCATCAAATTTCGTGAAATGATCGTATTCAGCTTTAGGGCTTTGGTCTTCTGGTTTTTGTGATGCAGATACTGGTTTATCACCGGGTTTAACTTTATGAGACCCAGGAGTGGCTGAAGTAACTACAGTTGACTTTTCTGTAACAACTGTTTTGCTTTCACCGATTGGAGTCTTCTCCATTTTAACATCAGGATAAGTCTGATCTTTAGATAAACGATCTTGCGGTTTTTTTGGTGAAGATTCCTCCGCAGAATCAATAACAGTTTTAGTTACACTAGTCTTGGTCACAGTTATAATTTGCTCACCATCAGCAGTAGTTTCAGTGAATTTCTGTGTAACCGGTTTTTCTTCAAAAACGACGTGTTCCATATCCCTAATTGGACTAGGTTTTTCAATTGCAGGTTTAGTTTGATTATCCAGGTCTTTCAGAACCAATTCAGTCGGCTTCTTTGGCAATTCTGTTACGACCATAGTCTTTTCAGTCAAAACTGTTTTACTGGTCTTAGAATCAGGTTTCAGATCTTCAATCGGTTTTGGCTTTTGTGCTTCCTTTTGTGTCTTAGAAGGAACATCTTCAGGTGTTGTATGTTTTCCAAATACAATAGTTTTCTCTTCGACAGTTATTTCAGTAGTAGTTGCCTCGGTTGTGCCCTGCCTTGAAATCTGTTCTTCTTGTAATTCATATTTCTCAGGAACTTTGCTTGAAAGCTCCTTACCAGGAACTACAATTTTCTTTTCAATAGTCACTGCCTTGTCCGTTGGAATTGGTGATCGTTCTTTAACCAATGGTGATTGTGGAGACGATTTTTGAGGTTTATCGTCTTGTTTTCCAGGTTGATGAACACCTGTGTCTGGTTTTTTGTCTTTGCCTACAGGTTTCTTGTCATCGTCTTGTTCAACTGGTTCGAACCTTGTCGTTTTCTCCGTAGTGGCAATACGACTGGGTGCTTCTATGGCCTTTTCCTGTTTAGGCTGCATAATCTTGCTTGTCACCACCTTAGCGCCTTGTACAACTGCCATACCGGCGAGCACTGGAGCTGCAACCACAGCGATCAAGCCCATCTTAGCAGCGTTTTTAATATCAACGGACTTACCTGTCTTGGGTTCTTTTAGTTTTCCGGTCTTTTTATCAATTAATCCTGTATTTAGTGCTTCTCTAAGAGTCACTGGCTTGCCAGCTTCAACGTTGTAAATGACTGAGTCAGGATTAATGATATTCTTGTCAAGAGCTTCTTTAAATGTCAGTACTTTGTTGGGTGATTTAGGATCCCTAAACTTCTGGGTCTTTTCGTCAAACAGAAGTTCAAATGCCTCATTTAAGTCTAACATTTGCAAAACTTGTTTTTGCGGGCTTGATTTAGTTGAATCCGATGGAACTTCAGTATTCAATAACCCACTGGTAACAGCTTCAGAAATAGTAACCGTCTCACCCGTTTTAGGATGTGTGAATGTACCTGTCTCAATGTTAATGTAGCCAAGGTTTAGTGCATCTTCAAAGCTGATATTGGTATCGTTGGTGATAAATTGTTCCTTGCTTGTCTGTTCATCTCTGACAATACCTTGGCGACGAGCTTCATCGATGGATATTATTTCACCAGTCTTAGTATTTTGCACCTCGTTTGAGCTAACGAGTACGTAGTCAGCAAGAAGTTCGATCATCTTAGTTGTTACAGTGTGCTGAGACGTAAACGTTTCTGTGATTGTGGTTACAACACCGGTTGCTTGCATGTCTGACATTGGTTTGATAGCCAACAGGCCTTGCTCCAAAGCTTTATCTAAAGGAACGACTTCCTTAGTCTTCGGGTCGGTAAACGTTGCATGTTTCAAGTTTACGGTTCCTTTGTCTAAAGCTTCTTCAAGTGTTATAGTTTCTGATGTTTGAGGGTAAGGAATTCCCATAATCAAATCTTTTTGAATGGCATGACCCACAGGTGTCATTTCACCGGTCAGAGGATGTTTCATTTCCCCAGTATGTGGGTTTATAAGATTCTTTTGGATAGCAATGTTAAGTGTCATGGCTGCTGGTGGAATATCTATGACGGGCTTGATTTCAGAATCTGGGAACACCTGAGCGTTTACCGCAGCTACGAAATCAAGAGGACCGTCAGTAGTTTTGACTACATTTTTGTCGTTATCAATAATATTTCTTTCAATAGCTTCAACCAACGTGATTTTCTTTCCGGGGGCGATAGTAATGCTAGATAAAGGATCAACAATATCACAAATGATTGCTTCTCGCAAAGTCAAGAGGCTTCCGGTCTCAGGGTGAACTATTTTTCCAGTGACCGGATCCAAGAGTCCTTGTTCCAAAACTTCTGGAATAGATAGACTCTTGGCCAACGGGATTAATACTTCATCCTGACCTTCAACATCTAATATACCTCTCTTTATAGCTTCTTTGATGGTAAGAACATCACCACGTACGGGGTCGACAATGTAGCCCTTGTTTTCATCAACTAAGCCCTTTTCAATTGCTATTTCAAGATTAATTGGTGAACCATTCTCATCTTTGTAAACTTTGACGGCTTCTAAAATCATTGCTGTTTCTTTGTCTATCAAGCCTTGTTCGACAGCCTCGAGAGGAGTGACGACATGTTTCCTTAGTTTTTGTAATACTACAGGTTTTGCTTCAAGAACATGACCCTCAGGGGTTTGCTCCCTACTTATATTGACTCTATATTTAGGATGTTTAGTAGGTGATGTCTTAATAATTTGTATTACATCAGTCGGTCTTGGTTTTGTTTTGTCAGTAGTAATAGTAGTTTCAAGAACTTTTCTATTGTCAGCTGAAAGACTATTTTGTATTGCTTCTACGGTTATAAAACCTTCAGAAACTGCCGCGCCTACTGATACAGGTTTAGTGACCTGCGAGATTGTGACTGTGCTTGTACCTGGGACTGTTTTAGCAGTTCCAGGTTGCAACAAGACTTCTTGTTGTTTAATAGCTAAAGCATCCTGATATATTTTGTAAGTAATAGGATCTACGATGCTTCTTTCATACGCGACTTCAATAGGCAGTTGTTCGCCTGTTTTGGGATCTACTACCATAGTAACCGTTTTGTCTGGTGTAGTTACACTAGAAACCTGAGTAAACGTGACGCCGCTCGAGCTTGGTGAACTTATGATTCTCTGAGCGTATTCAGGAGATTTCTCTTTGATCGACAGTTCATACTTCTTATACGATACAGGATCAATGAGCCCTCTTTCGTACGCTACTTCTATGGGCAATTTCTCCCCAGTTTTAGGATCAACTACAACGGTAACGGTAGTTTCAGTAGGTATCGTTTTTGTTGTTGTAACTTGTGAATAGGTCACACTACTGGTACTTGACGTTTTAATTTCTTGAGTAACCTCCATTTCCGGTGTCCTATCCCTAAGTGATTCCTCGTACTTTTTGTAAGTTACTGGATCAACTAAACCTCTTTCGTAAGCTACTTCCATGGGTATGTTTTCACCGGTTTGTGGGTCTTCAACCATAGTGCTTTTAACAACTTGTATGATCTTAGATGCTGCAACTAAAGGCGCTCCTACTACCGCAACTAGACCTATTTTAGCCGCATCTACCAAACTTATTTTCTTTCCAGTATTATCCCTGTATTCACCAGTTCTAGCGTCGACTATACCGTGCTGTACAGCCTGTTTTAACGTTATAGGCCTGCCTGTTTGTGGCTCAATAACTTTGACGCTACTCGCAGGTAACAGTCCGCGTTCTACTGCTTCTAAAACGTTCTCAGAAACACCTGTCGAGGTGGAAATAACTAAAGCAGTGGCAGGATCAAAGATTACTCCAGGAGTAACCTGTACTGGTTCTAAAGCTGACTGATCTTCTGTAATAATATCGTGAGAAGGAGCATCGTGCATTTCAGATATTTCCATCTTGTCTGGCATTCCAGCTATAGACGTAATGGTGATAACTTTCTGTGAATGTGTTGTTGACGTTAACGTGATGAAGACAATATATCTACGTTCGATTGCCTCTTTCATGGTAATTATTTCCTTGGTGTGTTTATGATACGTAGTGTAATGACCCGTACTATCAATAATACGTGATTCTATAGCTCGGTCCAGAGGGACTTCTTTTTTAGACTTGGGCTCCACTACGTTTGCAGAGTCCCCATTGATAATGTTAAGTTTAATAGCTTCCTCTAGATCTAAAATTCTGTCCGTTCCAGGTATTACGAACATACCAGTAGATGGGTCAAAAAGGTTTTGCTGTATAGCTTCTTTTAAGGTCCAGCCACCGCGAGGCAACTCGATCGTATTCTTTTTGATGGTCATAGACGTAACCGTGGGTTCAGTAACGACTGATTTTGAAGTTACAGTTCTAATTTCCTGGACTAGCCCCTCGCGAGGTTGCATCGATTCATGCATGGTAAAATCAGGGCTTTTAAGAGTTTCAGGCCTGCTGCTATCCCGTTGGACTTTACCTTCGGGACTGGGAACATCCTTGATATATGATTTTTTCGTGATTTTAAGTTCAACAACTTGACCTGGTACTAAGTCCTTGTTGCCGACTCGGTCAGATATATGAACGACGCGTGGTTCATTCTTTTCTACGCCTAATAAGCCTTCGTCTAAGGCTTGTTGTATTGGGAACACAGTTCCAGTGGTCGGGTCAGTGAATGTTTGAGTATTTTCATCGATAAGACCACGCCTAATGGCCTCAGCGAACGTAATTATTGTTTCAGATCTCTGCGTATTACTAGTATTTGTTACAGTTACGTATCGTTTAACTGTTTTAGTCACGGTCTGTAATGTAAGCGTTATATTCAAAAGCGAATTCAATAAAGCCGCACCTTCGGGTGTAATCATATTAATTTCAACAGCCTTGTTAAATGGAATAGGCTTTTTCGTTGTAGAATCTAACAAATGTCCAGTCTTGGGATCAAGAATATTTTTGAATACTGCGTCTAAAACTGACAATTCCTTACCATTATCATACACTCCTATCTTACGATTAAACATTTCTAATACCTCAGCCCTAACTAAAGACACTTTAGTGCAGTCTTCTAGGAACACCCAGTCTCCACTTTCTGACTTTGAGAAAGTCTCACCGTTTACGTATTTAAGATTGCCCTTACTAAGAGCAATGTTGAAGGAGACGAATTCTCCCGTTTTAGGATCTTTGAAACCGTCAATATCGAAAATAGATCTTTGAGAAACAGAAGTAATTAGTCCACGGTCTACCGCCTCAGGAATTGTGCATATTTCTCCTGTTAAGTTATCGCGGAATTTATTGTCATGTAAGATTATTTTCGCGCCTAAAGCCTCTGACAGAGTTAGAAGACCTCCTGTCGTGGTGTTGGTGATGCATTTTACGTTATCACTATCTAGAACACCGGCGGAAATAGCTTCTAGGATGTTCAAAGGTGCTCGGTTTGCTGGAGATAAAATCTTACCATCGTTGGTCATGAGATTGTTGTCGCAGACGTCTTTAAGTGTCATGGGTTTGCAAATATACCGTTTGGCTGCGGCGTCTTTGAAAGTTAGTTTCTCTTTAGTAATAGTATGTACGTATTTCGAATGTTTAGTATGAATAATATTCTTTTCTATCGCTTCAGCAAGCGTAATTTTAGTATCGTTTTTAGGATCAACTACTTCCCTAATGTTAGGATTGATAAGTTCGTTTTTAATAGCAACATCAATCTGGTATCTGTCGCCCGAATTCCTGTCCAAAATCCAACCACTGTTATCAACTAAATCTTGGCTAATCGCGTCCGACAGACACAACGCGCTTGACTTTATTTTGATAATCTCGTTGTAAATGAGGTAGCCTCTTTGGTAGGCTTCGGCTATGCTTATGTAGCTTCCATTAGGTAGTCTGTATAGACCTCTTTGTAAATCAACTTGTCCACGATTTAGTGCATCCGAGATACTCATTCCTTGTGTCGAGTTTTCGCCTTCGACTGTTACCTTGATTCTCTTCTCTGCTGGATCTGAGAGTCCTTGTTCGGCATCGTATAACTCTCTTTGTATAGCTTCTAATAGTGTGACTTCGTTTCCGTCTTCGGTCATGCCGCACGGTCCTGTTAATCTTGCAGCGAGCTTAGG
Source organism: Orthosia incerta (assembly GCA_948252205.1). NCBI lineage: Eukaryota > Metazoa > Arthropoda > Insecta > Lepidoptera > Noctuidae > Orthosia > Orthosia incerta. The sequence goes on from OX411758.1 coordinate 26,666,236, forward strand.
GTCTATAAGACCTTCTTGCGCTGCTTGTTCGATGCTCATCGTCTGTCTTGTGTCGGGTGCAGACAATAGTCTCCCCGTTCTTACGTCAAGTATTCTCATGCTGATAGCTTGACCAACAGTGAGTATTTCTCTCGTCTCGGGATGCAATATACCTTTAGATTCAATAATGTTTGGTCCTTCATACATTCTGTGGACTCTTTTAAGTTTTCGTACGTCAGGTCTGTCATCTTCTGTGATGATTGTTTTCGTTGTATAATTAGGTGCGTTTAGTTTGCCATTGGTCATTGATTTTACAACTGTTTGACCGTCTAGCTCTGTTGATTGTGACGTTCTGACGTATCTGGTTTTAGGAGAAAAGCTTGATTAGTTTTATTATAGCTAATTACTAAACGCTGTTATTTATAAGTCGTCTAACGAACTCATTAAGCTTTACGAACAGATAAAAAATGGTATTAACAGGAAATAGGTATTGATAAAGATTATTTAGTACGGTATAATTTGTTCGATTGTGCTGACATTTTTATTAGCATGATTGACAGGTGTCTGCTATTTTACTACTTGCAAAAAACTCACAATCTTGTATCTACCGTTAGTGTCACACATTATTTTTGTTTGTTAGAACTCATATTATTACTTACTTTTCTGTGGTATAATGCGACGTCGTGTAGGTGTGTTCTGTGGTCAAGTCTTGCATATTAAACTCTTGGCGGAAGGACCGCGCCGACCGAGGCGCCATCGCCTCAACGAGACGCTGAAAAAAAAATACAAAACGTCATTCAACTGTCAAATGTCAGGTGACTGCAATTTTCGGTCGAATAATTCGTCGTAAATACAAAATTATTGCAATACATAAACGTCACGCTATGATCATAAAGTTTATTTTAATATCTGAGGTGTATAAAATATTGCCAATTACTTTGTATAATATAAAAACTAATTTGCTTATTATTCAAGAAATCATTCTGGCTTATGTCCATGACAGGTTGATTACATTGATTCAATACCCTCAGTTTTGACGTTTCTCTCATGCGCATTTACTTGTCATAATTTACAACAAGTACCTAAACAGTTATGTCTAGTGATGTTAGAAAAAATAATTGAATATTTATGAGATAATTTGTCTTTGAAATTAATGTCGATTTATTATATCAATCACTAAACCATATTCGATGATAGATAAACCAATTGGACGTCTAATATGACAACCGATGATATCCGTTTTGTTTTTTTCTGATTGATATCTTACCAGTTATAAAAACTGTAATATAGATGTTTATAATGTGATTTTCTTGATCTTATCCCATCAATCATGAATTTATCGGTGGCTACCGATTTTGGATGTCAAATTAAGTTGTTATTCTAAATGGTCCTTTGACCGGATCTGAGGACCGTTTTGTAAGGAACTCTTTTTTTCACGTTAAATTACAAAATCATAAACTGAAGACGTGGGAAAATTACTTTTTATAAATAAAATTATTCAAATGTCGTCCTTCGCGGCTCTGCCTGTCACTCTTCAAAGCAATCTCTAACATTCATGAAAACGCGCCTTAGAAGATGAGTAGGCCAGACCAGGCTTTAATCGTCAATTTGTATTGAAACTGGATAAGCGCCGTCTGGTGACGGTAAGGAGAAATCTCTTTTTTGTATACAAATTGCCATAAGAGATCTTTTACGTTACCACGATCGAGTGCGTTAAAAAATTTGGAATAAGCACACAGTTTCTGATTTTGTAATTTAATGTGTATAAATAAATATATTTGTAATTTTTTTATGCATCTGTAAAAGTTAGTTTTTTCTGAGACATACAGTATTTAGGGACGTGAACACACAGATTATCTGGCAAATTATCGATGCGTAAGCTTGAAGACATGTGTCTTCTTTATTTATAAAACGAAAATGGTTGTATAATAATTATGCCTGAAAAGCTTCGACAAGTAAGTAAGAAATAAGGCATCGAAGAAAACAAAAATTGCATCGTTATCACTGTCTCACAAACATGGCATTGCAATGTAAATGATTAAAGAAAGTGGAACATTTAAAATGCCTCCATTAAACAGTTAGGCTTTGATACAGCCGACAATAAGGCATTTTGTCACAAAAACTGGCTTCGAAACATCGATGCTTCGAACGGGGTAACTGACCTCACGAAAGTAAAGTAAGTTAGTATTGCAAAACTTCACGTTTATCCTATAAGGCCATGTCGACTGAACTGGTATTATTTAATTGACTGGTCGAATGTCGAACGTAATTATTATAAAATCGGTCGAAAGACCAAAAACTTTTGTTGAACAATCTGTCGATAATTTTTCACCTGTTTGACACTTTTATCGACTGCCAAGTGGTTTTATCGTTTCGTAAACGAATTGGCGACTTGTTTTTGGTCAGTATATTAAATCCGACAAATTTGAGCGAGACATGAGCAAAGGCAATAAGGTTTATAATCGTTTGTTTAATCAAAAATAAGCAGTCACGTGTGTTTAATGCATTGTCTGCATTGGTTCAAACATTGGAACAATGCACAAATGTTTGTACATAAGGACCAATATATACTACGTAGTATAGAATACCAACCCGGCACTCGTACGCGAAGTCATACTCGTACTCCTCCTCCATTTTAACACAATAAAATAACACTAATTTCTTATTTATAAGGTTCACTCAGCACATACATGTCTCACAATGTACACTGCACTTTATATTTTAATATTCACATAAACTATTATCATGACTAACGAAATTAACCTACAATAAAGCTAAAGAAAATAAAGAAAATTTTATAATCAATTATTTTATAACAAAAGAGTTTTTAACGCAATAATCGCAACTCAATCTAAAAAGAATACAGCTATCCGCGAACCCGGCTGGCTGGAAACTGAATGAAAGCCAAGAAAACCGTAAATCGAAAAAAAATATCGCCGGATTCTAAATTTAAACAATTTCGTAATGGCATCCGAAGCGTCTAGACGTCCCGTGCGATTGTCCGTGCGGTAATTTTCATTAATTACGTGTTTGTTTCGTCAGAAATTACGAAACAGCTGTTTGGGGTACGGTTTGAGGTTAGGAAAAGTGACTAGCCGATTCAATACTACGGAGGAAAATTTGAGGTCGCTGCGCGCGCATCCCTCCGCGCCACCCGCTGCGACGCCTGGGTAATCGTGACACTATGAAACGTATTTCGGAAACAATGAGCTGTTATTCAGTAACGTTTACGCATGTTTATATGGTTTATAACACATTTGCTCTCTGCAGAAACGTTTCCGAAAAATATATCGGCCCAAGTGATAACCAGTAAAAACGAATTAGTTGTCATAAAAATATGATTCGTAGATTTTATAGATCACTTCTCTCCTTTAAGGGTTGAACACTGAACAGTTTTCATCCTTCACTTGCAGGACACACCTTTATGCTATGCACTTCTCTGCCGTGGTATAACTAAACTGCCGACATCCGACATCTGGTCGATTTTATTTATTTATTTATTATTTATTATACGCTTTATTGTACACCATAAAATACATTAATAAAAAAAACTTAAGTTTAAAACACATACAATGGGCGGCCTTATCGCTTGCCGCGATCTCTTCCAGGCATTTTTTACTTTACTAAGCACAAAAATGTCTATTTCAATATATTTGTTGGTCTTAGTACCTTAAAAGGGATGTTTTCAATAACAGACTGGCTACAAAAGTAAGGAAATAAAGTGTTATAATGGTAATATTGAAGTCTTGTTTAATAGCGCGAGAAACATACCGACACTTTCCGATTAGCATTACGTAGAGTTAATGATGGAGATGTATTTTCTCTTCTTCTCAATATACTTGAGAGTCTGAATATTCCTACGTTAGACTCGGTTGGGAAATACTGAATAGAAGACATTTGACAACGATTTAGAGAGATAGAATATTTCAAGACAATTAAAAATCTTGACGAATATTAAAAAGTGGTTGTGACTGCTCCGTTAGATTGATTGAATAAAGAAGTTTAAAAAAAGTTAAGACATAAATAAGGAGAGTTTATAAGGAGAACTTTATGGACCCTGTCGAGAGTAGCAAAGTAGGAAACGACAAAGTTACTATCGAATTCATAGCAGAACATGAACACTAAGGTCTCTTTAACATAGGCGATCCAATTCGCGGCAAGGAAAATGATCAGTACAAGACTGTAGGAACACATTACGGTACACCAAAGAGGTTTTACAGTGTAGGCGGCACTCGGCAGATAATAAAGCCTCAGAATAAGGTTGTATATTCGTTTTCTCACCCACACCGGGTGAAATATGACCGGTACGAAGCAATATTTATTGATAGACAGTCGAGAGATTTAACCCTAGGTCGAAGCTAGGCAGATGAGGATGGTAGTCGTAATTCATTGTGTGTATATGAGTAACAGCTGTCTGTAATTCTAAATGTCAAGTTTGGTCTAATTATCTGTCATGTAAACGTCTGTCATCTACACAATGGAAAAGGTTAGTGTCTCGTGAATAATCGTGGGTGTTCTTAAAGAGTTGTGACCTAATTTATTGGAAAGGCAGAACAATACTACATGGATTTCGTAAGAATTTATATTGGTGGTGATGTTATAGATTCCAATAATTCATTTACAAAGAATGAAATGGGTTTGTTTAACAGAGGAAACCTTTGAAGTCGTTCCTTTCCTGCAGTACATGAAGTCAGAATCGTATTAGAGCCATACCTTCCCGTTTCAAGTTACGGAAGTTCCGGTTAAAGGCGATTGCACCATGAATATATGTGCGAAATCGATTCAGAGAACGGGTTTTACTAGTCGTAGGTAAATTGAAGCTTCTTGATATATGCATAGAGCATATGTGCGAAGTCTAATTAATACAGTAACCTTTAGATGACGGCATTCGTCAATACTATCCAAATTCAAATATGAATGACGAACAGAAAATATATCTCGAAAATATCTATAAAAATAAATGTCTATGGCATCAACTTTGGCATCGATCCATAAGAAGAGATCATCAATCAAAACTTACAAAATCGTAGTAAAAAATTGATTACTACCAACAAAACATTAATTTAACGATTACAAACAAGAATCTCTCAACGTATTTACAATATCAACATTCTAGAGAGTTTACTTTAACTCATAGATTAGTACTAAAGTAAATATTTCCTGGTACGAGCGGTTACCACTTTAGTAAGTGCTATATTTAGTTGTATGAGTACGGTGTACGAAAATAAACTCATGTTAAGTAATTACACATTACAATACGTATCACTCAGGGTTGTTATATGACATCAGGTAATCACAAGAGAAAACGTTGCCAAAACACAAAAAAACAAGTATATTTAAATAGGACAGTTAAAAACCAAAATGTAATTAAATTACTTTATACTGTGATTTTTAATTTAACTAGAAACATTAAAAAAATAAGGTCATTGGCAGCTGTCAGTTTAGTCTACCGTCTACGAAATTAAAAATCACAATATATTAAACAATAATATAACGAAAAAGTATCAAAACTATTCAGTGCTGCGGCACTGCTCAAAATATCCGAAGACAGTAATCCAATATTTTGACAAGCGATTGACAGCTTATTTGACAAAAAAGATTCAATATCGCATGGCAATGACGATGAAAAAAAAATACAGTAGAATTGCATAACGAAAGCAGCAATAAAGTTCAATGGAACACAACAGGAGAACGACGAACTACGAGCGGAAGCAACTATCTTAACGGCTATATCTATTTTGGGACCTACAGTACTCTTGTAGTGCATAACAAAACACGGTAGATAAAACGTGGGCTGGATTAAGGGAAGCAGTGAATCGCACTAAGTTCACCTAAATTCAGTGTAGTATGACGAGCACCAGAAGAAAAGGGGCTTTTGTTAGGCTTAACAAAAACTGCTCATGGTTGTAGGTATCGTAATGATAACTCTCTTAGTAGTAAACTGCTGGTGGCTTTGCTAACAAAATCATATTAACACACGTACAACGGCAGGCCAAAATGTGGGGTTCATCATCAAAATCATTCGTAATTCCAACTCATTTGGTGTCAGTATCGTGATCATGATGATTACATTTTGCACTAAATTGGTCGCTAAATTAAGAGCAACATGTAACATAAACTCTAGTTAACCGGAATACATATATATTCAGTCTATAGCGTTAATTAGCTCACTGCTCACTTATTATGAATTCAGCATCATGAAAATACCGCTTTTGTAGAGAATACTAGAAATATCGCGATTTCCCATTTCTATAAATATTTCGTGTATCAATAGGGAATATCGGGCTACACTTCAGTTTATTTATATTTTCCGCTCTATTTGAATGAATGAATAGCTTTGAACGGTTAATCAATGGGAATGGAAGAGCAGTGTTCCATAAGTGATGTGAAGACTAGCGCATCGGTATTTTTAGATATTATCTTGGTTTAGACATGTAAAACCGTAGATACTTTGTATTTCATGAACTTAAGGTAAAATTCAATAAGTGTTGGCATTATCATGTTTAATGCAGCCACCCACTGCTAGACATAGGTAAGCTTTCTCAGACATAGGCAGAGCTTTAAAAAAAAACATCTTTTTAGATAGATTTTTGGCAACGTCTTCGGTCTCTCTTGCATTTATTAACTTCGGATGCAACAAGTTATAAGTTACTGACTATTTAGATTAATACCGACTAATTGCTTATCATTATTATCAAGCTCTCAAGCCACAATAATAACTTAATTACTAACTGTTCAACCAGTAATTACAATAATTATTTGTCTTTCCTACTGACAGTTCCCTATTAAGCCCTTCCTTCCTACTTCACCTTTATTAATATTGATGAGATTCCGTGCTCAAGTTTCCAAAACATTGCTTACTTTCCCAAGTTAATCGCCATTGATCCAGAAATCAATTGATGTATAAAATGAGTATAAAAATAAACATTTTCTACGTAAACAGAGCGTAAATAAGAAAGAGCTGTTTATGAAATTCTTACACGTTAAGTTTGTTGGACTAAGCGTAATGTATTGTTTCTTTGTGATATTAGTATACCTTATTAGGAGATGTTATTGATGAAAACGTAAAAAGAAAAGGAATCTCGTTTATTTTAAAGACAACATAATGATAATTCATTTAATTAACATAGGCCCTAAAACAGGACCTTGCAGAACTACGTGGAATTTATTTGCCAAACCAATAAACACTGACAAAAAAAAACTGAATATTTGTGAGCAATAAATCACATAATACCTCACGCCTAATATAATTAGTGTTTCTTTGCGAAAAAATGATGTTTACCTTGTCAGAAGATTAGCAACACAGTCAAACGCCTACCACGGTTCGACATTTCAATTTAGGATTTTAACACATTGGAATAGGTGTGAATTTAAAACGGATGAATTAATTCTAACGTTTACTTGAGACAAATACGTTACATCAGTCACACTGATTGATGGTCCATTCATGCTGTTTCGGATTTTAGAACATACTACTGTCAATACAGTTTCTTAGACGTATTTTGTCACAGTTTACTGGAAAATAGAAATACCATATTCAAACCGGTTTGTGATTGGTTAGCCTGCAATTAATGTATATATGTAAATGATGTAAAACATTTTTTTTTAAAGAGTAAGTGTGGAGTTTTGTGTCCGTTCTTCTTCATAACAAGCTACTTTTCCGAATGGTAGAATCAATTATTATTACTTTTAAATTAAATTTTTAGACGCTTAAAAGTGCCGCTTAATGGTCTTGCCATTTTAATTTGTAAATCGACATACTCATTGAAAATTATAGACAGGGAAATGTGTTTTTTGCCTTGTTTCCCTTAATGAAAAGGTTATTTTGACAATATATTTAATTTTTCCAACAGTAGTACAGGCAGTCTTGTTACAATGTTTATAACTAAAATTCTTACCGCCTTTACTCATATAGACCTGACGTGCGTACAGATCGTATCGTTAAACCTCAGCATTATGACCGATAGACTCGAAATGCGAGCTACTAAATCAAAGCAACGCTAATTAAAAGAAAGTAAACTAAATACTTGAACAGTTTCAACTCACTGGATCAGTGTAACTCATTTCAGTTCTTGTTTAGACGTTGCGTGTACAAAACGTAATATAATTATACTTTCAGTCGTCGTTATAGTCCGCTTCATAAGTTCATTGACCTACATAAGTTTAAACAGAAGCTATAAATTCAATGGTTTTACAAACAATAAATATAAATCTTCTGCTATTTCGTTACTTTACGCAATAACAGTTGATGTGTCAGAATTTCGCGTGGGAGTGGAAAATTGTAGTACAGTTTTATAGAGCTGAACGATAAATTGTAGTGAAATATTTACATATTTTTACACGTAAGACTACAAAAGTGAAAAAATACGAATCATAATTTACTTGATGTAATATAGTTCACCTACTGCCTGGTATTGATCAATCGTAATAAGTTTTTCAGACGTCCTTAAATACACAGCTTAGGACGTTTGATAACATTTCGGTTCAGTAATGTCTGCAAGTGAATCGATAATTTCAACACATTGTCAATTAATAATGAAAATAGTCTAACAATCGCAACACAGGTGACAGTTAAAATCAAAACTATATATTACATACACACGCGACAACCTTGCGGTACTAGAAAAATAATTTCAGTTAGACTAGCATTAGAAATGCCCGAACTAACCTTGGTTTTGAAACGGTCCGTTAACGATTATACATGTTTATATGCAGTTCTATTGAAAGGTGATGATGGAAGGTAGATTAGAGATCATCATTCTGACCTTGCGGTTTATATAAATATGGTGAAATGTTTGGAGTTTTTTGGACTTTGAATCAGATTATGGGTAGTGCATGCGCTTGAATACAAGTCATATCTTGATGAATGTGCATGTATTAAACTTTTATCTAATAGTCACAATAAACACTTACGATAATGTGAATATAAATAATGAAACATAAACATTGGCATCATTCCTGACATTAGAGGTTACTAACCTACTGACTGACGATACATGCAATAATAAATAAAAACATACACAATCACAAAACACTGATAAGGCTTCAGAAAAATTAAATCAGAATTCAATGCACGCGTAAAACTTATTAAGAAAACTAAGAAGCGTCAACAAGACACGAACTTAGCCAACATCCGAACACCAAGTGCACAGATACACATAATAAATAAACAAATAAAACTCACGAATAAGAAGCAAAAGTAATCCATATTTCACAAACAGAAACGACGATAGTCGCACGAATACTATTTCAACAACCCACTGGATTTACAGATAAGAAAGTAATTATCATTTTATCGAAGAGCAAATATCATTTAATTGAGTTTTGGAGCGACAAATGTCGTATGTGTAAAAATAGTGGTTTTGGCACGTGGCCTGAACCAAATGCCAAATGGCATCATGAATGGTTCACACGATGGTTGGACGAGCAGCGATTGTCATTGCAACAAAAGATCACGTTGGACATATTTTCGGGGAAACTTTAAAATGGGGTCAAGACTGACTGAATGGTATTTAGGGAACGGGACGCCCTATATTAGTGACAGAATTATGTAATCCAGCATGAGAAAACCTGATGGTTGAACTCGAAAACCTTTACTTGTAAATAATTCGTTGCGACATCGTTACTTATAGTAATTAATCATTTGCAGCTGACCTCACTTGCATCTTATTCGAGGTGACTTATTGTTCTTAGCTAGGATAAGTTATTTTTGTAGCATTGCTCACTTAATATTCAGAATTATTATCCTTTATTGCACGAGCTATAGAGAAGTATTCACCGCATAGTGTTCGGCCCCCTACAGTACTTATTGTGTCACCTTCATTAATTCAATGACCCACCTCTTGATCGCCGTGGCTGCTTCGTTTGGCATACAAATAAACATTGACTATATAAGTATCTTCATAGACATTTGCCATAAACGTGTTTCAATATAAACTAGTTTAACAGAGGCTCTATTTAATAAGAATGAATTCAGGGAAAACAGTAATGAGTTCGATGAGATGCGATGAGTTCTATTTGTCATCTGTTTCATTTCTTTGAATCCGGATCAATTTATAGGGCTTTAACGACCAGTGATGATGTCACTAACAAGTCAACAGTCGATTTAAGAATAAATAAAGTCGATTTCGAACAAGAAGAAACATTGATGGTCGAGCCAATCAGAAAGCATATTTTAAATGGAACTTTAATATGAACACCTGAATATGATAATTAAGGATACAACTCGGTAATTGACACAGCACGTTCGGCAGACGGAAAACCGGAAAACAACAATGCATATATATCGTTATAAATAAGGACAAACGGTTACGTAATGATGCAATGACTATTTTAATAAATAAAGGTACAAGGTGAACCAATTGCAATTTGTTTTTGAATATAAATTAATATTAAAGCTAACTGACGTAATAATGCATACAAACTAAGACGAAAAGAGAGATAAGAACTAAAGAAGATGATGCCCAATTTTTGGTCAAAGAATCTCGGAATATTCGAAAGACGTTGGACTAGGGCTACAAAATACCTGGATAAGAGAATAACAAAGAACATATATAGATTGATATAAAGACATATACAGTGTATCTTACGCATCATTTAAAGGGGATTGCCCATAATACTAGCTTTACAAAACTAGAAAAGCACTGCTGTGTAGCACTTATAATCTTGAATAGTTCTACTGTACTAGCACTGTAGTTCTTGAAAAGTAATGACATCAACAAAAACGATTAATCACACCCAACAGGGACCCTTGTTAAGACTCTTACGCATTTAGAAATAAATGTGCTTATGTGGTTATGAGTAAGACTTCCCTTGACATTAAAAATGAATAGTTGAATAAGGTTTAATCAAGGCAAGGCGTTTACGCATTATGAAACATAGTCCAGTTTTTGTAGTAGTCTATAGGCGAATTGCAATAATGAAACTAAACGCGATCAGCACATTTAAACTTCGTTTGAATGCTGTTAGTGTTATCATTGAAGGATATTGACAATGACAGTTTTTAACGCGGGTTAGATGCGTTAAACCCGTTCATTTTCTTCAGTGACAATCCCCCTTAGTTTAAAAAGACAAGAAACAATAATTTTTTACTTAAGCAATAAAGCTCATGTTTTACCACGGGGATATAATTTTATTTTGTTGGTCGTTTAACTTATTTATAAAATACGAATGGAACCTAAAATTCAAGTCTAACACGAAACAATAAACACTAAATTATCGAGCCAATCTCAAAAAGTAAAACTATCAATACTAAAGGCATAGCATGTCCAAACCAATTTTATGAATAAAACCGAATTTATAGATAGCTATTGAGTTTAACGGTTATATTTATTTTAAATGATGTCTGTACTGTTACGTTTAATTTATTTATTTTATGCTAATTTTATTATAATGGCTTTTTTGACGTTTAAGAAAATTGGTCCTTCGATCCCGTAGATCTGAAGAGTAATTTTTCTTTACACCTTACATTTTTGGTCCTTCGAATCTACGAGTCACGAGGATATTTTTATTTTATGAGACCTTGTAAGGCCTTAGTTACTTTAGTGAGTTATTTATGGTCTTTTATTATTGGGTTATTTGCTATCTAATCAAAGTTGACGTAATTTTGACAAATACATATCGGTTAAAGCTGATTACGTACAAGTGCATTATCTTAATTTTAATACTCCTTCTGATATGAAAGATAAAACTATCTTGTATGTCCGGTACTAACTGTTACGATTTTATGCACTACTGAGTAAATAGATATTGTGTTTATATTTCATTCAAACTTGCATTTTGTTAGAATATATTGTCTAATCCCGAACTTGCTCATATTCAATTTTACGATCTGCAACTTAAAGGACTCTTCACATAGACGCACTTCAACGTATCATAAGCAATATTTACTGTCCGCTAAAAAACATTAACATTCCTTGATTTGAGACCAAGTCAATCGAATATCGAATTCATTTGACTTATCGGTTGGATACAACAGCTGTTTCGTCGCGTATGATAAAAACAAAATCGTTCGTCGGTTTTCCACCTCATATTTCACGAACCGTATTTATGAAAACCTCTTTGGCGACTAAACTCGGCGAAACGACATATTCGCTTCATGCTTCTTTTAAAAATGATACCCAAACATAGAAAAAAACTACTCGATTCAGATGACCTTGAGAATGTAAACAAAACAAAAATACTGTATGACTTATACGAGCTTCAAGTACTACAGTTCAAATTATTAATTTATTTTTCGTTCCTTTTATTTTACAATACTTATTCGTCAACGCGCCTAGCAAAAATGCAATGCAATGCTTTCGAACTGGTTTCAATTATATTTTTCCTCGTCTAACCATTAAAAGTCGGTTAAGGTCGCCAGTTAACTTCTTAAATTTATTCTTAGTACGAATATCTCGACTTGTAATCGCAATTGTAAATTCTTAATAATCTGTAAACAAAATACAGATAAGCCTAAACCGGCAATGTAAAATGACAGACAAAATAGAAAAACAATCATTTAAAATAAGAACAGAATTTTTTGTCACAAAAACTTTTCAACACAAACTTTTCACTGTTCAAATACAGGCACACAATAATTTGCACTCCGAAATTAAAATTCGAAACTGAAAATTCGTATTCTAAAATTCGTTCGCTTTAGTAAAACGCGGCGTGCGTCGATCGCCGGTCGTCGTTCGCGCGCTACTAAAAAACGGACGTACAGTCATCGTATCAAATTATTGCTATCACGAATAGGTTAGTTGCAAGCAACGTTCCGAATGCGGCACATCTGTACGATCGCTCTGTAATTTTTCTAAGGCTTCAACCGATCAAGGAGTTTGTAGACTCCTAATCCGATCACATTGTTCAAATTGTCATTCTTATTTACATGACAACTCGATCCACTTTCTTGTACATAACGAAAACATTCAAGTTGGTATGTAGAAAAATAAAAAGAAACTTGAAAACCCGAAGAGCGAAATAATTTCCTTGTGAAGGTCATAAATAGCAATAACATAAATAACGTTGGTCAAGAGACACATCCGTTGCTTAAAAGGGTCAAAAATTTCAATCGAATTTAATGTTTTCCAATTTTCATCTATTGCAAAAATCGCCAAGGCCATCAAACTCATGTCCATCGCCAATTCTACTGACTTTCTTATCGTTCTATGGCAGCCAAGCAGTTTGTTTTCAAACGTTATCACCCTAACTAATTCGACCTTGCCTGTTATTGTGGCGACCTCCGTCTAACCTAACCCAACCCTGCTTAAAATATTGAAGCCAAGCCCGAAACACAAAGAATCAATAAGCTTCCAAAGAGTTAAGGCTTTGTTTCGTAATACTTCATGTAATAAATGTTTATGGATCAACATAAAACAAGATTTTCGAATGAGGCAAATATTGATTTTGCGTAAAAAGTTGGTAACAGTCAATATTTTGAATAGGCTCACAGATGGTCGCGACTTCTTTTGGTCCTTCCTCTAAGGGATATGTATTTTGGTCCTTGTGTCCGAGAAAGCTAGTATGAAGAATTTTTTTGTAGGTAGAGCAAAACTGATCGACATAACATGTAAATCATAGGCTTACTTGATTATGCCTGCACTGTTCACTAATTTTTTAACGTTTTTACGTTTGAATTATACAAAATTATTTTTTACATTTGTTTGTATGTAACGAAACTACATCGTGAATTAAAAGCAAAATGATAATTAAACGGCTAGAACCTTGACACTGCGACCACGCTGAGCATTATTACGTCACCTAGATGTAATAATTATGAATTCCTCACGCGACACACTCTGATAACGTTAAATAATAATAATATATTCTCACAGTTTACATATTGTGGTGAACACATGGGCTTACACACGGCAGTAAAGCACGAGGCTACCGTGGAGCTGAATAATCAAAAATTTACAACAGGATAAAATCCCAGTCAAGTTTTTAAGTCAACAGTGAATAACTTACGTCTAGGCAAGCTTGCGACGATGGACGTCTACTCGTACCACATCATTGATTATCATCAGGTGAGATAGTGGTCAAACGAGTGCGTATAAATAATAAAGAAATATGTGTAAAAATGTGCCAACAGACGTGATTTGGTCCTTTTTTTTTTGGTGGGACGTCATCCACTGAAGTCAGTAAGAAAAGGAACACGAAGGAACACGGGCGGGAGAAGTCTCCCGCCCGTGTTCCTTCAGTTTCTTGTGTCAGGTCCGCGGTAATTTTCTTTCAAATTTATCCGCGACCCAGACAGGCATCGGTCCTAGCAGACCCCGTCAGTTTTTGCTGACATCTCTTTGAGGCGCGCGTGGAACAATACGCGCTGCCATCGACTCGAGTCTGGTCCCTATCGGACAACGAGCTACCCATTACTCGCCGTCCGCAAGCCCGCGTCTACGGTGGCCGGGAATCGGCTTATGTGATTTAGTCCTATGATTCGAAAGCATAATAGTGTAGAATCTGCATTCTATTCAGTCTGTGTTTTCTATATTCCGAAACTTTAGTTAAAGTTCTTAAGTATTGTATTCTAAAAGCTCAGTTGTAGCCAGTTTTTATTTAAATTTAAGCTGGATAAAGACATACCCAACGACTAAATTCTATCTAAGACTTTGTTGGCTACAAACATTTTTGGTCCTTTCGAAAGAGCATCTGTATAAAACTGATTAAATTAGGTCAAATACCCGTTGCATTTGGCCAGTAAAGCACGTGGGAGGTGTTACAGGCAATAACTGGCGTATAACGGTAGTGGTACACCTCATGTTGGTACCGCTAAGAGCCTTACCCCGTAAGAAAAGCGTGGGCGAACCTCGTTAACTTGAAGACAAAACATTATGAAAGATTTACACAAAGACTGTGGAACATTAATTAGATATTTTGTAGAGATAAATAAAGTTATATTTTGGTGATATTTTTTTCAGATTCGGGCATAATGACATCTAAATGGTGGCTGAATATCAAAATTCGAAAAACTATCGGAACTACACACTCGTTTCTCGCTGCTCGCCAACTCGTTTTTTGTTTCAAGCTCTACTCGCTTGTAGCTGATCGTCGGCAGTGGGACAAGTGCCTTTCGTGTTAAAATGTCACTTGTCCAGAGCAGAGTCCGAAGAAAGAACGAGGGATGGGATGGGGACAAAGGCTATGGCGAAAATGGCAAGAACTACTGTTTCATGAGGGACTGGGCCACTACTGCAGAAAGTGTGGTAGAATGGAAGGAGACCTTTACGCAGCTGTAGGACAGTATGGGCTGATGCAATTTTGTTTTATTGCTATACTTGAAGGATGCCTATTTTCAGCAGTGTGTGTGACGATGATTCAAAATCGAAATCAAAATCAAATAGTTTATTTCAAATAAACCTTAGTACCTCTAAGGTTTATTTGAAATAAACTATTTGAATTGTCAAACAAATAAAAGATGACTAGTTGCAAATTCGCAAGCAGGTCTCAATGGAGAAGAATTTGCAACTCCATCAGTTTTAATTTCAAATTTTGGTTACATCATTCTTGTTGGAAAAATACATATATGTGAGAACGATGTAAAACGACGTGCACGTAAAAGCTTCTAGAGTAACAAAAAAATTTAAAAAAAACAATAACAGGCCGAGGCAGCTAAGTTATGACCAATCCCAACTGATGGCGCCCATTCACGAACATGACGCATGGATCGGCACCACTCAGCTCAACCATCATGAAGGGTAACCGAATGATCCAACACAATACGTGCCACCATCAGAGAGAAATTAGAGTGTACTAGATTGTACTGTGATTTACATTGTACTAGGAAGCGTCATAAAACCTCTGGCATGCAAACAGTCGAGTTCCAAACAGGTGTTCATTCAATCTAGGATTAGACTTAGTCTGTACCTAAGTTAGTTATTTGTTCTGAGCTAAAGTGCTTTACCTAACATTATTTACTATGGTAATTTAGCTAAATGGCAATTAGCTGCAATTAAAATATTTAGAAGTATGTAGGTAGGTCTGTGGGTAGACAGCTAAGGTTAAAAAAATATAGGTAGTTAACTTTGAAATGCCCCAAAATGGCTTGTTTTTAGTAAACATTGGTAATTTTAATTGCTTGCCATTACATCATCGTACAGAGATTAACCGAAAATTTAAAAATATGCTGGTTTATGCGTTTATTTGAAGTCAAGGAAGCTGATTCTTGTGTTGCATGTGCTTTGTGAAAATAATTTTAAGTTTTATGACGATTTTCAACCAGGCAAACCAGGTTTTAAAATAAATAGTCGAACTCATATCACTCAGCCAGACGAGTTTAAAAACCTAATTATTTTCTAAGTATTTTCTATACAACCTTTTTTTGCATTCAGATGCGTGACCAACAGATTAACTCATCTTGAACATATAATTCTAATAAAAAGTTCAAAGGATTGCTCAGCGCTGCATCGCTTACGTGAGCGTTTCAGCGGAACTTTACTTTTTTGTTCATTTCTATGAGTAATTCCTCACGTCATAGGCATTTGGATTTTCTTTTCTTTTTATGCTTCATGATTATTTTGCGATAAGCTGTGAAGGTGTTGAAGTATTTGGACTCACTGTTTTATGCTTTGGCTTGCCTTAATTTAATTTTTTTACGCTTTAGTGACAACTATATCAGATATTTATTTTATACGTTATACACTTACATACTGTGACTCATCTACTGTGTTTATTTATACTATTTTGTTATTATTTATCTTGTTCTATTTTTATTTCTTAAATATGATCCGTTTCCGTGAATGTGTCGATGGCATCAACAGTGGACCCTATCAGAATATCAGCGCAGCGTTATTTTCTTTTTAATATCGTTGCACATGCTGAGATAGGAGCCTTTTTGGTCTCGCACGGGGTTATTTATTTTTATTATTGTTTGTGTTTTTCTTATCTCGTGTCTCCTGTGCGGGTCACAAATAAATATTTTTCTTTCTTTCTTTATTTCTATACTAATACGAAATACAGGAATCACACTTTTCTGCGTGTAAAGGATTGCAGAAAGTTCACTAATACAAGTAATAAAAATGCGAAAGTTTTCATGTACTACGTTCACTTGACTTTCGACTTTCATGCGGGAGAATCCGCTGGCATAAGTCTGAGACTAAAGAACTCCTGTTACAGAATGTTAAGGATTGTACAAGGCACTCCATAAAGGAAAGGGGACCCTTGAGAGTCTGGGAGACGGTGCAATGCAAAAAGAATCATAATACCGAAAATGTTTCTAAATTCGGAATCTAACCTAAAAACATGATACCGAAAAAGTTACTGAATTTAGGTACCCACTACAGATTTACCTACCTCCAAAGTGCTTAAGGAAAATTAGCCCGAACTATAAATACTATACCTACAAGCAATTACGTAGGCAGCCATGCTTGTGACCGGGTTAATATATACCGTAATATTTATAAATAGCACTTATCGCCACCAAATGTGCGATGGAGTTTATTGTAATGTCAACTTGCTCTGATTGCATTGATAGCCTAAAGAGGATATCTGCTAACTAATGAATACTGAAAACTGGTTGTTGCTAACTTGTATGGGTTTGAAAAAGGAAGAGGTTTTGGATCGGGCTGTAATTGTTTTAATACAACATTTATATAAGGCTCTGTTAATATAGAGACGACTTTCTAAGTTTATCTTAGACATAACTGGCATCGGTGAATGAAAACTTCTTAAGGAACTTAGTATACGAGTAGATTTATAATCGCCAGCCATTCTTGAGCAAGCGTGGTGTTTGATGCTCGTGCGGCATGCCTTCCATGATTAAGAAGAAGCCTATGGCCTGCAGTAGAGCAGTATCCGGTTGGCATTTTATTAAAACCGAGAGGGAACGAATATTGGTGTCCACGTTAAATTACTGTATTGCTGTCGATTTCAGTTATCCTCATAACCTTTCCCTTTAACAAAAAAAAAACAGCTTTTAAATTCCAATGGAGTTTATTAAATCCAACCAATTTTCCTTCTATTTTTTGCTAAACAGGCATTGAATCGTCGTTTCAGTTCTATAACAAATTGGCCAATTTGACAATGATTCATGTAGATGGTAGCGGTGAATAAAACATGCTGCATCATAGTCTAAGTTAAGCGAATAAAGTTTGTAAACAACCTAAAAATGTATAAAAAGAATTCTTGAATAGCATTGCGTCACGCTATGGTTTGAAGGGGATGACCGGAGTTAATGTTACAGCCTGAAAATACCTATGTATTGTTTTGTTTATGTTCTACAGTTTTTGAAGGAAAGGCAAATAAGTTTGGTTTATACATTACCGTTTTGTATCCCTAGATCTAACCAACGTGATACGGTGTATGCTAGAGTGAGATTCAGCGTCTATAATTGTAACATATTTTAACGAAAATGAACTTTATTTTACGTATACATATGGTCTATTATTTTATTTTATTAGCCTGTTCTTCTATCGCACTCCTGGGCTAAGGCCTTCCTGAAGAACATTATTCCACCAAGATTATTTTGTAGTTACCGAAACAGTCTAATGAAACGGTCAATTATTCCCCTGAAGACACGAGCAAGGCTGGTCCTCGACCTCATTGTACAAAAGTCACCGGCAGACATGTATGCATTAGTTTTTTGTCAGTAGCTATACAGGCGAGTCAACGAACCATGTACCAACTGCCAGGTTTATTGCAAATGGTGGTTCTTTTTTACGATTTTCTACCTCACATTGTTATCAAACTTCGTGTAACGGCTGCGTAACTTCGGGGTAATTTTGCAAGGTTTATTTGTCGGTCCTGAATTTATTTTTCAGGCCTGTGTCTTAAATTTTAAGGTATTAAAGATGCGAAGTAAATTTATTTTTTTAAAGTATCTTAAATTTTTATTCGAAAATGAAGACGCGCGGATGGAAGGACCAAAAATTTTGTTTAAGGTGTTTGTTACAAAAAAAAAAAACAAGTTATAAGACTACGATGTTACATTTTCTCTGCAAGTTATTTTAAAATAAACAGACGGAAAACCATAACATCCCGAATAAAAAAAAACTGTGCAAACGGAACGATGAGGTTCGTTATGTCTTTTTTTTATTTCTACTGCCTCTAGTTAGATCATATCAAGCTGATATATTGTCGGTGGAAATTCCAAATATCGTAATGGACTTACATTGTTCTATTGGATTTTCAACTGTCAGCGGTAAACCGAGCGTTACAAATCCAAAAGCGCATTATGTCTCTTACGACATTTGGCATTTTCACTGTCGATATTGTTGTATGCCTGAATACAGCTTGTAGCGGTGTGCTTTCTTCCTCCCACAGTTTTCCACCAATATAAGATACTTGTCTGATAGTGGGCGAGACATGCAATTGAACTTATCTTCGTCTATCAGCCAATCTTAGGGCATAACTAAGAAACTTTCTTACAGAAAACACCACTTAAACTTTGCCCGACCTAGGCATCGAACTTTAGACCTCAAAAGCGTTACCGTCTGGTTTAATAGCTTCAGGTTAATGAGGTAGCCGAAGTAATCTACGGAAATTTCCATTTCTCACGAATTCAATTTGATCTTACTTGAATTGCATTTCTTAACTAGAAACATTTCGATAAAACCTGGATTTAATGGTCTGAAATCGCCATATTTCAAATGAGTAAAAATAGTTATTAAGGCCAGTTCTGAAAGTCATTTAAGGCGTATATATTCCCCAATGTTAACGCAGTACTGGCCTTGCGCCCGCTCGGTACCAGACTATCAATATTGGACCTCCTTTTGGACAGTTGTTTGCAAAATATTTTTTGACTAGAATTGTTTCTTAACCTACCTATGGTAAAAAATGTTCTAACCATAAATTTTTCTGTATAAAATTATTTTTAAACCTCCAATTCGTTTTGGAGGAATATGAAGAAGCGAATAAATAGGTATCATGTTGTTAATTATTTTTTTAAAGCAAATGTTTTAGTCATACGAAAAAAACTTGTTACACAAATAATGAATAAAATCAATAATAAATATATTTTTTTTCAAACCTTTTAACCTACCCGTTACTACGGAGAATGCTTTAGAAAGTAACCGTTTTACGACACTAAAGCGGAGTAAGTTGAAATTACAGTTGTGGGTATAAGAAGTGGAATTCCCTATAATCAATATAATAGCTATAAACTGGGGGTATTTTAGTCAAGAATAGGTTACTTCTAGGCAAACGTGCGCCATCTTCGACCACATCATCGCTTACCATCAGGTGAGATAGTGGTCAACCGCGTATCATAATTGTTATAAAAAATCGAGCTCTCTGAATAAATAGATTCTGATGAATTACAAAGAATAATACAGTCTATCAAAATGGTACACCTTAATCCAATAGCTAAACCTACCTACCATGAAATCATCATAATGTTTAGGTCCAATCAAGCCATTTCCATATACGAATGGTCCTGAGACCCACGCTATGTACTTATAAGAAGAAATCGTAGGAGGATAATAAATGGTACTCCACTAACTATTAAATGCAATTTGAAGATATATCTAACCTAATATACTCGTACTAAAGCTGAATAGTTTGTTTGTTTGAACGCAAAAGTCTCTAGAACTACCAGTTGAATTTGAAAAATTGTTTGCAGGACCACCTTTTCCGCTTTGTCAGTTTTTCTTGCAGTCCTCATCTCTGTGAGAGGGAATGGGCCGTAATCCACCACGCGGGTCCAGTGCGGGTTGGTGTGGAATTTTTGGTTCTAAGACATTCGAAGTTTTCCTCACGGATTTTTCCTTCACCGTTTTGAGAGCAGTGGTGTTGAAATAATTTACACAAAGTAAAGCGCCTGCCTGTGTTCGAAGTTCGAACCCACGGCCTACAACTTGTAAGTCGCGGTCGATACCACTGGGCCACCACTGCTCTCTTCAAATTGTTAGCATTTTGATTGCCAAATTCTTGAGAAATGTTATAGGGTATTGACCATCCCGCTACGGCCTTTAAGGAGCCCAACAAAAAGAAGAATAATATCTAGAAAGAACGTTCAGTGAAAACGAAGTGGGGAATAGCGCGGGCGACAGAACCGCGGGGCATGGCTAGTTTCTGATAGACGCAATTGTTTTGGCAATATTTGGGAATGTGGGTGTTGGCGGAAGTTGAAAAATTAAATTATTTTTGAATGCCTCTTTGTCAAGGTATTTTTTTGAGGTCAGCTTTGTTTATGAATTTTGAAACGATTAGTCATTACGATTAGATCGTTCTAGGATAATTATAATTTAAAATGGATACCAAATATGTAAAGATAAGCATCCTTTTCGTATGAACCTAGACAGGATATTTAGATATGCAAATTTGTAGAGTTCTTTGCGGTTTCTGAAAAGCTCTGTATTGGTTAGGTGACCTTACTAGTTTGTAAAATATATTTAGTATTTTTATTCAAAAAGTAAATCGATTAACGGCTACTACATTTAAACCAATCGATTTCAAACATCGAATTAAACATTGACAACAAAATTGTTATTTCAATTCGGAATTCGAAAATCCTTAACGTCAAAATTTAAATAGTGAACGGCCTTGAGAGAGTACCGACTGATGACCTCATGGTGACATCACTACGCATAAGTGAATTAGGTAAACGTTCGTGCGACGTGAACATGATGTTTTCCAACTACGTGACACGGTTACACAGTGTATTTGTGTGTCTATTGATGATAGAAAGCGCCGGCGCCTGATAGAATAAATAAATACGTTAATGCGTTATTGTGTTATTCTTGGAACGAGTTAATGGGAAGTTGGATTTTCTGAAGAAGATTGGGATTTAGATAAAATAGTGTTTAAATCGTCTGGTCCTAAGAGCCGCGAGTCACACTAAGTACTGCCAAATTGCTATGATTTATATTTTTAGGAATACTTTAGTACTGCGAATAGCTAAGGTTTGAAAATTCCTTATTCTATAAGTATATTCTTAGTCTATTCTAGAAGTAGAGTGAGTAACTAGAGTCCTAAAGAACCCTAGTACTTCTTGACAAGTGTGCTCCATCATATACCACAACAACCCTTACCATCAAGACAGTGAGATTGTGGTCAAACGCAAGCCTACCAATAATACAGCTAAGGAGTGGAATTCCCTTCCGGGGTCTTTTTTCCCTGATAGCTACAACCTTGGGGTCTTTAAGTCAAGAGTGAATAGGTTTCTTCTAGGCAAGCGTGCTTCACCGTAGACCACTTCATCGCTTAACATCAGGCGAGATAGTGGTCAAACGCGAGCCTATAGATTATAAAAAAAAAAAGTTATATGAGATGATTTTTCTCTATGATGTATTTACCTATATACCAAAAAGAAAGAATAGAATCAATAAGAAATCTCTCGAATCAGTATATTACGTAGTGTAAAATGTAATAAATAATAATTTTGTTCTATCTTCCAACATCATTACATTTCCAAGATACTACACCGAGATAGCACTAAAAATAAAAACCACAGAATTATAGCCATATTTCAAGTGTGAAGCAATTTAGTTTTTTTTTACACGTAATGGCTTGTTTATGAGGTCGGTTCTACGGATGACATTGGATAGACCACACTGGAAGGACATTTTGTATTAAAACTTGTTTTGCGCGATTTGAAAGTATCTATTTTTTACTTTTTGCAAAGGTATTGACGTTGGCATTTCCTTAACTTACGAGGCGAGTTTCAAACGATCGCGGAATATTTTCCTTAAAATACGTATACATTTTAAGGAAAATATAGGTACCTCAATCATTTGAACCACCATATTGTCTGTAGAGAATTCTTTTTTCGATGAAAACGCGGGCAAATATTAATCTTTAATAATTGTATCTTCTTATAATTTTCTACTAAAATTAATAACGTACTTCATACCATTAGTATACTAACCATCAAAATTTTGAGAAAACAATGGTTTGGATCTAATTTTGTAGGGATATTTTTTTAATGCTTGGTAACTAATTCTGATTGTTCTAATACCAAGAGATTTTCTAGATTTCATTTATAACTTCTTAAATATCAGCTAATAACATATACATATTTCGCCTCGTGGCACCGTTTGTAATTTAAAAAGCATTACGACACGTTTCTCATTAATAGAGCCATTCATAGAGGTTGTATTAATTCTGCTAATAAACCTCTTTGGTGCGTTCAATTGGTTTATATTTCATCTGTGATTGTTAGTGCGATTAATGTACTACATACTACGAATGTAACTTGTAATAACTGCGATTTTTGTAATAAACTAATTCATAAAATTGTTATTTAATTTGTATGCAAATTAAATGTAAATTGAATACGTCTATATTTTTCGTTTAAGTATATGCAATTTGCAATTCATGTTTTATCTCATAAATCAATGACGTTTTTTTGTTAATTGGTAGAACTAGATTATTAAATCTAAACAACTTAATGCTATGGACCACACTTATACTGGTAATACTGATATTCAGCTACATCCCTAACCCAACATAATTGGAAAATGCTAGGCAGATGATGACTACACGGACTATTCGACGAATATGCCCTTAAATTTCGGCTTCCTCCAATAAGTGTGACCCCAGCCTAAAAAAAACAAAAATCAACTTACCAAAGTAACGATGTCTCCCGGATTAGCGGCGGCGATCCTCCTTAGCCTCTCATACAACATATCCATCAGTCTCTGGTAGTTCGCATTCAAGTCATCCAGCTCCCTCGCGACAGCTTCGGAGCCCGCCGGGATGCGCTCGGGATCACTTCGGCCCCGCGCTCGGTGCCGCTCGGCTAGCTCGACGTCAGCCTGTCGCCGCAGCTGACGCATGTCCAGCGATGGGTGCACCTCGTCGCAAAGCCATTCGGCGTATCGCTGACATCTCGACGAGTATATCTATGTCGGGTTAGGGTCAAGCGGGTTATTAGGGCTGTTAGTTAGGAAGCGGACTGTTCTTTTTTCAAATTTCTCCTTTTGAATTTGGAACACCAGCCGGGAGATTTTTTTTAATGAGACTTCTGTTTGTTTCATGTAAAAGAACAATCTGCCTGCTAAATTGAAGCGTTCATTAGAGTATTTCTGTAACCTTTCATAATAACTTGCACACTTTTACAGGATTTCATGGTACTTATAATATATGTGAGGGTCACAGTCACACACACATTTAAAGTTCACCGACTCAAAAGACCAGTAGTCAATTTTAAGATATACTATGTTTTTCCTTACAGTTAACTTACGAAGAAAAAACATAGTTAATTTATTCATAGTACAATTTAATAACTGGTCTTCAACATTCACTCAGTCTTACAAACTTATTTTCACTGACAACAGTAGTCCAGCTCACAGCGGGAATGAAGTCATGCTGGATGGAAAAGATTGGCCTGTACAGTACACAGGTATTTTTAAAGCGTGCAACACCAAAAGTGAAGCCACACTAGACTAGCACCCATTTCGTGCAAATATAAGCAAAAGAACTGTGTATATTGAAACAGAAAACCCACAGATAGTGCTGTATTTTTTTACTGAAATGGTAGTTTTTTTTTTGCAGTCTGGCAACATTGAGACACCAAAACAATGCATGCAAAGCCACATTTGAAAAACAATGAACTCATTCGTAGACATTTTGGAAGCTATTTACAAGAAATTAATTTGAATTTCAAATTAGCGTTCTGTTTTGGTTTCGTAGTTTTTTTTTAATTTCGCCGAAACGGAAACTTTTTTTAAGGCCCGTCTATTTAACATATATTTAAGCATTGTGATAACTAGTACTATTATTCAACAATATGGTAACAAGATGAACGTAAAATTTTGCTAAAAGTAACAGTTTTTATTAATACAGAATAAAATTTATCTTTTTGTATATCATTTTATATCAGCTTTAAAAATAAAATGGATTCTAGGCTGTATAAGATACAATTTTTTTTTTTAAGGTGGCGAAAACATTGACAAAGCACGCACAATATGAACTCTATAGAATTCACAAAATCTTTTAGTCACACAACAATGCAAACTATAGCAGTAATAAATTGCTTTTCTTAGTTAAGTGTCGATCACACACACATCTCACATTCAGATGATTACGATTAGTCGAAAGCGAATCGATTCAAATCGATTAAAAAGTTAGAAGGCAAAGCATTGTTTAGTATAAAACCGCAAGCGTTATTTTTTAAGGGCGAAAGCTTTCGTGCTTTACGAGTTTGAGCCTAAACCACCTCTCTGATATACGAAGAGACTTGTGAAGACCCAAAAGACAGAGATCGAAGCAGACAATAGCAGGAACGAAACGCTGGACCGAACTCTTTTCACTCAGAACCTCTCATCATCAAAAATCTTGATCATTCGTGACATCTTGTGGATTTCTTTTAATGAATTTTGTTTAAATATCAATGAAATAATTTCACACTTAGATAAGTACATAACCAACTTGTTACATACCTGATAAGATCATGCACAAATCCAAGTCGAAAATACCAAACTCATCCGTGAGTATTGGTCTTTTGAGCCAGTGAAACAATTTCAACCAGGCATAAAAATACAACAGTTAAATAATTTCAAATTTGGAATATTCCACAAAACGCCACAGCCTAACTGAATGTCTAAGACATCAATTAGTCTGATGATAGTTACCTTCGCCTCTCGTATGTATCTGCCACCGTCAACGTTAACCTTCTCGATCTTAGGCGTCCTCTCCACGACGCTTGTGAGTAGATTCTGTGAAGACCACATAACACCCGATAATATTAGAATTAGTGTGGTGCGAAAGTGGGTACATATTTTTTTGGTGAAGTTAAACGTTAGTCCCGGAACGGACCTCCTTTATAAATTTAGGTATATGAGTCACATTGTGCAAATTCCATAATCCGTCTGTTGTAAAGCAACACCTTTATAGTGTGGATTAAAAACTATCCCCTCCCCATTGTCCAAAATATTCATAACATGCGTTCTTATCTTAATCCGGCTCGAAGGACCAAACCAACTTTTGATCAATTACATGCATTCATGTAAAAATGTAATATATTCAAGGTGGGCCAGATTAGTCACTCTCTTCCACATATGGTTGTGTGTTAAAATCCTTAAAATTAGGGACTTAAATCAACCGAAAACCATTGACAAGTAGACTCAACTCCAGATGGAGTCCTAAGATTGTCTGACGTCATATTCCTGCTGCTTTTCCTATCCTTATCTATAAAAGATCCTTCTGAATCTTCTATCACCTTTACTCGATGTCCTAAAGACAGAAGACCCTAAAGGACCGAAAACTCTGCTTTAAAAGATGTCCTTTTGTTATAATTCTCACCCTTGTCGGTTCAAAGTGTTCCTTAGGCCTGATTTCTACAGGCGGTTGTGCCTGCAACTTGCTGTATGCGTCATCGATCCATTCGGCTTCCTTTTCTAAGCCGGCGTTGTAGTTGCGCAAGAGTTGGTAGGCTGCTTCGCAGCTTCGGAGTCTGTGGGAAGAGCAATAATAGTAAGTTGCGGTCTTTCTTTAGACATAATTTTATATCATGGTGTGGTAGCGGTGTAGGTTGAGAACGAGAGTATTGTGGATCCACAATAGTGAAGTCAATTTTAAATAAAGAATCGTATTCATCAAACTTAACCAGAATATAAAGTTCGAAATACAAAAGTTTGAGCTTGGACTAAAATTAAAAAGGATTTTATGATATGACGAAGCAGATTGATGAAAAGTTTTCATTTTGACTCACAAAAGCAGTGTGCCTTCAAAGCATAAGTTTTTTTCTAGTTAGCCTTTTTTTGGCAGACCAAAATAAAAAGTACAAGAAAAATAATCTTTTACTAACCTCTCAGCCAACTGAGTGCACACATTATTCCATCTATTATTCAGCTGGGACACCTCCTTGTCCAGCCTCTCCAGGTCGATATGCTTCCCTGCTCTGGGCAGCGAGGAGTGCGGGAGACCAGCTCGAGACGTCTCCACCAAGCGGCGGCAGTTCTCTGCGTCATCGTTCATCTGGTCCACTTGGATCTGCTGCTTGCTCACTGCTACTTGCATGCGGAGGAGGTCTTCGTGCATCTGGTTGAGAAAAGGAAACATTTTATATATTTTTTTAATTGGATCCCAAGATGATGGACTAAAGTTTTATTATTTGATGAGATTAACTTGTAGGTTAATTCAATTTTATTTATGTATTCATACTTTGGTCATATTACAGAATAAGGACCAGAATTAAAAAAAAACATACATAGTTTAAAAAAGTCTATGTGAACCATTCCGAAACAGTTTTAGTGACCAGTCTATATTTTAACTGCGTTCTCCAAGTAGCTTATTGGCATCACGTGGTCTGCCTACACGTTCGATATATATACATGTTTACAAATATCAATAAAAATGTTAGTAAGTACTCACATCCTTCAGCAGCTCAACATCGTTGGGCAGGTCGTTGAACTGTGCGAGTTTGATCTCGAACTCGGATATCGTCTGGTGGTTCTCCTCCATGCTGTTTACTACAATCTCCACGAACTTCAGCCTGAGGTGAAAACAAAAATTCGTTAGTTATGAAAAAAAAAGATGATCGATTAGGTATTGTAAACCTGAAATGTTATAAACTAAGCGTCAACTCAATTCTTATTTCCAAAGGGTCAATTAATAAATATATGAACCTATATATTGATCTTTGACTTCTTTCAAAAATATTCTAAGTAAAACTTGGTTTTTAAAACTATTATTTGACAAACTATTGTTGTCAAATAATTACAAACTAGTAAGTAAATCAATAAACACACTGTAGGCACAGATAATATAATACTAGCATACAGATGCCTCAACCCATACAAAGAAACCGTGCCGACGTAACAAGCGTATTTGCCTGATTACGATGATTATTTTATAAACACTTCGATCGCGTTCGGTTCCGTTCCACGACTATAGATGGGGTTAGCAGTGACTTGCAAATAAAAGGGTTTTTTCGGTTCGTATACAGTGACGATTTGTTTTATAGTATTTTTTTGCACATTTTTAGTTTCATTGTACCAAAATGTGTTACAATACAAATTTAAAAAATCGAGTGGTATGCCTCAGAAATTGAAAAACGCGCCATCTATTGAAATCAATTTTAAATGATCCGTTCAAATAATCTTTGAAATGTGAATGTGAAATGCCTAATATTCTATAATTTTGTGCTTAGGAGAGTTGATTAAACAAGAACATACAATATTTATGATCAATTCTAGAAAATGTTAATTTTACACACAATTCAATAACAAATCGATGCATATCGAGCCATCTAGTGACATTTATTTGAACCAAATTTTCTTTGTTAGCGCTGGGACCCCGTGCTGTAGGAAAGGTATGTAAAACTGCTTTTATGTAACGACAGTAAATCATCATCTCCAGTTACTTTAAAGAAGATTACAATCATCTAAGTACAATGAACATCTGCTTACCTTTCGACAAAGAGTTGGCTCTTGGACTGCATGTCGTTCCACTTGCCCATCACTTTGTCGAGACTCTTTTTCATGGCGGGAGTCTTGAGGGCGATGCCTGTGGAAATAGAAAAATATAGTGTCATTAAAATCCTGCAATAAAATTATTCACGAATAATAATGGTATAATAAGGTCATAAGTTGTAGCAATTCAAGGCAGGGTTATATTTTGGTGCGGGTAGGTGAATTTACTCTTCACCCCCAATCCCTCTACTAAGATCCGAAGTACTTAATATAGCTGGCGATTTCAAATAATAATAGTACCATTATTTGAGGTCTCCGGTAAGTACGCTCGGGGCACTCTAACATAATCCGCTGAAAACTTGGTCGTATAAGTAGCAGATTTAAGTACTAAAGTAAATCTTCATGGCATACGATGTTGTCAGATTAGCTTTCATTCTATCATTTAACTTGCATTATATTTTTAGGAATTATCGTTTAGCATTTGTAGAAAGTTATTTAATCCTTGGAACAGTGACGAATAAATACACTTTCTACTTCTTTAAATCACCAAAATTTTATTTCTTTAGTTACAAATAAGCTTTAACTGCCAAAGAATATTCAGGATCCAAGTCTTACCTCTAAAAGTAGTCTGCACCTCCTCCACATGGCTGGTGAGGCTATGTACAGTGGTCTCCCAATCCTTATGCTGCAGCACCAGGTGTTCCAACGTGTCCAGATCGCGAGGAATGTGGCTGGCTATCCTCTCATGAAGCTGTCTTTCCAGATCTTCCAGACGTTCTAGAAGATTCGCTGACTGTTCTGTGAAGATGCGAGCGGCGTTCTTCGATTCCTCTGTGGAAAGAAGAATGGGGATACATTAATACATAGGTTTTATTTATTCATTTATTCTCGTACTGGAAAGCCTTGCAACAATCACACCAATGGAGCACAAACTGTTCGAGTTCAACTATATAACTAACTAGCTGTTCCCCGCGGCTTCGCTAACGTAGACCACCCCACAGGACCCGTTTTCGGGATTAAAAATAGCCTATGTCACTCAGGAATAATGTGGCTTTCTATTGGTGAAAGATTTTTTTAAATCGGTCCAGTAGTTTCGGAGCCTATTCGGTACAAACAAACAAACAAACAATTATTTACTCTTTATAATATTAGTATAGATAGCTTATCACCCGCGTGAATGTCGTAAATTATCCCAAGGGAATATAATCCCGGGATAAAAAGTATCATATGTGTTAATCCAGACTATAATCTATCTCCGTGCCAAATTTCATCCAGATCCGTGGAGCCGTTTGAACGTGAAGAAGTAATAAACATACAAACACACACACACTCACAAACTTCCACCTTTATAATATTATATAATTATAATATTAAACCAAAGACAGGTACTGTTTGAACGAAAATGGAGTAGCAGTCACTCGACGAGAAATGAAGAGGATAGAATTAAGAGGCTTGTTTAATATCGAAGCTAAATCCATAATTGGACTCCGTTCGTTGAAACATTAGGCAAACATATGCGGAACCAAGGACCAAAAATCTTATAATCGCGTCTCTTTACAAAGAATCACTAGCATTACGTCATAATCAACATAAGTATATTTAACAACGGTCCTTAAACTTGAAAATTTACTATGTGAACTTTTATATTACAGTAATTCTTATTGAAAATAAACAAGTTCATGAACTGTTATACAGAATGATTCTTAATTCGAATCGTTATTTCATCTCTCTCATCACATTAATAAACCGACATTGTTTCTTGACCTATTCATGATCAGTGCAATTGTTAAGTGGAAGTTTATTGTTGAAGATATCATTTGGGACGGAAGATGTCTCTACTCTACTGTTCACTCTCTCTCGCTCTGTAATTTCCGGCTGAGCATGAGCAGTATAGTTTACGATTAATGCTTATTTTTTTTTATGGTACCAAAAATGAGACAATTATAAACCACTCATAGACATAACCCATTATTGTTAGGGTCATTTCTACAATCGAAATGATTGCACCAATTGTTTTTACGTAGCCATTTGTCAACAACGAAACAGCGTAGCAAAACTATTTAAAATCGTGGGGCGTCATTTCACAACGATTGCTGAAAGAGTATCTACAGTAAATCTTCCTCTTTTGCAATTTAGATCGGTTACTAAGCTTTTGATATTTTGGGGTGCATGAAATGAGCCTCTACGAGCAACCCAAATTGAGTACCCAATCCCCGAAAAGTCCGGTGAAGCCTGTAAACCTAGCACCCATTAACGCAGTGTCTAGGTTACTTATCCTTTCACCACGGTGGTACGAAGCTACCTCAAATGACAGCAATACAATATCAACGATTCTAACCTCACTTCACTCGCAAACAGAAACCATAAACACAACTCCATAATTCTAAACATAAATACAAACTTCATGCTTAACCTCTCAAAGAGTAATACTCAAAACCACCAACACTGATTCACGTCATTCCAATCCGTATCAAAAGACCAATTAATCGCATCACTAAGCACCTGGTTCCCGCCGTCTCCGCTCAACTCGTTCCACGGTCCTCTCAACATACACAATATAGATCCTCAAATACATTTAATTTTATTATTAAAAGTATTGAAAAATGTTGAACAGTTCACCGCTTTCGTGTCACTGAAACTCCGAGATCTAGACCGGCGGAATGACACAACACAGACTGTCAGCAACGTTGCTACGACAGAGAATTTTCGGCTAAATTACGCAGTGAATTCAGAATAAACGCTTTGTCTGAAGTCCTATGCATCATCTTCACACAAACGGAACAGTTTTAGAGTTCTGTCTGTAATAAATTAATAATATTATAATCTCATAATCTAATTATGTATTTTTCCAAGGGAAGGAAAAGTATTACATTGACTTTTCTTGCACTGCGAGCTCCGTCGATGAATCACTAGTTTGCTCGGTATGACAGCTTAATGAAATCAAAAGGTTTCTATCGACACGTATAAAATGTAAGACGACTGGACTAGACTTTTAGCAGTAACTTAAAAAACTGATAAATAATACGTTTGTGGGCCAGAAATAAAGTTCTCATTTCTACGGAAATTGGCGTTAATTGTCAAATTTAAATCCATAGAGTAATCTCACCATATCCCTACTAATGAATGACCAACTCTGGTCATTCATTCGCAACTTGACCTACTGCTCTTTCTACTCTGTACACCTCCCACTCTGCTCTATTGAGAATTGCAGTGATAACTGTCACAACCTGTATTTCAGCACGCAAGGTCAATCGAATTGAACGACTGTTCAAAAATACTATGACATCATTAGACACTAAAACTAATTGACGGTACTTTTAGGATTCAAAGCGATTCTAGTAAGTGACTATTTAGAGGAGGTCAAGAGGCTATACATGTGACTTCAACCAGAATCTTTCTTTGAAATACTTTTAAGTAAATCCGCGAGCCATCTTGCGAAGCGTGTGTGTGAATCATTTGGTAAGAAAAAGATTTCTCAGAATACAATTTAGCTGAGTTTTGATTACTCAACCGTTAGCTGCAAAATTATTAGCACAAATAATTTTTAATCTGTTTTGTTTGACTATTAAAAAAATCTGACTAAGTTGTAACTTTGAGAAGACGATTGAAAATATTTTTGTTCATTACTAAGCAATACACTGTTAGGGTTGTATTTTTTTGTAGCATGGTGAGCCAGCTTTTCGCTCTACTTCACTTTTTGCTTTGTAGACTAATGGTTATAATAACTCCATGATAGGAAACAGATGGTCGCAGTATTATTTCGTAATAGCTACTGCCAGCGGCTTCACTCGCGTGTAAAGTGTTTTCTTATACCAAGGGAACATTATACCGGAATGAAAAAGCCTATGTGCTATGCCAGACTATAATCTATCTCTGTGCCAAATTTCATCCAGATCCGTTCAGCCGTTCCGGCGTGATTGAGTAACAAAACACATCCACACTTCTACACACACATCCATACAAATATTAGTTAGATATCGACAATATTCCAGACATTGTTATCTACTAAATGCTAGAGTTGTCCTTTCTTATAATAATCAACAAGTCTTTTCTGCCAGTGAATGAACTCGCCCACTATACCTAAACAGGCCTAAACAGTCATAAAACGAATCTCACCTTCAACTATAGTTCTCGGCAAACTAATTGGCCGCCCTGAAGTTGGCAACAATGGCTGCGCAGTAGTAAATCTCATACAAAAAAAACCACCGATCCGCGCCGTGCGCATCGGAAAACCAACTTCAGGGCGGCCCAGAAGTCTGGCGAGAACTATACAAAAATTTAAAACAAATGACATCACAAACTGTGGGCCTTTAAACTCAAAAACATGCTCATTAAGTCTTAATTCATAAAAAAAAGTGGGAGTTCTTAAATACATTTGTGAAATATCGTATAGGCAAGGTCGACACCTCGAGCTGTTATTACAATTGGACGGTAAGTGCTGCGTGAGTGATATCATCGTAAATTGGGAGTAGGCGATTACCAAGGTGATGCCGTGAACATATTTTTGACAGGATAGACGGAGGGACTGGGCCTTGTTTGTGTTTGGTCCTTTTAGACGAGAATTTCTTGTGGGGGATATAAATCAAGTTTAGCGTTGTTTTTAAGCGTTCGTATCGGTATTTAGGCCACCAGCACCAAACGTTTTGCGAATACTTTTATTATGCGTACAGCTAAAGAGTGGAATTCCCTGCTGAGTCTGTATTGCCTGATAGTTACAACCTGGAAGAGTGAATGGGTTTCATGCAAGCGTGCTTCATCGTCGACCACATCTTCGTTTACCACCAGGTGAGATAGTGGTCAAGCGCGAACCTAGCAATAAAAATATCTCTTTCCAGGGACAATTTCTGTATTTTTATGAACGGTCTTAATGTCAAAAATACCACATATTTGTCAGGTTGATGATATTGGTTTTAGCTGAGATGATATTACGACTACAATTAAATGTTTTTAAATACAGGCCTAATGGTCTTTTATTATATCTATACTAATCTATACTTATATTATGAAGAGGAAAGATTTACATTTTTGTATGTAACGAATAAACTTAAAAACTACTGGACCGATTTCAAAAATTCTTTCACCGTTAGGAAGCTGCACTATCCCCGGGTGACATAGGCTACTTTTTATCCCTGTATTCCCACGGGAACGGGAACTACGCGGGTGAAACTGCGAGGCGTCCGCTAGTTAGTTATAAAATAAAGAATGCCCAATTTAAGTTTTCTTCACTGTTTATTAACAGAACTTATTTGTCGGTATTAATCTGAAGTCTAAGTACCTAAGCTCTTAAATATAGGCAATTCCCAAAGATACAATTAGGTTTCCAGACTATCACGAGAGTTTTTCTAGAAAACAATTTATTCAGTTTGCGTGCGAGTTAATGGAGCTAGGAACGTAGCATCGAAAATAAGAAAGTACTAGGTCATTAGTTAAAAGTTTTGTACAAGTTTTTATATACTCGTATTAAAACTTTAACTTTTTAAACTTCCAATATCAAAAATTGCATTAATTTCAGCTCAATCGAACACCGGGAAGTGGGTTAAATTTAACTTGCAAGCTTTGATTACACACAGAACCCTAATTGCGTAACTTCAAAACTTCAAATAATGACGCACGCGTGCTTTGCTTGCATTCATTGTTTCATATTCTGTAAAAAAATCCGTTTATTCTATAGCGTAAAACACGCAATAAATACTTTTGAATTTTATAAATGAAAGGAAGCATGCGTGCTTAGCTTCAAGCTGTCAAAATAATTACGCAATTGCACCCAGGACAGGTGAAGTTAAATAAAAACTTGTAAAAAGAGAGTTGATTATATCTACTACTAAATACATAATTATGTAGGTATAAAAACGGGGAGCAGAAGTTATTCTTCCCGGAAGACTGAAGCTGACTGTCGGGAAGTCATCAGAAAATCCGTCCCCATCGCTGTCAGTGGGAACATTGCTAGAAAAACCAACAGCGTTGCCCGATTCTTCGGCCGAAAAAAAGGCCAGCTCGCTTGTCATATGAAGTGTCAAGGTTTGGAGAACTAGGTGGGCGGCACTGAACTCCATGGTTCTAGTGTTTTAACGCCAAACGTCTCAATAAGGTTATACAAATTACATTTTATACATTAGTTTACCTCCTTTCCCGAAAGAGAATATTCGTTTTATTTTCTTCATTGTAATTACACCACACTCTTAATTCAATGTCACTCAAAACACTTTATAACGTCACCGAATACAACATTTACACTTGTTTATGTGTCTATAAGCAATTAAATGTTTAATAATAAACTAAACAAGAAAGTTTAATAAGTTGAAAATACGGTCCATTTATCTGGCGAAAAGAATTGGTCCTTCTTTTGGAACTAAGGACCAACTTTTAAAAAGTTCTAAAGTTTCACAGACTTAACGAAATTCTCAAATTACAATGAATTCCCTTTAAACTATTCTGAAATAACGATAACTAGAAACAGAACTCAAGCAACAAAGGACCAACTTTTCCTAAAGAATCACTGACTTTAGCGTATTGAACCGTACTGAATGAAATAAAGATGAACTGAAAAATGTTATTCAAAGTACGAACATCCGACTTAACACTGAACGCTACGCACCAAGGATGAATCGCATATGATTTGCGTATGAAAAAAGCGAACTAATTATAGAATTTAGTCTCATATCATTTGGGCAATTACTGGAGCACTGGGCGCCTTTATTATTTAGAGTAATTAAAATATGAAGGAAGGCCACAATTTATAACAACATGAATTGTTACGGTAATGAAGTAAAAGCAGTATCGTAGCAAGCATTATATAGGTTCTGCCTACCACCATGCGAAAAAGGCGTAAGTTTATGTATTGATATTGTAACCTTTGAAGTTAAAACAATTGTATAGTAAGCTTTCATTGGAAGCCCACAAGTTTATTTACGGGCGTAAAATCAATATACCTTAACACGAAATAATAGGGCCTCTTCTTAGAAAGGCTTTTCTACAAATTGAGTTTGAATGGGTCTTCATTAATCTACGAGGGTCAAAGGAAAGGCGAAATTGAAAAAACAAGACGGAATAACCTGATAGTATTTTAAATAGCAGCTTTGGTAAAATAAATTATTTGCCAGAGTCAATAAAATTCGCGCCAAATGTATTTCTGAGAGCTACTGAGCCATCTATGCAACAACAGTAGGTATAAACATTGCAAAACTGAACTAAGTACTCAGTAGCGGGTCATGCTAACAAAAACGTTACTCAACTTGAGCAGATAAGACGCGATGCACCCATTTTTTATAAGATTAAGAACAGGCTAGAAACACCAAAGACAATGCCCGAAAAAACAAAAGAAAATATGTAGACACTAAAGTCGTGACAATTTAAGAAGTTGGATTATGATAGCTATAAAAATATGTTTCAGAAGTTAAACTTGATGCTTACGAATGATATTCGTTAGTATAGTGTATGGGTAACACAGTAATTAATTAGAATTATGAATTTGATTTTTCGTAGACGTTCATACAAAGTTATCGAGGCATGAAAAATGAGAAACGTCATCGGACTTCTTAGATTGGCACGTATATAGGTGTTGTGGAAAGTTAGCAACATGCCTTGAGGAAAGATGTAGTTGGCTACATGTAATGAAAATATGGGTAACTTGTGTGAAAGATGGTATGGCTTGAAAATCATGATGTTGAGAAGGTGACAAATAGACACACGACCCCAGATAAATTGGGATAAGAGCAGGAGAATTATGAAGGACCAAGCTATAAAGGGCGAAGTTATGTGAAAAATAAAACTGGCTGGGATAAAAGTGGACACTGAGATGAGCATAATAAATTATGAAAGCCGAAGAATGGTAAAAATGCAATACTTGTTTCATGAAGTGACAACGTTTTGCGAAATCGATTGTTAAGTGACGTGTGGCATGCGGGTTGAATGATGTAAGTGTTGAATAAACCAAAAATCGTTTAGAACTTCATGATAGAATGTCTTTACGGCCGTTGAGTAGGAAGTAAATTGACAAAATGCAGAGCGAAATTTATGGTGTATCAAATATTTTTTAATAGGATTGATCTGAGGGCTTGAGTTAGTAGGTATGTAGTACTGTAGATGTGTGTTCTTGTGTGAATAAATAAAGTAATAAAAATTTATGAACACCCATTTATCGTTTAAAGAAGAATCCTAGATGTAAACAAATTAATTGTGACTGATCTAAAACTGTATTTCAAAATTATAAGTTTGCACTTTACTGATGTGCAGAGCCTAAAAACAATAAAATAACAACCATCAAAACAAATAATAAACTCTCAAAAAATATTCCTAAATGCTAAATCATAAAATATCTAAACAACACAATTTTTTTCATTTATCGACAAAACGAAATGCACAAAATCGCAAAAAACAACACAACATTAGCACCCACTATTATCCGCGAACTATTTCCGACAAACAATACTACTACACTACGGGTCGTACGATTCACTAATTGCGACTGACGGAGCCCGTAGACGTAGCCCGTAGGACCGAGATGATGCGTCCTTTGTCGTGAGACGTCGATTTTATTTAGCGGGAAGAACGGTTTTGATACTTGAATCTAAATGAGGATAATATTTTTATAAAAAGTGTTAACACACTGAACACACACGCATGAGAAAATATTCATCTTGGTCTCTGTTTAAGATTACCTACTAAGAATACACAGAAAAAGTGTCAAGAATAATAAAAGTGTCACAAATAATAGGTGGCGGCATGATTGACGAATTCGTTGATCGATTGGCTGCTGCGCCGCGTGTTGCGGGTACGAATCCCGCATGGATCAAATATTTATATGGCCTACATATAGTTATTCTAGATGTGTATGTGACTTTAAATGTTTTAAATGCACCCACGATACAGGAAAATTCCCTAGTACCAAGATTAACAAGCAAAACGTTTAAAAACTGTAACCCGACTACGGTTTCGAACGTCGTGAACGAATCGATTGACACTTTATTCATCAAAATCGAATGAATAGTTTAGGCACTACGGAGGAACATACGTAAATACATACATACATAGACTGCTAAAATCATAACATTTCCTTTTGGCTTCGCCGTAGTCGGGTAAGTAAAGAATGAAGTATGGTAATGTCGCAGCAGATAGTTATAAAATGCTCCAAGTTTGCCTAGAGAAATATTTTTCACATACAACATCTTACTGGAATATTAGCCAAATTACAAGGCGTCCAAGTTTATTCCAACAAAATTATTATTTAAGGAAAGTATCAAGACCGCTCGCACTCTATAGTGTCAAGGTGCAAATAAATTACATTATCTTACTGTTAAAAAGACATTATAAATTTAGTAAATGGACATTTAATTACAAAACATCATTTATAGCCTTGTGTAATTTAGCGATATTATCCTGAAAACGGCCAATAGCTGAACGACTGTGTGTCGAGCGAGAAAGCTTGTGTTCGATCCTCACCTATTGTAGTATTGTCGTAAACCCACTTAAAGTATTTTGTCTTTCAATTTAAGAGGTTTTAAATGGACCTACCTATGTCCAAATTAAACAAGTTGCACCGTTGTCCCAAATAGAAGAAAAATAGCCCACCAAGGACCAAGTGCAATACAAAGACCCAGCCTCCTACGAAATTAAAGCCAAGTATCAAAAAGTCTTGTTAATCAAAGTGTCAAGGTACAAGACTGCAAGCACTAAATAAATTACGTTATCGCGCAGCTAGCGGGACACGGAGCGCCTGTGAGTGGCCAAGCGACCTGTAGTAAACAAACTGGATAATAGACTATTTATAGTTGTTATGTCATGAGAAAAGTAAGGGCGCTCTTTAATGGGATCATAGGACCATTATAAAGTTTGTCCCTTTTTAAAATTACCGGATTTAATCATCACATTATCATCAGCCTATTAATGTTCCCGCTGCTGGGACACAGGCCTCCTCTCTGTGAGAGGGAATGGGCCGTAATCCACCACGCGGGCCCAGTGCGGGTTGGTGGATGTCACATGTCTTCGTATTTTTGGTTCTTGGACATGCCGGTTTCCTCACGATGTTTTCCTTCACCGTTTTAAGAGCAGTGGTGATGAAATAATTAACACAAAGTAAAGCGCCTGCCTGGGCTCGAACCCACGACCTAAAAATTGTAATTCGCGGCCTATACCACTGGGCCACCACTGCTCGGCCCGGACCGGCACCGGGTTTAATTGCAAAGTATTATTTTGCTGTGGATACTTTTTGATGCAGACCTTTCCATACGTTTGCAGTCAAACTAAAGTGTCTTTAAATCAATTAACAGAAAATTTTAATGAAAATTAATTACAGATAGAAATACCGATATATGGCTGTCAATCCTGATGATGGGCGAGATGGCGCTAGTTGCCATGTAAACAACGTGCTCCCGTCATAAAATTCTATAAAATAGTTTAATGACCAGTTTCCGCGTAAGTACACTATAATAGTGAAGATAATAGTTCAATAAGTGTGTGAAAATGTTATCTCAATTTACTGTGAACTATATAAATATGACTTTTAAATGTGGACAAAATTTTGTGACAAAAACAGTTTTGTGTGTGATATTTGACACTTATTGGAAGTAAACAACAACAAATACTTTGTTAACAATCGTTTGACAAACAAAACATAAACAATAACAGTGCAAAAGTTTAATAACAAAATGTAACACATAGTGAGAAAAAAATTCAAATAATTTAAACTACAACCGGCTTTTTAACGAACTTTTACGCGTGATTAACAATTGATGAGTCTTGTGATTAACAATTTCACTTAACTACGTAACTGTTGCGGTGGCGTTGCCGTCTAATGACTACCCCTTGCAGACCGTGACCCGAGTGGAAATTCCACAGCTGATTTCGTCTTTTTGGATTGTTTGTAAAACAATCTTAATGCGGATGTGAACGCAAAGCTGTGCTCAGATGTCACTGGCGGCGCAATGGCTACTGCCAAATAAATTTAGTTTTTTTTTGTTATTTATTGTGTTTAAACCACAAATGGTAGACCGACCATCGTTATTGATATCAAGTATTGTTCCTGAAAGCTTAGGGAATTGAAAGACGAAAAAGAAATGAGGAGCAAGGATAACTGGAAAGAAAACAGATCTTATTGAGAAGCAGGCTTTTATATAATCCCATCACACGAGTGTGTTTTTATGTTTGTTACTTCTTCACGCTCAAACGGCAGGACGGATCTGGATGAAATTTGGCACAAAGATAGATTATAGTTTGGAATAGCACATAGGATACTTTCTATCCGAAATTCAAGCGGGCGAAGCCGCTGACAGAAGTTAGTAAAATATATTTAATCGGTGATATGTTCTAGATTTGGTTTTTTAGGGTTCCGTAGCCAAATGGCAAAAAACGGAACCCTTATGGATTCGTCATGTCTGTCTGTCTATCTGTCTGTCCGTATGTTACAGCCACTTTTTTTCCGAAACTATAAGAACTATGCTGTTGAAACTTGGTGAGTAGATGTATTCTGTGAACCGCATTAAGATTTTCACACAAAAATAGAAAAAAAAACAATAAATTGAAACTCAATTTTTTTTTTCATCATACTCATACGTGTATCTATGGAAAGGTCTACAAAAATTATATTGAGGTTTCTAATATTTTTTTTTTTAACTGAATAGTTTGCGCAAGAGACACTCACAAAGTGGTAAAATATGTGTCCCCCCCCCTGTACCTTCTAAAATAAGACAATGATAAAACTAAAAAAAATATAAGATGTAAACTGCCACCGAAAATTGGTTTGAACGAGATCTAGTAAGTAGTTTTTTTTAATACGTCACAAATCGTAAACCGCAATTTACCAAGTACGGCACCCTTCGTGCGCGAGTCCAACTAGCACTTGAACGGTTTTTTTAAAGTTGTAACGAGTTATTTCTTACTTGACTCATGGTAAGAAAATTTACATAAAATGAGAGAACACTACTTTAATGTGTTGGTACGAGTATCATAATTATATAGCATCTGTATCTTGTACCTACTTTCTGTGCAAATAAATCATTATTCTATTCCTTTGAAATTGCGAAGTTTTGGGCCAGCAAAATTTGATGTACTGTCTAGCCAACGACACAAAAAAGGAAGCTAGCTTTGAAGTTCCATATGATTTTTTAGCACGGTGTCATAATTAAAATCTATCATAGGTTTACAGGTATGTTAATAAGTTGGCACTAATGTTCTATTGTGTTGAATCCCAATACGTTATTGTTGTACACAAAAGGGAAGATAACAGTGCCAAGCGCCCTGAATACACTTTGTTACTTTTATCTATTAGAACCCAGATGTACTCAGGCAATTCTTTCCAATTCTGAGCACAAACAGCCAAGTGGTTGCGGTTAAGTACTAGTCCGTTGGAAATGTATATCGTAGCATTTCGTCAGCCAGAGAAGGTTGTTTAGAGCTATACCTTGTGACGAGGTCCTTCCTTCCATACTCTTTCATCCTTTTATTACTGGCAACTTTTTATAGCAGGCCACTTCATCATTTACTTTTCACACATTATCATTCGATTTTTAATTCAAATTCTGTACGCCACACATGCACTCTCATTCCGCCCAGCGTCCACTTCATCTTGAGAGCCCGCCGAAGCTAGTTACTGCCTGCAATTATAATCATCGTCTTATAATCTTAAATTCTTGTAATCTCTTGAAACACTGTGAATCCTTCTAATAATTTGGTGCAAGTAATAAATATTCTCCGGCCTGTTTTACTGTTCTTTCACTACAACAAATAACGTGGTCCGGTGAGGCATCCTCAAATATACACAAGCTGGCAAGAGGGCAGAGGGCCTACCGGTACAACCTTTTCCTTCAAATAGGGATCTGTCATCGTCGGCCGAATAATGGGCCAGGCGAGAGATTTAACCAAAAAGAGTCTGTGTTTGTCAACCACACGCTCAGGAGAAGAATAAGGATTATTTCGAGGTCAAACTTAGCAGTGGTGTGACTATAATGATCCCATATCTCGCAGAATAATCTCTAAATCGGGTCTTCTATTTTAAGGTCACCCTAACGTATCTCAAATAAAAATATCGTTACGATATAAATCTTAATTCTCGACGCCCGTGTTCCGAACCGCTATTATTCAATTAGACCAATTTAAAGTAGATTTTTTCTAACTGATTAATTACGTAGTACAAATCGTTCGTTTACAGTATCTTTTCGAGCGATGCCAATATTGGGATTTAGACAATGCCCGTCCATCATCGGACATAAAGACGTACGCTGATGCGCCAGAGCCGCCATAGGTCCCATATGCACAAAACGTTTTGGGACTTTTACTATAGCGTAGAAGAGTAATACCCTACCGGGGTCGGCCTTTCGTGATAGCTATAATCTGAAGGTCTTTAAGTTAAGTCTGAATAGGCTACTTCTAGGCAAACGTGTTCCGTCGTAAACCACATCATCGATTATCATCAGGTGAGAGAGATTGTGTTCAAACGCGAGCCTGTCAATAATAGTAAATAAAATTATTCATATTTTTTTTTTTGAAACAAGCTTTTTTGTATTCTTTTCAGCAAACCCTTTCATTTAAAACCCATATCATGGCACAAAAAATATCTAGTCCGCCATCCTGGGCCGTCCGCCATCTTGGGCCGTCCGCCATATTGGATTTAGAATGACGTAACTCCATGCATTGTCATCCTAACTAAACGTAAAGGCAAAATTTCATCTAAATCTTGGAGGATAACTGCTTTAAAATTCAGTTGCAAGATTTGACCCGAACACACATACATACATGGATACATTGAATGTTAAAGAAATGCTTGTAAAAAGTTCGGCTTCTTAGAGCTAAGAGCGACATCTTTGTCACTCATGCATGCAATTATATTGCGGGACACAAGTGAGTAAATGATCACAGTATACCTCGGTAGCCTGCAACTCGCATGCGAGCTGGTCGCAGTTGGGACCGTGGTCTAAGCAATTTTTTGCTCGCTGTGTCATCTAAGGTAATGTAGTGTAGTTTGCGGTCTATGATACGTATGTATCAAACGATAAATATTAATTGAAGTGTCCTCAAGGATATCGTTTGGTAGCAGAAATTGCTTCGATAATAATCTAATGTCTATAATAATATGTTTTTGCGGCCTATTTCCTTCTAAACGTATTGTGATGGTTGGTGACAGTCCTCTTTGTGGTTGTACCGAGGATAAATAGAAATTGTTTATTTATCCATAAGCTTCACAGGATAAGTGTGATTCGAGTCCGTAGACGTTTGCCTGTTGCTAACAGAAAATAAAGACGAAATATTTCTCTCTTCTGAATATTGGCCTTTTTAACACGCTTTTATTAGCTTGGTATGTATGTATCTATGTATCAATGTAACGGAATCTTTGAACGTGATTTTCACCCACTTCAAAACGTTGGATTGGTTTAAAACTTTGCACACTTATCAAGGACCGATGACAATGCAATAATTTAAACAGTTTGTCCCATTATACTTACCAATAAAGCGTGTTTTTTAGTTTTTAGAACTACATTTTTTTTGTTGTTAAGCAAAAGTTTCAAAAACTTCTTACGTGACAATATTAGATAGTCAAAAGTGTCATAGCTTTGTACGTCATAGTCAAAGCCAAAGCCAAAATTCTATATTTCAATTAAGCCACTAAGCGGCACTTTTAAACGTCGAAAATTTTAATTTAAAATTAATAATAATTGATTCTACCGTCCATTCGGAAAAGTAGCTAGTTCCGGAGAAGAACGGACAAGAAACTCCACACATTCTGTTACAAAAAAAATACCGGTACCTGTACTGTCGAAATCCATCTAGCCGTTTGGAAGATACGAGGTAATAAAGAAATTTACAAACACACAAGTTTCGCGCGAAAAACAAAACCCTTCCTTGGCAGTCGGATAAAAAAATAAACTCGACACACACGCACAGACAACCCTCCGTTTTCACGGCTTTTAGCGTGGGGAAAGCAGTCGCGTTCGGAACTTTGCTTGCTATGAACGTACGGCAGATATTTTGATTAAAATTGCGAAAGAAGTTTCTGCTGTGTTTGGCTGCAGCAACACAAATGTCGATAATACGTTACCTTTATAGGGTTTAGCATAAGCATGTAATTATATTGTACGCCGTTTTGTGACAATAAAACAATTTCTTTCTTTCAATAGTCACAACATGTCTTGTTCTATCATACTTCTGTATTAGTCCTCATCTCTATAGTGATATATCTAAATTCTCCACATACCTTCAGCCCGGGCCCTCCTCTCGAACTCGTCGAACAGTCGGTTGACGTCATCGATCTCCCTGCGCAGCCTCCTGAGCTGCGGGTCGGCCGGGTCTCCCTCAGCCAGCAGCTTCTCTGCGTCTTCGTTGAGAGCGCGCCGGATGGCTTGACGCTGTTCTGCGCCCATGGCTACGAACTGATGGGAAAAAAAAATGGAAAATGAGGAAGGCTTCTATTTCTAAACAGCTGTTGCCCGCAACTTCGTCTGCGTAGCATTAGTACTTTGAATAGCCTATTTTTTATATCGCGCCATAATATTATAGATGTGACGGCCGCCTTGAAATAATATTATTTCATCATACAAACTTCTAGACCCCTGCCCACCCCCTAAAGGATGATTTCCGGGATAAAAACTATCCTATGTCCTTCCCAGGGTTTTACACTATCTCCATACCAAATTTCGTCTAAATCGGTTCAGCGGTTTAAGCGTGAAAAGGTAAAAGACAGACAGACAGAGTTACTTTATAATATTAGTATGGATGGTACTAAACAAATGCTTTCGGGATCTTCTTCTTGGTTTTATATCTCGAATAATAAATAGGACCGGATGTAAAGAGCAAGTTTATGAGCACTGCAAAAGGTACACCTACTGGACGGACAAGTCCTATTGTCATGAGTTGGCCAGAATAAAAATCAATGGTGTAATTAGATAACAGATTAAATAAATTGGACAAATCCTAGTAATCTTTTGTACTAATAATCACCCTCGTTTTGCTTTGGAGAAATTCGATAGACAATTTATCACACCCACACATCACATCATCAGCCTATTCATGTTCCCACCTGCTGGGACACAGGCCTCCTCTCTGTGAGAGGGGAGAATTTATGACACTAATTATATTTTAGTCGACGATTAATTTTAATATATTTAATAAATTCTAAGATCAGTGTCCATAAATGCCGAAAATGTCTTATAAAATTTTTTTTTGATTAGGGAAAAAATTGAAAATCGACAATTATAACGACTTTATTGCAAGAATTAATAGGTATTTGTACTCACTTGCGGGAAATCCCATCCCTTCACCACCTTGATGGTAGCAAAGATCATATTCTGCCTCATCCTCAGCTGTTTCCTCTGCCATAGTTGTATGACCTTCACAAAAACGCACAAAATTAACACACACACAAAATACACA
This sequence comes from Orthosia incerta, assembly GCA_948252205.1. NCBI lineage: Eukaryota > Metazoa > Arthropoda > Insecta > Lepidoptera > Noctuidae > Orthosia > Orthosia incerta. The sequence continues at coordinate 26,710,842 of OX411758.1, forward strand.
CAGTCCAGGAGACGCATCGCGTGGACATCACCGACAAACTTTTACAAGACTTTGTTATCGTAATGGTAAATAATTATTGGTGTTATTCTGAGTAGATACATTTAATTTATGAACAGGCAAGACCAAATGTGATTTAAAAAAATGCTGCAATTCATATGCTTAATAATATATAGAAAGACTTCAATGACGAACTGGACTATGTTTGTTTGGTTTATCAGTTTGTTAATCACTCATTAACTAAACTGTGAAAATATGTATTATTATAATTTATTTTGGGATTGGTCGGTAGGTAAGATAAAGTAAATGTCACATTGGTGATTGTTTTTATACAACAGTTTATGTCATGTTTATTAATTTTAGTTGAGTTCAGAAATGTATCTGGTTTGCAAGTTTATTGCTAGGAAAAACCGGCCAAGCGCCGGTGGCAGAAAAGTTGAAATGAAGTTTGTCTTGGTATGGTCATGTGATGAGGAAGGATGAAGCGCATGTTACTAAAAGAGTTATGAATATAATTGTGCATGGATGGAGAGGGAGGGGACGGCCAAAGAAAAGATGGATGGACTGTGTGAGGAGTGATATGAAAGAAAAGGGAGTCAGTGAGTGAGCGTGACGGGGGACAGGACAGTATGGAAGAAGAACACGTGGACAAGGGCAGGCTGATGGATGTATGAGGAACAGGCTGGAAAGTTTCTCATCCTCCATTCAAAACGGAGACGTGTAAAACTGCCCAATGATTGTCGTCGGGCGGTTTACACAACAGGCAGACAGCAACCTTTGGGCAGTTGGGGGTTAGATTTGCAATATAGATGTCGTCACAAGTACTCACCCTATCATAAGCACTGCGCAGCCTAGCCGCGGAGTCGATGGCCTCTTGACAAGGCGGCGGCAGGGCCACCACAGCACCGGGCAACTGTACATCAGTCCCGGCGCCTCCTAAGCGTACGCGCCAGCGACTGCGGCCCGAGTTGTCTACCACTGTCACTGCTGAACCCTTCTCGATGGCCACCTGTGGGTGAAGAAGGAGTTACTTTCTATGATTGCGTATAATGGGAGGTTTGCAGGTTGTTGCTATCAACCAATGCCTTGCAGTGCCTTTCTACACATCTTAGAATATTAGTGACAAGAATGAAAAAGGAAAAAGTCACGACCTCTGTATAGGTCAAAATTCCTTTTAACAAAAAATTCGAAATTAAGAACTGAAAAGCAATAAATAAAAAAATATCCTTTAGTCTAGCATTTTGAGTTGGCGCCAACCCAACATCATGCAAATTAATTACCTAAACCGTAGAATGATTTTTGCTAGGTTGATGTTCGTTGATAGGTATGTTTGGTGCCGCCTCAAAATGCTTGACTGTAATTTCTTTATTTTTTGCTTTTCGGTTCGTTATTTCGTCGGTAATTTTTTTTGTTATAGGTTTTTTTTACGCTTTTTTGTTTACTTATTTTTAATAGATTCAGTTCACAATTAAAAATTCAGTAGGCATATTATCAATACAAATTTGAGGTATACCCTTCCCTAATTAACTTTATAAAAACTTATGCATGGTCATCCAAAAAAAATATACATGTCGAATTGAGCACGTCCTTCTTTTTTTTTCGTCGGTTAAAAATACATCAACATCCGATTTCACTAGAAACCAATGAAATTGTTAAAAGTTTTAAACATTGAAACTTAGCGTAAAGTCAAAATTTTAATGGCACTTTACCGTAATCACAATATATCTAAACCGAGATATTATCAAACTTATCACAAAGCCACAAGGTTCAAACTATAAAACTATACTCACATTAGCATGCTTATAAGCACAAACAGTTTCCGCCCTTAGCGGCCTAGTAATAGGAGCTCTCCGTTGCTTCACAGGCCTTATCTCCTGCGCATCCTCCACCAGGCGAGACACCAGGCCTCCGTGAGAGTTGAGCTCTTCACGTAACTCTTGCATGCCCTTCAGTAGACGTTCACCCTGGTCAAGAGTGAATTCAGACTGCGAGAATGTTGTGTTTAGGGCTTCTTCACGTCTGAAAAAGGGAAGAAGGTTAGTTGATGAAGTTTCTATAATTAATTTTCTTTATTCAATTTCTTTCCTTATTATCTACATTTTTAAATGTTTTTATAAAATAAATTTTATAAAAACATTTCAAAATATGCATAAAAAGTAGTGGCCCGCCGGTATCGGGAACAGAGTCCTAGGCACAGAGAGAGGAACCTCCTAACAATACGAGCCGTGTCCAGCAATGCTGCTTTCTGGATCAGGCCCTTGACCCAGCCGCCTAACGAGAGCCTCCTAAGGTGTTGGTCGAGGCTCGTGGCTATTAAGCCATTGGCTGACACGACTGTCGGTACAATGACCGCTGTGTCCACATCCCACATGTCGACAACCTCGCGAGCCAAGTCAAGATACTTGATTTGCTTATCTTTCTCGGCTTTCACGAGGTTCCCGTCATGCGATGTCAACCATCATTGCACGCCTCTCGATTCGGTTCATCTTATTAATTTTATTATTACGATTGTATCCTCTCAGGGGAAGACAGTGGTATGGTGTGTTATTAAATTCTAATATATCATTTGTGAAATACAAGCATCAGATAGGGAATTTAATTTAAGAATTATTTGATCTGAAAACGAATTTTCAATTATCTTTAATACCTCAATGAGAATTCAATTCAAACATAGACAAGTAATGCAAAACATCATTGAATAATTTACTCTATCTGATACAACATTGAGTTCATTTTAGCTAACAGGGCTCAAGGAAACTTAATTCCTCGACATTTACAGCAACGAGACTTATCAAACTGCATTTTAAAGCCTATTCTCCATAAAACAGAAACCATATTAATTTACAGAAATACTTACTTCTGTATCCATTTCTCAGCTTCCTTGACCTCCTCGAAGAAGTTGTGGTACTGTGAGGTGTGCTTGAGATGAGTCTCGAGACACAGCGTCAGTTGAAGCACCCACGCCCATTGAGACTGCATTACCTGGGAAGTAAGAATGAGATTAGGTTGGCTCATACTTATAAACTTCTATGACTTAAAACAAGGAAATATAAACCTTAAGCGACGTTAAGTTAAAGTAGCTTTCAACTAATCTGTAGATAAGACTCAATAATGATCTAAATTAATTGCGTAACAGAAGGAAATAAAAGTCTTTTTAATAAGCTTTTATTTAACTTGCAGTGTATGTATGTAAGTGTGTTCGGGTCAAATCTTGCAACTGAATTTTAAAGCAGTTATCCTCCACCAATTAAGATGAAATTTTGCATACACGTTTAGTTTGAATGACAATGCATGGTTAACTAAGTAATGTCATTCTAAATCCAATATGGCGGACGGTCCAAAATGGCGGACTAGTTATTTTTTGTGCACTGCCGTGATGCGGGTATCAGGGTTTGTTAAGAAGAATACGAAAAAAGCTTAATTGTTCTAAAAAAGATTTTTTTTAATGAATAATTTTATTATATTTTGTGGAACACTGATTCGCAAGGAATTATAAACCCTATACCAAACCAATTAAGGTATAATTTGAACTAACCTGCAGATGTGACTCAATAGTCTTTGTAGCGGGGTGGTGTTGCGCGATGAGCGCTTCTCCGCGGTCGATGACGTTACTGAACTGTAGTTCTCGCTTCTCGAGAGATGACATCAGTTGCTAGAGAAAAATGTGTCTTATTAGTTGGGAGTTTAAGTGGAATTTCATTTGCAGATTTTTGAGTGTATTTTATTAATATAAAAAACTAATTTTTGTCTTTTCGGGTAAATAAGCCTTGATGAAGCAAGTCCTGTTGTTGAAAGTTACAAAACAGATTAACTGCTATTTAAAGGTTACACATCCGTTTTTTTTTTAATGATTTTTTTGATAGTTCACATTTTAACGTTAAACTTTTTCTATGAACCACTATTAAATTGATTATATTTTTTCAAACGTACATACTACTTATTTTAACTACTCTAAACATCAACATGCAATATGTATAGTATGATGAAGACAAAGCACATCGAAAAATAAAAACGCAAAATGAAAATAATAGAATAACAATTTAGGCACACTTCGCATCTAGCGTAGACTTTGAACCAGATACGAAGGAGCCACATAACAAAAAATGTGTAAAACCAACCTCTCTATCATCTCCAAACGAATGCTTGTAAACAAAAGAATTGTTTGAACTTATTGTAAAATAACATCTTAAATACATGACAATGGTTTCTAATGGGATGAGGACAAGAAATTGTACAAAATATGGTGACTAATATAATTAACCGTATACTTCGGTAAGGGTACCAAATGTGGCAAAACACACGAACCTCGCTGACTCGGTATCGGTACCAAATGGACCCCAGAGTTACGTCATGATCCTAATGAATAACCTTATTATTGAATACGACATTTTATGAGGTAACAATATTTACAATCCTCACTTTCAGAAAATCAATTGAATTTAATCAGTTATCAAGAATTCGGCTGTTTAAATTTTTATCAACGAATCGCAACAGCTAAAATATAATTTGAAATAAGATTGAATGATACTGTTTAGACATCAATTCTTGTCTTTATTAACACCTCCAATTTGTTATGAATAGGGTAGTTGACTGAAAATTTGTTTTTTGTCCGTCAGATTGATTAGTAAATAATATTGGACACGTATTTTTTCTTTTGACACGTACACCTAAAGTGACGACGAAACAGTGCGTTGAAATATCGTGTGACGTCACGCCGCTAGTACACTTTATACTGACAAGAGACTTCACAAGTCCCCCCCATCCCCACTCCTGAAGTTTGATGCACTTTATCTTTGTAAATATTTATTGATTTGGTCACGGGGTCTCATTGCTAACAAAGTAAAGTTGGTTCAAATAAATCTCACTAGATGGCGCAATATGCACCTGTCTGTTATTGAATGTGTGTAAAATTAATATTTTCTGGAATTACAACATAAAAATTGTATGTTCTTGTTTAATCAACTCTCCTAAGTACAAAATTATGGAATATTGGGCTCTTAATTCACATTTCAAAGATTATTTCAACGGATCATTTAAAGTTTATGCCAATAGATGGCGCATTTTTAAATTTCTGAGGCATTCCACTAGATTGTTAAAATTTGCATTTTAACACATTTTGGTGCAAAAAAACTGTGAAAACGTGCAAAAAAATACTATGAAACGAACCTTCACTGTATTTAAAGAAAAAAATATTCACGAACCTAATAAATCCTTTTACTTGCGAGTCGCTGCTAACACCATCTATCTATCACCGTGAAACAGAACCGAACGCGTTCGTTGTACAAAAAAATAACAAGATTAATCAGATGAAAAACGCTAGTTACGTCGGCACGGTTTCTTTGTATGGGATGAGGCATCTGTATGCTAGTATTATATTATCTGTGATTTGGTAAAGCAAAAATACGTGTCCAATGTTATTTGATAATCTCACAGACCGACTAAACAGAATTATCATTTTTCTAACCGAGTTTCTACTAAAATACAAAGTGGGTGTAATTTCACCGCCACTGATACTTCTCCGGTCGGTGTATTTTTTTACCACTAATCCAAACCTAATCTTAAAGATCCCAAGAGATTTTCTTAATGAATCTTGAACTTCTGAATGAATATTGAAACAATTTTTTCAACATTCTTTGGAAATAAGATCATGCTTCACATCGCGTTAGGGAATCACAAGTCCATTCTTCTTTCACTGATCGATACCTACAAGGTTGTAGCATACCTCATAATAATGCTGTACAGCGGGCAGGTTGATGTGAGGATCCGCCCAGTCCCGCGACAGTTCCACCTGCTCCTTCTCGTTCAGCCAGTTCAGCTCTGCCGTCGCTGACTGCAGGAAGTCTTGCAGGGCGTCTAGGTCTGACATACTGTGGAGGAGAAATGAAAAAGGTTATAAGGATAAAGATGGCAGTTTAAATTTAACTTTATGTGATAAAAAGTTAGGTTCATATTCAACCAAAGGCACATTAATAACTTTGATTTTAGTTGAATTTTATTATTCCAATAGTAATCTTTATATCAACTTGTCTTTAAGGTAGTAAAAAATGGATGTTTTGACTGTTGCGTTAGTTAAGAATATGCAGTTGCAAATCTACTTAAAAATTGTCCATTCAACACAATATTACGAATTAATTATGATCAAAATTAAGAAGCTTTTTAGCTATCATCAAGATGTTTTAAATTAAATATCATAACAAATTCCACTCTATTTTTATTGTCATAAAGTTTACATTTAACTAACATAGAATTGATATATTACCGTTTTGTGCTGGTAGAAAGCAGTTCAGCGTACAACTTCTGTAGCTGACTGAGGTGTTGATTGTACAGGTTTAGTTCTTCTCCGCTGAAGTTTGAGCGGTTGTGCACGCACTGTTCCACCTAGAAAATAAACAAAAGTTGATTAGTACACAAATAAATAAAATTATACATTAAAAAACTTTTCTTAAAACAAGCTTTTTTCGTATTCTGTGCACAAAAAAAATTACAACCGACTTCCAAACAAAAACACTACAAAGTGAAAAATAACTTCAATTTCGGAAGTCGGTGTTCCTGTTTTCGTTTCTTCGTTTTTTGACACCGACTTCCGAAATTGCAGTTATTTTTCACTTTGTAGTGTTTTTGTTTGGAAGTCGGTTGTAATTTTTGTAAAAAAGTTTTTTATTTTCACTTTTTAGTTGTGGTATAATGGACCAGTTCTATAGGGTAGGTACCTATAACGCCCAAAGTGAAGCCAGAATAGATAAACTCAATAACATGAAATTTAAATTAACAAAACCGGTGGAATGAGAGTATACCAGGGTTAACTGTTCACACCTGCGTACTCCTTTAAAGCGTACCAGTGTGATGTTATGTTATGAAATGGTTTAAACAATAAACAGATATGCGATTGCAGCTATCCCGAGTGATTTGCCGTCATTTATTGACGAGTTCTGATGTATATCTCCGAAGCTCTTCATCAAATCTTGATGAAAATTAAATGGGACCACATGACAAACACCAGCTTTCGAATAAAAAAAGAATCATCAAAATCAGTTCACGCAATAAAAAGTTCTGAGGTAACACACATAAAAAAAAAAAACAATCGAATTGATAACCTCCACCTTTTTTGCGAAGTCGGTTAAAAATAACTAGACCGCCATCTTGGGCCGTCCACCATATTGAATTTAGAATGACGTCACTTAGCTAACCATGCATTGTCATCCAAATTAAACGTTTAGGCAAAAAATCATCTTAATAGGTTGAGGATAAATGCTTTAAAATTTAGTTGTAATATTTGACCCCAAACACACTTACATACATACATACATAGATTCTAAGTTAAATAAAACCTTGTAAAATTGTAGGCCAATATAGTTCGGTAAGGACTGCTACCCACAATTCTTTACTCTGGCCTCTTCAGGTCCACTACACTGACCGCTGCCAAATTTTTTCGAGACGTCGACCATCTTTTAATTTCTTTCAACGAACATGCCTTACTTATTTAAGAACGATAGTGATTTAAAGGACGTTAAATTATCACGCCATCAATGAAAAATAGTATATTATGCAACTAGTGAATAAAGGACGGTTTTAAAGCGAGGGCCATAGATGAACCACGAGCAAGTGAAGGATTCTAACAACTGAATCACGACCGTAGGGAGTGATTCATGATGATTGAATCACGAGCATAGCGAGTGATTCAAGTGGTAGAATCCTGAGCGACGCGAGTGATTCATGGCCCTCGATATAAATCCGTTTTATTCAAGAGTTGCATACTATATTTTATACCATGACTACGAGAAAAAGAAAGATTTAAGCGAAATTTACAAGGAAAAATACTAAATAAAAGTTTTATTACCTTCAAAATTTAAAAAAAAATGTGAAAACTCAGGGTTTCACATTTTTCTAAATTAAAGCAGAGCTAGGTAACAGCAACTGTGTTTCAGGGGCCAGTGACCACTTCCGTTACGTTACAAAATTACAATTAATTAACACCAATGCAATTAATATTAGAATTACAATCCAAATAAGTATTCACTAAACATCCTAGACTAAAATCAAAATCATTATTAAAATCCTAAACATTAACAAACTGAAAATCAAATACATAAAGGAGTTTGAAAGTCGAATATTCTTTGCACAAGGAGTTCGTATAGCATTGAGATGGACGTCGAATATATATTGGTGTGTTCTAAATTCAAACACCAAAACAGTGAGAAAAAGAGCTTTTTATTCACTGTTTTCAGTGAATAAAATAAGCTTTTTAGAGGGGGAATGGTATAAATTCCATTTCCAAAGGACCACTGATCTATGGGGCAATTGTTTCAAACAAATCAAGCATTTGTTATCAGCTGACGTACCTTAGCGTGGAACTGGTCGATCTGTTTGTGTTCTCTCTGGTGCTTGTCCAGTTCGTGCTGCACTGACGGCAGGTCTGAGCCGTAGTCGGACTCGTGTAGCTTTTTCTGTAAGGAAAATAATCGTGTTTTAATATAATCATAAAGAGAAAACAATTGTCATCCAATTGTTTTAACCCTCGACGGAAAAGTTGTGTGTATTTGAGTATATGTGTATGTGTGTATCTGTCTGTGGCAACATAGATCCTAAACGGATGAACCGAATTAGATTTTTTGTTTGAAAGGTGACATTATCGGGAGTGTTCTCTTCTTAGCTTTGCTTGATGAAAATCGGTTCAGTCGTTCAAAAGTTATGGGCGTGTTACTATTTAAATCGGGGTTTTTACGCAAGATATCTTGTCATAACTACGTGTTCGATAGATTGTTGATCGAAGCGTGTCTACTACTGAAATAAAAAAACAATTGTCGAGGGTTTTCGAAATTTTTACTTGTTTCGATATAATCTGCTTTTCCGACGGTTTGAAGTTTTCCAAATGTGAGTGAATGATAACATTCGCAACAACAATTAGAAATAGATAAAAATACTCTCCGATGCTCATCGGAGCTGATAAAGCCGGCGGAAGACCCTAGGCCAATTCAATGTTGAATGCAAAGCTGTTAGTAGTTGGAAAACGTAAAGAGTTTGATCACATACTGTTAAGATAAATGTAGCATTGACCCGTGTATCTTATGACGGTTTAATTATGAGAATCAAAATCACATGATGTAAATAATGCCTTGTATAGACAAGATAGTGAATAATAAGATAGTGATAGGCAATGTGTTACATAATAGTATGTAACACATTGCCTAAGAAATTCGTTTCGAAATATGACCATTCAGACACAAGGTTATAAATTTAAAAAAAAAATACATAATAACAGTTACGAAATGACTTTGGTATGGAGTTTTGATATCATTATGTAACTGGCAGAATGATACTGAACTGTTACCTCTTGAAAAAGCGTGCGTTGATTGTGTGTAGTCTGTGGTGTTTAGTCTGAACGTTTCTAATAAATTGTTATTGGAACTTATTTGTATTAAATTAAGTAAGCTCATCAGGTAGTGGAAAAAGAATCGATCGTGTATCGCATAAAAAGGTTTTATTTTAACACTCGCATGTAGCTTTCCACATTCGCCATCGGCTCACGTCGAAATTGGCTACATCGCTCGTGTTAAAATCTCGACTTTTTATACTCGACACGAAATGTACTATTTCTCATATTACTCACCAGCTTCTCCTTACACCACCTGGTCGCTTCGCTAAGCTGCTGGAACTTGGGGTCCGCATCATGAACCCTGGTCTCAAGCACGGTCCTTGTTTCCCTTCTGACCGTGGTCTGTTGCACCGGCATGCGCACTGAAGACAGACGCGGTACTAAGCGGCCGGTGAAAGATTGGCGCGCGTTCAGCCAGCGGTCCTGGACTTGTTGGACTCTGAAATAAGAACTTTAGTTTTTATATGGAAATAATACGGTCGACTATGCTAAGGAGACTTCAAAATGTGATCAAAGTATTCTTTAGGAAGTAGGTTTGCTGTTTGGTTTGGGAATGTTTTTGTCAAAAATGTGTAAATAAATAATGTCATCAGAAATGGCACTTGTTTGACCAGTATTTCAAAACACGCTGCGTTATGCCGATACGTAAGTACTTGTATTTCTGTTTGTTTATTCTTCTCTACCAGGACATAATGTGAGTTCTCCAGGACTCACAAAATCAACATTGCCTAGGTGGTTTGCTTCATAGCACCGAGCTCTTGTTTGATCTGTTCGGAAACTAACGTGCAAAGAATCCTACTGAATGAATGTTCATCTTTCACGCAGAAACGGAGTATCGGATCTACGAGATTTTTTGCACAGATCTAGTTTATAAGCCCCAAAATGACATAAGCTACTTTTTATCCCGAAAAATTATCCAGCTTCTAATCAAACACAACGACGAATGCTAGAAAAAGAAATCTGCTAGAGAATGGTACCAACCTGCGATGTAAATCAGCGGCCTGAGGGTACCTCCCCTCTCTCAGCACGTGTGAGTCCTGGAACATCTCCTGGATGGTGTGCTCCATGGCCCGCAGCTCCTGCTCGATCTGCTCGACGGCCAGCTTCACGTCTGCGGGGTGCACGCCGCGCTCCACGCGACGGATCTCTGACTCGATGTGACGCTCCACGCTGTCGAGGCCGGCTTCTGTCTGTTTGATGTCCCTAATAGAGAAAAACTTCATTAGTAAGAACCTGAAGGTGGTTTTTGGACCAAATATTTAATCATCTTCCATATCTCATAAACCACAAAACGTTTAAAACGGTTGTTAACTATAGACAGAGCAAGTGCTGTACATCCAGATGGTTCATGGGTTGATCTCATGTAACTGCACCATGCCTGTTCCAATACCTGCAGCAGTACATAGACATACCTGTGCAGCTTCTCAGCGAGTCGCTGCAGTCGCTCCAGGCGGCGGATCTCGTCGGTGAGGTCGCGCTCGCGCTCCTGCTGCGCCATCAGCAGACGCGCCCAGGCCTGTTCCAACGCGTCCGGTCGTAGTGTCGGTTCGATGTCGCACTCGCCCACTGATTCGAAGTATTTCTGGGGAAAGAAGACATTTCATATTAGATACTGAGAACAGCAAATAGAAAAAATGTATCTGTGCTTTTTAAAAATCACGGACGACTTAAAAATCGGTTTTGCAGCAATCGCAAAACGGCATTGCAGCCATACAAGCGAATCTAAAGTTAGATTAGCAGTCATCTAAACGAGTTCCAATCGGTTTTACAATCATGCATATGAGTCGCAAATCGGCTCTGCAACCATCTGTATGAGTCGCAAATCAGCTGTGCAACCAAATCGGATCGGATCTAGTTCTTACCTCTAATTCCCTGTAATGGTGGAAGAGCTTCTGCTTCTCCCTCTGTCTGAGCGGCACCTCTTCTTGACGGAACCGCGTGCTCTCGCTGAGCAGCTTCTTCATTTCGATCAAAGTTGACGGGAAAGCACGGTCCTGGAAGATGAGAAGAAGAGTTAATAAGTTACTTTCTCTATGAAAAGTAAACTGGTTTCTAAAGTAGCAGGAATAAGGGTTTGTAGTCAACGTGTGGTTGTGGGTTATTCTGGGTCTAGAAAGCTGCTTTAACGCCGCCCCCATCAAACTGGAATGCGAGGCTGTTACTTCTTAACGTGTGCCCTGGTCCAGTAAGATCGCTCCTCGAAGTCTGTGAAGTTCCCAAGAGTTTATGTCCGTTTGGGCAGCGAAAGACTAAGCCAGGAGCCTCTCGCACTACGGACCAAATAGTGGGAGTCTAAGACCTCGTTTCTAGAAACGCGGGGTGTCGCGCGTCGCGTTAGCGGCGCGGACCTCACTAAATTCAAACATATGGCGTTGTAAGAGAGTGTTTACGTTAGCGGTTACGAAGAAGCGACGCACTGCAAGACGCCACGCTGCACGCGACGCGCGACTCTCCGCGTTCCCGTAAACGGGACCTTGGGGAAGTGGAGTTCCTATACTACTAATGGGTCTAGAAAAGTCTCGTTCAGGCTCCTACCTGCATGAGGGCGCACTTCTCGTGCAGCCAGGCGCGGTGCAGCGCGGCCTGCTCGGTGTATGCGGCGGCGCGGCGCTGCGACTCGGCGTCGAACAGCGGGTGCACGGTGGGGGGCTCGGGGAACGTCTCGTACAGCGACGAGATGTACGTGATGAGGGACTTCTCATCGGGCTCGTGGGTGTCCACATCTGGGGAGGAAGAGAAGATGAATTAGTTGAGAAACGAAGGGTTACTGAGAGGACAATGCCCTCGCCATATTGTATTTGCCTGTGGCATCAAATGGCTTGGCGGGTTAGTTCTGGTTCTAGATCATCTGCACGTGTTTAATATATCATTATAATGGTCCGAATAAAGCCGGTTTTCTATACAAAAACATTTTTAATGGGGCCCTTTCTTTTTCCCAGGCAGAAACTACAAAACGCCATCTGATTCACACAACATTAAATCAAACCCTACTATAACCCACGCCCTCAATCAAAATAGACACACAAATAGCTTGCAAACTTACAAAATTATAGCAATTAGTCGCACAACGCCGCGACAATCGCACAATAAAATCGCACCGTCGAGGCGGCAACGATTATCTACGCCAGGCTGCACCGCCTTTGAAATGTAATTATCCTTTTGTTTGTCACTGTTTTACTCCGAAGGCGCCGCAAGTATTATTATTAAAATGTTATTTCTAAACAATCAATTGAGGTACTAAGCAGAACGACCTAGGCCTGATGTGGTGATGTGGCGGCTCATGCGATTCCCTCAGCAAAGACTTCATTGCCATAGCCAAAATGAAAGAGATTGGCGACGTGACATCGATAGCTCTTGGCAATCACAATACGCGTTGCTTGCGTTGGTAGAATGTACATTATTAAAGCCTGCATCTTCGAAAGACAAAATGGCGATGCTGATTATTTCAGCTTCTGTCGGGCAAGCACGGCCTCTGTGATAGACTTGAGTCACGCATTTTATCACGGTTTTTACTCCCAAACTGTGATAAAAATGACTCAAGCCTGCCACAGTAGGCCCTGCTCGCCCAGCTGTATTAGCCATATTTTTTTGTTGTCTAATAAATCTATCTATTGCCTAGAAGTTAGATAAAGTAAACCTAAATAGGAGTTAGTTGGAATCCTTCGTAACAAATACAATTTTATGCAATAATTATGTTAAATAGCTAAAGCCAACGACCGGCATCAAATATGCTTTTCATAATGTTCATAATATACACAATTAATGTTCGCGCAACGTTCAATGTTATATGTTTCTCCTCTGCGGTTTAGGTAAGTATTGTGCGAAAGATTTGAACATGTAGAAGCCTCACTTCACACTTGTTTTTACTATCTTTTATTTAAGTTGCAATGTAGGTACGTATGTATGTACTATGTAGGAATGTATGTAAGTTTATTCGGGTCAAATCTTGCAACTGAATTTTAAAGCAGATAATTATCGTCCACCGACTAAGATGAAATTTTGCATACACATTTAGTTTGGATGTCAATGCATGGTTAGCTAAGTGTCCTCATTCTAAATCCAATTTCTTCAATTCCGCGGACTAGTTATTTTTTATGCACTGTCATGATATGGGTATTTTTGAAATCGGTCAAGTAGTTTTTAAGTTTATTCGTTATATACAAAAATATAAATCTTTCCTCTTTAAAATATTAGTCAGCGTTGCCAGATTTTTTTTGGCATGTCGTGACTATGAAACTTTTTCAGTGAAAAAAAGCGGGATTATTTCGTCGAAAGCGAGGCATAATAAAAAAAAATATTATAATCAGAAGTTTTTGATTATTTATCTTTGTATTTGAGTTTTAAATTACGTTTACATGACAATAGATAGTAAAAATAGCCATTGAAATTGTATTATAATAAAAATATGATATTTAAATCAGATGTGCAAATCTGATTTAAATATCATCACGGTCGAGTTATTAGACCGATAGCGCTGGCCAATTTTGATGTCATAAGTTTAAAAAATTCTAAAGTTTCCGATTTTTTGCCTATGGATAAAGTCGTACCTATGTAGCTTATTATTGCGTTTTGTGTCACATCTGTTACTTGCATTTTCAGTAATTCGATGATTTGTGGTTGATAATTTTTATTCAAATCAAAACTGGCAAAAAAAAATTAAAGTTTAAAATAATTATGGTATCATATCTAGGATAGCCTGTGGAGTGTGCAAACCCAATTTGTGTCATATTTGCCCAGTGCAAACTGAAACAGTATGTAAAAACAGTGCGAAAAAAAAATTAAAGTTTATGAAATAACTATTTCCCTTCTCAGATCACTTATATATGCCTATTATTTAAATTTGTGCCAAATTAGGGCACGCAATTTTAAGATTTTTAATTGTTTTGTTTTTCCAAGCTACAAACGCTTCAAAAAAATATTATAATTATTAGAGTTCACTTAATCAATATCATAAATGCATGAAAAATCGACATTGTAAATTTGTGTCATTTTCATGCACGATAAGTATTTAAATGAATAAAACACAAAAAACAATGGTTGCGGTCGAAGCAGGCAGTCGAAGCGGGCGGACGCGGTCAGGCGGCATTACGCACGCACACAATCATGTTCGTTCGGTACGATTTCTTTTTAGATGCGAAGGCTTCCTATATAAATAACATAACTATCATATTGATTAATTATTGACTCTTATTTCCGCCACGTAATAAACAAATGTGTAGGTAACCTATAGAGATGAAAATAATGACGTGCGAATTATGTACAAAGCGCGCGTGTCTGCATTCTCATTGCCTACGAATGTCAATTTTCAATGCTAAGAAGACGGTCAATATGGTAAATATTATATTAGATTGACCCTTCGATTCGCTTCGAATTTGAACCTGAAAGCGGTAGGTAGGTAAGTATCGGCATACCTACCTATATAGCTTTCAGATTCAAATTAGCCGTATAACAAAAAAGCGGTAGGTAGGTAGCTAGGTATCGGCGTACCTACCTACCGCTTTTTTGTTATACGGCTTCTCGATATCCCGCGCCCCGCTTCGAGTAGGCAGTGTACAGTCAGCAATACAAAATATACACGAAGCAAAAAATTCTAGATATTTTTGTTGTGTGGTGATAGTGATTAAGTTTAGTTTTATTACAGCGCGCTCCTTAAAACAGTCTGCTTTTCCGTCATCCCTTACAATGTTCGATTTTATGAACTTCAATAATCCTCTTTCTTTAATAATCACTGTATTAACGTCTAGTATGAGACCACATATCGACACCCAATATGAATAACATTGTATCTTTAGTTACACATTGGGTTATAACTTTATGTCATACTAGCTGTTGCCCGCGGCTTCACTCCCGTGGACCACCACACAGGACCCGTTATTGGGATAAAAATATAGCCTATGTCACTCAGGAATAATGTAGCTTTCTATTAGTGAAAGAATTTTGTAAATTGGTCCTGTAGTTTCGGAGCCTATTCGGTAAAAACAAACAAACAAACAAAAAATCTTTCCTCTTTATAATATTAGAGTATAAATGAAATCAGCAAGAACAGAACTTTATTTCTGCCTTTTCACCGTATTTCTGTGCCAATAAGAACTACTTTTGTAAAATAAAAAAAAATCATTGTAATTAAAAATGAAAAATGTTTCTACTAAAGTATACTTGTAAATCAAGTTCCAATACACAAAAGTTTGGGTAACAACGGTTTCTTTGTGTTAAATTCATTTTAAAATGACATACAATGTAATAATACATTTTAAATTTTGGACTATTTATATTTTAATACAAGAGCGGTGGTCGCCCAGTGGTATCGGCCGCGACTTACAAGTTGTAGGTTGTGGGTTCGAGCCCAGGCAGGCGCTTTACTTTGTGTAAATTATTGCATCACCACTGCTTTCAAAACGGTGAAGGAAAACATCGTGAGGAAACCGGCATGTCCTAGAACCAAAAATTCGAAGACATGTGAAATCCACCAACCCGCACTGGGTCCGCGTGGTGGATAATGGCCCATTCCCTCTCACAGAGAGGAGGCCTGTGTCCCAGCAGTGGGAACATTAATAGGCTGATGATGTGTGATGTGTTATTTTAACCATAATTGTAATTTTAAGTTACCTTTTTTTTATTCTCAAATATAATCACTTACTTTAAATATTATCATTGTTAAGAAAGATGGTGTTGACATCGAGAATAGGTTTTTAGTTCATCATTTGAATATAATCGTATCAGCATAAATGGCCTTGGAGAAAAACTAAGAGTGGTGTATATATATAGTAATGTTTTTAGACTCATTCAATATTACAGATATGTGAGAAAGGAGAATGATTAGAAAAAAATGTGAAGAAGTAATTGCAAACGATAGGCGTGGTAAGCATTAGGATAGGATACATGGTCCCCCTTTTCCGAACTTAGACTACCATTTTGTCCATTGTGCGTTTAGGCTTCCTATCTGGAAGACGGAATGGGCCGTAATCCACCACGCGCATCCAGTGTCGGTTGATGGATGTTACATGTCTTCGTTTTTTTTTTACTTCTGTGTTTTGAGAGCAGTGGTGATGAAATAATTTACACAAAGTAAAGCGCGTGCCTGGTTTCGAACCCACGACCATACTTGTGAGTCACGTCTGTTACCACTGGGCCATCACTGCTATAATAATAATAATTAATCATCTACCATCGTTCTACTATCCACTGCGTGGTATGCATTGCAATGGGGGAACGTATTTTTTATATTTGATATGCTCGCGCTTGAACACTACCTCACCTGATGTTAAGCGATGACGTGGTCGAACATGAAGCACGCTTACCTAAAAGTAACCTATTCAAAAAACTCCAACTTGTACCTATCGGGCAACACAGACTCTGGCAGGGAATGCCACTTCTTAGCTGTGCGCACAATGAAAGTATTCCCAAAACGTTTAGTGCGTATGGGTGAGATCCCCACCATCTATCGATAGCAAATCACCGTACGTCTTGTAGTCCGATGATGTAATGGGCTAGGTGGAATTAGATCATGTAATTCCATTGCACACACCCCGAAATGCAACCGATAAAAAACCGATAAGCTAGCAACTCGGCGACGATGTTCAAGGCTCTGGAGCTTTGACTCGACCAGTGCCTCATTTCCGATGAGCTTCTTGACCCGTTTTTTGATAAACTTAAGTGCGTCAAGCTGGTATTTGGCAGATCCGTCCGAGAAATGAGAACAGTACTCCATACATAATCAAACTTGCGCTTGATAAAACTTGAGCAACTGTTCTGGCGTGAATAAACGTCTCACTTTTGCGAGGATCCCCAATTTTTTGGCAGCCAACTGAGCGTTTGCCTCAATGTATGGTCCAAAATTGAGGAACGTGTTAAAAGTAATGCCAAGTAGCTCAAAATGGTCCATTAACGCAACGTTTACACTTCCGAGGGAAGGAGCCGAGTGGAATTGGCTCATTTTAGCGGAAAAAAGACATGCCTGGGTTTTAGCGGCATAAACCTGACCAAATTGGCATCGCCCCATTTGGAGACTGCCTTCAAGGATAAACTGAAACGCTCCACCATACCATCACAAAGGACAAGGATAGACAAGTACCTCTCAGCAACAGTGCTGTCGTCTGCATACCCAAGTTTTTAGCAGATCATTCATGTGCAGCTAAAATAAAGTTGCTGAGAGTACCAACCCTTGAGGGATCCATTCATATCCAATTGGTCCGACGAGCAGCCATCGATAACCATTCGAATGGATCGATCCCTCAAGAAATCTGCAATCCAATCACACATACTATTACCAGGCAGACCGGATGAAGGAAGCTTACTAATAAGGCTTCCGTGCCAGACCCTATCGAAAGCTTTCGAGTTGTCGAGAGAGACGGCAAGCGCCTCCCCTTGCCTCTCGATGGTCTTACTCAAGATGTAAATGTAGAAGATCCCCTGTAGAACGATATCGGCGGCAGCCGTATTTAGCTTCTAGGTATGCCAGCACACGTAGAGATGGGTCTGTAATTGGTCGGGTTAGATGGACTGTCCTTCTGGGACACGGGCTGTACGTTAGCTTACTTCCAAGCATTCGGCACTTTTCCAGTTTCATGCGAAAGGCGAAATAGACGTGTCAAGATCGAAGATAGTTCAGGCGCACAAGTTTTAAGGACAAGTGCTAGTATCCCGTCCGGTCCACTAGCTTTGTTTAAGTCGAGGTTGCAGAGTACGAAACCTACGAACTTCAAATAGAGAGGCAAATAAGTTTGCCTTCCCTCAGCGAAGTGGGCTAGCGACTCGTCGATAGTTTTAGCAGTGGTCGTAGTGAGGGATGGTAGAAGTTCGACTCAACCGACTTACCCAGGAACCAAAACGCTTTACTACCTGCTGGTTAAGAAGCTAGTTATGTCCCTATTCGGCCAATGTGGCCGAACCGAGCCCCTCGCAACTCCTTCTTTAACTATCCGAATGTAACATTGACACACATTGTAATTGATGCTTACAATAATATTTATCAAAGATGTTGTATGTATAATTTTGAATCGTACAATAAGATACAATAATATTCACAGAAAAAATCTTTCAAAAGTTTTCATGACCCCATTGTAACGTTAGTTACAATGCTATATTAAAAGTGCTTAAAATCTGTACATCGTAACATTGCAAAAATCATACTTGGAGTGATTTTAACAAAACTGAAAGAGCAATTAAAATTAGTAACATGAAACCTACAATTGTACAAAACAACTTATGCCTGCAGCTAAAAATAAATAATAAACAATGCAAAAAAATGCTGTGTTGAAAACCATGCCTTAATGAGTTACAATACCTGCATTTAAGTCTTTCATAGCTTCATAACTAACTTGCGCAAAATACTTAAATCAGAGTTAGTTGCTGACACTAGGTTAAATTGACAGTTTGATATACAATATTGTCAATTGAACCTCGTGTTAGCAATTCTGAAAGTTTTTCGTGCAAGTGGGCCTTAATCAATCGAATACATCATAAATAACGCACGCACTTCTTTGTTGCAACTTACAAATACCGAATGTAAACAAAGAAACGCGCCGCGCGTCTGGCTGGCTGGCACCCGCCCGCCGCCCGCGCCCGCGCTTTTACACGCGCTCGCCCTTCGTGCGAAGAAGTCTAGTTTTTTTTTAAAATAATATGATATCGTGGATAAAAATGACACAAATTATGAATAGTGTTTTGTTATACCATAATAATCAAAAGTACGTAAACTCTAAAAACTTGCATTTTCTTTTGTGGATATTACAAGTTGTTGTAGTAAAAAAATTAAATATCTATAAAAGCCGTGGATGAATTCGACACAAAATATTTTAAACAACAGATATCAGTACTGAAAAACGCGTAACACCTATTTTACCTATTATAATATTCTTTTAGAGCTAGTTGGGCTACGTGTTAGGTACTGGTTAAGTATTAGGATTCCCGTGGACAGAGATGACACAAAATGCTTATGTACATCAGTTACTACTTCGTTATTATCATGAAAGTAAAATTTTCATCTCTAATTTTCTTTTCGTCCAATACTGGTCGAAAAGACAAATACCTAAATTTCTACCTATGCAAATACCTAGGATGACACAAACTTAGGTATTAGGTTGGGCAAATGGTCCGGAAACTATATGCAAAACACAAACAACTTTAATATTTTTGAAACCTCAAAACCTAGCGCTATCGGTCTATATCCCCGAAAAGCGGGACTGAGTCTGTCCCGCACGGGACATCCCGCCCTACATATAAAAATCTGGACGTCCCGCCAAAATCGTGACGTCTTGCAACGCTGATATTAATATAGAAGTACAGATAGAGTAATCACAGACTTTTCTCTATTTTCTTCCTCAACAAAGCCAATAGTCCAATCACCTGCTACATGCAACCATAACCACATAACTGACGTCACAGATCACATACACTTGTCCAGCCGAATCGTGAACAATAGCTCGTAAACTTCAATTGAATGTGAACTGCGACCTGCCAATTGTATTGACTAATAATTTAATATTGTCTGCTACTTTGATTCAATTCGTGATTAGAATCTATTGGATGATTCTGTTTGTTGCTAGGCTATGAAAATAATGGCTAGGAAGAAACTTGTAGGGTTGGACACTTCCTTGTTTTTTAGGGTTCCGTACCTCAAAAGGTTTAAAAATGAATCCTTATAAGATCACTTTCTTGTTCTTCTGTCCGTGTGTCACCACCGATTTTCTCAGGAAGTTCAAATTTATACTAGATACTGAGGTCTATAGGTGTGTGTACGGTACGCTATTAGGTATATAAAAATCAAGGTCCTGAGTCAACACAGATTTTAAAGAACCGCTAGAAACTCTAAAACTTTTGTATTGAAGAGCAATTGTTGTGCAAAAATCGCTATCGTTTTGCTTTTGCAAAAGATACGTAATAAGCCTGCCGACCTTTGTTTCTTGCGCCCGTGAATCCAAATCAGAACTGTTTTCAGATTTATTTTATTTCAGCAGATTACCAGAAGTAGCGAAAGGGGTACGAACACACACTGCGTATTAAAACTGGTAACCTTTTTGAATTCAGAATAACAAGTTAAGAATGTGTCAGACTCAACTTTAATATCAAAGTTTGATAAGTTTTCAAGTACGTATCACGAATTCTCAAATTAAAATTCTTAATTCAAATGCCGGGTCCAGGGGTTGGTGGTTAACATTATATCCAACTTATAACATCCAAGAAGTTACCAAATAAAAGTTTTCCTAGAAAAGCCAACCTACCCGCATTTTCCCGTCTGACACAATTAAGCACGTTGTATAACGTCTAAAGACATTCCTCTAGAAATGGTTGTATCCAATTATGGACAGTGATTACTAACTAATTACGAGGCTCTGAACATTACTGCTTTACCTTCACTTATGTACTGTTATGAAGCTTTAAGTGGCTTTTAAGTTAAATGGTTCTTGTCTTTTGTAGAAGCGTTTGGAGTTACTGCAAACCTTAGTGGAGGTTCAGGAATGTTTTTGATTGATTTGAGTCGATAAGTTCTATCGTAGTTTACTTTATATTGCTAGAATAACTTGAGGAAGTTTGGAGTATTTTTGGTCTTTTTCACTCCAAGCAGGATTTCTACACATTTTAAACGGAGTCCTTTTAATGGAGATGTGGCCTTCATTCTGGTCACCCTACCTACTTTTCAACAACCTGAAGCCCTAGGACCCGACATAAAGTGATATTCTCCCAGCAATAACGAATGTCGAAACGTGAAAAATGGATGGGATTGACCACACTAGAGAAATATTACATAATATATCGGTTACTTTTTAAACTAGACCCTCTGGTTTTTGAGGTCTTCGCAGCAGATAAATTCTAAAGCTCAGTAACAGTCTTATTATTTACACGACATCCTGCCCTATATAATATTACCATAGTTTGTTCATCATCTGCCTAGCCTTTTCCCAACTATATTGGTGTCGGCTTCCAGTCTTACCGGATTCAGCTAAGTACCAGTGTTTTACATGGAGCGACTGCCTATCTGACCTCCACAACCCAGCAACTGGGTAACACGGTACCCCTTGGCAAGACTGGTGTCAGATCTCAAGCTTCTGACTACCCGTAACGACTGTCGTAAGATCTTCAAATACCAGCCGGGACCAACGGCTTAACGTGCTTTCCGAGGCACGGAGGAAACTCGTTATGTTGAAATGGTCACCCATCCACGGACCGACCTCGTCAAGCGTTGCTTAACCTCGATGATCGACCCGTGCGGCTGTTATTATTTAGCCACGAGCTCCTCATTACTATAGTTTGTTATCCTAACATATTGATATCTCACTAGTACTACAATACCACGAACTAAGTCATGCCGTGTTTTGTTCCCACTGGCGAGCGAACGTTACGCATTGGCGAGAACCATTCGATCCGCAAACATTATCGCGTTTTATTACCCGTGACCAGACTTTGCATGGGATGGTTTATGTCTGTAAAAAGTTGGCCAAGTTCGATGCGCAAGCTGGTTTGATTTTCTCATGGGTGTTTTTTGCAACAGAGGTTGAATGGGAAGTAAATTATGTCTAACTTTTACGTGTAGTTGGCATTTTGTAATATTCACTCATAGATCAAATTAAACGATCTAATACCAAATTACCTTACGATTTCATTAAAACAATTAAACGCTTCATGATTTATTTTAATCGATGATGGTAATTGGTACGGTTAGTCACGAAAATGTATTGCCGAATCAACGCTATTACACTTTTTGCTGTGATTTTAAAAGTCGTGCAGAAATAGTTTAAGAATAAAACTTAACGACACTCTTAAGAACATTATATGACGTGTTTTCAAAAGAAAAATCACTTGAACTGAAGTCACACACATGTAATGGGCACCTGGGTTATTGAATAACCTAATTGACCTATTATGAACAATGACAAAAGAACATTCAATTATCTCATTCCGAGGATCCAGTTACGTTCTTCTTAAATATCACAGTTCTGTTTATTGCAAGTCACTAATACACAGTAAGCAAGCTTTGAGATCATTACTCGTTTATTTTCCTTACGAGAAAAAGGTTTTCCCTTCAGTGGGACGGTTACATGCTAATATAGTTGTTGTATTACACTTGTGTTCGTCAGTCATTGTAATTTTCAACCTTATGCCAGTGGTGTCTCATTCCATACAAAGAAACCGTGCCGAAGTTCTATACTGATTATTTTTTGTACATCGATCGCATTCGGTTCCGTTCCGTTCTGTTCCACCGACAAATATGGTGATCTATCTATCGCCATGGAATGGAACCGTCGGCACGGTTTCTTTGTATGGGATGAGGCATCTGTATGCTAGTATTATATTATCTGTGCTTATGCCAATGGGCTGTACGGGAACTGGCTGGTTTAAAACAAAGATTGTAACTCACCTTCGGGATCCAGTAGTCTGGTAACTCCATACTCCTTTTCGACTACGTGGAAGGCTGTCTCCAAACGCTCGCGGACTTGTCTTGACCTGGTGAAGAAAAACAATACTGTAAGGATTAACTAGACTAAAACTTTGGTGTCATTAGTTTGACATTGATTGTGTCACAACGAAGGTAGTTCTAATAGATATCTGCAAATAAATCATTGAGTCTAGAAAAAAATATGTGTTGGAGTCATCAAAGAAATCGTCAAAATATTAAACTTTGGTATAAGAAAGCTTCCTGACACGCTTCTTACAATAGTAGTTATTTATTGCGTGTCTAACTGGAGGGGAAAAAAAATACAACTGATAATTACCTGATATTACGCCAGTCTATCAGATCAGGACGGTTCCTGTGTATAAGCGCATTGAAGGCCAGACCATCACGCCAGGACGACGTAAAATCTGCTACCCTTACTCCTGGGTATTTAGCAGTGGAGCGTCGAGCCCAGCTCAATAGTGCTTCACGAGCTGTCACGTTGGCTTCTTGACCAATCACGATGTCGGATATCTGGGGAAGAATAGCAATGATTGGTTAGATTTTGAAAAACAAATGAAAGACGAAAATAGAGTTCGAAAAATAAAATTGCAAAAAAATAGGCGACGAACTTGGCTCGAATTTTTTGTGCGTGATTTTGCGAAGATCGCGTTTTGTTTTATTATGACTAAAATAGGACACGTAATTGATTGATTATTTCTGCTGTAATTTCTTTTAAATTAACTAACGTTAAATTTCAGAAAAATAACTGTAATTAGTGACAGTTCAGTCAAATTAAAGCATCAATTTCTTTTTAAAAGCTTACAAGAACATCTTTGAGGAAAACTGGACCCTAATTCAAAGGAATACAGTGCATTTTATTTTGGAATTTTCCTTGTATTTCATCGTAACTGAGTAAAATATGAAATACCATAAAATAGAACAGTATCTTTGTCGATGGTATCGCGAAAATTTTACAAGACGTGAGAATACATCCAATTAAGCCATTACCAACAAAGGCTAGTTAAAATATTTGCACTCTCATTACAATTTCAGTCTTAAAGGAAAGTGATAGAGTTTAAAATTGAAATGTAAGTTAAGAAACTATGATTGAACAGTTTATGTTGTAAGATCATTATCTTGATTATGATTTAAATATTGTGTTGTAGTCAATCTTGTAGATTGAAGATATGCCAACTTTCCTTTGAAGGTTGAATGGAGAAATGATATTTCTTAAAGATGTTATCCGTGGCTGAATAATTCCTACTTAATTTAAATTATGTAATGACTCTTACAAGATTGTAATCTGCAGTTACCAAGAAGTAGCTACCAAGCTTTCAAAGTATCATTTCGTGATAGTTCTTAACATCTTGCTTTCATAGATCAGAGGGGTGACCATTACCTCTTAGAGCAAGGTTATTTCCAGTGTGCGTAAGGGACATATGTATTAGACTCATACATTTTACAAGTTTTTCACAGTCGATTTTTTTCTTTTTTCACAGTTTTGACACGTCATGGTAGGAAAAAGATGCAGATGGAGCAGATGCGTCAATTTCCTAGGAATCTAAAATAATGTTCTGAATAGATCAGAAACCATAATTATGGCGCTCAAACACGGAACAATTATCGACCTTACGGTATATAACGAAGCTGAATTAATTCTAGATGAGCAATCGGTAAAAGTCATCCTCAAAAATCAGAAGCCAAATCATAATCATCTTAGCCAAAAGAAGTTCCACAGCTGGACATAGACATAGCCACAAGCATCACCACTAATTCGGTCGGTACCAACTACCAAGCTTTCAATATTCTCTAAGGCCCACTCGCACGCAACTGAGTCTGAGTAAAATTAACTCGCACGAGTTAATTTTACTCAGACTCAGTTGCTAACACGAGGTCAAATTGACAATATAAAAAAAAAGTGTCAATTTAACCTTGTGTTAGGAACTAACTTAGAGTTAAGATTTTCGTGCAAGTGGGCCTAATCAATTCAAAAACTTTACAGGTAAAATGCCCTACAAAACACTAAACAAACTCAACACACTCATAACTAACATGAGCCTAATAAGCCGTGTCAATCGAGCACACTAAATACTCCCCATCACCATGATTACAGATATAAAGTTACATTGAAAGTGAGTCCAGTTGAGCGCAGTCTGGCTGACATCCAGGCACAATAATAGACTGGAACTATGAGGAAATGCGTCTAGCACCGTATTTGTGGGCCACTATGTTTATTGGCGGTGCGATCACAGCATATTTCAGTTTGGAGAAGAGTAAAAACGAAAATATCCTTTCTATGCCTTTGGTTTTATAGGAAAACTTACCCTGTAAACATAATTTTATATCAAATATTCAATCTTAAATTACCAACCATAGAACTCGACTTTGCAAATTGCCAAACCACGGTTACGTAAACTGTATTTTATTTCAGTCCAAAAAACATTTTTTACTAGAATTGAGCACCGAACCAATTCATAAATCTGCGTAAGAAACTTCGATATTTTCATTTAGTCCGAAAGTCACCGTTATTGTCAAAACTCATTGACATGATACAATATTGAGAAGCAGAAGTTCTATTTTGTTGAACTCTATGTAGCTTTATAGGTCCCTTATTTTTCTTAGTTAGTATATCAATGAAACTGCCGTCATAATGCTTGCTAGCTGATGTGGTCCAATCACACAACGATAGAAAATATCAACCAACCATCAATATGACTATTTCAGAATCGCAACTAGTGAACCTTCTCACAATTCACTCAGTAGTACAACTAATCAATATCAAAACTACAGCGGGTTCAATGAACTGTTTGGCGTTGAAAAGAGCCGATGAGCAACTGAATGCAGCTGTGACGGAATGGGTCGAAACGACCTTATTCCGAACAATTACATATTATAGGAAACTAATCGGTAATGCTGAGCCATACAATAGAACGGCTATAGTGTTGATTAGGAAGCGAAAGAAGTTGGTGAAGCCATTTTTGTTTTAGCTGATTTGGAAGATGAAATTATATGCAATCATGAGTTGATTTGAGAGAGGGGAAGGGGTTTATATGAAACGTAAATGGGTATAGCATTGATAACGAGAAAACATATGGATTTACCAAAGAACAGAGAAGACTAGATACAGTCTTTGTAAAATTAGAACAGAATACAAAGTGAATCAAACGTTAAAGATATAAAGAAATATTAGAAAGAAGATCAAGGACAAACAATCGTAAACATATTCTTATAAAACCATTTACTATAAATAACCATAACTATTATATTAAAACACTTGTGTACAGTAAACATGCTTTTTATATACAGAGCTGGGTTGTCACGTATACAAAAGAAAACTTTTTGTATACGTGACAAATTCGCGACGGCACTCTATTGTGTCGACTGTGAATGAGACAAGTCTATGAGCATTTAAAACTTGAACTGGCATAACAACAATTATATCTTGTATGACCTACCAAGGTAGGAGGTCAACTGGAGGATGCTAGAACCGTAGTAGTATCGCTGACAAGAAGTATGTAACGCTGGAAAACCCCTAGCTAGTTGCAGCAGTAACTATTTTCCACCGGGCGTAGCACTATTTGCTAAGACATTACTTAAGAGAATCACAAGCATGTGTCACCAACGTGCCTCGGAAGGTGGTAAATTGGATATTGTGGCGCAACTTGAAACTACGTCCTATTAGCAGACTAATGCCGGTTGCTGCATTGGATTACCACACACGCCTGTCTTGAAACTTGGATGCCATAGCAATTTGTCTAAAACTACGATTTGGCAAAGGCATTTGAGACGATGTTACGAAAAAGGGAATTGACATTTTCTTTAGTTCCTTATAAGGTGTAATTAGAGATTAGATTCTGTTTGGGAAAATATCTTAAACTGGTAATTTCTTAGAAGTCATGCATTTGAACGAAAGAGCTTAAACACAAAATTACCGTATATGCCGTTAACGTGTGCATCCACTGAGCCAATAAGTGAAGACAAGATGTTAATTCATTTCATTCGAACAAAAAATCTTGCGACGCCTTTTGCGTGAGAATAGCAAATAGGCGATAGCGACATTATGATTTCTTCACGTGTTGTGACCAAATTAAATGATATAAAGAAACAAAGTGCTAACATTGCAGACATTACAACAATCAAGATGAACAATATTAGCACGAACATATTTTGTATAATCGATGAGGCTTCAAGTACAGAATCGATTTGAACTCGAATTAAGGTACTGTTACATTGTATTCTTGAAATGCATGATCATGTGGGGCGGATCGCTAGTATGATAGAAATAAGTAGTCCTCATAAATATCGATTTAAAAGAAATCATTTTGCAGCACATCTGGCACTTATTTTGAAAAAAAAAATGCCTTTACTTAAAGTATCCAAAAAATTATACTAAGTATTATACTTAGTATTTACTAAGTCAAAATTTCATGGGCGAAATTGGATGCTGGGCCCGCCTCCTGACCTTGTCCATCATTTGAGACGTGTTAGTGAACAAGTTTCGTATATATGACCTTGCGTGATACGATACATATAACGTACTGACATTTTGAAGACCATAATGATATAATATGATATTTTTGACATGAAAAATTTGTAACAAGAAATGTTTGGAATTGATTTTTTGTGAGGTCCAAAGGAAGTTTTATACACAGTACATTTGTATAAGCTGTTGAGCTAAATTATAGTGCATCTTATGATCAATGAAGCAGGAGCTGCTTAATTTAAAATTATTGGTCGTGTGAAGCATGTTAGTAACTACTTCAGTGTGAACTCCGCAACCTTCAGAGAAACTATTGATTTATAGAAAGATATTAAATGTTATCGATGTACAAATCTCATTGGTAGTAGATGATGGTCCTGATAATTCATTAGGTGTTGATGACACTTTAGTTTATTAACATATTAAATGTATAGATATAGTATATGTCAGGGGTATAAATAATGCAAAATAAACACATGCATACAAAGTGCAATAATATAAAACCAGTAGTGAAGTAAAAATTTGTAGAATCAAGAAAGTACAATCATCGTGTTCATTGGCTTCGTCCACGGGAATCAGTCCATGAAAGCATAGCTACTATGCATGTTTATTCAACTTTCACTCATGCTAATGGTACGTGTAAATATTGATTGGAATAATCCAAGGTAACATAATCGAAAGAAATCTGAATATATCACACATTTCGAATTGGTAGAACCCTTAAACGAAACAACAACCTTTTTATTTTTTTTATTATATAATTTGCGTACTCTGACACAACTACACAAAATCCTAAATCAGTAAAAGAAACAAGATTCGTAACTCATTGCACTCAACAAGATCAATGTAATGCTTAAGTTACATAAACAACATAACCAAAATTCTATTGACCTCTACTTAACTTAATTGTCATTCAATTTTCATCTTTGTGACTGTCAAATTAAGGAAAGATATGTTTTTGTTGATACGTAAAGTTAAGTTGGCAAGGCGTGGGCGTTGGCCGAGGCTGTGGAATCCATGATGTCATACAGACGATGTCAGGGTCTTTACTTAGTCTACACTTATTTATTCGCTATTTGTATCTTTAATGGATTTAACGGAAGCCTTTGAATTTAATTCAATTCAATGTTTAGAAATATTAGAATTGCGTTTAGTTCTTTCTTTGTGGTAAGGATATTATTTGATAACAAAGAAGTTATATTTTTTTCAAAAAACCTGTGCTGCTGGTGATGCAAATCGTAGATAAGCGGTACAAATGGAAGGCCTTGAGGGAATCCAAGAAATCATCAGGTTTTTAGATGAACACATGAGATGAATCAGCAACCTTACGATGACGAAAAGGAAATCAGGACAATGACTCAAGAAGCAAAGAGTGAAGTAAGTTTCGGTAACCGACTCTTACCAAAATAATTCGTAATTCATAAAGAATATTCGTAATCAATGCACGCTTTAGAAGTGTTTCACCTATCTGCTTGTTGCTCTTGCAATCATGTGTAAGACAAAACAAAACTAGTAAATGTTCTTACTCTCCCAAACCAAAATGAAAATCAATTCTTCCGTCCCATTTTAAAGGTAAATAGTAAATTGATTCAACGGCTTATACTATGTAAACTCAATAAGACTGTGTAATATGTTTAAATTATGTAAATAGCATGTAAGTTATTGCAAAATTGTTTACACATAATTATGATAACTTGTTGTAAGTGAGAGTTTATTTATCGCCTGTTACTAGGAATTTTATGTCTTCGATAAAATCCTTGACTTGACTTGATAAAGTTTTTTAACTTTCTAGTGGCATTTTCTTCAGTTATGTGTCAGAAATATATGTTGTTAGCATCTTGGTGTTTAAAAGGAAAATGGTTTCTTATAAAACTCCAATGCCTCAAGGTCTTCAGCCACCAAGGAGGTTATTAACACATAGTCCAAGTAAAAACTACACAGCTTTACAATAAATCACCGCGATGAGTAACCTTTTCAAGTTAGAAGTATAAGATCCTTTGTTCTGCATACAATCGCCTTTTTAAATTTTGATGGTATCAGTATTCAGAATGCTCAGTGTTGGAGAAACGATGATTTCATGGTCGAAAAAAGTAGCGAAGATGACCTAAGCGAAACGAGAATCAGATGGAACGATATGGAAAAAAATATGATTATTACGTCTGCGGAGTTTAGTTTTTGGAATTTTTAAGCTTCGCGTCAGAAAGCACCATTCTTATTTAGAAATAGGTGAAGGGCATGTCTTACATAGCTACTGCTGGATTGATTAAAGTTAGTCACTTAATTTAATCTTTGTATCTGAATGTTTATTACAGTCTGTCAATAGTTCTACTTAAATCTTTATTGGTTGTTTATTAGATTTGTAGTATTATTATGTTTGACTATTAATAACTTTAAAGTTTCATAGTGTAATACTTCTTAGAATTCGCCAATGACCATATTTATTACCAGTAGGATTCGAACCTGGATGGAAATCTAGTAATAAATCAGTTTATATGTCAATGTTACGACAACTCGATTTCCTGTCTACACTTTAAATGGCAGGATTTGATACAAGGTAGATTTCTCTACAGGATATATCTAATAATTTAGATCAATCTTCTATATTCATATTAAAAAACACAGTTATTTCAACGTTTTCAGAGCCAAATAAATGATTAAAATCTCTAAAGACTCTCAGTACAATATCGATAAAATCATAGCCCGACATGATACCTTACCATTAATTCGTTTGTAAAACAAGCTCCGTGAGTACTAGTCACAATATTAATATCAGCCGTAATTAGAACCGTATCGTAATTCATATCAAAGACTAAAAGTATATCAAAAATGGCCGCTACTTGACGTCGAACCTTAATGAAACCGTACGGTCATGGTCTAAGAAACAACCAAGTTATATGTGCGTTCCAAAAACTCACATTTTCAGAAGAATCCATAGAAAGAAGTTTCAAGTTTGTAAGTACGACGGTAAATTTAACTTCGTCGACAGTTTGCGGTTTGCCCACAAAAATGAATAGCACAAATAGTGTTTCTGTGAAATATGGGAAAGAGTTTTTGTTGTTTGGACCACAGGTATTATTAGAATTGAGATTAGTGTAATACTACGTAACGGTCCGATTTTGATTATTTATTTTAGGTATTTTTCTGTCGCTAGCCAAGATATTACGATGTACTTAGCAAATATGCCCGCTGTCTCTTGCATTCGACTTTCCATATTTGGATTATTGTATCTGTGGCGCCGAACTTATCACATAAGTTTGGACAGAGTATATTTGCTATAGCAAGATTTCAAAATTTACATCCTCTATAACTTCCGCTAGCATATTACCAAGAAAACCAGAAATCTATTTTAGCTTCAAACCAGATTATTAGTCTCATGATAAAAAGCATTTACTCGAAATGACAGATCAAAATCTCAGAGCATTATTTCTTCCACATTCATAAAATCCGTGGCATAGATAAAATTGACGGAATTTCTGAGAATAGTATACAGTAGTAGTATCGTAATGCATCCTACTGTATAAGGCTGGGACAAAGAATAGCACAGTA
This sequence comes from Orthosia incerta, assembly GCA_948252205.1. NCBI lineage: Eukaryota > Metazoa > Arthropoda > Insecta > Lepidoptera > Noctuidae > Orthosia > Orthosia incerta. The sequence goes on from OX411758.1 coordinate 26,741,610, forward strand.
CAGAAGTTCGGCTCCAGATAAAGAGAGATGACAGTTGCACGCACACATAGAAGCGTAAGTATATAAGTATCTCAATCAAATGCCAATTGCAAGTGCACTTGCACTCGCTGTACGTGAAGTGTATCTATGTGTGCGAGTGTTTTCGTATACAGATCACCTTCTGTGCCTTTCTATTCTATGGTATAAGGTTGCGCGCTCCAAGATCCTATCACGCTATTTAGAACGGTATTCGGGGCTCCATTTCGCTCAATCTCGTCTGCGTAAAATATCATCAGGTCTTTCAATTTGTTCGCTTGATTTTCTACGAAGATTACGTTGGCTTGGTGTGAATATTGGGGTTGATATCTTAGACCAGAATAAATGAATTATTATGAAAATCGACTGGTATAGTGATAGTTGTATATTATTACTTAACAAATGGATTTAATTGAATAATTGAAATGCGTGAATGAAACCACTTTGTTTGATTAAATGAACTAATATGGATAACTTTTCTACTTTATATGAGTAATTGTTTGTTTCTTCATTGTAACAACTCAATGCGTGTACTCTAATTTGAGGACAATACTAAACACAATTATAATCTTGTATGTTTAGATATAAATATTTTTTGTCATTGTCAAACATTTCATTTCCCACGTTCGATAAAATCTAAAACCGACCTCAAAGAGGCTACCGAAATAATGCAGACAAAGAAAGTGAATGCTATAGAATAGAATAGAATACTCTTTATTATGTACACCATATAAGTTACAGAATATATAGACGAAGAAAACATTACACTGGGTGACACAATGGGCGGCCTTATCACTAAAAGCGATCTTTTCAAGACAACCTTTGGATGGATTTAAAAAAAATGAAAGGAAAGACAGTACTGTAGGTAGTCTGGTGTACTATTCATAAATAAAATAAATACATATATATATATTATATACACAAATATATACAGTAATAAGAATGGAACAAACGCATAGAAATCAAGAATAACAACTATTAAAGAGAGATTCGAGGTAGTGATTCTTTAGCATAGTTTTAAAAATGGGCAGAGATTGAGCACGCCTTACTGACACGGGCAAAGCATTCCACAACCGCACCGCTTGAACCGTAAAAGATTTGTCGTAAAAGCTGGTGGAATGCATCGGCATCTCTAGTCCCAAGTACAAACTGAGATTCAGACTCGTTAAATTTATCTTTGGGTATGATTGATCCGATCGATGTATTTCTGTCCAGCATTGAACTTCAAGTCTCAAGTATTGAGGGCAACGAACCTATTGAATTGTTTTTATCCATCAATTACAGTGTGGATACTATTGTGCAAATGCTTGAATAGACACGAAACTAATCTGAGTGGGAATTTGTGTTTTCTATTTATCGTGTACAATGTCATACAGGGCTAGAAACGTGTCTATGTAAAGGACTGGGACAGAAAAGAACTTATATTAGAGAATGTACATTCTATGATTACGTCAAAAAAATGGATTATAAAACTTGAAGCGAACGAAGTCGCCGGCAAAATCTAACAAACCCTTGAAACAGTTAAGTAAAATCATTATTCTACAAGAGTAATTTGAAGATACTCAACCTCAACCTCGTAGGCGAGGAATTGACAGACATCTTGTACGAGTAACACGCCTGTCAACTAACTCGTATGCACTTTTGCAATATCTTGCAACTCTTTCCTCCTACGCTGCACTGAATTGACTCCGTTAGTACCAGGAGTGCATAATGAACTAGGCGTCAGTATTGGAGACTTCGTGAAAAGCTAAGAGCTTGTTTGTCTAGTCGACGACGCGGGTTGAGTTAATCAACTTATCGGGAGTGCTAGTTGCTTATATTGATAAGGGGCGTGAACATTTAGATTGGCAATTACTGCAGTGTGAAATACCGTTACTTAGGAAAGCACTAGAAAATGAAACGAATAAACTAGAAATAAAATTATTCCCGTTTTCTTTAGTTGGTTTCCCGTCACATGGCATGCACACTCTTTCAGAAGACAAAAGAAATTTTCAAGACACGACTGAAACAAGACTGCTGTTAATCAACAGTGATTTGCATATAATGATGGGTTTAAAGAAACTGTAAAAGGGGCGGTAAACAAACAAACAGTACTTTCTTTACATGACTGCAATTCCGTTAGTACCAGGGTACCATAATCAACTAGGCTGCTCCAAATAAATATCAGTGGCGTGGATTTGGTTCGTGAGGCGCGCTCGTGATCGACCGATAAGTATCTGCCCACGAATGGTACGTCACTACCACAGAGGAAATACTTAGTAGCGGGAGTGACATGCGAACTAAAAGTTAATAGAAAATTATATAACCTAAAACACGACAGTAATCAATAAGGAACATTACCCTCACGAACAAGTTTTTGCGAGTGAAGACATGAGGCACACCTCTAGTTATGCTACGGAATTCTGGTACTCAAAGCGTTCATATATGCCAAGCATAAACCATTATTTTACCGCAATCCTTAAATTGTAACAAGGTTGAAATTGACCCATAAAACACATCATAAATGACCTTAAATTTAATATTCGCGACACATAAGGCAAAGGCATGAGATAACATAACACTTTTACTAGTACAACGTGCTACTAAATTGACATACACGCACACAATGTAGCAACATCCTTTGGGGCCAAGGTTTGCCTAGCCAGGCTCAAAAAATGCAAGGAGTGCCAAACGTGACTATTTTAGATAAATTCAGACTGACCTCTGTACGTCTAGCTAGTACCGACAAACGGGTTAAAAGATAATAAATCTATTTAAGGCAGAGGTTGTAGCAATATATGAAGTGTTATGTTTTCAACATCACCGTACAGAATACAGGGTGTCGTGATTACAGGTATTACGAAGCCATCAGCATGTTTTCTTCTCCCATATATTCTTTTAATTTTTGATTATATTATATTTGTAGTCCTCTAAATAGTCACCTATTTTCCTAGCCATATCAGATTTTACACAATCCATCCATCCTATCTTTGGTCTTCCTCTATCTCTGTAACCATCCACATTAATGCTCAAAACTTTCCTCACGACATGTTTCTCTTTCCTCTGCACAAATACACTAAACATTCAAGTATATATTCCAACGACATCTTTCACACAATTCAATAAACTTATATCTTCAAAAATCAAGGCCATCTTCTTTCCCATCAGCTATAATTAAGAATCCTCACAACGGCCTGTCGGTATTGTGTCGAAGATTTAGTAGTAACCCATTCTTCACACAGCACTTATGGTAATGTGTTTACAGGCCATAAAACTTGGTGGTGTAGCCTAGCGATGCGAATATAGTCTAATACGGATCAGTTACAACGGATTGTCTTGGTAATGAGAATTAACTAAGAACTAAGCAATACAAGTTGAATGACAATGATAAGTAAAATTGTGATGACAAAAATCAGACATAGATATTTTTCAGAAAAAGGAAGGCAAGATGAGTTCGACTGCAACATGATGGCTGGTTCTAGTCAGTGAGACAGCGAAGGTTGGTAATTTTTTTTCATGATATTCAGAATAAGTAGAGGTAAATGGTATGGCCAAAAGGAGTCCCAGTAATGATAAAGAGGACCAGAAATTTTACACTGTTAACTAAAATGATTTTATCAAAATACAATATATTCCAAAAATTAAGGATCTAAAAGACAATAGTTTCGGATAGAATCAACACTTCATAAAAAACAAAACATTTGATGCTGCTACCAAAACAATTGACCACTTACATGACACGTAAGTAAGTGAAAGACCGTCACCGTCAGACAGTTCGCTGATCGTCGGTTGATAGACTGGGAACCCTCAGTTCCCCCCATTGTTGGGGCCTGAAGAATCGCCCGATTGTTAGCCTTATCTACTGCTCGTATTAAATGGTGTTCTTGAGCTGTGGTTTCAGTTTTAAGTGCTGGTTTGTTCGCATCTTGATGAAAGGTATATCATATCAGATATAATATGCGGTTTTGATGAAAGCATTTCTATTGCAGTAATTTATTCTCTGAAAAATGTGCTTATCTCAAGCAACAGTATAAATGCTAGTTAAGCTAGAATTGGATCTGATGATAACTTAGCAAAGGATAGAGAGCAAAATAAAAGCAATTTATGTTTTGCTATCCATACTGTGCTAAATGACTTAATAAATATAAGATCATCCTTGTTGGACATAATAGCAATCAAGTTGAAAATCACTCATCTAAAACTGCATAGATGACTAGTGCATTAGCAACTGATGAAAATAAACACACTTAACATCCAGATCTGCCCATAAAATTAACTATAAACCACAAACGATCAAACATAATCGACAGTCCTGACCAATGAGATCATATCTTTGTTGACATCATGCCCATATATGGCCACCAGTACAGTATGAACAAAAAGTTAAAAGAAATACATGTAGGAGTAGAAGTTAACATATTTATAGCTATGATATACGGATATGAAGATTAAGTGTAAAAACAATGGAGGTTTTAATTGTAAAGTTTGAAGATTCAATCTGGAAAATATATGGGTCTGGTTCCGTGCACATTGAAGATGTGGGGAAAGATTTAGAAGCCAATTTAAAGGTTGAAACATGAGAATAATTAATGCTAGCGGCAATTCACACGCATATGTGAGAGCTTTAGAACTTAGTAAAAGCTGCAGAAAACTTGGAGTATATTTTCGAATTATTTCGAACGCTTATAAAAACTCAGTCGAAGAAAAACAATACGTAGAAGAATATAACCCATACTAGAATACGGAATAACTTTATTTGTACAGAAACGAGTCTTGCCACACACACTCATCAATATTTACCAAGAACCGTCAGTTCGAGTAGCTTGAATTTCGCAGCTTTCGCATTATCACTATTATTATATCGCTTTATACTTAAGTGGAAACCTTTACTTATTTGGAACTTAAATAAGAAAGAAACGTGAATAATATTGGTCCAAGTTGTTTCCATCCAGCTAAAATATTTTCTTCTACATAGTAGAGTTCAAAAAAGAACTCAATGATATTTTGGACTAACATGCAGTTTGGAATTCCAAAATATTTTCGTGCCATATTATATGGCAACATGACCAGTGACCACAAATATATTGGAAAGCTTAACGCATGTTTAACCCGGCACAAAAGACATTCTCCGATACAGTTAGAATGACATCATGTGTGAAACCAGCAGGATCTCACCAGAGCATACCATATACAGAATTCTAGTTCCTCAGGATTAACGGTACATGCACATGTGAGAAGATTTAGTGCACTGCGATAAACTGACACTTTAATGGTACTTTGAAATAAGGATAAAGATACAGTCAAGGATGAGCGAAAAAATGAGCGGAAGTCTCAACAGATATTGGTTGTTAAGTGCTAAGAAGTCAATCAAAGTCAAATTAAAGACGTAAAGGGGACAACAGTAATAAAGATACGAAGGTAAACAGTTTTTTGTACGATTTACTGAAAATTGATGAATCAATTTGCAAAGATAGAAAGACAAAGATGCAATAAAGGTTATTCGCGAAGTTCTTCAAAATACACGAACTCGGCTTAGAACAATCTGCCATTGAGCATAAGCTTGATACAGAAGACATTTAAGATTACTATAAAATCTATATTTGGGAACAGTGTAAGTCAGACTTTTAAACCATTTTCTGAGCTAACACACAAAGCGCTGACATACTCTTAGAACTCGAATACAATAATTAAAACATTTATGTATAACAATTTATATGACAACATAAACGTTCTGAGATCATTAAACTAGATTAAAACGGAAAACTAAATTAACGGTGCACCAATAAATATAGTCAGTGATGTCATGCCGACGGAAACTGTTCTAGGTGGGCTAAAATTTGCATGTTTTGCGGATATTTCAACCAGTTTCGAGTTGAGTATAATGTAAGGAGTTGTAGAAGAACCACTCTGAATAACGGCATGTAATAACAAGACCGAAAAATACCTCAACGCGACTGCGAAATAATTCATAACGAGTGATTCTAATGTGATCCCTGGACTGAAAGCCACCTTTGATGATGAATTAGAAGTAGCTGTCAATGACAAAGACAAAAGCCAGATTGATAAGAGCAGTTTTAGTCACAAGTTTAAACTACACACATTTCAATATTGATGCCTCTTCTTATAAAAGCGTGCACATTCTAGTTGGAAAGATTGGCCACAATGTAGGCTTTTTACCACAATATATCTTACATCCTTCTTTAATTACTAGTCCTGTTAATATTGCCTTACTATGATATTCTATTTAATCAAGCGCTGCGTTAATTCTCTTTATCTCCTTATCCTTATCAAATTAAGTGGCACTTCTGTTACGCCTACATTCGCTTCTCAAGTGACTGACATAATAACTGCAGTTTCTCAGAATCTGCAGTTTGGCAGCTTGTTTAATCGCTACTACAAAATATAATGTCTCTTGTCTTATGTCGCCGCAAAAAATGTTGGGTTTGAAACGTGCGGAATAGGAGATCAAAGATTAGGTTTGTTAAGTACAGTTTATTAAGGCTTCTGTGTGCATTTTGATCGCATTTTTAGCGATGTTGGAGAAGATAAATGGAAGCAGTCAAAAGGAGAATCAAGACCCTTAATTCAGGACTGTTTGGAGTTGAAGAAAGATAAAGATCGATAAAAATAATTTGCAGAAACAAGACTGATGAATGCGACCTTGCAAATTTTGTAAAACCACTCTGATATAAGATAAATGAGTCTGAATTTATCCATTAGCCTGAACGTAAATGATTAAATTCGACATGCATGCAAACCTATATATAATCGGATTTAATATGCAATGTTTCATTAATTTAATTTGCATGATTCCCACTAGCATCATACCCGCATAAAATAATTCGCAAATCCATCAAAACATCTATTTATAAATCCGGATTCACACGGGTATAGAGTCGCATATTTATCGCCTTCTCACTTTCCCAGTCGGAGAGTGAGGCAGCCCTTTGCTTTCTAAGCGGCGCCGGCGCAGTTATTAGTGCGGAACTAGCACTTTCAATGTTACGTGGCTATCCTAGGATTAGGTTTAAATTACCTGTGTTATATCCGTTATATGATGCGTTGGATTTTTATAGATAGGCAAGGAAAGTAAGCAAAAGTAAATGATGATTTTAAAGAATATAGTGCTATGAAAAAAGCGTCCAACTTCACCCTAATCTAATCTACCTAGTCTATACTGTTTCACACCACAATTCGATCATCTCCTAGCAAACTCCATTTAGCTATGAATATCGAAAAGTCACAGCAAAAAGTTTTCGCGAAAATCCTCGGACATTATGTATTGTTTCTACCTAATAAGTGACACAGCCAAAGACTAAAAATATTCTTGTCACTCACACAAAAACAAACAACTACGAATTGTCACTCCAGTTGATCTCTAACTTATAACAGCAAGCAAAACTAAATAAGACCTACCACAGTCCAGAACCAAAACCTATATACACATAATTCCCTATTAATTTACAAAGCAGACCCCTCCAAGCCCGGTATCGCACCCATCCTCAAAATCCGTCCATACGGGCACGGCGTCAAGTTCACGTTAACGCATGGCCGCGCTTGCGCGTGTCATGTGCGCCGGCGCAGCGCACCTGTACGTGCTTCCTGTCCGCCATCTTGCGGCGGTTATGTGCTGCGAACTGCGAACCCTCATATTCTTGTGTAGTGGGTAATATGTGAGATATAGAAATAGCAAAAGCTTTGGAATATACGTTTAAAGCAGTTGATCTAGCTTCCTAACTAATCTGACCCCCCAACTTGCGAAATGGGTGAAATATGGTTATTCAAATCAAACATTACTTGATCACAATTAGTTATGAATATCAAACAACTTCGTGAAGCAACAGGTAAAACGTCAAATTCGGAACAATAAGTCTATCAGGAAACATTTCCTGTCACTTGTTGCTTTATGAAAACAGGTCTGTTGTAGGAAGCCTCAACAATGAGGGTTAAGATTAATATGTAGAAATTGGTTTTGACAGCTAGAGGCAGTTGTTTTAACTTGTAAGGTTTCATTAATTTCAGCTATTTTGGTCTTCTGTTCTACGGAAGCAACAACAACAATTCAAAACAGATTGATGAATGCACGTTTTAGCGTCTTAGAATATGCACAACTAATACACACATCCAGTAAACCTGCCACAGACGTCTGAGACCCCACCAAGCCGTCACTTGTCGTTCGTGATAATAAATTACACGAACATTATGGGCCACGGGCCCAGAGCCCACGATACGCCGAGCAAGCACCGCTCACCGTTAACCCTCAAGCTACCGTGCAGACACGGGTTAATATAAAGTTTAGAAATGGCACAATAATATGTGAAGCTAGAATAGGAGTGGCAGCCATCATGGTTTTTTTTATAAACTGCTAATGTGGTGGAGGAGATTGTTCACCCTTTTGCGTGCAATTCAGGTCTCCGGAAGAAAAGTAAAACACTAACAATATGCGACGTTTGAAAAGCGCAACAAGAAGGAAATAAATAATCTAGAATGGTGAGCACGGTGAACAATCGGAAAGTTGCCATGACAATGAAGCTCGATGAGGCCCTGATAAATGATTTAACTATTTTAGAGCCCGTAAGCCCAACGAATTTGATCAGAAGAGAACTGTGGAGGAGTAAGAAATACCATTATTAGTTCTCATTGCTTGGATTAAGTCAAAACAGAGACGGAAAAGAATTGAGAAATTCTTCTAAGTACTGTGGAAATTGAAAACAGTTAAGAATCTAAAGTCTAGATCTACACTGTTTTTAAAAACCTGCTAGTACATATTACCAAAACCCTACGTTATGTCTGTTTCAACATTGGACGCAGCGAGGCGGAACCCCGCATGTTCGCTCACTCGAGCTCGTCGCGAACGAAACTATGACGAATCTTAGAAATCTCGCCGATGTCGCTATATCAGACGTCTCACGCTTCTGTGATTGCATATTCATTTGTCAGGTTATCTTGTGGATGGATGTGGTCTTAATCGTGTGTTGGGATAGGCTTTTTTATAAAGACACGTGAAAAATGTTTTATTATCCTAAGAAAAAAATATACCGAGATGAAAAGTGCCGTATTTCCTAATCCAGGTTCTGGTCTGTATTTGTCAAGTTTCATCCAAATCTGTTCATTGTGTTCGTTTCTAATGATTGTGACCAAGTCAGCTTAAAAACTTAAATCAAATCTGTTCAGCCGTAAAAGCGTAACTAATAAACTCACGTTCGCATTTATAATATTAGTTAGTGTCCAATAATATTACTGGTCCAAGATTAACAAGCCTTATGAGGCTATAAAAATAATACAAAATACACAAAGATATGAGTCAGAAATCGTGTGCATCACAAACGGAATTTGATTCGATTAGGACCAATCTATTTCTAAGTCTATTTAAGCCAGCTAGATCCTAGACCTGAACCACTTCAGACTATATCGATCAATATGGTGTATATAAAACAGTTCCATACACATTTAAAGTTGGAGGCGTAGGAGCATCTACATACATACCTACACGTGGTAACTATTAATAATGATAATGTCTGAACACGTGCTTACATGCCTGAGGTAATGTCGAGTCACGATCACTGACACTATTGTATTAGAATCGAGTAAGATCAGAGTAGGTATAGATTTCAAACTTTTTACGTCAGAAACATTGATGAATGACTAATTTTACGTTCACTAACATGCTTGCTTATTGAAGTGAGTAACTACAGAACACTACCACTAAACTTTTTTTAAGGAAGGGGTAACATTCAGTCACATAGTTTCATTCGATCGAAAGGGATCTCTAAAAAAGCTATTACAGCAAGTGAAAGAGCGATTTTCCTGCTTGTCTGGCTTCAATATGAGACTTCACGACCATCTCTCGTATAACAAAAGGGTTCATAGAAACTAACTGCGAGCAAGATCTGCTTCAAAATCATTATTTACCACAACCTCAATTAGGCCCACCCACTCCATGAACGATTTAGTCAATGATTCGCAATCCCAAATGATTTGTTTACCTTTAATTACAAGGTAACGTTAATCGTCTTAAAGCTTATTGCTCTACCATTAAGATTTAAATTGCATTAATTTATCAACTTAGCTAAGAAAGTAATATACACCTTGCCAGCAAATTACACTGCGGGCGCAAAAAAGTGGTCATCACAACGCTCCGCTTAACTTTCTTTGATGAAGATGTGACAAAAAATCCTATCTGATTATCATGGTAATCAATAATCATGCGTGCAAGTGTATATGTAAAGGGGTGTGCAAAAAGTTATGCGAATTGCATTCAACTCGACAGTTGGCGAAAAAATGAAATTATCGTATATTAAATAGACAAGTAACTTTAAAATTGGCTATAATAAGGCCTATCTCAGTAGCATAAATATCTTCTAAACCACCAACAAATACCACGGAATTAAATAGCAAAATAAGGCAATACAAATGCCTATAGCTTCAAACAATAGTGTGCCTAGCAACACACTAACAATCGCGTGAGAACACTTCCGAAGCATCCGAGACATTTTTCACACGCATCATTGTTCACTACTATCAGGTTTGTATTCAAATGTACAAGTACATAAGTACTGACGACAAAAGAGACGCTAAGACAAACAGGCTAGAAGTAAACCTAAGAAGGTATGGTTTTCAGACGAGCCTTGACTAAAGATAAATCAAGATTCACAAATCATTAGATATATGGTTTTCTTTTATGCTGACGGTACAAGAATAACGTCAAAGTTAATTTATAACAGCAGTTCGATGCTCCCTCGAAACTAAATCCATTGGTTCGCTGGTCAACTTTTTATGCAAGGATGTGTAGAGCGGAAGTTCGTAATTTCCCTTGAATTTTATTTTATTTTTGTTTGCATGCTTTCACGAGGGTTAGTTAAGTACCGCGAAGAACTACATTAAAAAATTGTTGTACTTTAAGCCTTATTCGGCAACACACTGAGTTGAAATTTTGTGATCGTCATCTATTATCTGCCTGCTATTTATTCTTTTGTATCTATATAATATTACTCGGAGTCTGACACAATACGTCTTCTACGATTTTACACTGTTAACCGTTACACTATCATTCAACTACTTCTCTTTGGATATTCTCTGGATGAGTCACTTTAATTTTCTCTGAATTATTAGCCATATTTATAGCATAGAGCATCATTAGTTCCTCAATAGTCTAATTTTGTATCAAGGATAAGAAAAATACACTGATAAAAACCGTCTAAAAAGTTAAAAGTTTAGATCCAACGAAGCAAACCTATAAAGCACAGAATGACATAACCTACTTAAAGCCTCAGACGAGACAACAACAGCAAATCCTCAATAACTTAAGACACAATAATTATTTAATTATACTTAGCATTTTTTCTTCAGCCGTAATTGCACAAGCATCGGTCCGTGAGATCAGACACGCCACGGAAAGTGTACAATTTGCATGCCACAGTAATCAACGGGTGGACGTTAATGAAGTATTTATTGGGAGTAATGATTGAGATGATAGATAGATTCTGTATGGAGGAGTTTCTATTACCATTGATGTTGTAAATGTATGTTTGATGGTTTACCTGCTTTCAGAGATAGAGTAAAAAGGAATTTGACAGAAGGACATAGGGACGATGCTACAAAGCGAAAGAAACACTTCTCAATATTCTTGAGTTTTAAGAATACTACTAGATCTGTCTTTCTGATTAGCGATTTTGTTGTTACTACTAAAACTAACAATACAAACAATATTAAAGTTTTCTTAAACAATTACTACATATGTTAATGACTTCTTATATAGTAGTCTTGAACTAAGAAGACCTTTGGCCGACTAGCAACTGCGGAATATAAATACATCATAATTGTTCACTATTAACGTCGTAAAGTAAGGTCTTTTCAAACATGGTTGTAAAACCAAAGTATTGAAGATGATATAGAAAACTCAGTTGAAAATTGCTAGGAACTAAAAATCATAGAAAGATCTGATAAAGACCAATCAGATTTTAAGTAGAAAAGTTGTCACGATCACGACGAAGAAGTTAAAAATGCCTATTTATAACAGATGATAAAATAATATAGAAACGAAAGAAATAGGTAAAGAGTAAAAAATATTAACCATAATTCTTCTTGATTCAACAATTATTTCTTATCCTTACGAACCTAAGCAAACACTGCTAGATAATAAAACCCAAGCAAAGTTTATTGAAAAGAAACTAGATTTTAACCAAACGATTACAGAGTAGGTCACAAAAATTTCAGAACCATTGAGAGAATCCAGGACAAAGTGTTAGGCCATCTATTGTTACAGGCTGTCACAATTCTGGGATACGTTCGTGCGACTGTTTGTAAAAACTATGTGCAGGCTATGTTCATATCTCATGGTCAATTTAATGCATAAATTGGTTGGGGCATCCACATATTGTAAGTGCATAACGGTTCCGCATTCAGTTTTGATGAAAGGAAGACACATCTTTCATCAAGCTTATCGAGTCTTTTTCAGTTTTTTAAACCGACAAGCTCTCAAGCTTCATTTTTTTTATAAAGATAGGCTCGCGCTTGACCACTATCTCACCTAATAGTAATATAATAGTAAGCAATAATGTGGTCGACGATGAAGCACGCTTGCCTAGAAGAAACCCATTCGCTCTTGACTTAAAAACGCCCAGGTTGTAGCTATCAGGAAATACAAACTGCAGCAGGGAATTCCAATCGTTTGCTACTGTACGCATAATAAAAGCATTCCCAAAACGTTTGGTGACTATGGGTGGGATGTCCACCATGTACCGCTGAGGCATCGCCGAACGTCTAAGTGAAATTCTATTAGAATAGCGATTGTCGAAATGCCTTATAAAGGGACTGGTGACGCAATATTCCGTAGCACATGTCATTTTGGCTTTTTTGACAATCGTCGCTGACAGAATGTAACTTACAACATTAGATCAAACCCAGCTGATTCTATTATTTTGATGATATTGTTTTTATGACTATGCTTTGCATATGTCTGTATTAAATATATTATAGTTGTGGTACAATTGAAATAAATGTTTTGACTTTTACTTTGACCTTGCACTAAGTGCTTCATTAGGTCTACGGTTCCCAAATGGGATTTGCTGAAAGAATGAATAAACTAAAGGTGAAGCTACAAATGCCACTTGAACAATTTATTATGATAATGATATGGGACGGTTCTTGCACACTATTTCACAATTGTCCGCTTCTATATATTTTAGAATCTCAGTTTCCTTCTCCCTGATTCCTCACCCACAACGCATTAACTCTTCAGTCAAATCATTCCCTTCACATAATTACTTCGGAACCTAACAATGATTTAATCTTAAACCCGACATCGCATTCTGCATGCATGCGATCATATACTGTCAAAAGTAGGTTACTGAAATACCAGAAACATTCATACTAATATAATCTCTATAGGTTCAGCTATAGGACTGGTATTTCCATGATCGCTGCATCGTGACATTACTGAGTTTATTTCAAGAGTTGAACTTTACAGTACAATTGACTTTATCTGATACTTTCTATCAGCTGCAAAAAGGGCTCTGGCACAGGTCGGTGGCATCTAAGTACAATGCTATTGTTTGTTTCGTCAATTTGTTCTCCGATTGTTAAGGTAAATTAAGGGAGGTAGTAGCACAAATTGATAAGTCCCAACAAAATATAGCATTAAAAATCTGATGAGACAGTAACTTTGTAGCACAAATCAGTGTAGAAGATACAAAAGCATCAAAGGAAATGAATAAAGAAACTTGACAAGAAGAAATAGATTTTATACCGAGTAATAGAGTACAAAAAAAAAGTAAACTATGTATGGTTAAATATAGCAATTAATCAACGTGAAGGCAAACAGGGAATAGAGAGGTTGTGAATTGAAAACCTTTAAATTGAACTGTAACCATGAACCCACTCCTACTATTAAAATATTTAGTTCAGTTGATAAACCTAATAAATCATTCATCGCTATACACATTTTTTGTGCAATTCAAAATGAAATCAAGACTTAAACGATTGCATAAACAACTTACTATGCAATTAATTACATTGAATTAAACACTGACCTTAGTGAAGAAGCTTTTAACTAAAATAAATATAAATATTCATACGAATTTGATGATGATCAATCACTATCGGAGGGACAAGGATATCCGCTTCACTAAAGGAAAACAAGGCTTGCAGAGGTTACTTAGTCATTTCTACGAATGATTGAATGACAGTTAATTAATTAAGCATTTCGTAATTTTAAACCAACAAACACCTACAGCTAACTATGAGTTTCTTTATTTAAGAAATGTCATCATCATCATTTCAGCCGGGAGACGTCCACTGCTGGACCTAGGCCTCCCCAAAGTGTCGCCACCTCGATCATTCTCTCGCATCTAGTGGATTCCCACAGCCTTGACCAGGTCATCGCTCCATGTAGAGGGAAGCCTTCCAACGCTGCGTCTTCCGTAACTTAACAAATTCGTCGAAAATGAAATCGAACCGAAGAGCGAAATTTTCGCAGGGCGGCTGGTAGCAGTTGCATGAGAGCCGAGGAACGAGTTGAATGGTGTACGATTGGAGCAGCCCATTTCCAACAGTTAATTGCTGTAAGCTGACGATGATGATAGCAAAGTCACCAAGGAGATAATCGTGAAAAAAATTGTTATCAGAGTGTAGTAGTGATCGCAGCATGTTTACTAACATCGCATATAACAATAGACGGATATTACTATCCAATATGAAATACTATAAAATGATTACGATCTGATAAAGGTATAAAACAATGCTTTACCTTTACCGCAATAATTATCATGCAGAATGAATAGTTGCTAAGCACCAGGATGCTAAAGGCGCCTGATTGTTAGTTAGAGCGCCAACTATTGTAATTCATTACTCGTTAAATATAAAGGTTAGTGATGTTACTGTTCCTTTATAAATTACTGAGGTAAATTAAGCAAGAAGAATTGATTTTGATAGCGATATGGCTGTGATTTTAAAATCAATCGAAAAAACTAGGAAAATAGGTGGGATCAATGCCGACTCATGCCAACCTAACAACGCATTCTTTAAAATTAAGCCTTCGCAAATACTATATATCCAACAACACTTGAAAAATAATTTTAAGTTCAATAACATATTAAAAAACAACTCACAATATTTACGTCCGAATAGATCCAAAGCGGGTCTAAATTCTATGTAGTAAGGTTATCGATAAAATCATGGGTGACGTCACCAAGGCTGTATGGGTCATACTCGTGCGCACTTCGTTATTGTCATTTGCATAGCAATATGGACGACGATTAGCCAGCGCGAGCGCGGTAATGCGGCTGATTTTGAATGGTTTTACTGCAAAATTCTAAGTTTCTCTATTTGAATTGTCTGCAATCCACTCTGGATTTGAGGTTAGCCTTTGATAAATTGCATCACGAGATGAATGGTAAACAGTTTTAAGGTACTAAACTTTATGCCCATGAGAGAAGTACAACAAGTCAACAATTTTTTAAACTATCGTGAAGATAAACCAGCAAAACTGGGTTATCTTAGAACGCAAATTAATAAAATAGACATAAATATACCACTTATTAATGCTAACAAACAACGCTCAATGCTTCCAATGCAACCAATGCAATAGTTATTGGGCAAAGTCACTTAACAGAATTCAATAAATTTTTGGATGTGTTTTATTTACAGCCTACAATATTATTATTCAGAGGATGATTATCTTTAAAAGTGGAAGTCCACTAGCTGTGACATATGACATATACCACAGCCTACTCCCCAACAAAGACTTGCCATATGGCGAAACGGTCCTTACAAAATCACAATCGAAGCGAACTCTCTCCATTCAATTGGGAAGATTTATGTAACAAACGAACTCTTTAGATAGCTTTCAAGTGATTCTAAAGAGCATAATTAAACTGCATTTTGTTTTATTTTTGGATTGGTATTTGGGTATCAAAGTGGTCTGAGTAGGCTCTTAGGTTTCCACTTGTTAAATCTTTTGTTTAAGAGTTTGAAGAAGCTCTTTTAAGCTCGGATTATGAAGAGCTTTTAATAGTTAATCGAAAGATACGTACAGTTAATTAATTTTTTATCAAGTATCCTGTCTTTCTAACCACTAATACAATCTCGTAACGGTATATGTTGCTAAAAAGTCAGATATAACTTATCCGAAAAAATCTAGGCTACTCAAATATGTATCTATGTAATAATAGTCTTATAAAACGCCAGCCATTTGTAAACTGTCTTCAGTAATTACACTAACGGATATCTCTTTTACTTTGTAATTTTACACTGAATTGAGACTATCAATTTGACAGGCGCCATCAGTTATGGTTCTGATAGGATGTTATTATCGCTTGGAACTAATTGTATGGTTTTAGTTCTCATCGTTGTGTTAAGAAAGAAATGTCTATCATTAAAGTTTAGACTATTGCTATCTAAATTAGGATCGCTTTCTGTGATGTTTCTTACTACAAATGGTCTCATTTTTCTTGTAAAATTGTTAGTTGCAGTAATGGCATAAAGTATGGTACAATTATTTTTATTAGCATTCTAGTATTGTTTTACACGCCCCGTGAAAACTTATAAGTAAGTGGCGTTAATGGAGCTCGTTTCTTTAAAATAAAGATTGGATGACATCAAAAATTATATACCTAAATACTTACCTAGAATTGTGGGATTACGAGTCATTAACATTAAAAGTGTCTGTTAGTAGAATCATTACCTTGACTTTTCTTGGAAGAGATGATTCCATTTCCACATGCCTGTAATGCTCAGCGGATCTGTGCACTGATCCTCCTCTAATATCTTCTGCTGAAGCCTTCTCTTCACCTCGAGTCAAGGTGGTCACCTTCCTAACAATCCTTGTTGTGATTCTTCGTTGACCACTGACATCGTCTTTCTTCGAGATTTTTGTCGACTCTAAAGAAGAGCCTAGAACCTCGGTCGACATTCTCTTGTTCGTATGAATCTCCTGCAACTGTGACATTCCTAGGCCACCGGCTGACGTCGGCACGGCTAGCGCGCTCTCTCCATCATACTCGAAGTGAGTCTGATTCCCATCGTGTACAATTCTTCCGTTATAGCTCTCTTCTCGGTAAGACCCAGACCGGTAACTTGATGA
The DNA here is from genome assembly GCA_948252205.1 of Orthosia incerta. Taxonomy (NCBI): domain Eukaryota; kingdom Metazoa; phylum Arthropoda; class Insecta; order Lepidoptera; family Noctuidae; genus Orthosia; species Orthosia incerta. The sequence goes on from OX411758.1 coordinate 26,758,684, forward strand.
TCGCTCCATACCTGGGTAGTTTCCATCGTACACTGTCTCATGTCTCGTCAACCCTTCTCTCAAACTTCTGGGCACAGAAGCCAAGTTCAAACTTGTAGTTATGGGTGACCCGACAGGGGATGGAGAGGATTTCTTCAAGCTTGATTTCAGGGGTTTCGAGTCATCGCTTTCTAACGTCCCCTGAACAAATAGACGCTTGCTGCTGCCGCCTTCTTTCACAAATCGGTACATCGACATCTTTGCTTAGCTTAGGCCTTAAGGCCGTCGTAACACATAATACTGTTCTCTGCAATGGAGTTCCCTCCTATTATAGATTCGATACGCGTCGTGTTTACTTATTCATGTACCGGTGACAACTTATGGTGTGAATTCTTAAGACATTAAGGAAAGGTATGCTAAGCTGTTCTTTTGTAATCTTGTATAATGTTATTTTGTATTTGCAAGTAGCTGAAATGTCGTTAAAACGGTTACTGCTCCTTTACTGTTTTCTACGACCTCCTCCGACTCCTTTACTGTTTTTTATTTCAAATAAAATATAATACATTTCTACTAAATTTAACATAACCAGAATATATAGGAATATTTAACAATGACGTCAGTTTTTGCATGGGATAAGCTGACAATAAAAACAGTGGAATCTTGCCGACAAAAACCCACGACAAAAACTTTAACAAATGAATGCAAGGCAAAACCCATGAAAGCAAACCGATAGGTGTTGAAACTAAGAGTGGTCGTATGACGGATTAGGCGCGGTACCGTCCCATATATGGACCGCACGAGCCACAAATATGGCGGAGCCCTTCCGGCGGACGCAAGCAGGAAACTTAAGGACAAGATTTTAAATTTTAACGAGAATATCCGTGACTATCGAGAAACCGTTTCTTTACTAATTAGAGACTGCATATAAATGACGGCATTAAACTATAGGGTTGAAAATAAACTAGGAAATCTAATTGATGGCGATAAAGATAAAGGTGATCAAACACCACTTGATCAAATACGTGTAACAAAAGATTTGAATGAATAATGAAAGAGAAAATTAATTACGAGTGTTGATCAAATAACTCCAACTTCTTGAAGGTCACAAAGAATTTAGATACAAAGATGCAAGTGAAAGTACAATTACTACAGTAAAGAAAGATAGCTTGAACAATAAAGGTCAATATTACCATAGAAAATAATAAGATGATTAAGATGAAATGCCAAACGAATTAAATAAATATACAAAACAGCATAACCAGTATTTTAATTACTTAAAATAAATAAAGAATGTCAGTGTCAAAGTCAACGCTAAACTTGACCTGAATGATAGAGCAAACATTTTTACATAACAGCAACTGGTTACACTTTGGTGGAATAACACTTATTCGTGAGGCAAATATACCGTATTTTAGTTTTTTTAAGAAAGTTAAGAATACTAAAGCCTATTTTGTTTGAGTGAATTTTTCCACTACATTTTAATTTCGAATGCTATCCGATATTTTTTTGCAAGATTTTAAGATAAAAAGAAAATTGGGCAAGTACGAAGTTTTGTTTAAATTTATAATACCTGAAGAGACCAACATTCCAGTAATTACTTTGAATATAGTAATATGACGTACTTTACTGTATACCAATATTTTATTGTCATTCCTATAAGGATTCTGTATTATTATCACCTATTGCTAAAAGGTCTGTAGTGGCAGCATTAAATAAATTGCTTCAACCACTTGTATTATTAAACCATTTGTCTAATCGAGAACAAAAATCGTTTTATTAATAAATCGTGCAAAGCACTTTAAGATTAAAGCAAATCGTCATTGAAATATACTTCCAGGTTTATATTTATGAGAGAGCGGATACACAATTTGAAGGCCATAACTTTTAAATTGCATATAGGAAATGTTTAAATGTATTCTTGGTCATGTCTTCATAGATTCCATTATCATGTGAATACAATAATGTCATGCCTAAGTATTACGGATGTTGAAAATTGACATAAGGTTTCTGCATAGGTCGTGAATCGAAGTCGACGTTTCATCAGATACATCGTCCAACAAGTGAGACTGAGGTCAAAATTTGTTTATCAAAAATGAGTATTAGAAGTTAGATGTAAAACAATAATGACTAAGATTATATTGTAAACATTAAAAATCAAAGGGTTATGCTGGTTTAGTATCAGAATGATCATCGGCGAATATATCATGTGCGATGAGCAAACATTGTGCGTAGCTAAAACGAGCCAGGCCAGGTAAATGTGCTAATTACCATTGTTTATGTCGAGGCCCCTTCAAATATACCACTTGATATTGTGCAATACGTGTTTTGAATATCATTGCAACTGGCAAAGCTTCGTAAGGGTATCGATGGGAATGTACCTACTGCTACTGTTGTTTTTATGGCAAATACAAAGGATATAATTGATTATTTTGTTGAAACTCATGATTAAACTACTGAAGATGCTACTGATGTGACAGATGAAAGAAAAAGAGAGAGCGAAAATGAACACAAATCATTGATCGATTGAGGCTTTTGTGAAATGAGGATGTTACTGATAAAAGAGATGAAGAAGATTATGATAGATTTCAAACAGAAAGTAAAGGAAATGGACGTGAACAATAATCAAATAAGGAACAAAATCTAATAATAAACGATTGCATGCTCTACACAAATAAGACTTTATCAATTGCATGTTGACATTGCAATTGATATCAATGAATCGATCAATATTTATCATAATACTTTTATCATTTCTGGGGTACTATCTCGAATACTTTCGATATGACATAAGAACAACTGTCAAGTGATAATCCCAGTTTCGATTAGTTGTTATTACTTCAGGTAGCGCAAATAAAATTTCAAATGCATGTTTTCTTTTTAGGACAGTTTTTGTTTAATCTACAATGTGTATTTCATTCCTCTTGTTTTGAACAGTAATTGTTTCTATATCTTCTTCAGTCTTAATAAAATTATCTAGTGTCTCATCCTCTACTGCTTATTCCTCACCAAAATCTATTGCAGTATCCTCCTCATCATTAATTTTCAATAGCCTAGCAACAAAACTCTTGTCCAATTTTTTCTAACACTTGTTTGTTTCAATATAAATCATGTTCAGTCTATATTCAATGATATCCTGTGTGGGTGGGAAGTAAAATAGTTTTTTACGGAGGTGTTACATTCAATGGTGACTCCCACATAGGTGGACCTTGGCTAACTTTATATGGGGACGACATTTTATAGCATAATTGTCGTTTACAATTTAATTGGGCGTAGGAATTCTTGCATAATGCATTTTTTATTTGAAGGATTGTAGTTTCTTTGTGATGTGACGATTGTTAGTCTAGAAACACAAGGCGATCATAAATCGAATATACTTAAATGAACACTAAAATTATAATATAGCTCTTAGGCGAAGAAGATTGATGAGGAAGATATATGAAGTCGAAGAAATTTAGAATACGACAATGGTACAATGGGCTTCCAAATTGTATGATGGCAAATTGTAAATAGCTAGTGATGAAATGTTTTCCATAGGTAACTAACTATTGAGCGAAATCACTTACGAAGCAGCTAAGAAAAATAAATGGACTTTAAATAATCGACTATGGTTGACTTTTTCATGAATATATATTGATTGGGAAAATCCGTTAAGGGTACACTAGTCAACGGCACGAACTATTTTGTGCGCGGGGTTAAAATGCATTTTATATCAACCGGCAACACGTGTGGAAGATATAGATGCTTTGATGAGCAATAGGAAGCTAATTCGCGTACGAATACACACTTTTGCAAATTTGTAGCGAAATGGATAATGATTTAGGACGAAATCGGGCGCGCGAAATTTTATAAACAGACCTTTGGCTGTCTAGATATCATGAAAAAACTACTAAATTTATATGTTCAAAATAAAGTTATTTGCATGGTTGAACTACTAATCTATGCCTGTATGGAGGCCGTTTTGCAATTTTCCGTCTTCTTATGGTATTTATTTGCGCCCAAAAATGCGTTAAAATTAGTGTCGAAATGTGGAACTTTCGACGCTTATAACTTTCAAATATTTTCTATTTTTACTTTTTTGCTTCCATACAGGCCTAGATAATGATGAGACAAATTGATATCACATTTTATTTTGAACGTACATCGTCAAACAGTGGAATAATCCCCAAACTACGTTTGTATGGAAGAATTTTTGACTAGTGTAACCTTAAGAGGATCCGTAAAATTTGTGTCTAGACCAATTTTAACATCTAGCCAGTGCAACATCTACTTACAAACAGACACCACTGATGCACTCACTCAGCAAATACAATAGTTTACTAAACAATAGACAACTCAATAAGATTCTTTTGTTTACATTTTTTGTTTTCGAATCTGCGTCGGGTGTATATTGTCCTTAATTTGCATAGATGACACCTTTCAATATTATATTATTGTTAAGGTGGAAGTAGTTTTCCTTCAGATATTTTCTGATTATAAAGTGATTGCCGATTATTTTCTAGGCTAATATATAATAAGAGTAGGAGATGGTATAATTAATTAGAAGTACAAAGCTAAAAGAAGGGAATTTTAGAAGGTTGATTTCAACACAGTTTTTTTTAGTATCGATTGCAACACTGCGTGGGATTCGCCCTAAGGTTCTATATTCGAATTCGATGCCATGACGTCAGTGCCCAACAAACAAATCAAAACAGGCCAACTCAAAACAATGATGAATTGAGGAGTATAATTAACATAGCAGAACCAAAGTCCTTGTAACTAATAGACCAGCAATTAGCAGATATTTCAAAATCCAAGCATCTTCATTGAACCCATTGATAAAACTACAATAGTTAAAACCGTTAGTTGTCACCGGTATCGGTAAAAATCGAAATATCGTATCGAATCTCGCACATCACTACACTAAAAAACAGAAAAAAAAAACACTACACACCACTAGATCGATTTTCAAAACACTGTTAGTCGATTAGTCGTGTTAATTTTCGAATTCGTGTTCGGAGTCGATTTTTTAATGTTTATTTTTGGAACGCGATGCGCGCGCGTCTACGCCGGTAGCTTGCAGGTGACTGGCTGGCTGGGGCTGGCTGCGCGGACGCAACTGTCTGTACGGTAAGTTACCCATGACGGGTTGTGGCGGTAAAAAAATAAAGTATTTCGTACGTGGGATTATGACTTTTAATAAGGCTGCATTACATTTTGTTATCGGTAATTTTAGATAATTGATACTTTATCAGATCGAGTTTTTCTTATAATATTAAAACTATTTTATAAGTCAAAGTCAAATAATTTATGTATTTCAATTAATCCATAAAACACTTACCACTTTAGAATCATTAATTAAATTAGAATAATTTAATTGATATTTATCTAGCCAAGATTTTTCTTGAAATATTTGAACCATTTTATTTTCTCAGTGTACTGAAAATTACTGAAAGCAGATGTGTGAAAAAGGGAAAGCTGAACTGTTTGCATTTCTGTCCTACCGTCAGATACACTTTCATGGTTTCTGTCATTGATAACATTGAGTTGAAGATCTTATTACTTTTGATGTATTTATTACAAGTACTACTGGAAAACATCACTTATTGATATTGTGTGTACAACAATAATATCTATCTAATACCTTTAAACGAGAAATTTATATATAATCTGAATCTCGGAAACGGCTCCAACGATTTTCATGAAATTTAGTATGCAGGGGGTTTCGGGGGCGATAAATCGATCTAGCTAGGTTTTATTTTTATAAGTTGTATAAGTTTTATTTTTATGAAGAAAACGTCGTTTTCTTCATTATCATCCTAGCAGAGCTCGGTCGCCCAGATACTCTTCATAATTATGTATAAAAATATTGTGGCAATCTGTACATTGTACTCTTATGTATAGGTATATCTTACATTTTAGCATTATTTAACCGACTTACCAAAAAGGAGGCGGTTCTATATTTTGTACTTTGTATTTTTCCGGCATAAACAGCCAATAATACCTACTTAGGTCCTTACCCCTTACCAGTTTTTATCCATAGTTGATTAAGCTAATGGTTAAATATGCTAACCAATGGTTTACAATTTCGCTAAATTGCGTTTTGTCATCAATTGTTAGCCACAAAAATTGTCAAATAAGTTGGAGAGTTTTTTATTTGACCATTTGTTTAACGAAAAATTTACGAAAACTCGCTTTTTACTGACATTTAAAACCATTGGTTTGTATATTTAACTATTGGTTGAATTAACTTCGGATCAAAAAACCAAGTCTTAGCGATAGCTCAATAGCTTTGCGTAACCTTCCTTTTTTTTTTGGTTTATCAGTGAAAGAATTTCCATTATCGGGTCAGTAGGTACTTCTAGCGATTACCTTGTACAGACATAAACAATTCTACTTCTTTACGAGTTATAATAAATAAGCAAATTCACAAAAATAAATCTTTTTTTGTATTCTTCTCAGCAAACCCTTTCATTTGATACCCATATCGTGGCATTTAACAAAAAATAACTAGTCCGCCATCTTGGGCCGTCCGCCATATTGAATTTAGAATGACGTCACTTAGCTAACCATGCATTGTCATCCAAACTAAACGTGTATGCAAAATTTTAACTTAATCGGTGGAGGATAACTGCTTTAAAATTCAGTTGCATGATTAGACCCAAACACACAACTACATGTATACATATATATAGTAAGCTTGTAAAAAGCCTAAGTACTAATTTATTACTGATCAATATAAACAGCCCTAAGAAAAACTCCTCGAAATCATGAATTCCTGGTACCTCCCAGTCTCCCTGCTACGCCTGATTGCGTAGCGCTACGCACTGCGTAGCCCGTAGATGGCGTAGCCCTTCTACTCCCGTAGATAGCTTAGACGGGTCTACGGCACGCCTCTAACTACACACCATATAAAGACAGTGCTAGATAAAGTGCCTGTCGCCTCGTCAATCAAATATTGATTGATCCGAGATGCAAGCAATGCAAGCATTGTTGGTAATGATTGGCAATATTTTACTGTCATATTATAGTTTGATAGCTATAGTAACGGTAGCTGTAAAGGTTCCTATTTTTACAAGCTTTTATTGAACTTGCAATGTATATAATATGTAAGTACGGGTCAAATCTTGCAACTGAATTTAAAAGTAGTTATCCTCCACCGATTAAGATAAAATTTTGCATACACGTTTAATTTGGATGACAATGCATGGTTAGCTAAGTGATGTCATTCTAAATCCAATATGGCGGACGGCCCAAGATGGCGGGCTAGTTATTTTTTGTGTGGGTATCAAATGAAAGGGGCTTAGAAGAATACGAAAAAACCTTGCCTTAAAAAATATTTTTTAATTAATAATTTTATTGATGTTCAATAAGTTGTTTGACCCCCTGATCGAACTAATGACATTTTCATTATTATAAGTGTTTCATTAAATAGTTCAGATTGAAAAGCAACGACTTCATTTAAAAATATAACCCATTTTCAGTTAATTTAAAAAAAAATACAACTGTCTTACGAGACTTTGTCGCAACCAAATTCAATATTTCCTTGACTTAATAAATAAGTGAGAAAAATATACTTAACTCAGAAAGTGTAAAAAATATACAAACAAAAACTATACATATTATAAATATAAAGCGGAATGTCTGCCTACCCTCCGCGTGGGAGCGTGAAGCTAACCATCTGTCAGTCTGTTTGTACCAGTTTTTGTCTTCAATGCTAATGTATACAGCTCATACAGTTATGCAGATCTGTACTGCATTAACATTTTAAGTCTTATTTATAGACTAGCAAAACAAGTAAATAAATAACGTTTACATAAAAATCTTTGAGAATAAAATACATAGCAATTATAAAATATAGGTACATAGTATCTAAGACATCAATAAATAGTATAGTGATTATAATACTTAAACAATAAAATCTACATAAATATATAACGTATAATCATAATAACAGTAACTACAATGCCTTGAGAAGCTCGATTATAGTTTTGAATTAACAATAACATTACATAGATCGCGACTACTAACGCCATCTATTGAGGCGATAGTGAAGCGATACGAAGCGACTTGGGTACGAACTTCCACGGCAGCACTCTGCGTTCAGCGCCATCTATCAATACATAACATCAACAAGCGGGCAAGCTTTTTTATTTTGGCGCGTTTTTTTTTTCTCTCTGACAACTTACCAAAATGGTCTGGCCAGAGGTTCGCATGTACAAATAAAGTGTGTGAGTATAGAATAATACGTGCATAGTAAAATTGCTTATAATAATAAATAGAGGCTAGGTTTATTTTAGCTCAGCCTGTTTTCACACACACAATTTTTTTTGCTTAGTCTAGAAATTACATCTTCTCTATATGTAGAGAGTACTCCTAAAACCTTTATCGTAAGTAAAGTAATACTATTTCACTAAATAGGTTTGTATTGATTGTTATTTTGAAAAATAGTCGGGTCGTAGATGTAATGGTATAGGCATTTAAAGACAATATAAAATCGAATTAATAGCTGCTCTATCAACGCTCATCGGCTAACATTTTATCCCTTAACCTTTTGATAGATTTGACATCGATAATAACAGTCGATTACTGATGATTGATCACGATCAATAAATTGATTCGTCAGTAGATACTCAACTCACAATACTCTAAGATATTACTGCTTTATACTACGAATATGATAGATTAGAAGAATAAATACAGGCATGAATAACTCAAAAATTACCACACTTTAATTCTTATTTGTGTCGGAAGTATTTTAAATGACATCAGCTGCTTGTTATCCTACGTACGGAAAGCGGAATTAAAAAATAACAGTAAAATCATGTCTAGGAAATGCTAAAAAAAAATATTTGAAAGGGACTGAAAAACGGAAAGTTATCTTTGCAAAATAAAGGGCGCTTACTAAACTTAAGAAAATGGTTAGATTCCGACAGTGTCTTTTGGTCAAGAAGCCCACAATTAGAAGTAATAAAATTACAAACAATATAAAATCATCTTCGTATTCCATCAACAAAAACACGGGACAACACACACTTGGCATGTTATAATCATTGTAACAAAAAACATAAACATAACTTAACATGGTAAATAACTTGACGTGACTCGTAAATCTGGCGTCGGACGTAAATGTCAGATCTCTATTAAATAACATATTGTAGCTTATATGAATAATAAGAAATAATAATAAAGAGCAGTTGAAATTGAATAGAACCTCAAATTGGCCTGTCTGACACAACAATGTGAACGACAAGACATTTTAATCAAGGTGATACAAATAGATTTGAGGAATGGAGGTTTCTAAGATAATAAGGTTGTTATAAATTAAAGATATACATATATCAGATGGTGCAAAAACAATTGCTACATTCAACCAAAAAAGACAATAAACAACAACAAGTAACCTTTGCAAAACCCCTCGAATTCAGACCGAATTATTGCTTGGCAGGTAAAACGATAGATCACCTACGGAGCATGGTTAGGTTTGGCACTTGCTCTAAACGGATTCAAAAACAATAAAAACCAACAAATGACGAAACGCCACTAAATCATACAAAAGACAGTCCACAAGAAAAATATTCAGAGATACTGTTACACAAGAGGGTGCGAGGGCGTACTGTAGGTGTCACCATCTGGTGTACGGCCTTCGTACCGACCTACATAGACCCTATGAACTATAAGAGTCACCCTGAAGAACGTGACGTCACTGAAGTGGATAATGAACCGGAATGTAGCGCTGATAGGTATGCAAATGATCTGCGTGGTGTTGGAGGAAGAATGCTGATAGTGTCTATTAAGTATTTGCTTAAGTATGTGAAGGGTTTGGAAGTTGCTTCCGGAGAAGAATGGTCGATGCATTAGGTGGTTTTCACTGCATATTTCATAAAGCAATGCAAAAAGCACACCAGATACTCGAGCTTGAAAACGGTGAACTGATGAGATTTATACCTCTATCTATACAAAGCGTTTTTGACAACTAACGGGGTCAACCTACATTGGCATACAAACATCAAAATAACCCAGGTTATGGTCAAATGACGGTTTTAGCAAAAGAAACGAAGCATAACGAATATAACGATGCATTGCATAACAATGAAAATAATCATCTAAAAAAAGAAACGCAATGACGTGTTATTAAATTAATAGCCTGAGGCAACATAAAAACCACAGCAAATGAAATAGACCGGATATCAATAATCAAAATCGTAATAACTGACGCAAAACAGTAAAAAATGTAACAAGTTCTACTTTGTTATCCTAGATGGCGTTGACAGCCAAAATTGAATGTAATATAAAAATGAGATGTCAGATGTCAATTTATTCGAGTTCCGTTGTCAAATTGAATAGAAAGGAATTTCACGATTTTGAACTAACAAATTGAAAAAAATATATTGAAAAGTGACTGTCTACTGTGATAAATTAATATTTTTTCTTCCCAAGTGTTACATTCAAATCAAATTTTATTTTATAGTTTCTTGTTTAATTTTTTACATTGATTGAAAAATGCAGTTCCATCTTTTGTAACATTCCGAGCGAAACATTCCTCATACACGAAATCTCGCCGCAAAAGCCTTTCAGCGTTTACGGGCAACTAAACTAGATGTCGCTAGCGGCACGAAATGGCAAAGACCTTGAACAAACAAGGACAATGTCAAATCAGAATGGCGTCATCACAATACGGCCATGTTTACTTAGCAGGCTTTTGTTACCTATCTAGTGTTCCGGATATTTATAACTGAAATATTGAGTCGAGGATAAATATAGCAGTTATTCTATGTAGCTATTTCCTTGTTTTTGATAAATTTCTGGACGCAGGTGTTATTTCCTTATTAAATGCATACAGCTTCGAATCGAACTTCAAAATTTTGCGAGAATTAGCCGTTTTAGACACTAGACAGATTTCTTCGAAAACATAAAGAACTTGTTTTAGTTTTTACATAACATCAGTCGCAAAATTTGAGTCACCTTTGAGGCTAGAACTAAAAAAGGTGTAACTACACGCGTGGCTACTAGCCGGGCGTTGACCCCCGACCCGCGTAACTGTACGTGCTCTTGGGCATACAGCGAGGCAACTTCAGAATACTTCGGATTTAGCAGTTCCGGCTTTCTGGCTATCGGCGAAGAGTTATAGCGAAATGCTTATAGTTAGTGGACGTTTAATGGGAAACTGGTATAGGAATAGTGCTGGCTGGAATCGTTAGTGGAAATTGAGATGGCGTCGGCGGTTTTGAATTTAGAACTTAGGATGTTGCGTTTGAATTTAGAACGGTTGCTGATTGGTTGGGTCACAACGTTCCTTATTTAATTTTGGGTTGTTTATTCATGAAGCTTAAAATGTACCTACAGCCACGCTTATATTTTTTCTTTTCTTGCGTATTTTTTGTTAACTAAGCTAACAAAGGTCATGCTTGTATTTTAATCACCGTAACGGATTTTCTTAAATAAATAATCTTTAAAATGATGTTATCGATGATATCATTAAACAAAACGTTAAACAAGAAGTAGCTTTATGTAAGATATTAATAAACCAAGATTTATCAGCCACTTTTTCATTTGTAAAGCATATTCAAGCCTTTGACCTCAATAAGAATACATCAATTCAATATTTGGCAGCAAAATGAAATAAAATGCGAAGCTTACAATGCAATGAATAACGACCTTTCAAACGAAACAATTTAATCAAAAGTTCAGCAGAAATTGACTCATCGCTGGCCAATAAAAGCTGTCCAATTCGAATATTAATATTAAATATTACATTGTAAAACACTACAGCAGGTTCTAAAGAAGGTGAGTTGATAAACTGGACAGAAGACTCTTATCTGTAGAAGACAGTGGACAAAGACAAATTGGAAAATGAAAAGGAGGCTTTGCTTTGCTCTTAAATAGAAATGATAAGATTAAGTCGGTGGAGGACCCTTAATAGCTTTTAAGCGAATAAATCTTGCTTCCTAGTAACAGCGCTGCCAATTTAAAACTTTGGTTGGTTAACCGTTCCATCCGTATTGAAAGCATCTTTGCCTCAAATAATGGCAACCGCATTTGGTACAAGAATATCTTTGCCAGTCTGAGAGAAACTATTTTGATGTATAATTAAGCGTATTATATGAATATATATCTAACCAGAAAGTATATCTATTCCCATAAAGTAACAACTTTCTTACGTTACAGAAGCATGAGGAGTTTAACCTTTAAAGCCAATAATGACGAGAACAGTAAACATAGCTAATTGATTGGACAAGTAGCACATACACGTGCTATTTCAAGTAAGTCTACAATGTCGTAAATACTACTATTTCTTCGGTTACATACTGGTGATGAAATAGAAAACGAATAATATTGTAACGTTTGAATCTTTGGGGCACAATCAAAATGTACATAGATATACAACTTAGATAGAACCTCACATACATATTACATTCGGGGGGCCTACCCCTATGGGAAAAAAAGGAAAATATAATAATTTAAAAATCCCACGACGGCTAAAAAGTCCTTTTTTTCAATTACTTTTTAACCGTCGTGGGATATTTCAAAATTATTAATTTTGCTTTTTATTTTAAACCTTTTTAGAGAGCAATGTTTGCTGCAGCGCACCCTGGTGAGTTTTCACTGTAACACCTATCTAAGAACATGCACCAATCAAACCCGAACCCATAACTGAAAACTGCATCAAAATCGGACTAGTAGTTTTGGAGAAAAATGACAACATGGAATTGCACAAACAAACATCATCTCACCCAAAACGCATATACCGTCTCCGTTCCGTCGTCGTGGATAAAAACAAGACCTGCACAACCCATTACCTCATTGGTGTACACGATATGACTGTTCTGCCCTCATCTCAATGTATTCGGTTGACTTTCAAACATCTCAATTAGTCATCGCAGAGTTCCCTTTTGCCATTGACTAGGACGAACAGCTGATGGTACCTTCCTATCCATATCCTCTTTCACACAATCCATCATCTTCTATAGTCTGACTCTTATCTATTCCTCCACCTTCTGACTTTTTCCATTCCCTGTAACAGGCTTCACATTCCTCTGTATCAAATTTTTCCTCCTTATCTAATAAATCCTCAGCTACAGCTTCATATGTTAACAAGATATTTTCCACTGTACCAACACTCGCATTTTCAATTCATTGCCACATTAGTATGGTAATAAAAATAATATATTCAATATACAACTCACAATGTAAAGTAAACGGCTTGTATGAATAAACAGATCTGTTATTACTTAAAATGACATCACCCTATAAGGAGCGAGAGGCTGCGGGTACAGGCTGATTCAGATTTAAGTATTTGGAAAAATCATGGATTGTTGAGTAAGGATGATGCAGAAACCGTGGGTTATGCAATTAAGGATGTGCTATATGTGAGTCATTATAATCCGCTGTTCAGATTACTGTTTCTATGCTCAAGTAGGTAAATAAAAGTAATAATATTTTTTTGTGAATAATAATTTTAATTATAATAAAAACATGGGACAACTGCCATGTTTTAATTGGGGTCAGCTGAATACGTTTTCTTCTTCTATTCCGTATTATTAACTTTTCCTTCTCAACCAATCCATCCAGAACAAGAAAATATTTAAATCTAGGATGAAATCGAAAACTGTTAAGCCAAAAGAGATACTTAGCTCAACTTAAAATAAACGCCAATATACCCCACTTATGGGTACACTAGTCGACGGCACGAACTATTTTGTGCGCGGGGTTAAAATGCCTGCTATCTCATCCAACAACTCGTGCGAAAGAGATAGATGCTGTGATGAGCAGTAAGAAGCTAGTTCGCGTACGAATTAGCACTTTTGCAAGTTTGTAGCGAAATGGATGATGATTTAGGACGAAAACGAGCGCGCGAATTTTTATAAACAGACCTTTGGGAGTCTAGATATCATGAAAAAACGACTAGATGTATATGTTCAAAATAAAATTATTTGCATTGTTGAACTACTAATCTATCCCTGTATGGTGGCCGTTTTGCAATTTTCCTTCTTCTTATGGTATTTATTGCCGCCCAAAGATGCGTTAAAATTAGTGTTGAAATATGGAACTTTCGACACACATAACTTTTAAATATTTTCTTTTTTAACTTTTTTGTTTCCATAAAGGGCTAGATAATGATAAGACAAATTGATATCATTTTTTATTTTGAACGTACATCGTCAAACAGTGGAGTAATCCCTAGACTACGTTTGTATGGAAGATTTATCGACTAGTGTAACCTTAACACGGGGAGTGTTACTGGCGTTTCTTTAACCTAATTATTCTTCAACCTAATTATTAGTACCACACAAAATCCGACAACAACTTATCCCATCATCATCAATCATTCATCATTTCAAAAAAAGAACGACCAACTGAAAAAAAAGAAGAGAAAAATCTTTCGTACATGGAACACCCAGTCCACAAGCGCCGCTCCTTATAAGGGTGGCCAGTAAGTATGCCAGCTACTACCCACATGTCTTGTATGTAAGATGCTTCTTATTACAGCATTATTTATGAATATTGGACTGCAAATGACTTTCGCTTTTTTGACTGTACCGAAAGGGAATTGGGTCAGGAATTTTCGCGATGACTTTGGAGTGAAATTAAAATTAAAATTTCGGTAAGCAGAATATTGTTTTAGTACTACTTGGGAGAGTCCTTTGACCAGCAGAGGCGTTGATAAATTGATTGTTGGAATCCACCTAGCATTTTGGACTTATTCGATGATAATGTACGAATTTATCCATTTGAAATCTAGTTATTATCAAAGCTCCCAGGATAGATGATGCTAATCGTCCTATCGACCCATCTTGAACCATGTCGACTACAATCGTTTCATCAGGATAGAAGCTATTCATCTTGTTCATGCGGACTTACATGACTGAGGATCATCATACAATTAAATCTGGTGAGAAAACTGCTACCTCTAGCAGGCGTTAAATATCACAAATAATATATATAAGACTATAATGACCATCATTGAACGGACTCGATGCCTCTTCGAACTCCACGCCTTGTAAGGCAAAAACTCCGACCGTCGAAGTACGAATGATCTCATAACTTATAATTTTACTACAAACACTTCGACTAATGTCTATGTTGACCAAGTAATAATAGGTAATGCAAAAAATTGTGGAGGTGAGATCAGAGGTCTAATTTGCCAGTGATTTGCATGTCACAGTCTGTCATTTTGCATGCAAAATTAGTTATATTAGAGCTAATACTGGTCACATTGATTTAAAATACTAACGATTCTGTTTTCTGAAAGCCTAGTCACTTTGGTCTATATTTAAATCTCGTGTGTGAAGTAATTAGAATGGATTGTCATTTCCGCCAACTAACCACAATGGTTAAACTCGAGAATGGTCGCTGGCGACCATTCTTGAGTTTAACCATTGTGGTTACATTGTGGTTACTAATTACAGATTAAATAAGCTGGAATCAAGACTTTCAGAAACTAATCGTACCATCAGCGTTACAAGAGAGGTAAGGTTTAACAATACAAATAACAATTAGCCTTTCAAAATCATGATTGGTATCCTAAAGTACACTGTAAATAGAATACGGATCGAAGAAACGAAAGCTAACAGAAGGACTAAATAAATGACTCTTTCCAATGCTACATTTCATTCTGCAGATCATAAAGGACAATAATCCAGTCGCAGATTCGTATCTCACATTGCATAGCAGCTTACAAACAAGAATAATAATATATGTATGTAGCGAAAGTGAAGCAGTGATTATTCGGACGCTCTCAGACAATGCTGTTGCATCACCACTGACTCACAGTTACACTATAGTAATCAGTACCGGGTTTACTTGTCAACAATAACAATTGAAAATAGAAATTGTAAGGATTGTCGTAACAAAGGTGGGTAGAACGTGCTTGAGGTGTGTCATATAATGTGAAGTTGATGAAATGGAGACAGTGATTGACATGTTTGAATGTTCGGAGATCAAAATGGTGAAAAACTAATGCAAGCTACCCAAAGAATGAAGAACTTGGAAGTCATAACGAAACTCTTTGAGTCCAGTATACCTATTACTGCAGATGCTACAAAGCCTGATACATCAAAAATTTATCTAATAGACGCTAGGTCGCTAAAGATGGAATAAGTAGAAGTCACAGACTACCAAAATTGATAAAGTCAACTTGAAATTGGTGACAAATTGAAACTACCCGGTGTCTCAGTGTGTGGTCAAAATATAAACAGGCCAATAACGATAAAGCTGCATCGATGCATTTCCGATTTCCTTCACCAAATCGTGACATCCTGATCGTGTGACTGAGACAGCAACACAGGATGTGCATTACGAAACACGAGTGAAAGAGAAAGCGATCAATCAGCTTTTGATGCAACACGACGTGGAGAAGATTCTTTATGTAACTTGACATTTTAGGAGTTCAAATCTTTCTGATATAAGGAGTGATTGGGTGAAGCTTTGAGTCTAAAATAACACTCTTGTATGAGATAATTGGCTTTCTTTCATTCATACAAAGAGGTTTTTTGTAAGGCTTTTTGCAAATGAAAGAAAATAAGAGTTGTTATCATTTGTCGATTACATGAAGACCTTTCAATTTCTTTATAATTTGCGCTTAAACATGAAATTAATTTGTTATGAAGAGCTTTGATATTAATATTATATTTTATTTGGTAAGATCTTATGTAAGTTTCAACTAGTCTTAAAATACCAATAGTCTGTCTAGAAGTTTCTTTATTTGGGGCGTGATGCTAAGGCAGTAACTTACTTAATACATTTTTTTTATTAAACAGGCTCAGAAAGAGGATGGTTTACGAAATATAGTTCCTGACAATCTTTAATACAGTATCAAAAGTCCAGCCGCAGCCGGTTTCTGAATTTAGTATTTGGAATTAAGAACGTGTTAAACTACGAGTACCTTAACGCCAAAGTTTGCCACGTTTTTAAGCTAATATAGAATGTGACCAATACTTACTCGAATTCAAATTCATAGTTCAGAAGTTAATGGTAAATCAAATAGCCTATTTATATATAAGGGTCCTATACTACATATACGTAGACAAAGTTCATTGATAGCGGAGCCCTAATGAGCTAAGGATTAATCCTTAGGTAGAGAAGCCTTGTCGTTACATGCCAGGGTTCTTGGCACATCGCCTGAAACCTTTCTACGAGCTATTTCTATTCAAATCTGTGCTTTGTGGGAAGGACACTGAGTTTATATTTTATTGGCTACGTGATTTGTCTGGTAAGTGGTGTATGAGTAAGTTGTTAAGAAGGAAACACACTTACGTGTCGTGGCTTGGCGCCTTCTGACGTAGTTGATTGGCTATAAAACTCGTTGTGTAATGAGATAGGCTGGAACCGAGTTGTTTGATTGGTGGATCCCGCGCCACGCCACACCACGACATTTAAGCACAGAATAAATATGGACGAACAGTACGGAAATTACCTTTTTTTTTATTATTTTTGTTTACGGGGGGAAACCTTCAAAGGGCGTCTGGACTTTTGGGGAAAAGACCAGACTTTTCGACAATCGTTGTCGGTGATTTTCACTATGTCTACCAAGAAGCTCAGCAATGTTTTTCTGTAAATATCTCACCATGAAAACTTGAACTGTCAGTTCATCATCATCCTTTTAATGTTCCCACAGCTGGGATAAAGGCCACGCGGGCCCAGTGCGGGTTGGTGGATGTCACATACCTTCGAATTTTTGTTTCTAGGACATGCCGGTTTCCTCACGATGTCTTCCTTCACCGTTTTTAGAGAATTGGTCATGTTAATATACACAAAGTAAAGCGCCTGTCAGGGTTCGAAACCACGGTCTACGAGTCATTACGTAAGGCGGGTCCGTTACCACTGGGCCATCACTGCTTTATATCAATAAATCAATAGCTTCAGGTGAAACGAAACCGAATGAAAGTGATGTTCACTTTACGATCACTACGTTTTCATGGTGACATTTTGTGACGTTTTCATGGTGACAAGACACTGGCTGGTCTTGCCTGGTATCGATTCTACCTAATAGGCTAATCCATCTGGCGTGTAAGTACTGAGAATTTAGCTCAAGCAACATAAGCAAAGAGAACTGCCTATAAACTTAAGTGTCCTAAATGCCTGTCGGATGACATCACTTACATGGACCATCATTTGGACACAAATGTGCTAAAATCGATTCATTTGAATTTGAAAGACGCCGATTTCAATACTAATAGCTATGACGTCATCGGATCTGGTATGAGAATTGAGTGATAAGAGGGACATCCTCTTTAATATTTTGTGCAAGGAGCTGTTTCGATACATGCAAGTGCAGAGTATTTGGTTGGAAAAACCAAAACGCATGTTTGAAAAATGTTTAAATATAAATAATATTTTTCTGAGAAGCCAACTTTCAACTTTAAGGGTACACTAGTCGACGGCACGAACTATTTTGTGCGCGGGGTTAAAATGCTTTTTATATTAACCGACAACACGTGCGGAAGAGATAGATGCTGTGATGAGCAGTAGGAAGCTAGTTCGCGTACGAATACACACTTTTGCAAATTTGTAACGAAATGGATAATGATTTAGGACGAAACCGAGCGCGCGAAATTTTATAAACAGACCTTTGGCAGTCTAGATATCATGAAAAAACGACAATCTATCTGTTCAAAATAAAATTATTTGCATTGTTGAACTACTAATCTATCCCTGTATGGAGGCCGTTTTGCAATTTTCCGTCTTCTTATGGTATTTGTTTGCGCCCAAATATGCGTTAAAATTAGTGTCGAAATGTGGAACTTTCGACGCTCATAACTTTCAAATATTTTCTTTTTTACTTTTTCGCTTCCATACAGGGCTAGATAATGATGAGACAAATCGATATCACTTTTTATTTTGAATGTACATCGTCAAACAGTGGAATAATCCCTAGACAACGTTTGTATGGATTTTTTTTCTACTAGTGTAACCTTAACGCAAAGATTTGATTCATCTTTGTCTGTCTAGAATTCTTGAGATAAGGTAAGGAGACATTAGCAGGAGATTACTTTAAACATGGTTGATTAAAAGATGATAAAGTTTCTCTGGGATATGCAACACTACTTCATCTAACTTATGATACGAGTAATTAAACTGCTGCAGTATTACCATTGATACCAGTAAAATATTTTGTTCCTTATTTCCAAGGTAAAAAAAGTAAACCTAAACCATAAGGTGCTTTCTTCAACATTGGACTTATCTTCCTCACAAAATGACAAACCAATCGTATTCATTAAGCATTCCGATCAGTGTTAACTAACACGTGAGTGTGATATCATCCAATTCGAGGGATTCTATCTACTTTATCCTTGTTTGTTGCCATAGCGGAAGGCCACAGGGTTTTTTTGGTGTCGGGATTTCTAACGCCTATAATTATTATATTTGCTCTTGATTTGCTGTGACCTCCATTAGTACTATTACAGTACTGCAGCTTCTCTGTAATTAAGTAACTAAGTACTCGTACAAAATATCAATGATCGGATTGGTAATCACTGAAGAGATTTAAGACGACGACTAACGCCAACGACCTTGAAGGAACAAAACGCGCACTCGTTTCACACCCACGTGGCTCAAAATTTAGTAGTTTTTTGTACTTTCCTTATTATTCTATGACCTTAAAAAAAAAGCCTCCGATCAAAATGTAGATTGTTAAATTGTCTTTGAGATGGTGTCAATTTCATTAAAATACGCCCAGCGGTTTTGGTGTGATTGTCCGTTTTAGACATACCTTTACAAATTAATTACGCTATGTTATACGAATAAAATTCAAAATTTTCTCAGATCAAATTATTAAGCATTCAACCCGAATCTCTTCAAAGTTAGAGTGAACAGGCTTCTTCTGGGTAAGCTCGCTCCATCGTCGACTCTGTCTCTGTCACCTTTGACCTAGACTAGAGTCAAGAGCAAACCCATCACAAATAAAAAAAAAAAAAAAAAAAAAAAAAATTAAGAAAATGGTTTAATGTAACATATATTTTTTCCAAAAAATTACGACAAGCCGTTTTATAATCATCGAATTTTATAATCACACTCACTCACACACTCAGGGGTATCTGCGCCTTAATAAATTGGAAGAATGGCTTGAAAATTATAATGATGATGAAATAAAGCACATCTTCATCGTTATCTTAAGGGGAGCAGTTTGAAACCATTGGTTTCTAACCACTTTGCAACCATTCACTGTGATAACTACGGATCAAAAAACTGGACCTTAGGGAATTAGTGTGATGCGCTTAAGTTAACAATTTAATATGTCTGTAATGTTGGCAGAAGACCAAAACCCATAGATTTCAACCCGGGTAATAATAAATACGGCGGTTTTGCTTTTGTGCAAGAATCGAAGAAGAAGAGATCAACGTGATTTTAGATTTTTATAAACAGATGGACACTTCGACTTCCTTTGTTCATAGAGATTATAGCATTTCTAAAAATAACATCTTATTTCATAATTCGTGAATGCATTCTCTTAGAAGTTTAGATGATTACAATGTGCATAAAAGACGTTAATTGCCTGAAATATGAGACTTCCTTAATGATGTCTCTGTGTTTAAAGTTATTTAATTCAAAGTTAAATTAGAATGTCGTTTCCGAGCGCTGCTCCAGTTTTATGAAATACGAAAAATGTGAATAGCTGAAAGCACAGATAATATAATACTACAGTACAGTTACCCAATCCCATACAAAGAAATGTCACCTCCTTAAGTCGGGCTATTCGTCGGGCTATTTTTTCTTTCTCCATATTTTTAACAGGCGGCAGCACCAGTGACTCATTAATAGCCCGAGGCTGTGGTTTTTTAACGCCATCTAGAATTTTGCGTAGATACTAAATCATATGGCAATTTGAGCGAGGAATCGCATCATGTAGGTACTCAGAGACGTTATTTGCCAGTTGTCCTTGAACGCTTATTTCGTATTCGTAATAATAACATTAGGTATGATCGGGACAGACTCCTCACTCCGCTCAGACCGCGGTAACTTCTTAATAGTGGTCGCATTGTGTAGCGAATTTCACAATATTCACGAATATTCCAAATCAATCAAAACTATAGAATTCCTTGTAAAATTAAATGTAGGTAGGTAGCTTGCTTCCGCGGCAACGGAATGACATGATATAGGTACCTACTTCATGTCATTTTATTATTCACTATAAGGGTTACCCTTTTTTATTTTCGGTAGGTACTTAGAAAGAACAGGATGTTTTTACAAAAAATATTACTATTAAGTAATACTTTAGTTAGGTACGTAGCATGGGCTACTTGAACAAATTTGATGTAGACTAGAATCAAAGTTAATGGCGACTCGCAACAGACAATGAAAATAAAAAAAAAACTAAAACCAGTCGGGTTTTTGTGTACTACAATTTTAGAATCAACATTATGTAGAATTTTAATGTATTTTTATTTATTAATATTTCTTTTTAAATAATGAGTAGATAGCTCTTAAAAACTGCACAAAAACGACTAGCACGGCGTTTTGCTCGAGGAGACGCCTTAACACTTTTTATTTAAAAAAATTACCGAATTTTGTACATTTAAACATATAAGTGTTATATATTTTTGGGGTTAGTTAGTTTAAAGGGTTTTATGAGGCAATTTCAACACAAGATGGGATTAGAAGAAAAACACAATTGGGCCCCCACAATATGGCGCCCAAAAGCCGCCATTTCTCTATTTTTCAATTTTAATGTAGCTAGTGACACTTGCAGGGTTAAGACGAATCGATTGACGTACGAATCATCAAAATCGGCCAACGCGTTTGGTCTCTGAAACACCACATAGGAACAAATATACATACATACGTAGACTGATAAACACATTACCCTCCTTCGGCAGTCGGGTAAAATTAATTATGCCAGCGGTGGTTAGGGGTGCGCAGCGACTCATACGAGTGTTCCAAGCCGCCATTAAGTTTGAATCGAACTGTACCTACTAGGCGACGCGTAAACTCGGACGGCAAGCGGGACTCACGTCGCGTTATCTCTTATTTTATAACCCGTGCGATTTGAGTAGGCCCTAGTGCAATACGAGTCCCTAAACAAGCTTCACAAAAAAGTGATTTTAAGTAATAGACCAAGACTTTAATATTTAAAATTACGCCTATAATAAATAATATATGTTAAGTTACGCCTATAATAAATAATAACTGTCTTACAAAATGATTCTGACGATGGATATATAGTTTAGGACAAATTGTGAAAAACGCCATCTATTGCAAAGAACTCAAAACAAAACGAAAAGTCGACAGCAGCAATTAGTTGAAAGTAGTCTACTTTCAACTAATTTAACTTACAAAGTCTTCAACTTATCTTTTTTGTTCAAAAACCCTGATTAATGAGTGTAAATGGATAAATTAACATTAAAGAAGCAAGTTTTGATTTTTACTAAACTTATTACAGCCTAAATCTGCTGTTTAACATTTATAAGTGATTGTTACTTTCACATTCGTTACCTATGCTGCCATCTATGATCTTTTTTTAATACTAATTATAATTTGTTTGACTTGAGACCCCATGGCTGAAAGCAAGGAGATGAAATACGAGAAAATTTAATGGCGAAGACAAACACAACAGACTTTTTCAAACGGTCAAGAGGTTTGTTAGTTAACCTTTGCTCTGCAGGGGGATAGTACAAACTCATAATAACAATACATAAGAAGTTGGATAAGGTAAAAACCGAATAATTCAGGACCACATACAAACATCAAAAATGCTGAGTTAGCAGAAAGCCTTAATAAACTTTCACTTTGAAGAATCCAAGTTAACAAAATTGAACTATATAAAACAACCAAGGCCCAAGTTTAGAGAAGAATCAAAAACAACAAGATACTAACAAGACACAAACAACTATTTATAACAACAATGGCACTACTTCCGTAGATTATAATAAACATAATTCGCGACACATTCTTATAGAAACTGCTCATGGCAATTGAATGTAATGTTATTCATAACATAATCCGATTTAGATTAAAAATCTAATGCTAAGCAATGTTCTGCTAGGATTTGTATAATCCTGCCATTGTGTTATTATTATGTTATTTGATTTTGGTCACGAATTTATTTGCAAATGGACATTCCCGCTGCGATCGGCTGCGATACGATCTACCGCGATGCACGGAATTGTACCTTTAATCAGAGCAGTGGTGTCGGCCGCAACTTACAAGTTGTAGGTCGTGGGTTCGAACCCTGGCAGGCGCTTTACTTTGTGTAAATTAACTCATCACCACTGCTCTCAAAACGTTGAAGGAAATCATCGTGAGGAAACCGGCATGTCCCAGAACCAAAAATTCGATGCGTGGCCGCGGCCCATACCCTCTCTCATAGAGCAAGGGTCTGTGTCCTAGCACTGGGATCTTTAAAAGGCTGATGATGATTTTCTTAATCAGGTAGGCAGTCGCTCCATGTACTGATACTCAGCTGAATCCGGTTAGACTGGAAGCCAAGCCCTAACATAGCTGGGAAAAAGCTAGTCAGTTTTTTTTAAGAAGTGTCGTCTCACAGTTAAATCAAAAGATTTCATGTGGAGGCTAATCTAGAGCCTCCAGCCAGGCACAAAAATCTTAAACCTAAGCGATCACGCTGAGGACTACCCCCTATGGGATCGAACCTCGGCTCAGGGCTTCGCTGGGGGTACAACAAAGGCTGGATCGTGATTAAGTGATCCTACCATCCGTTCGCAAATTACCTACGTAGAGAATAACGGACAAGAAGCTAAGCAAATTGATTGATTACCTTTAATTGGAAGCTGAGAGAAGGCCATAGAAAATATAGATGTGCGGAATGATATTAAAGAAAGGAGGGTACGTGATAGCGTGACGGATGACAGGACAGAACAGAAGAAGAAGAAAACATGTTACGCCGACCTTAGAAACATGGGACAAGGGCAGGAAGATAATGATCCCTTAGTAGTTTGTTACTCAATAACGCCAGAACGGGTGAACGGATCTGGATGAAATTTGGCACAGAGATATATTATAGTCAAGAATAACACATAGCCTACTTTTCTTCCCGGTATAAAGTCTCCTTGGGATAAGAAAACACTTTTCACGCGGGCGATGCCGCTGGCAGAATCTAGTTTAATAAATGCGTAATCTTGGGTGGATAGATGGATGTATGTTTGTTACTAAATAACGCCAGAACAGGTGAACGGATCTGGATGAAAGGAGATGTTCCAGAAATGTATGGAGCCTGGGCCAGCTCTATGTACACTATATGTTAAAATCGCTGAATAATATAGTCGGTTACTATTTTAACTGTTTTTTTAACTGTTAATTTTCTTTAATTTCACTTCGTTTCAAAGTAAAGTCAAATTGACTTTCTCAAGTAGAGCAACACAATATTTATTTAAACATGGCGGATTAGATCAGCAGTATGCGAAAAATGTCATTTTGACAATGACAATGATTTTGACGTGTCATCGTAAAATCTGCACTACAATAAAAACAACACGAATTCAATAGCAACAGAGAAGCAATCAATCAATTTTCGTAGTAGTAAAGTGGGTAACAATCACTAAAAACGCCGAAACATATCCAATTCAAAGCCAAAGCAAAAAAGACTCAAAGACGTCACTTCTTAAAACTGTCAAAGTAGTCGAACGTCATGTCAAACACAACTGTCATGGCTGCCCTAAAATAGGGTTATCTTATTAAAAAACTGTACAAATTATCATTTTTGTACACCTGTACCCTTCTTCAAATTAATTTGTTAGTATTTTTATGTCATTCTCCTATTTTTTCCCTATTAATCTATATAGTGTACATAGTGATGGCCCAAAATCAAACATCTCCTTTGGCACAGATGTATATTATAGTCTGGAATAGGACATTGGCTATACTTTTTATCGGCATATATGCGGCAGTATACTCCCTTGGGAGAAAAACAATTTTCACGCGGGCGAAACCGCTGGCAGAAACTGTGGTTTTATATAACAAGGCAAAGCCTTTGAATATTAAATGACCATAATTAAATCAGGTAAGACACCAATTAACTTAAATAAATAACTACACAAGTGAACAGGCAAAACATTGAATCGTAGATTCAAACATTCAAATACTTCTACTTGAAAGAGCGAAAGCGTTTGCCGAAGCAGATTTCAATAGAAAACCAATGAAGCCTATAAAACAGCAAGCTTACTAGTTTTCTTAACTTCTTCATTCAAACGCTCGCTCGATAGAAATGTCGATTAATTAATAGACGATTAGTACCACCGATCTATTTGTACAGATACGCTAAGACGCAACGAGTTACGATTTTGTCGCAATCTTTGGCTTGGACAAAAATACAATCAACCACACACACTTGAACTAGGAAAACAACCCTTTATGCGAAGTAATAAAGGCGGTTTTGCTGTAACATAGTTTCCAAGGACGAGCGGTTGAGTGTACTAAGCTATTCGCTGCCAAGTCAGGTTCAGCAAGTGTGTCAAAAATGCTGACTTCTGGTCGGGAGCCAGTTTCAAGAGCAAGATTCGCTATCTAGGCATTGCTGATTTTTTTATTGGATGTGTTTGAAGATAAGTTATACATAGAATATATAAAATACATTTGAAAGTGCGACTTGACTCGTAAATTCAAAGTGCGAAAAGGTACCTGCTTCGGTCATATATGAATCTACTTATTTTAGTGTCTTCCTACAAAATAAAACATTTCCTCAAAATACTATCCTATGCTTTAAACGGGAATGTATACCGTGAGTGAATAAACGTTGGCCTACCTATTATGGTACCACATTATTTTCTACAATGTATCTTTAAATACTTCTTAAAGCGGTGTATCATAACAATTAATAAAGTAATTCCAATAAATCATCCTATGTGCCATCATCAGTATGACGCACGTATGCGTCATAGGTGGTTCTATCACAGCGCTAGATCGCGTCAAAATGTATCCATAAAAACATGCCTCACACTAATCGCTTGAATATTATTGGTACCTATGTAAAATAAGTAACGAAGCTATGTGGAGCCAAAGACGTCAAACACATTCACACGTCATTGAAGTTTCTAGGTTTTGTTACTCGTGGAGTTCATACGTAATCATACCACCGGAGCTATGATTTCTAATAATTCTCTAATGTAATACAAATTATACAAAATTTAAAAAATAACCGTCAAAAGCAAGTAAAATAATTCTCGCCAAGTTCTACAAATCAAATCACTGCTGCAATAATATAGAAGAAATTTAAAAAAAAACTTTTAAATTCATATATCAAGACATTCGAATTTCGAATCAGCCTTTGCAAGCGCCATAAACAAAAGCGCTTCACATCGTAACTGTCAATGTTGACAGTTCCAAAATCAAAATGGCCACTGACCTGGAAGTGCAAGATGATGGTCCATATCAGTCCGAGAGTCAGCTTGGGGTTTCCATCGACGATGTCCTCAGCCCGGATGTTGACGAGCTTGATCTTCTTGTAGCGGAGGAAGTCGAGCGCCATTTGGACGTTTTGCAGCATGTGGAACCGCATACGGCCTCGTTCGCGCGGCTGGAAGGTGGAAAGATGCTAATTAGAGATCTGTTGGAAGAAATTAGCTTGATTCTGAGATTGACTGTCTTCTGTTTGAGTCTGACAGTTGAGCTTCAAGCAATTAAGAATGGAGCGGAAATCAGGCTGTGCATGAATAAATTTAAACAGTAATTAGGAAGGGCTACTTCAATAAGGATGGAAAGTGTAAGAGAAGACAGGCTTCAACAAAAACGTCAGGTTGTACCATGTTCAAAAAGCAGTAATGTATAACCAGAGTTAATAAGGAATCAGCAACGAGAAATAATCTTCAAAGTTCAAGACAATAACGAAAATATGCATACGATTGCTTGCACGGTATTTTCATTGCATAACTTAAATGCAATAAAAAAAACTGTTCCGAAACAGCTCAGTCACCCCTGATTAATCACTCACATCATTTCAAATACTCCGTTTTACCCAGGTCGGGGTAGTATCGTTTACCTAGCCACACCTGCGATCGGCCTGATTAATTTCCATAGATCTAGATAACCCCTTCAGGTTACTGCCTCCCCTTTCTGGGTTAATGGCGGATCGATGAGAAGTTGTAATGGGTTACCGGATGATAAGGGAATGGATGGGATATTATAAAGGCAATCTTTGTTGGGGGAAATAAAATAAAAATAAGTTTTTATGAAGCTGCTAAATCGAGAAAATAGGTAGACACAAGTTTTTTTTTTTTCAATAACTGACAGTCAACCGCTTGGTGATGCCAAGCGGTTGATTGACAGTTCGAGGTAACAGCTTTATGGCAATACTGCTAGCCTTTCGATTTTTTGTCCTATGAGAATTTTCTACCTTTTACTTTTTGTAAGATATACTTTGTTATACATGATGAATTCATGTACAAAAATAATCAAAAATTTTCAATTAGCATTATACACAAAAAACATATCCACAAAAGAGCCCATAAAAGTCTATGTTTACGGAAACCTAACTTTTATAATTACTGTTAATAACTTTATTTGTTACCGTAGCACACGAATCAGCGTTTGAGCACGCGAATATATCATTACTCCAAATTAATTTCGTTACAAACTATCATAAGGGTATCATATGGTTCACACCCTTGTTTTAGTAAAGGTTTATATTGCGAGGCGTCATGGAAATTAGGACGATGATAATTCATTTATAGAGCATTAAAACTACGAGCACTTATAATATTCGTGCCCGCGCAATGTGAACTGAGCACAAGTTTCGGCTGTCATAGCCGCATGGTGTCCCAGCGCTAACAAAGAAAAGTTGGTTCAAATATATGTCACTAGATGGCGCGATATGCATCGATTCGTTATTGATCTGTGTGTAAAATTAACATTTTCTAGAATTGATTTATTATAATCACACGAAAAACGCTAGTTACGTCGGCACGGTTTCTTTGTATGGGATGAGGCATCTGTATGCTTTATTATCTGTGGCCATGGTCAGAATTGTCACGGTCTCTCAATTTTTTTCTCTATCAGTGATCGCCGAGACGTCTTGTTGCTAAACTAGGAGCTAAATTAAACTACTAAGCACTCAAAGAGGGATAGAAATCAACACTGCTAAAATTAACACTATCGAATTCCCTTAATGAATTCTTAGACAGTTAATTAAGCAACCAGGCGGTAAGACCACCTGCATTGTGCTTCAATTAGGAATTCCAAGTGTGGAATGATGACGTTGGCTACAATACAATATTGCAAAATCACATGTGCAATAAATGCACGAAGAATTGTTTGGATTCATGGCAGGCCTTTGATACCATCATCATCATCATCTACCTGCCCTTGTCCCATGTTACTTGGGGTCGGCGCAACACGTTTTCTTCTTCCATACCGTCCTTGATAATATCCTGGTGATACCATCGTTGTTTTTTTTTTTTATTTGTGATGGGTTTGCTCTTGACTCTCGTCTAGGTCACAGGTGACAGAGACAGAGTATATTTGTGTTAATTCTGATTTTTATGACCTTTAGCCTTCCTTTTGCCGTCGACTTTGCTAACAATTTTATTCCCTAATATTTTATTACCCTGTACCCACAGCAGAGCTGGGCAAAGGTCTTCCTCGAGTTTATTAAAAGATGAAAATTATTATAAAAATGAATTGTTCCTAAATTATTATAAAAACATGTATACTTACGAGGTGTTCGCCAGAAAGCACCTCCAGCAGCGAAATGAGGTTGAGTCCATCGCGCAGGTCTTCGAATAGGTCGTTCACGTGACGGTTCACCTGGACAAACAAAGTATATTAGAATGTTGTATTTTAGACATCTTCTAATCGAGGATCTGTAGAACTGAGTATCTAATAAGCATACTAAAACGGTGGAGACATCAAGAGTTTTGAGTCTCTCTTCAGCTATTTAAAAAAAATGGTATGCTCTCTGTTAGCGCGGTTATTTTTTTGGAAGCAAAAAAAAAACATTCGTAGACCATGAAAAAATACCTCGTAGAACTTCATTTTGAAACATACTCTCAAGTACATAGGCCTATTGCACTACAGTGATACCTACTAGACAACTGATGATGTTAATGTTAATAAAAATAAACAACAATGGCAGCCACACATTGATTAGAAAAGCCTAAGAAAAACAACAATATCTGCGAAACACGTATTAATAAAGCCTAAAATCAACAAAATAAAATCAACCTAATGAAAATAGAAACATCAAACAATACAATAAAAAGGTACTAGAATAACCTACAGCAAAAAATAATTAGGTACTAAAGCAAAAATACTTGAACACAAAAACGCTGAAAACAAACAGATCTGTGAAATCAAATAAGTTGCATGCCTAGAATAGGAAACGCTGTGGTATGAGTAAACTAAATCAATAAGGGGAAGGCAGTCAGGATATTGGAATAACCCGCTTTTTTAACCGAACATAATATTTTTCGAAGGCAGTCTTGTATACGTACTACTTACTTCATTATCTAAGAAACCACTATAATAACCCGCTTTTTTAACCGAACATAATATTTTTCGAAGGCAGTCTTGTATACGTACTACTTACTTCATTATCTAAGAAACCACTATTTCCCTAGCCGATCTGTCAAGCGGACCTAGATAAAATCTAAACAAATATGGGTAGTAGGACATTCAATCTAACAAATATGTTTTGAAGCAGAATATAACGCAGAATCGGTAAAGCTTCAATTTCAACATTGCTGGAAACTTCGATTTTGCTGCGCTTGACCTAGATAAAGTTTCATTTAATAAATAAATATAATGTATATATATAATAGATCTAGGTACCTACAATATGCTCAGTTGTACCTACATAAAAATAAATGTAATCTTTGGCATACTTCATGCTATCAGTTGTGTTTAGTTTTGTGTTGCTGGGAACATCCATTCATACACAACTATATTAAGATATAAGTTTTTAAACTGTCATGGTCATTAACACTAACATTAACATACAACAAACACAGCAACATGGTAAATATCCATTTGTAAATGTTAACTATATTAAGGTTTCTACTTCGTTAATAAACAGCTTTTTAAAGCCCAATTTTTAATTTAACATTTCTATTCCTATTGCCTTCCCCAGACTCAAAGAAGAAGAAAAACAACAAAAACTAGAAACAACAGAACAACAACAACAAGCCACAACAACGAACGACTTACTTGCTGTGGGGGACAACATGGTTGGTTGTTGATCACCTCGCAGACGTGGAGACGTGTGTAGGTCTGTCCGAGCAGCGTTGGACAAAGGAACGATAACACCTGGGTGAGAATATGGATGAACACAGACCTAACACGAAAGACAATGTGACAAAATATGATGGCTTTATATGTCCTGATAAAGAAACTGTATCAAAAGTTAATCATAAAACGGACACCAGATAAAAAAATGGATTTAAAAAGGATGAAATGAAGGATAAAGAATGTTTCAATTTTAAATTTCAAAACCTTGTAAAAAAATTAAAGCTTCAGATTTGTACTGCTATTCAAAGAGAATCATAATAAACCAACTTTCGAGAAATGCATACTAATGTATCTTCTCACGTGATAGCATGGTCAGCAGTTCAGCACAGGAAATTTGGTTATTAAATTGAAAAGATATTACAGTAGGGTCAGGTAATAAAGAAATCCAACTAAGTAAAGATTTTAGTTTTCATTAAAGCCAAGATTGTATTACTGTTTACTACCAATGAAACTAGGACAGGATGTGGAATTAGCTACATTTTGTCACATTGTAACGAACAGTTTATTAACTTCGATGTACTTAGAATTGTAATCTTAAGCCGATTTTAGCTTACCTGTTTACAAACGAACACAACAACAAACAGTACAAAGTAAAATCAACAAATTGTTATAAAAGAAAAATTGCTAAAAAATATAGCTCCATAACACGTGTGTGAATGTGTGAAAACTAAAGTCAAAATAAAAGAACTAAAAACTGAGAAAACTGGCGAAGAGCATGCAAACCAAAAATATAAAGATGATCGATCTATCGACATGATGCCCGTCGGTACTAGTCCATCAACTCTTGAATAAAGTAAACATTACAATTTGATGTTTGCATTGAGGTCTTCGGGCAAACATATAATGGCTTATAAATGACAGAAAAACTGTTTAACTTGAACTTATTTTAGGTGAAGATGCCATAACAAATATATTCTTTATTATCACCTCTGCTCAAAATGCTGGTATATTCTGGATATTTATTTTATCTTTGACCGAAATCTCTTGGCTAAAGTAAACATAAAAAAACTAGCCGATGCATATTTATCACCAGCAAACACAGCTAAACTAATTTATCTAAAGTTTTTTATGGCTATGCAGAAGTGGATGAGTTCTTTGACATTGTAAACATAACTGTTCCGAGTTGATAGACTAGACGACACAGTGTAAAGCTGTGTAAAATAATATTATATACATACTGCCAAATTCCATAACGTGTTTACTTCCAAAAATATGGCTATACATCAGTTTATACAAGAAATGAAACTTGGCAATATATCTGTAGGAGCCTAAGCAAAATCAGACGAACTAACGAATGCTGTGTATACTACAGACCTTGAGGTATTTCCAGTGCTGCTCCATTTCCAAATGACAAGCGATGAAAAAACCAAACATATAGACTTTTATATTAGTGAATATTTTAGATTTGACAAAATAAGTTGGTGAAAAATTATTTTGCCAAGTGTAGATTTGCTGTCACAATTTGCTTAGGATCATTATTATGATAATTAATATTTTAATACAAGAAACGTAGTAAAAAATAACACGGTCAATACACCCGATAGAATTACATCAATTGTATGAGGTTACACAATAAGAAAATTGTAAGGCATATTGAATGGGCGTTTCATTGTTTCTATTTATATTCGTATCTAAATTGATATCGTTAAAAATAAGTATTAGTACCAAGTGGTTGTTCTGTAGACGAGTAATTAATATTACTTGTAAACACAGTTACGGAAACTAGTTGAAGATTAAGTGTTCTTGAGGGTATAAACAGTTTGTTAATTACTATTTTCTAGTCGATCTTCTCTGTGCTTACTTCACTCAAAGAAACTTCTTTGTCTCTAATTATAATTAAACACCTACTTAGCTCTTCTTCATTATACCTATTTAGTCTAATTAATAAATTAACATCGATAAAATTAATTACTATTTCCTTTTAGCTAACAGTAATGACTCAATCTTAGACAGATTAATTAATTCTCGTCGCATCTTTGTAATAGCACTTAACAGGCATAAATTGAGTGCCTAGATCCCTATCTCATCGCAGCATCGAATTACTAGATAGACAATCTGTGCATGATTGAATTTGCAACACTCATTAAGTCTGTGACTGTGTTTGCTTGTTGTCTAAACTCAATAGTAGATATAGAAGCATCAACTATATTTCCAATAGCTTCTTTAGATTAATATTTGATAAAGATATGAGCTAATAAACTGCCAAATTCTTCTGAAATTAGTCCTTGATAACAAATTTTAATACGCCAATGAAAGAATCTAACAATACTGATAGAATGATCAAAAAACAATTGCCGACTGATATTTTTTATTGTTATGCTAAAGATAAGATCGATTTTCGTTTGATAGAGATAGATTCGATCTTAATTGGGCAACTATTGACTATTAATTATGTCTACTACTTTTATAGGTATTTTCCATTGTAAAATGTCGTTTTCTTCATCAATTGTGGTTATTAAACAGAACTTTATTCAAAATATATTTTCTACTTCTTGCTTATTTTTTTCTTCTGCTTACTTATAATAAATAATATTTTATCTGTCTATCTGCCCTGCTTGGTCCCTTAGTTGTGGTAGGCACAATATGACACTTTTCAATTTTCCACTTTTAGCTATCAACTATTCTCTCACTTTTAATTTACAACATCATTTGTATAAACGATCAGTTAGTCTTAAATTAAATCTTCTCTCCACATTAGGCTAGAGTGGACCCTTACTGTTTTTGAACTGGACATAAAACAAATGTTCCTAAAAGGAATGCACTGCTCTGAGTCATTATCCAATGATTAATTCTTCCATTAGTACGTTACCATTTATGTTATGTATGATATTTAAGGTTGGAAGCTTTGCTTGATAAATAGCTTCCAATTACTCGTTGAGATTAAGTGAATATGGATTGTTGGAGAAAGATGGGCGCCATATGATGTTGAGGTAAGTGGAATGTGATTTTTCAGAATTGCTTGTTTGCAAATGCTGCATTCCCGTGATTTGTTTGATTATTGTCTGTTTTTGGCATACCAATATCTTTTTTTATATCGATAAGAACGAGTAAAGTCGTTCACCTACTTTCATATATTGCTTTTATTAGTCTAAAGCTTTCGTGTCGTGTGTTGGCCGTTTGCTTATCTATACTATTATTATTTGAATATTCTAAATCTGAAAAGTTTGTTTGTTTGTTTATTTATTTAGGAGGTTGGAATTGAAAAATTCTTTTTGTGTTGGATAGTCCAT
The DNA here is from genome assembly GCA_948252205.1 of Orthosia incerta. Lineage (NCBI taxonomy): Eukaryota > Metazoa > Arthropoda > Insecta > Lepidoptera > Noctuidae > Orthosia > Orthosia incerta. The sequence continues at coordinate 26,792,040 of OX411758.1, forward strand.
TTATCGAGGATGGTTATAGGCTTTATAACATCACGCTACGATCAATAGGAACGGAGTATAAATGAAAACTGTTGCAAAACGGGAAAAACATATTCCTTTTTGAGAGTTTCCGTTGCGTGCGCTGCGTAAGCGGTTAAAGTTACGCAACATTCATGTATGTAGGTAGGGTAGGTAGGTAGCCAGTTGACGGGAGCGTAGCCGCGTGGGACAGCTAGTACTAAATAATACCAGTCTGTAACAGTCTTAATGTAAGCCAAAGGTATCTTGTCATATACGGACGGTACGAGCATTAATCACCACGTTGGCTTAATGAAGTTTAACAACTAAAACTAAACTAAAGAAAACATTTTATCGATATTTTCAAGTTAGTTTATAGTGATAGTCGAATTGCAATCTCTCAAAGAATTATAGATGGAACTAAATCTAATTTTAGTGAACCTGAAATTTAACCCCAGCAAACTCCAGATGAAGATAAAAATCTTAATTACCGCAATTGAGATGTAATTATGACAAGCGAACACATTTCCTACGGAGACAAAGTGTTTGTTTCCTTCAGATATATGTCTAATTACTTCGCAGAAAAAAGTAAGCGGTTTCACTAAACGTTTTTCCTGCTGGAACATTTCGCTGATATATCTTTCTTAGATAATAATCAGTTTCTGATAATCTATTGGCTACAGATAACTTCGTTTTACATGTTGACTTTCAAGATTACCGTCTATGACTAAAGGTTGTTGAACTCAAGTTTTTGTGTGTCTCACCGTGTTAGGTTTTTTTAATGCCGGGGGCGTATGCATCATCATGTCCTTTTAAAGAAAAACGTGCTAAAAGTGCAAGTATGCTTAAATGTGTATTACAACCATATTTATATGGTTTACTAAGAGCAACAAGTAAAAATTTCCAGAACACAGTTTTTAATGTTTTTTAAACTACACAATTTATCTAGTACAAACACCCTTCGATCAACAATCTATTTTCGAACGGCTGAACCGATTTTCATCAAACAGCTACACTCTCGATAAAATCAGTTTTCAAACAAAAGATCTAAATCAAAATCGGTTTATCCGTTTAGCAACTATGATACCACAGACAAATACACAAATACACACGTCAAACTTATTACACTCCTCTTTTTCCGTCGGGGGTTAAAAATACCTCCCCACATTCTAGAACTGAATGAACCAAATTTAAAACTTGTATAAAACTGGCTAATCTTGGGCGAAAAACCTGACATGAGATTTTCAGACACTGTAAAAACATTTTAGAAGGCTGTCAACTCATCAGATTATCACATTTTAAGTGGGTAGCTATTGGCAATTTTCGTAGGCGTTCTCACAGGGATCTTACCCGATATGGTTTTAGGTCACATATGAATGGTCAGCTATCATAAATTTTAATTTCAACACCCACAAAACGAAAGATTATGTCACCGCTCGCCATTTCTGTGATTTCACGGTTTTACTTTTCACGTGGGACGCTGACTGACCGTAGAAGGCTGCATTTTAAATATAGAATTCAATAAATTGTCTTTTATTACGTGAATGTTGGTAGTAAAAGTAAATGGTAATGCCTTTATTAGCGCACAGTGTAAAATAAAAGAAGCTTGAGTTTATACAACAAGTACTTTTTGTGACATAATACAGACACCCTGTAGGTACTACCAGTTTCTTACTAAAGTCTCCGCCAGATAACAACAAAATAAAAGTCAATGACACGACTTGTACCAAAAAGTATAATTACGTAAATTGAAAACATGATTTTGTGTTTATGGAAATATTTTGATAACTTTGGTCACAAATTAAAAGTATAGGCGTAGAACTATTTTATCCGTCTAAATGATGTAAATCGGTCCACGTTTTTATGAGATACTAGCTGACCCCCGGGGCTTCGCTCCCGTCAACTGGTTACCCTGCCTACCCAGCCTACCCCACCTACCCAGCCTAGTTTTCTCAGCGCACGCCAAAGATTGAATTTAACAGGCAACATTTTGTTACTTTGGGTTACATTATTGCAATTTTCATAAGGGTCTCTATTTTTTTTGGAAATATATTAAAGCCTATGACACTCAGGAATAAATGTAGCTTTCTACTGGTGAAATAATTTTTTAAAATCGGTTCAGTAGATCCAGAGATTACCCCCTACAACATCACAAACTCACAAACTTTACCTCTTTATAATATTAGTATAGATTAAGACATTACTGGAAATAATTGTCAAATAAAGGTTATAATTTGGTATATGAGTTTCATTATACTAGTAATTACCTACCTAAATAAATACTTTTTGCTTGTTACACAATCTATCGATTGTTTCTTTAAGGCCGTACATTGACCAAAAAATCTGCATGAGATATGAGCATTCCTATTGGCCTAGCGGTACTGGTGGCGCATGAATTGCAGTAGTGAATACGCCCAGATTTTAGAATAAAATCTTTATAAAATCAAATATTGGTTTTTTGAAAAAAATAAAACTTACTAAATGTTCGTTATCAAATTGTCTATCAATTAGTGTTAGTACAAAAAATAATTAATGAACACTTTACGAGGCATGCTATCAATAATTATTTCTCATTTTTATAGTTTTGTTGGAAGGAGATTAGAGAAACATATACCTCTTTAAAAAAAAAAAGTGTACTATCATTTTAGAATCAACATTATGTAGAAATTTAATGTATTTTTATTAATTGATATTTCTTTTTAAATAAAGAGTAGATAGCTCTTAAAAACTGCACAAAATTCGACTAGCGCGGCGTTTTGCTCGGGGAGGCGCCTTATGTCTTTCAATCATCAACATTCACATGTAAAACTTTCCTCACAACTTTTTTAACCCGATAACGTGTTACAACATCTTCATTCACACCTTACCGATAAAAAGGCCCGTCTCAAGAAAATTAATTATGCGTTCAGCATCTTCACCTTATCTCGCACTATCAGTGACTAAGTCTTATTCACCAGGTCAGCCGGTCAGTTGCAACATAGCAGCTAGATGAGTCACAGATAACATGGCTTTGTTATGGGGAACGCTATGGACTCAACGGTCTATGGCATGTATAAACATCTTAGTTGTTTTGAGTGACAAAGGATTATTATTCTGATTGCTACGAGTAGGAGTTGGGTAATTGTTGAAGTTTTGAGATTACGACTATAGTTTAGACTTAAATAAAAAAACAAGATTTTAAAGATGCCCATCAATATTTTTTTGATGCACTTAATATGAGACAGGCAGGTAGACATTATGACACATTACAAGATATCGCTGATTACATGACTTAGTTCTTAAATGATGCAATTAATAATTCCAGTGAACTCTATAAAGCTTAGAGAAATAACCTTTCTAGATCAACACATGACATTTTTAAGACCTAGACCAAATGACATTCAATAGATTAAGATTGTCGAAAGGTCCAAAACCTAATGACATTGACAATCGAAATCTCACTTGTCAATCCCAAATTTTTAACACGCTTTTATTAGCTTGGTATGTATGTATCTATGTAACAATGTATCAATGTATCAATGTAACGGAATCTTTGAACGTGATTTTCACCCACTTCAAAACGTTGGATTGATTTGAAACTTTGCACACTTATCAAGGACCGATGACAATGCAATAATTTAAACAGTTTGTCCCATTATCCTTACCAATAAAGCGTGTTTTTTAGTTTTTAGAACTACTTACAATTTATTTATTCCTAAGACAAAAAGTCTGAGCAGTGGTGGCTCAATGGTATCGGCCGCGACTTACAAGTTGTAGGTCGTGGGTTCGAGCCCAGGTAGGCGCTTTACTTTGTGTAAATTATTTCATCACCACTGCTCTCAAAACGGTGAAGGAAAACATCGTGAGGAAACCGGCATGTCCTAGAACCAAAAATTCGAAGACATGTGACATCCACCAACCCGCACTGGACCCGCGTGGTGGATAATGGCCCATTCCCTCTCACAGAGAGGAGGCCTGTGTCCCAGCAGTGGGACAGAGACAATCGTAATCACTGGCAGAATGTCACTATGTCTAACTAGAGCCTCTGGAAAAATAAATATTGGAGTAAACCCAATCCAACCTGACTATTGAAAAATTTAAGCCTTTAGTCTAATAGTCGATGAAAGAGAACTTTTCGTTCGAACCCACGACCTACAACTTGTAAGTCGTGGCCGTTACCACTGGGTCACGACTGCTTATTATCCTTATATGTATATACTTTATGTATTTCCAAACCATCACCCTTAACTATATATAATTTTATATATATCCGTTGGCATATTACAGTCTTTCAATATATCTTTATCGCTTTCAGAAACATGACCCAAACGTCCTACACTCTTCCAACAAGGAGCCGTTCACATCAAAAATAATCGTTACATCAATGTATAAAGTTTTTTGTACCACTTTCTCACAAGGTCCGTCTGTGAGTCACTCCTCACTTGGTACAGTACAATCTCTTTGTTCCGTATGCTATCATCGGCTAAAATTGCTGATGGTATCTCGAAGGCAGATAAATAAACAAGACCATGTTGGGTAGAATTAATTACGTATGATAAACGCGAATTTCAACGGATGTGTTGAAATGTGGATGACGAAAGTGATGTGGTGTGGGAAAGTGGAAGGATCATGTTATTTGATCATGATGTGTTTTGCGATCTACATAATGTCTTGAACAATAAATTAATTCAATATAGACTTTTCATGGGTCTAGCTAAAGGCTTCCATACGATGGCAAAGTACCAGGAAGTAAGAAGCTACCAGGATACTGACAAAACTAATACGGTACGAGAATGTGAAAGGATAAGACGAATTGATTGAAGAACGCCAAAGTAGTGAGGATTTAGCAAGTTTTATTCGTATGCATAGCAAGAGGTAGGTACTAGGAGTTCAAATTAAGAAGGAGATTGAACTGCTTCATTAAGGCGATATATACACCCCAATGCTAACGCAGTACTGGCCGTGCGCCCGCTTGATGCCAAAATATTAAAATTGAACCTCCTTTTGAACAGTTTTGTTTGCAAAATATTATTTGATTTACATATGCTATGCTATGTTAGTTATGAAGAAATACCAGCCATAAATTTTTCTGTGTAAAAATATTTTTAAACATCCAAGTCGTTTTGGAGGAGTTTCCAAAAGTTGCGAAAATTATCGTGTTGTGAATTATTTGTTTAAATTATGTACGTGAATCATTAATACATATATATATTTTTTTCAAACCTTTTAACCTAGCCGTTTTACGGCACTAAAGCGTATGTAGGCCCTTAAGCTATACCGAAATCTCAATTAAAAATTTCGTGTTGTAAAAACAGAGAGGCTCTATTTGATAACAAAATGCAAAGATTCTTAAGCGAATCGTCCTTAGCTACATACTCCCAACATGTACTAACTAATCTACTTCAACACATACGTATTCACCTCGTAATGGTCTTGTTCTATGGGTCAGGTCTGGCATTTGCGCATTGCCTTATTAGGTATGTGCAAATGTCCACTGTGCCCCTTCACTTGAGCAAAGTCACCGGATTAGGCTCACAACACACTTGGAATTGTGAAATGATGGTGATGTTGTTTGTGGAATGTGGTTCCATGTGTAAGATGTTCACCTATTTTAATCATGTTAAACCTACGCTTGCATATTGAAGGCAGCTAAGGTTTCGTGGTTTTCAAGACATATTCATCGACCTTTTGTGATTCTCATGAACGGAGTAATTTGAATGTAATAATCGAGATTGCTACTAACATGTTTTAATTTTAGCTATTCTAATAAACAGTGAATATAAAGAAGACTAAGATTATCTTAGTATGAATCTAGGTTCATATTAAGATAATCTTAATCGCAATTTTACTGCATTAAATAAGAAGTTCACATTCACGGCATTAAATAAGACATCCACCAACCCGCACTGGGCCCGCGTGGTGGATTACGGCCCTTTCCCTCTCACAGAGAGGAGGCCTGTGTCTCAGCAGTGGGAACATTAACAGGCTGATGATGAAATAAGAAGTTAAAAGTTTATTTATTTATTTATTCATTATGAGGAGCTCGTGGCTAAATAATAACAGCCGCACGGGTCGATCATCAAGGTTAAGCAACGCTTGACGAGGTCGGTCCGTGGATGGGTGACCATTTCAACATACCGAGTTTCCTCCGTGCCTCTGAAAGCACGTTAAGTCGTTAGTCCCGGCTGTCATTTGAAGATCTTTGCCAGTCGTTACGGGTAGTCGGACAGAAGCTTGAGATCTGACACCAGTCTTGCTAAGGGGTACCGTGTTACCCGTTACTGGGTTGTGGAGGTCAGATAGGCAGTCGCTCCATGTAAAACACTGGTACTTAGCTGAATCCGGTAAGACTGGAAGCCGACCCCAATATAGTTTGGAAAAAGGCTAGGCCCAAGCTAACAAAAGTAGTCATAAATTGCTAATAGTAGTCCTAAGTAACGGGTCTGGGTAGAAGCACAAGTTACACAGTGGACAACCCTCTGCAATTCCGCCAAAGAGCAAGAAAATATGTCCAAACGCAGAGAGATGCTACTGGTGCAAAATAACAATAAGTTGATAAACTATAGCCCTAAGAGTTTTAATTTTAGATTTAGAAGACTAGCTAGGCTATAGATTAGATTCGACCCACTTACTGGTATTACTGACTGTAAAATCCTTATACCAAATAAGCAAAATCTACTCTCGTATACGCATGAGAAGTAAAGGCTGTGCCCTGACTCATCCAAATCCACAAAATCATTTCCCCTTGCAAGCCCTTTGAAGTAGTCGCCAAAAGCAGCACAAATATGTTTGATCAATAAATAAAGCGGCTGCTAATAACATCCTGTTCGCTTACAGACGGACAAACGGACAGACATACAAAGGAACGCATTATTTGATCTGTTGGTCCTTTGTTCTGGTCAGGTTAACGACTGGTCGGATTATGTTTGAGGTACATTTTGCATGTTTGGAAAAAGATGTTGCATCAATTGATTTTTTATGCGAATTTCTAAGAGATTCTAAGGGATTTGTATATCTTTTGTATTTGTAACGGGCTACGGAAACGGTACACAATAAAGAAATGTTGTGCAATATTTGTTTCTTCTTTTAATTTTTTGTAACCGATAGGCTCGCGTTTGACCACTATCTCGCCTGATGGTAAGCGGTGATGTGGTCGACAGTGAAGCACGCTTCTCTAGAAGTAACCTATTCACTCTTGGCTTAAATACTCCGACAGGGAATTCCACTCGGAAAGTCTTAGCAAAACGCTTTGTGCGTATGGGTGGGATGTCAACCATGAACTTACCGATGGCGCATGGCCCTAATCTAATTCTTGTAGTCAGATGATGGAAAGAGCTAGGCGCAACCAAATTGTGCAGTTTCGTCGCACACTCCCCGAAATGTAACCGATAAAAAACCGACAGGCTGTCAACTCGGCGCCGATGTTCGAGGCTCTGGAGCTCTGACGCGAACAGTGCATCGTTGCCAATAAGCATAATAAGATTATATACTAGCCAGTTATTATTTGATTGATGCCTGACCGATGACCGTGTTTGCCCCATTTAAAGTCAAAAAAGTTAAAGCAATTGGAGTCTGCCTTCATGGGCAACAATTTGAATATTTTTTGATAATTCCCTCACAGAACCTCACTTTCGCCAGCCACGATCGCAAGACCAAAGAAGCAGTAGAAACCATTTGCATTATTGAAAGTGCAAGCTACAAATGATTGACATCTAACGCATGGCCAGGATGCAGAAGACAGAGAAACCTCGCCATAATGCAACTTTGAAGAGTCCTATGTCTAGCTATGGACTGCATATCCTGTGTTGATTGATAGATCTTCAAGATGAGCATGCTGAACACGTAACTATTAACGCATTAGATTATACTAAACAGTGATCCGATCACGGATATGAGATTTAATGAAAATTTATGAAACGCAAATTATGTGTTTGTCACTAGGGATAAATATCTGAAGAACACGTGGACGAATAAGTTGTGAATGTGTTAACTTTTCAGCTACAAGTGCAGCAAAAATTTGAGCAATTAAAAATGTATGTTCCAAAAATTGGTTTTGGTTTATTGTTTTTATTGGTAGTTTAATTCTGTATGTGTATCATGTTGGTTACCAATTCGAAAACGAGAATATCTTTTTCATATTTATTTTCTTTGTTGTAGGCATTTGGACATCAGGATTGTCCCCAAAGATATTTTCTGTTTAGACGCTCTCCTTTTGCAAGCCTGTTACCAACGTAATTACGACGGACCTTTAGGAGCGCAGATGGTATAGTCAAAGTAATTATTTTAATTATCAAGGAGTCGGTAGCTAGTTTCTGTGATACAATGATTTTCATAAGATTCTCAAACTGTTTTGATTTCTGATCTTTGTAAATATGTGTGTGTGAGTTATCCACCTACACAAAACACCAACACATGCAGAAATACAAACACCTTAACTCACGTCACGTCAAGAGAACTAAGTCAAGTGCGCGAATAAGTACGGCACAGATCATTACGATGCAGTCGTGAACGTTTATACGCGCCTCACGACCGCTCGATGAATATTGAGTATTGACGATTCGACGTCTGTACTCCGTCAAAGTGACAATTTATAGCACACGATGGACTTACTAAGTGAATATGGCGCTATTGAAGTTTACAAGAGAATTACAGTAGTAATTACATTACTGATAACTGCATGGTTTGATCTTCAAAGTTAAGCAACGCTCCCAGAGGTCGGTCTGTGGATGGGTGACCATCTATTCGCATACGCAGACTTCTTAGGGCTTAGTACTTCGGAAAGGACGTTAAACTGTTGGTCCCGGCTGTCATTTGAAGATCCCAGTTACTGGGTTGTGGTGATCAGATAGTCTGCCACTCCATGTAAAAAACTGTAACTCACTCAGATATAAACAGTTAGTTTGGAAGCCGAAAACCTAACATAGCGGGGAAAACGCTAAGCAGAATGATTTAATGTTTACTGTCCATATGGTGGAGGCGCCAAATCGATCATTAATGTAAGTTGCGTGTTTGAGTGTTACAAGAGATTGGCGCACGTGACGTTTGCACGTAAAAAGATTTGTCTTTCAAGACAAATCTTTTTGCGCCAGGATTTGATTAGGTATAGCTTGTCTAGACCGAAAAGGTTATTTTTTTTAGAATGGAATGTAGGTTTTTTCGAAATACTAGTTACCGTATGTACTAGTATGAGTACCTACAGGATACCTTTTGCAAAAGTATCCTGTAGGTACTCATGAAATCATATTCACTAGTTACTAGACGGCAGGCTTATTTTGCAAGACAAAAGGTCGAAAGCGATAGCGATTTTTGCGCAATAATTTATCTTCAATACAGAAGTTTTAGAGTTTTTTTTTTGGAAATATGAACATTTGACAAACAGCGAGCGATTAACAAACGATTGTGTAGGACCTACCATACCTACTCTGTTAGTAATTCGGACTTTTATGACATAAAGATTGCTGTTTTTTTACGTAAAGCCTGCGGATTGGCCCGCAGCAATGTTTGGGTGGACTTTGCCACTATTGTTCAATCTGTCCGCGAGGGTGACTCTAAACAGACATAGTAGGAACAGACTTTTTCTTTCTTTTCAATTGCCCGCTTCAAACCCAATATATGCACTTATTTTATATTTAGGTTACTTCTAGGCAAGTGTGCTCCATCATCGACCACATCATCGCTTACCATCAGGTGAGATAGTGGTCAAGCGCGAGCACATATTAGATAAAAAAACGGCCAAAAAATCACGTTTGTTGTATGGGAGCCCTACTTAAATATTTATTTTATTCTGTTTTTAGTATTTGTTGTTATAGCGGCAACAGAAATACATCATCTGTGAAAATTTCAACTGTCTAGCTATCACGGTTCATGAGATACAGCCTGGTGACAGACAGGTGTCTGTCTGTCCGTCTGTCACCAGGCTGTGGCAGACAGACGGATCGAGGAGTCTCAGTAATAGGGTTCCGTTTTCACCCTTTGGGTACGGAACCCTAAAAAATAAAGATATAATACCAGCCTGTAAATGTACCACAGTCCCACTGCACGGGAAAAGCCTCTTCTCATACAGAGAAGGAACTGTATTAAGGGCCTTCCACCGCTTTAGTGCAGTAAAACGGTGACTTTCTAAAGCATACTCCTTAGTAAAGGCTAGGTTAAAATATTTCAAAAACGAAACTATATATTATATTTTTGATTCATGTACATTATTTGAGAAACAAGGTTTTTTCGTTTAACTAATAGTTTTGCTTTAAAAATAATTAACGACACGATATTTTTTCGCTGCTTTTGGATACTACTCCTAAACGACTTTGATGTTTAAAAATATTTTTACACAGAAATATTGATGGTTAGAATTTCTCCATAACTGAAAGAGCATACTTAAATCAAAGAATATTTTGCAAACAAAATTGTTCAAAAGGAGGTTTAATATCGATATTGTGGCTCCGAGTCCGAGCGGGCGTACGGCCGGGGGGAATATTATATACGCCTTATTTACCACACTTGCTCAAAGCGGGTTAGCGATCTCAGATTTATAATAACCAAGTCCAGGGGGTGACCATAAGCTCTTAGAGCGGTATCAATTTGAGATCGAATAAGGGACAGATGTATCTGACGTGTATACATCTGTCAATTACTCGATCTCAAATTGATACCGCTCTAAGAGCTTATGGTTGGGTCCCCTGGTTTCCTCACGATGTTTTCCATCATTGTTGTTAATGATGTGTATGATAAATAGTCGTAAAATTATTATTGCTTGGTTTGTTTTCCTAATTCATTGCCGAAATCGAAATAAACTAAATTGATTTATAAAAAGCGTATCAAGAAGCATTATAACGACTAAATCTAAATTAATTCGTCAAGCCTAATCTTACTTAATATAATAATTGCGAAAGTTTGGATGGTTGTATGTTTGTTACTCAATCACGCCAGAACGGATGAGCGGATCTGGATGAAATTGGGCACAGGGATAGATTATAGCCTCGAATAGCACATAGGGTACTTTTCATCCCGGTATAATGTTCCTTTGGGATAAGAAAGCACTTTTCACGCGGGCGAACCCAATGTGGAGAAGCTAGTTTATTTTAATCAATAAGAAGTTTTTTAAGCACGTAGGTACTCGTAATTAAGTTTTTGAAATCAATAAGCAAATTGTGACAGTTGATAGTAGTAAAAAAAAAAGATAGCAAAAGATATGTTGTGCTTACCTTTTTGAGATGTTTGTTGACCCATTTTGTGAACGTCTTCTTTTGTATCGCGTCACGCTCATCTGAAAAAAATAAAGAAAATGAAAATTAATTTATGTAAAAATATAGGAATAAACACATGAAAATTAAATAAAATATTTATTCGTGACGTTCTGCAATAAAAAAAAAATCATTTCATTGCTGAAAAATGCGCGATTTTCAATTTGATGCCATTTTATACATTGAAAACTCTGTAAAGAGTTTATAACACGTTTTTTTCTTCAAGTTGGCAGGACCGAAAAAGAAACAGCATTTAGGTATATGAGAAAAGTGTACAACAATCGAGATCAACGACTCACATAAATACAAAACTTGAAGATTTCAACCTTCTAATTTTTCTACCAATGTCTAAACATCGGCTGTATAGAAATTCCAATCATCACTACCATTTAAAAATTGCACACTTTACGAGTATGACAGAATTCTATCAATATAACACGGCCGAATTAAACAGCTGTCAGGTCAACGAACTTGGTCTGGATAGATAACATTCTTATTTGGTCTATTAATACGTGAACTATTTTGGCGCGCGAGGCTAGTTGCCAAATTATTTCTAGATCGGAAGTACAATGTATGGGAACTGTCTACACTTTTTACAATGATTAGATATTGGATACGCGTTTTTTTGCCTCGGGTTTTTATTTTTTTCCTTGTTACAAAAGTGTTATTAGATTCAATCTTTTAATAAGTATATGATTTGGTATGTTATCAACCGAAATATTTTTTGAGAGAAGATGAATCTAAAAAATCATTGACCTCAAATTTTAAAGAATCGAGACAACAACTCGAAAAAGAATGGAAAAGACGCCAAATAAATACAGAAACACAAAACTACTTCAATTCCATTTAATAGCGACTAACAACGAACTAAGTCGCAAAATCTAGACCAACATTAAGCCTAGATATAAAACAGGAAATTATCTAAACATACCAGGAGCGAATGAGACGGAAGAGGTTCGCGATATCTTAATTAAGCGTGGCGATGGTTCATTAAAATGTTTAGCGTACCAGGCGGGCAGGCTAGCCAAGTATGGTCGTGGAGTTGAGCTATAACTACGTTTAGTGTAGATTATAAATATTCATTGCAGATATTCATCTTTTAAGTCTGTGAGCAAATATTATGGTGTGCTATGTTGTTTAGTATAGAATGCAATTATTACGATTGATTCGGATGACAATGAAGATACTAGAATGGTAAGTTATGCAGCACATATGGTAAATAACAATCCCTGTTGTGATCATTGAGAAAAACTGTTTCTAACTGAAAGGAGACGATAGAAGATTTAGGATACCAAAACAACCGCTTTTTTGCCATCCGTTCAGCAGATAAGATACAACACTGACAATAGCCAGAAACAGCTCAAAATGAGAAATTATCTGTTATAAATTAATGGAACACCTCGAGATTTTGACAACAACTGACTTTATTCAAAGACACAAACCACAGATATACTACAACATTATCTAAATTGGGCTATACCGAGTTGTACGCAAAGAAACATAAAAATATAAATAATAATAATAATGGTGTCACATTTCATCCTACATGTCTAACAAGGCGTCTGCAAGTTGGTTTCGGCCCCTGGTACGCCTTTCAAAGGTCCGGGACCACAGAGTGACCACTATATCACCTGTTGGTAAGCGATGATGTGGTCGACGGTGATACACGCCTGCCTAGAAATAACCTATTTACTCTTGACTTAACGACTCCTAGATTGCAGCTGTCGGGAAACAGACTCCGGCAGGGAATGCCACTCCTTAGCTGTACGCATAATAAAAGTGTTTCCAAAACGTTTTGTGCATATGGGTGGGATGTCCACCATATACCGATGGCGCATCGCCGTACGTCTGGTAGTCCAATGATGAAACGGGCTAGGTGGAATTACATCGTGCAATTCCACACTCCACGAAATGTAACCGATAAAAAACCGACAAGCTGGCAACTCAGCGACGGTGTTCAAGGCTCTGGGGAGCTTTGAATTGACCAGTGCCTCATCACCGATGAGCCTCTTAGCCCGCGTCAAGCTGGTATTTGGCAGATCCGTCCCAGATATAAGAACAGTACTCTATTGTTAAACACATATAAAATAATAATAATATGATAATATAAATAATAATATGTTTAAATTAACAATACGCATCATCATTCTGGTAAAATAGTGGTAATTGTACATAGACCGACTTGCCTAGTTGCCAACTGACATTCCTAACTCAATTTCTGGGGCTTCTGTGTACCCATAACGACTACGGTGTCGTGATGGATAGTCTAAGATGAAATGGTTAATTGGCTTTCCACTATACAAAACTATAGCTAAGTACAGTATCATTTTCACAGCGTATCTTTGTGTCTCTGAAATTGTCTGCAAGACCCTGCGCAGTAGCCATTTTTGTGTCAATGTTGATGGTGAAGATAGCATTGTATAACTCTCTTTCACTTGCTTACTCTATGCAGTATACACGATGATAAACTGTTTCACTTACTATATGCGTAACAACAAGTTCATTGTAAACAGATAACCATCAATATTTTGTGCTCTCGCGCTAACCATGCTTATTGCTAGACATGGCAGGAAATCAATTACTGTGTCCATGTTACTTCCAATTCAAAACACACCTAATGATGTGTAGTACACACCCTTGACAAATAACTGGCAAGTTTTATTGAAGTGCTAAGTGACGATGGTGTTATTTTGATTATTACCTCTTAACACTGGTTTTTGGCTGTTTTCGGCGATTTGTCCTCATCAATCAAGATGGAATCAACAATAATTTATGCGCAACTTGGTGGTTTTATTAACACTATTTTGGTTTTTGTGCGAATAATTTTTGAAATTCCTAATGAGTTTCTTCCCCTTAAATATCTGCTTGAACTTAATTCATATTATTTGCTGCTATTAAAATATATATTGCCTTAAATCTGAATGAAGTCAGTGTTTTCATTAGGTAAATACCATTTTGGATATCATTTATTAGACCATCGCATCAAGCGATAGATAGATTCTGATGTTGCAGTACTAGGCGACTGTGAAATAACAAGAGGTGCAGTAGCATTAGCTACATTCAAATAAATAGGTCAAACTTTATTGGTTGTGAACAATGTTGTAAATATTCAAAAAGCTCTAATATTATAGATAATAGGCTAAATATTCCCAAGACTATGAAGAAGATACTCAAAACGGCTCCTTATCTCTCCAACGATTGACCAGGGGAACAGGTTTCAAAAGAGTTCTCACACTTATGCTCAAGAGCTCATGTGTCGGCATCAAGTGCTGCCTCTGTTGGCAGTTTCGCGAACGTAATTGACAGAGTTATCGAATGGGAGCGCGATTATGTTATGATGCCAAAGAGTTTGGCGCCGGCGTCTGTACCAGCCCGTCTTTTGAGAAATGATAAAATATGATTTTATTAGCTTTATTTGAAGATTTAACGAAAGAAAAAAATATTTTAAACGTCTTCATATGAGACAGTGAATTAGAATGAACGGGAATCGTAGTATTGTTTCTTAAAGACCTATTAATAACTTTTCTTGCACTTTATTCCCGGACATAGGGGAAAAGCCGTTGCTGAACTTAAGTAGAAAAGCTTGAGAGGTGTCAAGGGACACCCTGATGGATATATACATACATATACATATATATGTGTATATATACATACATAATTGTAAGTATACATACACATGTATATGTATATATACTCTCTCGACTTCGTAAACACAACAGCGTATAGGTTAGAACACGCACGAAACACGCGCACGCCGCACGGCTTACAACTATAACAAAAAGTGTCGTTACAAATTTTCGTTAGATATTTTTCCGTCTAGCCCCCTTTCGCGCGATAAGGAACTTCGTTCCAAAACCAAAAACAAACACTTGGGTTCTGTAAAATTACGAAGGCAGAAGTTTTCCGTCTAATGTCAGACAAAATATGCACGACCTCAATTCAAGAATTTGTGTCATAAAAAAATCATTAAAAACCGCAACCAACACTACTAAGGAAACAGGATCAATCAGAATTCCTCTTTAATTCGTAACAATGCAACGTCCGCCACGACCTTGACAGGCGGTCCAGTCAAGTGGATAATCCCAGATAAAAAGGACTTGATGTAAAGCGATCGATATCCACTGTCAGGCAGTGACACTAAATACCTAGATTGTAGGCGGCAGACATCTTCGCATTCCTTTGGAACTGCGTGTACAACAAATGACTATCACACAGCAGAACAAAAGTATCCAAATAAACATACCTACCTATAAGTACGCCCAACATTTCAACCAGACTTTACGCTAGTCATGTTTTGTCTCATTTAATATGGGACGAGCACGATACAACAAAAAAAACCGGCCAAGTGCGAGTCGGACTCGCGCACGAAGGTTTCCGTACCATTATAGCAAAAAAAATCACGTTTGTTGTATGGGAGCTCCACTTAAATATTTATTTTGTTATAGCGGCAACTACATCATCTGTGAAAATTTCAACTGTCTAGCTATCGCGGTTCATGAGATACAGCCTGGTGACAGACAGACAGACGGACCGCGGAGTCTTAAACTAAAGACCAAGTAAAATTTTCGACCATCTTGAAATTAATCCTGAAGGGATTAATTTGTTACTATAGTTCAAATGAATGTACACTTCCTACTAGAATTATTATTAGAAAATACGTTTTTTAATCAATTGAGCCGCAACGACTGAATGGATTATGATGAATTGGGACACAGGTAGACCATGGCCTGGAGTAATATAAGATACTTATTATCTTGATAGTTTAGAGAACGCCCTGAGGACAATGACTTCACGAGTGACTTCGGTGACAAAATCTAGAAGTAGATTAAACTGTTCCATCAGGCTTTTATAAAATCTACAATAAATCTTCATAAGACCCTACATACGACACTACTAACCTTGTAAACCAATGTATTGGGGTTCAAATTACAATAAGACACAAGAGCCTTGCTGGCTCATTGCCTGCACTGACTAACGACCCATTTCCCCCGTCCACTCCTACACTATGCATTAGATAAAGTACTGATGCACTTACACTTATTATTGTTACATCTGCTCTTGCATACGCAAAGGAATTTATATTTGACTAGCTTCTGCCTACGACTTGGTCTGCGCTGATTTTGGCAGCAGGGCCACAGATTTTCCCGAATAAAAGATTAACATTTCGTTGCTTTCTATCCATCCTCCTCCTTATCCAAATTGTAGAATTCTTAATCTTTATCACGGATATACTTTAAAGCATTTTGACATCTTATTCATAGATAAGGAAGATTATCTTTCAAATTCAGGCAATGCGTTGCTTGTCAATCATTTCCGGAACCACTACGGTCTTACTGTTAATACAGATGAAGAAAATGTGATAATTATATGTATTCTATTTCACGTATGTAATTTCTGCAAGTTTTGGTAGAACCTTTGATGAACACATATTATTGTTGAAGTAACAACTCTGGGACGTTAGCCAACGAAACACCCAGCCAATGAAATTGAGACCGCAAAAACACCAACCAACACCCCAACAAACCTAAAAACATTCAATTACTTCAGCGTCTGCTCTAATTTACGGCCAATTAAGGCCAACAACCCACTTCCATTCACGACCAATACACCATTGTCCATCACTGCACCAGTACACTCAATGAAGTTTCCTCTATAACAGAGCAATCTTCTATACTATATAGAAGTTGAAATAACTGCTCTGGGGAGGCAGCCAACGACGCACCCAGCTAATGAAACTACGACCGCAAAGAATTTACACCCCATCAGCCTGAAAACATTGAAATACCCCAGCGTTTGGCCTGATTTACGGCCAAAATTCAATTCCATCGATTCACGAGTCAATACACAATAGTGGACAATGGCCCAGCATTGCACCAGTACACGCAAGTGCATCGCTCTCTACCAATCGTGTTGATTGAATTCAACATGCTTCACGACTTGGCATTAGTTGCGGACAATCACACGGTGCCGGACAAGTTACGTCATTGCGTCAGCTGAATATTGTACCAATCATCTACTAGTACACTGAAAATAATAAAAGGTTGCGGTGCTATTTTGTAAAATCTCTGAGTGAAAACTCAGACGAAGTTTTCAAGAGTGTGAGAATGGAACGAGCGTGAAGTGATATGAATGCGGAATGGTTTTCAGAATACACAAGCTGAATTCTGGAACAAATTCGGTCGATATATAAAAGAAAATATGATTCAAATCTTCATATACCTCAGAGAAGATGATAAAGAAGAAATGCGACTGAAAGGAGAGGTGATCTTTGACGAAGGTTTCATTGAACCTTTAATAACCTGACAGGATAAGAAACGATCCGAAAAAATATATTAGCTAGACAGACAGTTCTTTACCACTATTTACCAGAAAGCAAAACAAGACTATCTATAGGCAAATAAATATTTAGTACACATTGGTATGTATTGTAGCATCGCTTACATCATAGACGCAGCGAGCATTGTGTGATCTAGGCTGGTAGCTTGGAATTCAGTAGAGCATTATTATGTAGATACAGATAACCTTCACGATAGACCAAATAAATTTTAGATGGATTGTGTGAAAGAAGGTATGGGTAGAGTAGAAGAGGCTATTGAGATAATGGCAAACAGAAATGTGTATAAGAAGGCATACTGCGTCCAAATAACTCGGTATAAGGGCAGGAGGAGCGTCTTCCGCGTACCGGAAAACGCACCGTTGGAAGGCCTCCCTCTAGGTGGACCAATGATTTGGTTAAGGCTTCGAGAATCCGCTGGATCACAGGTCCAATAAATGCGGCGACACTTTGAGGATGTTCAGCAGAGGACGTCTTTCGGCTGAAATGATGATGAAGATGAAGGGCAGGAAAATGATGACAAGAGTAACTTCATAAATCTCAAGATCTAGCAGTACCGGATGGTGCACCTGTCCCAGTGCACGTGAGCTCAGTGTAACAATCAGTAATTGCATCAACGGTTATCATTCCACCTGATATGTTGATAAACATTACCGCGTCATTCCTTATGTTATGCAAAGATAAAAGTGTAAAACACTTTCTTCGCACTAGCGTGTTTCTTTACAATTACTAAGAATTTTTATTTATAATCTAAATATGAATATGGAGGGCTACATAAAATATGGATGGATTCTGTGAATAATAATATAACTAGGAAGGCAGTTATCAATCTTTATTCGAAAGGCACAAAAAATAGATAAATACATAAGTATGACTTTAACTAACACAATCTGTGGCAGTGGACAGTTCTCACAAAACAGATCAACCGCTTATCAGCGACCAGATTACCTAAACAAGTACTTACCAGGGTAACAAGAAAACTAGGACGTAAAATTGTGCAACGGAAACTGACACATGCTTAGGTAGTTCTTATACGACTATACGTGTACCGTCCCAGAAACAGGGCAAGGAGAAGAGTTTTTTCTTTGTGGGCCACGAAAACAAAGATAAAGCAATTAATAACATTACGCAAGTTACGGTAGTGGGCAGTTCACACAAAATAGATCATAATCAAGCTTATCAGCAACCAACACAAGTACCAGGGTACCATGAAAACTAGGACGTCAAGTTGCGCAAACTGACAGGTGGCAGTGGGTAGTCCTTATACAAAGTCTTATCAGTGGGCGGACAATTACTTACGTCGAAAACTCTCTATCGCCTTGAGAAATGCAAATTGTATACTGCATTGACCTAGTTGCTAATCTCGACAGTCGTAGCTTAAGTTATAATAATGTTGTTATTTGTTGGATTGAGTCTTGGGAAGAAAAATAAACAATTTGACGCGATATCTCGTTCATTAATCAATGCGAGCGCACTGACAGTTTTTTGAATGAACATGCGACAATATGGTGGATTGGCAGTGTTTTGTTAGATTTCAGTCTTTATTCTGACATTTCACCGCAAGAGAAACACACCCCATCAAATAAAATTCGTTCTGTATTCCTTTCCATTTCAATTCATAAATCTATGTACTTAAACGGTCATAACTAACAATTTGCAAACCATCTAAGTAAACAACTTTCATACAAATTCCAACATTGTAACAGCTATAAATACGAGCTTAATAAATCGTGTCTACGATGCCTAGGTTCCACAACTTGACGTATACCTGAAGTTTATCAGATCGAACATACTTTGTAAAAGCCCCTGAACTGGTATCTATACAAATCTAAGTAAATATGTTACATAGTGTTATGTAAATGGAAAAAGTAAGATAAGTATACTTGATTGGTGAAGCAGAAAACAAAAGAGCATGGAAAATTACCAATTGGGGGACAATACAGGGTAGATACAAAGATTTGAGATGATTAGTGGCATCTGCCTGATGATTAGTGTTATAAGTTTGACGTGTAACCATGTATTTATGTATCTGTCTTTGGCATCATAGCTCCTAATCGGATGAGCCGACCATTTTGTTTTTGGAATGGTGACTTTCTCGAGTCGAGAGTGTTCTTAGCTATGTTTGATGAAAATCGGTTCAGCCGTTCAAAAGTTATGGACGGTTTACTGTTTGTATCGGGGTGTTTTTTGCAAGATGTCGTGTCATACGTGTTCAATAGATTGTCGATCGAAGCGTGTCTATTTCTAGATATATTATGTAGAATGAAATAAAACGTGTCAGGGGTTTTTTAATTTTCTTGTATAATATGTGTTTTAATTGTTTCTTTTTAATTATTCTTAGTTACTGTAATTGGTTACTTGATAAGCGTTGTAATAAACTGCTTAGCCTTTTCCCAACTATATTGGGGTCGGCTTCCAGTCTTACCGGATTCAGCTGAGTAACAGTGTTTTACATGGAGCGACTGCCTATCTGACCTCCACAACCCAGTAACTGGGCAACACGATACCCCTTGGCAAGACTGGTGTCAGATCTCAAGCTTCTGACTACTCGTAACGACTGTCAAAGATCTTCAAATAACAGCCGGGAACAACGGCTTAACGTGCTTTCCGAGGCACGGAGGAAACTCGGTCTGTTGAAATGGTCACCCATCCACGGACCGATCTCGTCGAGTGTTGATGATCGATCAGTGCGGCTGTTATTATTTAGCCACGAGCTCCGCCGGTAACCGTTGTAATAAAATAAATAAATAGATAGCTTCAGAAAAATTATCCGCCGGCCAAATAAATAATCAATGGGTCGTGTGGAAGACGATATGGCGAGGAAGGAAGTGGACACTGAGATGATGGCTAATACAGTAGTAAGGATGAAGGAGACATAATTCTCTGAAACAAAATATATAGAGGTACTCCAGGGCAGGAAAATGACGTTAATTGTTCAGTATATGTATGCTAGTATTATATTATCTGTGCTATAAGCGAAACAGAGTCCCTAGACAAGTGACATTCTAACATCGAAAGCGTGGCGATAGCGATTGTGAAAAAGGCAAAATTGTATGGTATTGACAAGTGATATCGATAAATCACGTGATAAATCCCTTAGATTTTGACAGTTCGACTAGCGCCTTCGCTGACATCGAATGTCTAGAACCTCAATTTGAAATATATTAATGTAATTTAGATTACTCGTTTTACTTGATAAAAGGTGAAGCTTACTCTTTATGGAAGTTAACAGTATTCAACTTATTTATGTAGGTGTAAAATGTGTCTATATTGCCATAGTTTCGGTAATTACACCACATTACCATTTATTATTTCCACTGGAATTTGAAATAGAAGGAAATCCACTAAAACCTCCTTTAATGGCAGCTGCCCACACATCTCACAAGTCATAAAAAACTACCGGCCACGAATGGTTTTTGGTATTTATGTGGCAAACCATGAAATAGCACATTAAAAGACGTAAAAGAGAAACATGGTAAAGAAAAGTTCCAAGTAAGTATTAAACAATATACCGAATACAGTAATAGACAAATTCTAGAGAGAATACAAAGCTAAACATATACGAGTTGAATACTGATACAGATAAAAATACAAGTTATAATATTGAATGGGTAGCAGAATAAATACGATCAAACGGAGGCGGCGGGCCTAAGAGACAGGAAAAAAAATGGGAATTCCTTTCGGTGACGAATTATCACAGACAGAAATTCCCTAGTATTTCACAAGGAATGAATTTAGAACGAATGTTAATTTGAATATGGACGGTGAAAGAGTCGCAGAACGACAAAACGAAACGGAAGATCGACATTGAGATACCAATTTAGTAAAGAGCACGACTTTTATAACGTTGGGGGCACATCTTGGACAGTCAGCGCTACAATCAACCATGTTGATTCATCAGCCTTTAAGAGTTAAAAAATGTAAATCACTTAATCTAATGACAATCATTTGAGAGTAAACAAACATTCACTAATTAAAATTGCCGACACCGTTAACTAAATTTCTTCGAGCACCAACTGCCGAAGACCGACAGATTCAGGGTAACACACGTGTTATATCAATGATAGTTGATTGCTACTAATTAACCAATTCGTTTCAATGTCTCCGGGTCAATACAATCAGTTTTGAGGCCGGTGTTAGGGTAGATGCAGACGGTATGATTGCATTGATCATAATTGTTGCATTTAGATGCATGATGATTAGGTTATTTTTAAAGGTGAGGACGCAGCAAAGACTGGTGAGGGTCGCGAGAGTTGCTGGATGAGAGAAAACAGGACAGGTTGATATTGATGACGCTTGGGAAACACCTATGCCCCAGCAGTAGTTGCTTTGGGCTTATATGGTGATGAAAACAAGGTGGCTGGTAGTAGCGGGATGAGATTTGCCGAGCATAGAGTTGAATGACTTGTGATTGGAGACGACCTGTGACCAGCAGTGCACTGTGCTAGAGGATAATGATCATGACGATGAAACTTTGCGCCAATCACAGGCAGAAAGGAAAACATTTGAAGATCGCAACGGAAATATAAGCGGTAATGCAGTGAAAGTGAATGAAAGAAGATACCTATATATATTCAGCAGATTCCGAAGAATTACAATCCGAGTAGATTGATCGATAAAAGTGAACAATTGAATGAACATTGTTGAATGGAATGAGTGCAAGTGCGTCGTAAAAATGTTATGACACTGGCGATGTGTGACCGTGCAAATACGTTGGAGTAATGCATGAATGAGGTTTAAAAAAATGCGGTGAGGCGTACTAAATAGATGTCGCCAGAACTGGAAGTAGTAGAAGTAGAAATTAGGGTGGCAATTTGCTAATACAAGCACTTCTTTGTGAGAGGGAGTGTAGTGCTTCACAGCAGTTGCTTACAGTACCTCATGCTTCCATTAAAAAAAAGCTTAACGCTTAAATTTAAATTAAATTAATTAATTATTTGCTTGATTATTAATTTATTGCAGAGTATCATTTTGGCAGAATAAGTTGTTATAGTGTTTTGTCAATGAAGAATAAAGTACATTCTACAACAAAATTAACTATCAATTTCTTTACTTTTCAAACTTGCAAATTGGAAAGAGGAGAAACAGAACCGGGAACAGTGAAGGGAATGGAGGGAGCACAGACTGCTTATAATAACAAAGATCAATTTTGCGATAGAATTGAAGACGTGTAAAATTCAAACCGTAAGAAATCATAGTCTTGTAATCATGAGTGACTGTGCTGCTATTTTCCAATGTAAATATAATCATTGACTAATTTGTAGGCGAAGGGAAGCTACCATTTGTAGGCGAGGGTCATGCAAACATTACCTAAGCCAGGTTATCATGTACTTAAGACTCGTATTAGGTAAGGTGTTACTTTACTATATATGTAGACTAGCTGACCCCCGCGGCTTCGCTCCCGTCAACTGGCTATCTACCTACCAATTTGTTAAACTATTTATTTGAATAAGAATTAATATTACAATACGAATGTAAACAACTTTTGTTTCTACCGGCGGCGGCGATCTAAATAAAATTAAGAAGATAAAAGCTGCTATTGTGACTTAACTAAGATAGTTAGATATATTTTCTCAAAGACTTTTTTGTAGGTAATAATGAGTACTTTAATCATGTAGTACATAATCTTTATGTATCATCAATAGTTTTCTCACCGCACGTCAAAGAATGAATTTTATAGGCAATATTTATGGCGATATTTCAGATTTCTTCCCATAGTAAAAGATATTCATATTCAAGAGTACCTTTCTCACCCGTTAAAAGGTTGCCAACGAGTAAGGTTACCCTGTAAAAAATCACTGCAAACAAAACTGCATATAATCCTCGACCCATTAAGAAAACATAATATTAATATTACATCTCAACGTTAATGAACCAGTAAATACCTAGTACATAATACTAGTTACGATATATCTTTGTTTAATACACGTGGCGATAAGATATCATCATGGCGTTATCAGTAGATAACAGTTATCTCGTACCTGATATCGGTACTGATGTTTTTTGTCAATAAATGTTTTGGAGGTTTTAAAGACAATCGGTTCCCAAATGAAGAAATTCGCTGAAGAAATTAAGTTACCGACATAGCCAGAAAAATTGCCAAATATAAGTGGCACATTGCTTGCAAAACGGATGGCCGATGGGGCCGAAAGGTTCTAGAGTGGCGTACGCGTACCGGAAAACGAAGTGCTGGATGCCCTCCCTACAAGGACGATCGAATATACCTGGTGAGAGTCGGGGGAGTCCGCGAAAGGTACAGGACTGGTTGTTGTGGCGACGCTGAAAATGCCTACGTCTAGCAATGAACTTCTTTCGGTAGAGATGATGATTTCACAAATTATAAAAAATAAAGTTTTGAGAGGTTCAAATAGATCTCCAAATAAGCTGCATGTTAAGACAAGGGACTACAATGTTTGTTGCTTGCATACGTCTAAGACTTACTTAAGAATTATATGGCGATTAACCTTTAATTGGATCCGACATCTTTACACTGTAGCTACACCAAAATTAATTGATTAGCTAAGTGCTTAAGCCTCTTAGTTAACTTCCTTTAAAGGTTCAAGAATTAGAAAACTAGTTTAATCCTCAAACTGAACAAAATACTTTAATTGAGTTAGACGAT
The DNA here is from genome assembly GCA_948252205.1 of Orthosia incerta. Classification (NCBI taxonomy): domain Eukaryota; kingdom Metazoa; phylum Arthropoda; class Insecta; order Lepidoptera; family Noctuidae; genus Orthosia; species Orthosia incerta. The sequence goes on from OX411758.1 coordinate 26,816,212, forward strand.
CATTGCGTAAATCGTCTAGAGATACGCCTCTCTAATATCAAGACGAAATACGGTAATTATTCATCTGCTTTTTTGCTGGGGACGGCTTCCAGTCTAAGAGGACATTATATAGCTAAATACTACTATTTACTGGGCTAGACAAAAACCATACATCTGGTTTCTACCGGGAACTACTGATCGTCACAAATATTGGTTTAACCAAGATGATAATAAATGATTTATAAAGAACTTTTAGAGATGGACTGGAATTTTGAAGACCTACGATATGGTTGTCGAAATTTCTGATATTTTCCTACTAAGCGACCTTCCTGATGGCTCGAGACCATTCGATTTATATCACACGGATAAGCGATTTACTCAGCGACATTTACAAGATCGTTCACATGGACGTAATGCGATGCAATTCGACGGATTTGAAATTTTCGCCTATCTACGCAATTTAAATTGCCTCGCGACATCAGTGTGCTTATTCCTAGTTTTTTAATAACGTACTCGATCGTGATAACGTAAACGATCTCTGTCAAAATGTTTACAAAAAACTGGCAATTACACAAATATTTTACTGTTCCAAGTACATTTTATAAGTTTCGACTATTACTCGTAAACTTGTAAAGCCATTCTAACGAAAAGTTGTAACGACACTTTTTGCTATAGTTGTAAGCCGTGCGGCGTGCGCGTGTTTCGTGCGTGTTCTAACCTATACGCTGTTGTGTTTACGAAGTCGATAGAGTATATATACATATATATATGTATGCACATATATATATATATATATATACACACATATATACATATACTAAAGGAACTTCGTTCCATCCGGGTGTCCCTTGACACCTCTCAAGTTTTTTTCCTTTTAATTTCGTTGTATATACTACCGCCGTGAATTTTTTCACATAGGCAAAAGCAACTATTTCGCTGGCAGGGGGCACACACACTTGACTCTAACAAATAGTTGCAATTTAAAGCTTCATTTTACGCAAACGGGTCTCTGAATTGAAAAATGGTTTTTATAGACCCGTAATATTTTTGAATGGCCTATCCAACGATACCCCACACCATGGGATAGACGAGAAAAAAAAAACCCACTTTACGCCTATAGGAGGAACCCGAAACAATTTTTTCTCATGATTTTATTTTACCACTTTGTCGGAGTTATTATTATGTATATCCATGCCAAATCTAGTACTAACAGTCTCTGAGCTAAGCTGTGGACGGAGAGACGGGCATAGCGAAACTGTAAGGGTTCCTCGTTGACCTCGGAACCCTATAAAGAGGTTTCTCCCTACCGTCACCAGACGGCGCTTATCCTGTTTCAATACAAATTGACGTTTACGTTAACGCGAATGAGCGCGAGTAAAAAGTCACACTAAGCCCACAGGACAGTCCCTAACTCCTACTTGGAATTGAAATCAGCCAATAATATAAGCCTAGTGACGTAATTAATCTGAAATTCTGAATTTCATGAATACATTTCGACTGCAAGACTTTCAAATCTCAGATCCCAATGACTCAGGGGTTTACGAAATGATCGTAGGAGTCGAGATTTCGAGAATGCTACAGTCACCGACATTTACTTATGTTAAGCATTATTATTTATACATATTCTTGAATAACATTATTGTTGAAGAGGCGAGAGTCTGCTTGAAAGTGAATGTGGATTTGAAAATAACAAAAATAATTTTTGCACATAAACTCATAAACCGACTTCCAAAACAAAACACTACAAGCGAAAAATAACTGGTTCGAAAATAGGTGACTATTAAAATGATGGCGATTTGAGATATATGGCTGAACAAGACATGCTGTACCCCACACAAATTAATTAGAATAAGAGCAGGCGATCTAAAGAGTGTAAGGTATATTAAAGATCAAGACACAAATAAAATATGATTTGATTTGAAGACCAAATTCTCCCTGAGAGTCGAGCAGTGTTGCGGGATCAGACTCATCACCTGGATACCTTCATGAAGGAAGAATTTGGACACTACGACTCAGCGCAATACGTCTCCGACCCATCGAACGGTGTTATCTTGTTAAGAATTATCTAATAGTTTATTTTTGTATGTTTAGTTTGTGAATTTTTCTATGGGGCTTAGTTGCCTGAAAATAAGGAGATTTCTATCGACTCGAATAGAAGAAGAAGAAGGGGCAAGAGGGTGATGATTCAACTAACTGGATGAAATAGACAACACATTTTAAACTATTGAAGATGGAAAAAATGTGTATCTAAGACGGTCATGTAAAGTATGAAAGGTGCAATAACAATGGGTTTTAATAAACTCCGAATGGAACAAAATATGTACTAAACATTATCAACCAAATGAAGCTGCGGGCACCTTCTATAGTTAAATTCAAGAAAGTTTTCGTTGAAAGTGAATGTTAGTTTTGAGATACATAACAAGAACATTATATTCGTGAAGTAACCGTCTGCTGAAAATGAAGCTCCTTCAAAGATTCTTCTAACGCAACGGTGCGTAAGATAATGTGTAATCTACATATTTGATGCTGAAGACGTTTGCTAATATAATCTTTGTAATTATAATCCTATATGTGACGGGTTGTATCCGGATACTCGTGTAACTAAATACCATCTTAGACATACATAAAACAAACACAAATACTGGCAAAAAATGTTAAAATAATAAAATAGAAAAATGAAAATATTTAAAAATGTAATAAATGAGAAAATATTAAAAATTAATTTATTTGCAAACAAGTGTCACTGTTACATAAAAGCTCTGCCTCCTGAACTAGTTAGTTAACCTGAATCTCAGGAGACAGCAATGTTGTCAGCGATTTGCTTTGAGGCGTCGCCGCTTCGTCGAAATCGTAAAGAATAGCACCCTCTTGTATTGTCAATACGTGTTTCCGTGACTAACTCCGGATTTCTGAATTAGCAATTTGAAGTGGATGCAGTTTTTGTAAAACATGTCAAGATTTACTATAAAACTAGAGTTCGACATGAACCTAACTCCAAAGTATAAACAATCAATTCAGGAACCGGCCGTTTTTCATAAATGTTTACGGTAAAAATTAAAAATTGCCAAATACCCCCAACATTTTTTTATCTTTTTTTTTAACTACATAATTTTATCTAGTAGTAGACGCGCTTCGATCAACAATCTATTGAACACGTAATTATGACAAGATATCTTGCGAAAACAACCCGATTCAAAGAGTAGAACGACCTTAAATTTTTAACGGCTGAACCGATTTTCATCAATTATAGTAAAGAACACTCCCGATAATGTCAACATTCAAACAAAAACAAACTAAATCAAAATCGGTTCATCCGTTTAGGAGCTATGATGCCACAGACAGATACACAAACACACAGGTACACACGTCAAACACATAACACCACTCTTTTGCCGTCGGAGAGTAAAAACACTTCTTATCAATTTCATTGAAGTGCCAAAAGATGGTGGCGCCTAAATGTAAATGATTATAATGTTCTCATCATCCAATGTCACATAAAATATAATTTATATGACACTACATAATTATGATACACAAATCGATCTATTAGTAAAAAACCACATCAAAATCAGATCATTATTTTTTGACACAAATCCAGATTTACGGACAGACATGCCAAAACAACACAAATATGATTAGTAAGAAAATTAAAAACGTTACAATTTAAACTATAAATTTAAAAAGTCGTTAACTAATTTAAATATAAATTAACAAGGCAACACAACAACTAATAAAAACTTTAAACTAGTTATACGAACTTGAATTTGTTTTAAAACTGGCTTTTTATACGAACTTATTAAAGCAACAGCTGACTTTCAAAGGTTAAAGATGGATTCTACTAAAATAATTTTAACTAAAAAGAATATTTTAATTTAGGCTAAACCTTGAAAGTTTGAAATTGGTGCTCTGAGTTTTAATCAAAAGCGTTCCCTACAGTAAAATAAACCTGAAAACGCTGCTTCAAATTCAGATTTTCAAGATAGTTTGCAAATGTCAAACTCATTCAACTTTCTCAAGGTGATAAACTATAAAAACATAAATAAATAACATAAATCCATTTGGATGCCGCTTATTTGACCAATATGTCTTGTTAGCGGAAGGATGGCAACCCTATGCAGCTTAACAGAACGAAGAATGTTAAAACATGGCCGTTGCATCTAAACAAATCGGTGTTTATTAAAAACAAACATTCCAAACCAACACTAATAAAGTCACGAGCTTTAGAGAAGGGCCTTAATATATTATGTATTAAATATCTGAACAAGTCTCAGTTACCAAGTCAGGACCATATTTCATCAATGAAACGTAACGTGATGAGCAAATAACCCTGTGTGCTTAGTGCGAGTTTTTTAACGTACTCACTGGTGATAACGTTAACGATCTCTTATGTCAAAATGTATACAAAAAAACAGGTTTCGCCTTGCCGTCACCAGACGGCGCTTATCCAGTTTCAATACAAATTGGCGTTAACGTTTACGCGATTGAGCGTGAGTAAAAACTCGCACTAAGGCCTCTGGTCAAGAGTTGTATGTGCGTCAATATTCTTGATCAATGATGAGACTGACAGTTTTTGAACGCGATTTAGATATTGTGCTGATCAGTTTATTCGGCCAAATTGGGCCTTAGGCAAAGTTTTCAAGACATTGTTCAGATATTATCAAGTAGCACCATTTCTCATTCAGTTATTTTCGCTGACTGTACTACACACAATGCCACGCGCATTCTCTATATCCCACCACCACGAACCTGACTGCTGTATAAAGAAACCCCAACACGTTGTACCTTTGAATTTGGTCAAGTTTTCCTCGTAAACTTGATCATGGGCCTCTGAATGTTCGCCCCTGTGCCGTTTCGATGGATGAGGGCCTTCGTAGTAGGCCCCGCCGCCGCCGTTGACGCCATCTTGGATCGCTTCCTGAGGGTCGAAACCCAGTCGTTCCTTGTAATACGCTTGTGTTGACATTTTCACGCACACACACTTTTCATAATTCGAATTTTGAACTTCACTTGTTTTAATTAAGGTTGGGTTTCACTGTTTTGTTTGTTTTGAGATTATTTATTTGTGAGCAATTTTTTCGGTGATTAGGGTCCGAGCACTGCCGCTTCGCGAGTTATTATGAAAGGATTCGCCAAAATCCAGCCACAATAAGCCCGTGTAAGGTAACAGGTCGTATTTAAACGATTCACCACTATTTTATCACGATCGATGTCATCCAGTTCGCTTGTTCTACAAAAGGAAAGTTGCAGAAACCCCTTGACACACACTTATTGATCTTGACACGATTTTTTTCTGTTATTACTCACTTAAATGTCTGCCTTATCGAGTATTAAAAAAGCTTGTTAATGTTAATATGGCAACACTAAATTAAAGATTAGTTTTTTTTTTTCAATTTGGAATGCTTGGTTACGTTTAAATATTATAATCCGTTCGGATACGCTGTCGGTAAAGTATGATTCACTTGTGTTCGGTTTTTCACATAAAGCTTCTTACACATTTGTGTAAATAAAACTGGAAACGGCCTGTGGAAACAAAAGTACGGATGATTTACATTCGTTTCACGAGGTCTGTGTTGCCACACACAAATAATGACTCACACGTTCTTTTGGAGGTGCTTTAATGATACTATTTACCATGAGAACGAGGATTTAGGTAATTTGAACGACCTTGAGCAAAAAAGTAATGTGACTGTGCAACAAATAAAAACTTTGGTGAACAACCTCATTTGATGTAGTCAAATGTGTCTATGCTCCGACCGCAAACATTAAAAACTTTTGGACCTGCATTTAATTATTTGTCTGTCTGTGCTCTCACATTAAAAACCTAATAAATTAAACTAATGACCTAGGTATTAAGAAAATAGACTAGAACATTTTTAATGTTAAATGTTTCGTTTACTAAGAATTAATTAACTAAGACATTTAAAAAGAATTAGAGATGGCGAGAACCATTAAGTAATAGCTGTATTACATAAATATCTTGCTTGTATTGATAATATGAAAAAACGTGAAAGATAAAACCATGCATAGTTTATTTGGTAAAGATTTATTCTTTTTTTAAACCGATCAGTGTCACGGTCGTTAAATAATAAAACAAAATGACAAAATTGTTAACACGTTAGAAAATATTTAAGAGATTATTTTTAATGTCAGTTTAATGAATATGTTCTAATAAATTATTTTTTGCTTCACACGCACTAAAAATAAGTTTGTATTTTATTTAAATAATGTGTCCAACGGTTCTCGAGATAACCAAACATACACGTCAAAAAGAGAACCGTTGTTTTTAAGTCGGTTAAAAGTAAAATCCCATCTTTTTTAAAAGGTAATCATGATAAACGAAACGATTCTTTAATAAATCAAGAACTCAGCCTCAATCGAATTAATCGCCATTCGCAATCGACCTTCATGAGTCGAGAAGCGCCAATTTGTCATCTCACAACCGCAAAACATCTTATATACTGCTTATACATAAGTTTTATTTAGGAACTGCGCAGTTTTCAACTTAATTACGCGAAAAATATTTACGATATGAGAGAAACCTCGTTTGGTCTCGGACAAAAAATTGGTAAGACTTAACGGCTTCGGTTAATTTCTTTCGATTTATTTCAAGATTTTAACGATACCGCAGTATCAATTCCAATTACGAATAATTGCAATCGCATCCAATTTTAATCGTTCAAGTTGACTTGAAGCATCGGAAGGTTTCATACCTTTAAGGTAGATATCGAAACAATTTGTAATCGATACAATTCGACAGGGTAAGTAAGCGAATGCATTGACTGTAGTATCGATTTGGCTAAAACCGTTGTTTTTAAAGCCATATCTTTTTATTTTTGGTAGGCTCGTGTTTGATCAATCTCACCTGATGGTAAGCGATGATGTGGTCTGGATGATTCACTCTTGACTTAAAGACTCCCGAAGTTATAGGAATTAGGAAACACTGACTTCGGCAGTGTAGCCACTTCTAGCTGTATTCATTAAGAATACGCAAATTAATAGGAACAGGATTTTTATACGCAGTTTTGTAGCTCTAAATCTACGATAAACACTATTACGTCTTGGTCTTAAACGAAATTTTCTTTTCTAAGCCGCGTCTTAGATTGTAAGGTTATCGACCGACTGCCAAGCCGACCTTGTAATACAACTCAATACTTAGAAATACTATTTAATCTGCCACAATTTCACAGTCTACATCACTTTAAATCGAACAAAATGAAAACAGCACGTGCAGAAAGCAAGCTTTTTTTTTTATTGCATTTCGGTTTTCAATACTCGATTGTTTGAGCTTTGCAGCCGCCATTTTCCTAATCACTTAGTTCCGAAAACTACACGTAACTTTTAAATCTAAAGAAATCACTAGCATCTTACAGTAAGACCACAAAATAAAGGCTTGTTATATTACATAAATTATTTACCTAACCTGTAATCATAATATTTCGTAATTCGCAATAAAACCTGGTACGTCAGAGCAATTTCACGGACAAACTCGCGCGCAATCTCTAGCGTAATACAATAGCGACTTTAATCTAGATTTTTTGCGAACCTCGCTCCATTAGCCAGCAGAACTAGTTGTGCGGAATAAAAATGGCTGATTATAGTGAAACATTTCAATCTAAGTGTGTTTTCCTAGTAAGTATGGCTGTCGGGGCTAGCGTTCGTGTTTGGAATAAAGAAGAGCCTAAGAACTGTTAAAGTTATCTTAGTTAAAAATAATGGTGTTATATATTTCGAAAATAACACCAATATTTTTCTTAAGCCAACTAACAGAAAATGAGGAGCTCGTGGCTAAATTATAACAGCCGCACGGGTCGATCATCAAGGTTAAGCAACGCTTGACGAGGTCGGTCATTTGATTTGAAAGAGAAGATGAAATTTGTCGTTTCTGTGCTGTGTCTTCTATTGTGTTTGTACTGAATAAATGTTTTATCTATCTATCTATCTATCAGATACCTCAACTCAATATTACTTCATCGGACTTGGAAGTTTAAATTGGTATATTGTGGTAAAAATAGAAAAAAATCGACGTCTGAATTACAAATTATTTTTCACTTATCTAGCTTGCCAAGGACCCATGTTACGTTTTGTGTGTAAATGTAAAACATAATAACACAAAACGAACTTCCTTGCAATCAAGTTTCACACGCTAGCTAGACGACAAAACAGGTTTTCCAACAATACGAGTAAGTACCCCAAATCGTACTGTGAGCTACATCCCGACTGCAGACAAAAATCCAAGGTCGGACGACCTTCGGTCACACTGACCAACTCGGCCGTGGGAATCAGCGAACAATCGTAAGGTTGGGGTGCCAGTTGCATGCAGCGGAAAGAATGGCAAGGTTTTACAAGAACCTAGTGGGGATATTTATTGCTCAAGTGAATGGGCAAGTGGTTATATTAATACAGAGTTTATTCTTAAAAGACTGCAGAAACGAATTATCTTAAGCACACTGAGTCAGACACCAAGCATATTTATAAAAATGTACATAACATATTGACCCCTATCGCCACTATTTTGTGCACACATTTCTGTCACACTAAAAAGGCTCCATTTGACCTTTGAATTTCGAATGCGATTGTCTTATTCGTCTGGGGGCTTGATGAGACGAAGTCTTTTGTCATGTCATTAAAGCAGTGTGAACTTTTTAAAGGTGATTGATCTGCTTGTGTTTCGAACGTCATAAAAGAAATTATTTTAAGGCGAGATCGTTAACCATCACGTATTTTTTTCTGGGCTTTTTGCCAGTTAACTACGTTCATCGGTAAGCATACGACCGATTCATTCATCTAGAATGTGGAGAAAACCAGTTAAAACTTGAAATAAACAGATTATTACTATACACTACGCAATGACAAAGTAATTTACTCTTCCTGGCTAACTGCCAATATTTACGCGTTTAACTCTCAAATTGCGATTAATTGTTACATTCTTGTGAATGGTTAGTAGGAATATGTTATACTATCTGTGAAAATAATCTTATCAAATAACTCCTGAGTTTATCTATGACATAGACTTGAAAGAGAATAAAGATTAAATTTTTGTTTGCTTTTTTATAGATTGACAGAAATATTGGTGATCTACTATTTTTGTAAAAGAAATGCATTAAATAAATCATGATTATATTTTTTTATCACGACATTATTTTAAAACTACCACATTCTTATACGGACTGTATATATAGTACATATTTTGCCACAAAAACACAAAACGCAATTACATCTTTAAAAAAAACTTAAAAAAAAACCAAATCATATTATTTAGCCGTCAGTGGAACCCCACTCTAAATAAAGTAAGGTCGCAGACAATGACATGAAAGGGTCCGGATTTTCGATACATTGTTCGTTTTTCAAATCCCATTTTTTTGGTATGCTGGGTTTTATTCGTCATAATGAAGTTCTTGAGATGATCTATATCGTTCTGCCAAAGAAAAGTGTTGAGTCTTTTTTAACCGACTTTCGAAAAAGGAGGAGGTTCTATGTTCGACTTCTTGTATGTTTTTTTTTTTTTTTTTTTTTTTTTTTTTTATGTATGTTCACCGATATCTCCGTCAATTGTGGACCGATTTTGAAAATTCTTTTTTTGTTTGATAGAGTATGTTCCGAAATTGGTCCCATTTTAATTTGGTGAAGATCTGATGAAGAACTTCGAAGATATACAACAGAATTCTTCAATAAATAACGGAAAATCTCTCGGGACTGCTGCAATCGCATGTCTGTTTATTGTTTATACCATTTCACAACATAACATCACGCCAGTACGCTCTTAAGGGGTAAGCAGATCTCTCATTTGACCAGTTTTGTTCAAGTTTCATGATATTCGGGTAATCTATTCTGGCGTTATAGGAAACTTACTAAACAAATTGCCTATTAGGCAGGTACAACTAAAAAGTGAAAAATAAAAACTTTTTTACAAAAAAATACTACCGACTTCCAAATAAGAAAACTACAAAGTGAAAAATAACTTTATTTTTGGAAGTCGGTGTCCGTAACGCAAAAAAAGGTACCTACGAAAGACACCGACTTCCAAAAATAAAGTTATTTTTCACTTTGTAGTTTTCTTATTTGGAAGTCGGTAGTATTTTTTTGTAAAAAAGTTTTTTCAAAAGTAAGAAATGATTTCTAGCTTTTACGGATGAAAACAATAATCTACTTTCAATTAGAAGTGAAAAAGTGTAACAAGATTATGAAACTGACAGATAAAAACTTCTTTGTTTTGTTAATAAATTGAAACTATAAAAAACCTTTTTACAAAAAAATACAACCGACTTCCAAATAAGAAAACTACAAAGTGATAAATAACTTTTTTTGGAAGTCGGTGTCTTTCGTAGGTACCATTTTTTTGCGTTATGGACACTGACTTCCAAAAAAAGTTATTTTTCACTTTGTAGTTTTCTTATTTGGAAGTCGGTGGTATTTTTTTGTAAAAAGTTTTTTTTATTTTTCACTTTTTTGTTGTACCTACCTAATAGGCAAGTTGTTTAGTAAGTTTCTTATAACGCCAGAATAGATTACCCGAATATAATGAAACTTGAAAAAACCGATCAAGTGAGAGATCAGCTTACCCCTTAAGACCGTACTGGCGTGATGTTATGTTATGAAATGGTATAAACAATAAACTGACATGCGATTGCAGCAGTCCCGAGAGATTTGCCGTTATTTATTGAAGAATTCTGTTGTATATCCTCGAATTTCTTCATCAGAACTTCACCAAATTAAAATGGGACAAATTTCAGAACATACTCTTTCAAACAAAAAAAGAATTTTCAAAATCTGTCCACAATTGACGGAGATATCGGTGAACATACATAAAAAAAATAAACATACAAGAAGTCGAACATAGAACCTCCTCCTTTTTCGAAAGTCGGTTAAAAAGAAATCGTTGTCGCACTTTTAAAAGAAAAGCAAAGTTCTTCAACAAGTTGTGTCGACTCTGAGTCTTTCTCAAAAGTCTAATAAGATTTTCTGCTGAATAAGATGGCTGACCATCAATAAATGATGATTACAGGAAAATATTTTTCAAAAAGTATTACCTAATTTTACTTTTTCTACTTTTTGACCACAAAGTCGTATGATAAGGTTTGAAAGGTCATCCGCAGCCTTTGAAAGACCGCGAATTATTTTATTATTATAATACGAAGTTGCTCGTATTGTTCTCCCAAATTCCCACTAGACAGTTCTAATTTACCAGTTCACCACAATATTGCGTAAACTTAAAAATAATAATTTACAAAAGATTGAGCATTTTGAAACGAATGTAATTATTGTCGCGTTATCGTTATGACGTAAATTGTTACACCATCTTAATATTTGAAAGTACAGAAAGTTGTTGATTGGTTTTTAATAAGGTTTGCAATAACGAATCGGAAGTAAGTTACATTTTATTAGGTACTTATGAGAACCAGCGCAAATCAGTAGATACTGATGTCCACAGATTGGGGGGTAATATGTGGTCAAAGCCAACGTGACATTCGGCAGCGGCAATCGCTGAAAACCAGCGCTGTCTTACACGTGAGTCCCAGCATTATGCTGAGCGATGACAGTTTTGCGTGGTTGTGACGCATACTTTATATTTAAGTATTTGTTTTTTGTTTATTTTAACCCCGAAGGAAAAATAGGGGTCTAATAAGTTTACGTACCTCCACAGATAGATCTGTCTGTGGCATGCTAAAGGGATGAACCGATTTGGTTTCTTGTTTGTTTGAAAGGTGTCTTCATCGAGAGTGTTCTTAGCTATGTTTGATGAAAATCGGTTCAGCCGTTCTAAAGTTATGGGTGTTTTACTGTTTGAATAGGGGTGTTTCCGCAAGATATCGTGTCATAATTACGTGTTCAATACATTGACGATCGAATCGTGTTTACTATTAGATAAATTATGTCGCATGAAATAAAAATGAGACGGTTTTTAAATTTTTAAATTTTACTTTGTAATTTGTGAAGAAAAACTCAACCGTTATTTCGCCGAAATTCTACCAAATTGATGACAATTGAACTTGTTTTTCAGTACGTACCAAATTAATTTTACTTCGATTCGATTCGACTCAGAAAAAGACTTTTCGTTTATTTGAAACCGTTTACATCAATACGATTCCACGGCTATCGTTAACAAAGGACATTTATTTAATTTAAACTCTACTTTTTCATTTAATTTGTCAGTATTTCTTACTGATCATCATCTACCTAGCCATTTCCCTATTGTGTTGAGGTCGACTCCTAGTCTACCCGGCTACAGATGTAAACCATATTTTACTTAGAATAACAGTTTAGTAATAATGAAAAAGTGCATGGAGAGGGCTTTGCTCGAAGTTTCTTTGCGTGACCTAATCAGAAATGTAGAGATCCGCAAGAGAACCAGGGTTACCGACATAACCCGAAGAATTGCCAAACTTAAGTGGCAGTGGGCAGGGCACTGCGCGCAGAACGGATGGCCGATAGGGCAGATAAGATCTGGAAGATGTTGCGTTGGGAGGCCTCCCACCTGGTGGACCGATGACCTGGTGAAGGTTACGGGGATTCGCTGGAGGCGAGACGCACGGGACAATGTGGCGACGCTTGTGGGAGGACTATGTCCAGTAGTGGACGTCATTCGGCTGATAGGATAATGGTGACTAATGAAAAAGTGAAAACTGCGCAATCAAACTCGACCTCGGATGTAGTTGCGCAGTTTTTACTTTTTCACAAAAGTTTTTCCAACATATGTTTTGCCAAACAAAGCACTATTACACCAGAACGAAATTATCACAAATAATTCAATTCTCTCCACTTCGAAACACGTCACTATGCAAGCTCTGAAAAGAAAAGCTTAAGAGTGCCAATTGTATCAATAAGTGTTGAAACAAGTGGCTGTTTGATTGAATATCTAATTTAAGACACCGAGATTTGCTCTCAAAGCATCGAAGCAAACGAAGTAGACAGAAATTGACTCCAGGCTACCTGCTCGAGTGCAATATTTGAGAGAATCGTGGTCTCTAAGACAAATTGATAAAGATATTATCAAATATCTAAAATGTATGGGATTGATGACGTACCATTTACGTAGCTTATTGGCATCTTGAATCTCAAATACTACCAAGCTAAGCATCAGTATTGAGATGACTACGAAGACAAGACCTTTCCAGCTTTTGGGTCCATATCGACTGTGTTAAGGTTCCCCTAGTCGACGGCACGAACTATTTTGTGCACGGGGTTAAAATGCATGCTATCTCATCCGACAACACGTGCGAAAGAGATGGATGCTATACTGAGCAGTAAAAAGCTAGTTCGTGTACGAATTAGCACTTTTGCAAGTTTGTAGCAAAATGGATGATGATTTAGGACGAAAACGAGCGTGCGAAATTTTATAAACAGGCCTTTGGGAGTCTAGATATCATTAAAAAACTACTAAATATATATTTTCTAAATAAAATTATTTGCATTCTTGAACTATTATTATTCTATCCCTATCCCTATCCGGAAAATTGCAATACGGCCACCATGGCCGTATTGCAATTTTCCGTTTTCTTATGGTATTTATTTCCGCCCAAAGATGCGTTAAAATGAGTGTTAAAATATGGAACTTTCGACGCTCATAACTTTCAATTTTTTATACAGGGCTTAAATTACAGGCACAAATTGATATCATTTTTTATTTTGAACGTACATCGTCAAACAGTGGAGTAATCCCTAGACTACGTTTGTATGAATTATCGACTAGTGTAACCTTAAAGAGGTCAAACGGCCAGTCGCATTTACCCTTTTAGCAAGAAGCCTGCTTTTAATTGCATTACAATATACCCATTAAAAAAAGGAAGGATTATATACAGAAACGAGGCTGCAGAATATTGGCTAAGTCAAATGTAACTGTCTTATTAAAGGCTCCACAGACAGGTGCCGCATGACAATGCTACAACAATGTGTCTATAAAAAAAAACATTCCAGGGGTTATATTTCCATAGATAAATTTTCTATGGAATAGTCGTCGCTTCATTGTCACATAGTCTCGAAGTGCCTGTCTGCGAGAGCCTTAAATAAAATGGCAGCTACTGTACATTATGAAGTGGAAAATCGCCATTGTGACATTGCGACAGACGATGCGATACTATTCAATTGAAATTCTGCAATTGTTAATTATTTATTTGCAGTTTTTATTGAAATGGTAATGTTCTTATTGTTGTTTTACAGACGTTATTGGTACAACCTTCGCAAGTTATTTCACGGTTTCTTTCAAAAGCTTTTAGTTGAAAAATATATTTTTCATGACAAATGATAAATAATATTTGTTTTTGTAAATTGAAAGAATAATGTTACGTAATTTTTTATTTTAACCTGGATGACGTTGGATGTAGAAAATTTTTACAAGTTATAATTTTGATCAATCACATGTTTTGCTATCCCTATTATATCCATTTTTCTGGCCCTTCCTTGTCAAATAACGATCAAAAATAGAGAAGAGCCAAATAGGTACTTAAATAATTTATGCCGAATACGCTAAATTAGGCTATCACTGGCACCCCTCCAGCTATTGGCACTTTAAAGGCTAAAAATAAGAAAACCATGGATTACGCTATATTGGTATTTCTATGCCAGTAATATGATTCTAAATAGCTTTTTATAATTTAGTGAAAATACATGTATAATTATTATTTCACTGGATGAAACAACTATTAAAATAAAGATTAGAACATTTCCTTCGATGTCATTATAATTTTTGTATGCTAGTGCATTTCAATATGATTTTCTGGGCATTTGATTACTGAGCTAGAGGAGGCACTCTCGTAAAGTGCCAATAACTGGTTATCTTACCCAATTTGAGTTGTTGGTTTTAAAAACTCGCACAATGCAATACTTCCTTTTTTTGAAGTCGGATAAAAACTACACAGAACCATAAATTCCAATTCGCTTACTACCTACGCCCACGCCTTTCATACCCGTTTATTTAAGAAAAGTGGCACTATACTCGAACATAACACGGCAGTTTTGACAACTCATATAGAAAAAAAAAAATCGCTTACTCAAACAATGATGGCGCTCGTCAGCTAAAAAATAACAGCGCCTAATACTTTGACGAGTCTTAAAACAAATAAAGTAATTTTACGACTTCTGGTCAAAGTCGTTAAGTTTCGTCTATGGATCTGTATTTGGTGACTTTGGGACGTGCTTCTTAATTTAAATGTCTCATGTTCTATTCTATGAGTAATTTTTTTTTTTAGACTAGTTTACGTGTCCAGTTTACAAAAAAAAGTTGAAGGTATGTTCAGAATTACTTATAATTCAAATTAAAAGTATATATGAGGATAAATAAGATTAGATGAAGACCAAAAAACGATGGACTATGAAAATGATTTCTAGAAATTAGAAGTACAATGGTGATGAACTGATGATGTTCAGAAGAGTAGATTCAGATTGGATTTTGTAATTTATAGACAGGTTAACTGTACTGAGTAATATCTTGGAAGAATACAACGTCAAAAGCTGGTTACATCATGATGACATTACGAAATAACGTCTTCTGAACAATAAATCAGTCAGCCCCGCCCACCATTAAAGAGACAATTCCTTAAAAAATTAACTACACAAGCCATTCACTTAAAACACTACAGAACCATTTAAAAATCATTGCCTCAATACACAGTGGTCAATTAATTAGGTTACGCCGACTGTCGGCCAAAGTCGGTGCTAATTGAAAAATTGTGTTCGATTCAGTAAACTGGTCGGCGAAATTAGTCGACGACATTCTGCCGCCCACTGGTGTCCTAGTACACTCGGGAGAATAGAGTGGTTCGTTTTATTGAAAAACTGCAGACGGTTTAACTTTTGAAGGTTGGAAGATAATAGCGTAACCCTGCTTTTACAATGACTGAAGGCCAAAGGTCAAAGGCCATTAAAGGAGCATTGAAGAAGATGGTAGCAGCATTAGTGCTTTGTAACTACGGCAATTGTTCAAACCATTCATGTTTGCAATAAACAGTAATTTTGGCAACTTTGATAATAGGAACGTGGACCATTGGTAAACACAATGACGAATAACTTCAAGACAAAAACTATATAATATTAATAATAATAATATATAATAATTATTATTAGAATCAAAAATCTTAACCGTCGTTCATCAACACAATTGAGTAACACTAGATTGGTTGATAAATTAGATCGCCTACCATCTTTAATTAGGCAACATACCAACACGTGACTTTAATACTAATCCCAATTTTTAGGGGAACCCGAACGGTCCAAACGGCACCCTATTGCTGTCACTCACGTGTCCGTCTGTCTGTCCGTCGTCTGTCACACGGGTTTTACAGCCAACGGTATGAGCAGTCTTCAAATTTTCACAGTATAAGCATCTTGTTAACCCAAAGGCATGCAAATTGTCGAAAAAACATATTTTTTTTATGTTTAAGGGGGCTCCCATACAGCAAAACTTCCCATTGACCTATGAATTTGAAATTTGGTGATACTGTTTATAATTACGTATACTTTACTAAAAATACCAATATATTGATATATCTGATTTTTTCTTCGAAATTCCCTCATTTTTACTATTACAACCAACTTAATTTTTCGATTTGGTAGAGAAACCTAAATAAGTGCGAAGTCCGCCACGCAATTGGCCGGTTGATTTTGTTACATCTAGCAGTTTCTCCCAAACTTTTTTTTTACAACATCTTCAAAAGGAAGTACAGACTTAAACCGTATCCTATGATGTTATTTCCCTCTCCGTCTTAAGGAAACAAGTAAGACCTTCGTGTAAAGAGCGTTACATTTTACATTGAGGTCTAGTGCCTTTTCCTTAGACTTACATTCACTAACCTCGGTACTATCCGCTTTGGGTTTAGTGATCGTTTGTAAAGATAGCTTGTTATTTACTGTATGGGATTCGAGGCTTCATTTTAGACAGCTGTACATTATCATTTTCAGTAGAATAACATTGTAACTTTTATTTTTGAACGACCAGCGTCAAGAACTGGGTGTCAACTATTTTTGCTGAAGTGGGCCTGTTTGGCGTTGCCGTTGCGTGCGGCATAATTTTTTTTTATTGTATTGTGTCCTAAATAAATGTCTCTATAATTGCCCTCGAATGGTCTTACGATCCAACGGATTAAATCTTAGCTTTTTTAAAATCATCTAAGGTTTTATTCTCAATTAGGATATCCGTTACTGTTTTAGATTTAGTATCATATAAACATCCTCCTTGGTCTGTCTTGCATGAGTTTTTAATATTACTGGTAGAAACCGGTTTCTTCTACATGTAGCTCGTATACCACACTTACCTAGTCCAAAGCATTTTAACTCGCAAATTGTAACAATTATATATACTTAAACGAATGCTTGTTATAATGACAGCTGCTGTCGGCACTTGACTGTTATTAAATCGAGATATCTTCACGGCCTGCTTCTCTTTTGGAACGAGCAGAGTTCACTGCCATCGGTTACTATGATGAATTGTGGTGACAACTGTGTTATGTCCGAAAAATAAAGTCTTACAATAGATTCAAGGTAAATAGATAACTATTTTGAGGCACTAAATAGTGAAAATATTAGCAGTAAACGTTCAGTGCTGAATGTGGATCTTTCCAACGTTACCTTCAGTGGAAGGACTAAGAAAATATAATATATTATCTACACACTTAGGCGATACTTAGCAGACAAAAAGACACTGTTCTTGAAATCTCAAAAGAGAGAGAACTTATCACAAAACACTAGTTCCCATTCTCATGTAATCTAAAGAGAGACATAAAGATAAATCCCAGAGTGACAGAAATCTCACCCTAAAACAAGAAGACACAGTTGCCCATAGCTTCGAAAGCCTTAAATATGAGCTTAAGCATGTAATTTTCAATGGAGTCCAAATGTTTTGCCACAAGATCTACGCGTCTAATATTAAATAAATTGATCAGTTCAAAACTCTCTAGAAACCAAAAATATTTTCTTCATTATGTAGGTATTATCGAATACTACAAGAACATTACCATATATGATAGCAAAAATGACATAATTGTTTACAAGTGAGGCCGACTTATCTTGATATCCTCGATTTACAAATAAATACTAGTACTTAAAGTATCTTATGTCATTCTCATTGATAACTTGGAAACGTTTCGATAATTGTTGAAACTTAATTCTTTTTACCCAAATAGGGCTGGACATGTTGCCCAATTTTAGCTTGGTGTTATGTATTCGAGAAGTCGGCTTTATTGATATTAATTACAATGGGCTTACTAATTTGGAGTTACTAAGAATATTTTTGCTGAATCGGATACAAAATTAATAATAATTCAACAGGTGGAATTCACGATTTAACGTTCTGAATACTGCCTGCAGAAGCTTAATTTTCAGGCTCTGGTAATTTTGCACTGTTCGAAAATATGTGAAACCACTGTGATACTACTAATATTATTGTGATTTAATTATCAAAGTAATAATACTAGGCCAGTAGTATCCATAATCTATACCTTTGCCGCTCAAGATAAAAACAATAGACTTAATTTTGACAGATCAGCAATTCATTGCGTGACCTAACTCTTAAAATTTATGTCTAGTAGGTACCTACCAACAGTGAAATGAATATTGTCCAACAGCCAACAAAAGCTGTAGCAATTAGGATACCCAATTACACTACAGAACTAAGCACTAATACATTTCAAAATCTCAATTTAAGAGCCAAATATAAAATCCATAGCATAATAAACATATTGATCAATAAATGAACATAAACTAATCTGCCGTATCTTCAACCACAACGTAAGTTTATGTCAGTAAGCGATTTTGGCGTAAGCATATTTGTTAATACAATATTTATCAACATAGATGATGCTACGCAAACACATCAAACGCATGTTTTTGAGGTAGGTCATAAAAAACTGTACGTGACAGAACATACATTATAGCTGAATGACAACATGCCTTTTGAAGCTAACCTAATTTGTATAAGCGAACGTGCATTCGTTAATACCCAAACGGAGTAAGAGTGTTGGAATAAGAGCAAAAGCACTTAATATCTTAGCAATTATAGAAAGGAAAGATTTAATTCTTGAATGAAAACTCTAGAAAACTAGTCAGGCAATCTCGAATCAAACAATTCATTAAAACTATATACAATAGTAATCTTAAGAAGATAAATAATGTCGAAAATGAACCAGGTAAAGGCTACCCACCCTACCAAATCATGCTCCTATAGTCTATGACAATACTGCATATCCTTTACAATTAGAAGTACTTGTAACAACCACGCATGACAATGATATACTTATGAATGACAAATTACTATCCGCCTACAAGCATTTAGTTGTTTTCCTTGGCTCACTAACACAATTAATATTGTTACATTATTTAATGATTCAAAAGATACTAGAACAATCAAGATTTTCTTGAAGTCATTCAGAACATTTTCGACCCCCTGTAACTTCGTTGTGGATTGTTGATAACAGGACACAAAATTATGAAAAGTTAAAACATAGATAGAGAACAAAACAATAATAAATCATAAGCTCACAAGCCCTTAAAGCAAATCAACTCTGAAAAACAGACAGAGCAAATATTGAAAAAAAACTTGCAAAAACTGATGATGAGCCTACTAGAATTTATAATGAAGAACAGCAAGCAATATACATTTTTCAAAGCCTTGTCGTCTTTTGCATGTCTGACTAGCTTTTAGCAGACACTTCCTAATGAACCAAATGTAATTTTTTAGCATGTCGATAATACATTCTAATCGGCATACCAAATTTTTTTATTACGTTATTTCCTTGTCTTACTACAAAAATCTGTCAAAGACAACTTTAGTTTCTCTCGTCATCATCATCTATGACAGCCTTGTTCTACCCATTGCTGAGTATAGGTCTCCTCCCTTTTACTGTTACGTAAGTAGGTAAATCAACATTTTCAACGTAAAGCGATGCAGAATTATAGTTGAGTTTTAGAAAAATTAACATGCGATCGTGATTATCGAAGTTAAAAAAATGTAAAGGATGGACAATGTCACTTTTCTAGAGGGCTCTTGAAATTATTGCCTGAAGTCTATGCTCTTGACAAAGCTTCATAGATAAATGCCTCTTAAGGCACTAATGCTTTTTTAAGGCTGTCGTTAAATAAAAAAGACAAAACAGTA
The DNA here is from genome assembly GCA_948252205.1 of Orthosia incerta. NCBI lineage: Eukaryota > Metazoa > Arthropoda > Insecta > Lepidoptera > Noctuidae > Orthosia > Orthosia incerta. The sequence continues at coordinate 26,836,271 of OX411758.1, forward strand.
ATCGATATTCGTACTTAATAAATGACACCAAAACCAATGTCGTCTAAATAATATAACCAGTTTCTGAGGATCATAATCCCAAAGACACCGTCAAATGTATCAGATTACTTGGTAACAGTTAAGCAATAACCAACTTTATAATAAGAGATGTAAGTTTTAAAATTGCTCCGGGGCTTTGTTGATGTGTAACAGAATATGCGGGATCCTTTAATAATGAGTAACATTAAGTTGTTTGTGATCCAGATGAGGGTAAAGTAACTTCCCATAAAATGGTTAAAGTAAGTGATGTTTATTTTAATAATTTTACTTACCACAATATTGTGACAGAATTTAATATTTTGGATCAAAACAAATAAACAGTGATCAATATGGCTGTAAAGGCTGAATTTAGACAAGGATAAAGTTTGGTATATACTAAGTAGGTAGTACACAGACGACAAAATTACATGAGATTATACAAGTTTAAAAAAATGATACCTATTAACAATGATGAACCAGACGTTGTTAACAATGATGATAAGAACGAACTAATAGACTCACATAAACATTCCAAAACAGACAAAATGACACAAATTGCAAATCCAAAACCCCTTAATCATATCAAAAACTGTAACAAAAACGAAACAGTCTCGTGCGAAGTAATTAAAACTTCTCAAGACGAATCACCTATTGTGCGTGACAGCGCAGCGTTTGCTCCAACGAGATCCATTCCATGACCATTGACCGCGCACACCGTTACCTGACACAGCCGTGTAATCTCTTATATGCAGAACTAAACTTTTGACGTCAAGTGAGCCGTCTTCTTTGTGTAAAATGAATAGTTTAGACGCTTATCTTTCCTTCAAAGTTTAATTTTTATTATAAGATCTTTTAAGTTACACAGGTTGCTGATTTGTATAGATTTTGTCTTTAGATATCTTGCATCTTATCCTTTTATCTAAGTGTAGCGACGAGGCTATCTGGATTATGACCAGATGCATGGCTGCATTCATAATGACCTATTGAGATTCTATACAGATTGCAAAGGTACAATTTATTAAAGTCAAGCTAAGGTCGTTGGTCCTTCTGGACCCAAATCAATATTAAGCTTAAACAAAGACAGACGTAGCCCCCTAAATTGCAGTCAGCGCATTAAAATTAACTGTTCTCAGTTCAGATCAATTGTCTGCATTCAAATTCGGACATTCTCATTGAGTCAACAGCCCAACCGCAATCCTAATGATAGCCCATTCTACTTCAACGCGCGAAGTCTTTATCTCCTTTGCAAATGCAGTTTCTAAAACTACTTAGGCATGCGACTAGGATTACATCTAAAGATAATCAAGATTCTAAGCACACAACTTGAGAACTTCGGTTACCGGTTTGGAACTGGCTTTTTCTTGAGTGAAATTGCATAAGATATGAGCAATACAATCGTCATTGTTACTGTGAATCATATTTAATTGGGATAAAAATATTTTTGGTTGCAAGATGAATCAGAGGTAATTTATTCGGGTTTAAGTGCAGTTAGGACGGAAAGACCAGAATTTACAGATTAAAGACCAGTTCTATACAAAGACGAAATCCTTAAAATAATAAGAATCACAAACGCAAGTGATAAAACACTTGCGAAATACGTATTTCAGTTTACAGAGTAGGTTTAACGAGCTAACGAAGTTGTTTTACCAATATTTAGAGCAAACTAGGAGAAATGCTTTACTACATCTCAACCTATCACTTACACAGAAAACCGCATGTGGTACCGAAGAACATTATGGCTTACTATACCATAATTTCAGTTGATAGTACCAAGTTCGTTGTTGATCTGGGAGCAGAAGTAAATAAGATATATAAAGTGCACGAAACAAAGTCGAGAACTGGTGAAGGGAAGTATTTTTTTTGGCATAGACATAGACCATAAACTGGTAAGCATCATTCTAATCTTTAGTCAAGCATATTGGAATTATCCTACAACTTAACCCAAGATTGTATGCAATAATGATTAAGCCTTATAATTCTGCCTGCCCTGTCAAGGTTCATAGCGCAAATTGCACATGAAAGTACCAGGAGAACAAAGACGTATTGGAGAACTAAAATCAGTCTCGTATTCGTCAAAACAATGTGGGGAACGCACGGCATTCCGAGACCGGTTCACTAACGGGATTGCTGAGAGCCGGGATGCACGAAACGAACGTTTGATACGGTAGTTGTAGATGTTGTGATCACGTATTGCTGGAGGGTAGGTACTATCGTAGGTTATGCTCAAGACTATGGTCATTAAAATCTTAACCTTCTTCTAGTTCCTTTACCTCATCTTTTCGAGTGTCATTGATCGTAATCACAGCCAAATCTAGATTTGCAATTGCGGTTACAAAGTAATTATCATCACTAATTTTAACCTACCCAGTATTCAAAAAACGCAATTCATCATCGTTATTAACTAGAGCATGATAAAGACTATTATTAAGAACATTAAATTCAATCGACGAACCAATTTGGATCAGTCATCCACCATTAGGCTAAGCGACTCTTACTTCATAATTCCCAGTGCAGTGCAATTAGAGACTTTTACATGCACCTTTCACCTCTCTGTAAGTATTGCTCATTATGACCATTGCGGAGTATATGGCTCCGGGGCATGAAAGTATCAAAACAAAATGCGACCTGGACGCCTTCCACGACGATATAATCGTATGCTGGCCTCGTTTCTGAATACTCTTCGTTATCTTAGCTGACTGGTAGTAGTTTGTTCAAATGGATTGAATTGTTAGAAGTAGTTTGAGTAAATATTGTAACTATAATTACTTTAATGGACTCCTAGTTTGAAAATTTTATATTATTTTTATTTGAACTAATGACTTTTAGAGGTCGGACCTCGGACGTTAAAAACATCAACAAGAATAAAAATGGAGTGTTGATCAAAAATGGTAAAAAAACAATATAATTGCATTTGCATAAGTTGCTGTAGATCGAGATCAGATAATAAAAATAAAATATTACATAACATATGACATTGAAGGAGACACTCCGAGGGAAGCCGGTCTTGCCAAGCTGGGGCCTGTTGGCGGTCGTTCAGATGCACTGCAGTGTTTCTGTACGAACCCCATATATAGAGACACTACTTAATAATAACAGCCAGTTTAAAAGTGTCAAAGGCATTTTTAAAATCGACTGGAATAGGTATATTACAGGAAACAAATGAACTAAATGAAGTTGTTCTGACATAAATGAGAGTTAGATAATAAATAGTGAAAAAATATTGCGCAAATTTTCTCCAAGATTACGATCTTCAGTTTATATCTAAGCGTTCCTATTATGCGTTACCAAGCCTAGCCTAACAATTTATGCATAACTGCGTTCTTTAGCAATAAATGCAACATCAACAAACCTCAAATTAGTACAATTACAAGCTCTATTTCGTCCGCAAAAAGAGAAAACATTAGCATTATTTAACATTGCATTCATTTTAAATATTGCACTCAGAATGAACACAGAATTTCTGATTGGTCTGATACAGTTATCGAAATGGAACACAAATTAGACGATGACTTTGCCACTACTGTAATTAAATTAATGAGCAAAGCTAATGATAACGATATATTTAGAGAGATTGAATGATACGTTCTATATTAGTCGACGACGTCCTTTCTTTCATCAATAAAAGCAATGTTCATTATTATCACATATATTTAATCAATGCACCGACTTGCAGGAACTTGTAAAAAAAATATTATAAAGATAGGGTACTAAGCTTGAAGATAAGTGGCTTTATACCCTAAATTATAATAAAATACTTTCTATATATTTAGTACAATATCTGCTATTGTGTAGATCACTGCGAAAACGACAACCCATAAAGTATTGTCCATAGCAACAACGCTGGACAAATTGGATTGATTAATTGCCAATTAAATGTATTAGCCGAATTGTTCTCTAGGTCTAGCCTAACACCTGCTAATACAAGACCTTCATGAACTCCATCACTAATCCACCTGACGTAAGTATCAAGAAGCCATCTAAGTCTGAGCTAGAACAAAGTACTCTTTATTACCTAACTTTCTTTTTTATATAGGTAGATACCATGAGTACGGCACGTGGGAAGTTTTCCATAGTTCTGCCATACTTTCCTACGACGAGATAGGAGACTGACATGCGAAAACTGATTATTGTTTCATTATGGTGTGTAAAAGGGTCGCAGCTGGTTGTTTTTTCTGCATTTATATTTGTAACCTGGTTTTTTATAGAATGCTACTATGGTTTTTATGGTTATTCTTGCTGAGATCTGGGTTATAGTCAACCCCTTTACTAATGAGCAACTTACATCCTAAGTTGCTCATTAGTAACGGGGTTGCTTTTAATTGCAAAGAGGAAACTGTAGGCGTGCTTTCTACCAACTACTCATTTATTTACTGACTGTCATTTACTTATAATTTTACTTAAACAAAAACGGCTATCCGCCAATTACATTAGTTAAAAAGTTTAAAGAATATGAATAATACGAAATTTACATAAACTAGTGTAGCTCAAACTTCAGCAAATACGTTGGTACTGGTGAAATCTAAAGCGTATTGTAGACCTGACATTAAAACTGTTGGTCAAAGCCCTCTAGTAATATATTCAGAGTTAGAGGATGTAACAGATATGGTTGCCACTGTAGATCATAAGCAAATAAATCAGCATACTATGAGTTGGAACATCTTATTTACAATTTATTATGATAAATGTCATCAATCTAATTGAGTTAGATGAAGTTTAATTTGAATGCATTTTAAATTGTGTTTATCATTTGTGAATGTCGTTCAGAATCATCAAAACTATTTAATATAAATAACGATATTATAAGACAGATTCAATTTGCAAAATAATATTACGACTAATTCAGTTTAAAGCTTGTCTATTTCAATAGTTCCCTCATCATCTTCGTCATCGTCCTACCCTTAACCCAATTTTATTTTACATATTTTTTATTCATTTTACTCTATTCACTATCTTTCTGCCATCCTCTTTTGGAAAATTTACATTACGGTTGTCTGTTTTCGTGGTAACAGTGGTACAGGTAATTTATGTTTGAGTCTACCAACCCTACTGAGTGACAACCGTCAACATATTCCATTGTGACACCTCTACGGCCGTCGCGTTTGAAATTAACTGCGGCTAATTGTATTTTAATATTTTAACCGATACACGCTCTGTCATGGTCTGAACGAACTTTCTTATTTGCTTCTTCTTTTATTTATTTACCGTTGGTTTTAAGCTCATCTATTTCATCTATATTAGTTCTCAGAATTTCTTTATGAAATAAAACTTCTGTTCTTTTTGTGTCAAAAATAATTCATGATATTAAAATTCGCACCACAATCGAATCACTAGTTTCCAAGATAGCGCCATCAATTTGAGCAGACATTCGGAATAAATCTAAAACTCGTTTTTATAATATGCATTGATTACAAATACTTAAGAAAACATCAAATACTGAGTCGTCCTTGAACGACCACAAACTTGACATCATTAAATAAACTTCTTGGTCATGTTTGTTATAAATATCGTTCGTATCGTCAGTATTACGTCAAATCAGTTCCGCCTCACTATATCTGAGCTATATCTTATCTAATGATAGCATTTTATGTTCTGCATGTTTTGTGAATTCACTGACGTCTATATTTATTTATTTATCGAGTGAATTCTGATGCACTTGATACAATTTTAGTTTTAAGTTCAATTCATCTGGGCAACTTATCACAACGTACTAGGTTTTCATAAATTCAAGGTGATCCTTTAGTTTCTTAGCCTTCTTTTGTTTTAAGACGAACAATACATTCTAAATCCTTGATTCCTTCACTTAAACAACAGTAGCCCTTTCTAGTTTTAAGGATACGCGTAGGAAGAGAACCAGATTCTATACTTTATCAGTGTGAAAGGCAAAGTCAGAGAGTGGCAGACAGATATAAACGTTATATCAAACTAGTGGAACAGGTTCGCCAAATTGAACTGGATTAGCCAATCGGAAATTATCTCGATAACAATCTAAGGGAGTGTTCTGACTGCTACACTTTTGACTGTAATGATTATGCTTTAAAAATATCACGAGTATACTTCACTGAAGTACCTATATTCTTATTGTGTGCTACTTTGAATATTGATTTATTAGAGTAGTTCACAAATTTCTGGGGAAGTCTCATTATTTCTAATGTAAACAAGTGTCAACAAGGGGAGAAGACACAGACTTCTGTAACACAGGTTTTTACCTAGCTCAGAAGTCAGGGTTTCAATTATATTGGTGTTAATATTCATTTGTCAATAAAAATATTTGATTTGATTAAATAGTTAAAGCACCTACTTGTTGCCGTCTGCACGTATAAATTATTCGCAAAACCTAAACATATTAGCGTATTTTAACCTGTTTTCCTCAATATTGTTTTTGTCACATTTTCCTTACTCTTATTGAGGTCCAAACAGCACTACATTAAAATCATCATCATCTTCCTGTCCTTTTCCAATGTTACTTAGGGTCGGTATCGGTATAGCGTTTTCCTTTGTCTATATCATCTTATTTTAAATATTACAAATGCATTAGTTGCATAAATAATTTCCGTCTGCACAAGTCTTATCTCATCTTCTTGTTCACACGCTAAATGATCTATCACTACATCAAAACTGTGTATTATATTACAGTATTGACTTACCTCTTTAACATATAGAAACATTTTACAGACATAAACGGTACTAAGATCATTATTCCCTAAGAAGTAAGGTCGGAATTTCCTTGAATGTATGATAGTTTAAGAATTTTGTCATCTTTCCGACATGCTTATGACGTTATCTGTGAGTCAGGTGTATAAAAATATATTTGGATCCTAACCACTTTAAAAAGAGGAAAAGAATGTTGCTTAGGATTTTTGGAAATGTGACATCATTAAGATCCCTGGCGTAACCTTGAGCAAAAGTGGAGTTTTGACAGATGAGCCTTAATTTAAACTTATTTTTTTTTATGATAACTTTAATTTGACTAACCTAAACCATGACAACCTTCACAACATACCTAACTAAGAATTTGTTTTAGTATAACTTTATATGGGTTGAAGCGAATAAATAACATTTTTAAATGCCTATTCAAAATCTTTTTTTACTGTCCGTTAGCTTGTAACAACATCTGATTCATATAAGCCGAAAATAATTGACTCAGCAAAAAAAAGTTCGACATGTGAATCATTGTATCATTTTGCTCCTATGAACATGATTGAAAACATCAATTTAATGAATGAAGGTAGTGTGTTACAAAAATATTATGACAATGTTTTTCAATCTACCCTACATTTGACCGATATGAAAATTACGATTGTGTTTAACGTTTGTTTACAAACTTTGACCGCATATAAAAAATACCAATTAATTATCTTGTTATAAAAATAAGACAGTAAGGATATAAAGAAATCAGTATTAATTTTGAGAGTATATTTTAGTTTTCCAGAACAGTACAAGAACGACATACCAACTCTGACGAATACAAAAACGTGAGTCTCATTAGGCAAAGTAATATTTATATTTACTTAATTAAATAGGTAATATTATGTGTAACGTGACATATATACTCATAAATGTAATAATTTTTCCTTTTAATTCCGCAAGTTATTACAAAAATGCCAATGACATCATTTACGGCATTTAGCTTTGTTATTATAACAAATAGGTAGATCAGTATTGTAGGCAATGCATCAACACCATCGATTTTCAACCGACTTCAAAAAAAAGAGGTGGTTCTCAAATCTTCGGAATCTAACTAGCAATGTTTAGTTTTAATCAGTAAAAATATATTTATTAGAGAAATAGTTGTATATGAAATATAACTAGATGAAAAAGAATGTCTGGATCATCTAAATCTAAAAAAGAAATAATATTTCTAAGAATTTAGTGAATCCAATAAGAATTGAGATGAAACAGACAACAAGATGCGTTAAAGTCTTTTAACCGTAACCTACATTTTGGCGGGACGTCACCTACAAACAAAACTATTTAAAAAATGTCGGAGAGCACAGACAAACCTTAACAAATCCACCGTAAACAAAACCATAGTAGTACTTACAATACTATACATATATCGATTTCCCGATAATTATTTCGCAATTTACATAACACCGGTCTTTGCCACGTTAAAAAAAACTTAATGATGAATACCGAAATCCTCGTATTTCAAATAAATTCGAAATTCAAAATCTCCACAAGAACGTTAGCATTAGCACACACTTACACAGTTGACACGTTTAGTTTATTTTTATTAAAAAAATAGCCCGCGTTTCGTAAATTCAAGATGGCGGCCGTGAGCGATCGTACCGCGACGCCGAGCATCGGCCAACTGATGCGGCTGCCGCGAACTGTCAAACCCGCTTTGTTTATCAGTGTGTGTGTGCAAGTAGCCCCGTGCTTGTGTGCGGAGGCTTGAATGGAAGGCTCAATACAAACTTGGTAGCGGCCGACCGGGCGACCATTGCTTGCAGACGTGTGTTGCTACAGCAATTTCCACCAAACCCGACTATTTTTAGTTTTAGTTTCCATTTTTAATGTTTCGGCCATTTCAGCTGGATTCCGAAAACGTTGAGCCGTTTGAAGTCGATAAATTATGTTTCACGATATAAATTGGGAGTAACTGGGAAGGATTGATGGGCACAAAAATAAAAATAGATGAAAGCTGTGGAAATAGGTTTTTTTCCAAATTCCACTTAACCATAACCATGGAACGTAAGTTAAGAGAATCAGGAATAAACAATCATTAATAAATTATTTCTATTTCTAATCAAATGTCAATCTGGCGCAAAATGCGGCATTTATTACTATTCATTAGCATGATATTAAAATATTATATGCATAGGTTTATTACATTGGAATCCGGAAATCCCAAATTCAAGGAACTGTTGTATTGACTCAAACAAATGAAAATGTCAAACTAGTTAAAGATCTAAAAACTAGAAGTCATTGGGAGACGCACATTCCATAAATTATAAATCACATTTATCATCTAAGTATATAGCAAAATCTCTTCTCAAGCGGGTTACATTAAGTGAAAACGCAAGAGAACCTAAGAAAATCCTTTTCTCCTTTACTTAAGTGGGTCCTATTAAAAACAGTGAACACTGATCATCGTACCATTCAATCTTAAAACCAAATCTATGTATTCCGTCATCATCATCTTCCTGCCCTTTGTTACTTTTTACATGTTTCATAACTTTTTAGTCTCATGCATTTTATCCTTCTTCATCATATCTAGCATTTCACCAAAATCAAAATTGATCGCCAATTTTGCACGCCTTATTTAAAAAAATGAGTGTAGCAAGCCAGACCCAAATGACTCAGTAGCGTGGGCTGATAAAAACTCGTAATTATTCTTCATAGGTTGTGTTACATTGACAGTTTCAACTGCTGCACTAAAGTCAAGGCCGAGTCTTTCTCTGTCACGTTTAGCCTCATTCTCGGCAATTCTGCCCACACTGCAGTTACTTTGGCTTCGTTTGTAACATTATGTAATCTTGTAGTATTGTTAATGATGATTTTGGCTAAATCAGATTGATGGTTGTTATCTGTTACGGGATTGTGCGCAACGGGTATATAAATTTGAGTGGTGTAAAAAAGATACAAGTCAATTCTTTATAACGATACACATATAGGTATGTAAGTCATATGTCGCAGGATCACATATACACTATGAGGCAGACCCATAATCCATTTAAATTCATACATTCATTCAACATTAACTTGGAAAAAACAAATTACGGGATAATAAAGACCAAAATACAGTAAAGTATTTTTTGTTTATATATGTTTTTATAAGAAATGTGAATCTCCTGGCCCCTAAACAAGGGTTTACAGCATCATAGAGATTAGAATCTTCACCGATATGCATTATTAAAAAATATTACTTAATTGCACTTGTAAATGCCAAAGGATTATTAAGAACTGCACTTGTCCCAAAAACTTTACCAATAACGGTATTGAGTTCAGGGGGGTGACCATAAGCTCTTAGAGCGGTATCAATTTGAGATCGAATAAGGGACAGATGTATCTGACGTGTATACATCTGTCACTTACTCGATCTCAAATTGATACCGCTTTAAGAGCTTATGGTCACCCCCCAGTTGTATAGACGCTAAACTTAATACCAATTATTAGGCAATGTTCCAACAAAATAACGCAGAACGCAACCAAGATACCAAGACGAAGTTAAGTCTGGTAAGACAGATTAGGGAGCATGCCAAGAACGAAGAAAAAGTTTACCCATTGTAAAATTCAACAGAGAAAACAACATTCTAGATGCAAGCAAAAATAAACTGAATTCGGCCAGGAATGCACAACAAAATCCCATAAAACATGAAAAGGCAGATTCAAAATTCTTGCAACTTTCTCTCCACGTCGTCAAGAAAGTACCAGGATGTGTTGCAATTAATAACACAGATGATTCAATCCGGAAATATGTTGGTTCCGACTCACAAGCTATAATATTTAAAAACATTGGTACAAATGTTTATATAGATTGGCATCAACCAGGTTAAAGGTAGGGGAAACAAGAAAATGACATAGTATGTTTAAATAGAAAGATAAAAACATAATTGAATAGGGAAAGGTGTGGAATATGAAGAGGTAAATAATAGGTGATTGGTTTTGGGTATAACATATATCTGACATTGTTAAAGGTAAGGATAATGATGAAAGAGTTCCACCGCAAGAGATAAACGCACCATGCGTTTAGAACATCAAAATGCAAATTAGATTAGATGTTTTACCATTGAAAAAGGCAAAATTTCGAGAACCTATTAGAAATCTTCTCTAACAAGCTTAAGAACTTGTACTGTTTTTGTTCCCCGTAAATACCAGACATTATAATCCTGAGAACTAGCTCCAAACATGCAATAAATATCAAAACACCAAAGCCGTCGAAAACACGATGGACCGAAAAAAGAAACTAAAACCTCGCGTGCCTCGGCTAAAAATATACAAAATGGATTCCAGGTAATCCTTTTGATTAACTTTTGAGATATTACCTTGATGCAACGGTTATGCCGAAATCGAGTTAAGATGAAAATATTTTTTCAGCTTATATGTATTGCATAGTTTTAAAATACGTACCATTTCCGTTTTTACCCGATTGCGCGACGCAAAGGAGGACCCATTATTGGGAACATTTGAGCCGGTCTATTCGTCCTGAATGTTAAATTCGCTATATGTTCCGCAATATTACTTAAAGCAGTGATGCAACAGACCTCTGTTTCTGCTGCGGCAACTGCGAAAGTTTCGCACGCTTTCGTACATTATTTTCTGCTCCTGGTTCCCCAACTTTTAAAACAGAACATTATGACGGGGTGACGCGCGGGCGGGTAAGTGGACTAGCAATTTATGAAGAGCATGCGCATGACCATTTATTGAGCAGATTGCTGGGTACAAAAGCGGCAAAACTAATCTATTGAAGACAGCCAGAGGATATGTCAAGAAAACTTTTTACCAGAGTGATTCTTGCATATTATTATCCTTCTTCCAAAGATGTATACTTTAAAGTGGCATGCCTACAAATCGTAACTGGAACAGTCCGTAATTACCTGAAACAAAGAAAGAGAAAAGGTTAACATCGATTGTATAAATATAAATTTTGGATAAATGAAGGTATAAAACATAACAGGGCTATGCCATCACGAAAAAAAACACTTAATATGTCTTAAATGGCACGCAGACTCTAACAGTCATCTTAGTAAAATCAGTATACCATAAAAATCGATGCAGCAGGTGACATCAACGAACTAAATAAGATTCTTATAGATTGCGTAATGACTGACCAACTGACAGTTTCAACAATCATGATCAGCAAGTACAACATGCAAGACCTTCAAATAAAGATCCATATAACGATCTAATCAAGAAATTACTAAGGAATCAAGAGGCTGTTACCCATAAACAACGATCAGCGGCAAGAATGCATAATGTGCTAGAAAGATAAATGATAAGTGACAGGTTAATAACATATTTTCCTTGGTCACTGCTAATTCATGTAGGAGACTGAATGCCAAGCGCGTGTAGGTATTTTAATTACCTATATTGTTAAACAACACATGTTGTTGCAACCTAATTTGAATGCTCCTCTGCTCTTTGGTCCTCTTAAAAAGCCTGACGTTTTCCAGATTTTTTTATAGTCCCCTAGCTATATGAGAACCGTTCAAAAGCTTCTGTAAGTTCCATACTTTTAAACTGGAGTTTCTATCTCACTACCTTAGTTTTATCACCATGAGCATTTATGGTGTTTGTCAAGACAAACACCACAATATGACCCATTACACAAGTGTAATGGGTCTTAAGAAGGAAGGACTGATGAGAGTCACCTGAATCTTTAAAATATACTCGGATAATTATATATGGATTTAGCTTTCCTTATTGTCTTCTCCGAAAACTACAAAAGATGTGGCTATATTCGCTTCACAACAAAACATCCTAACCCATTTAAATACGTAGAACCTCACACATTTTCCTGCAACAACATCATCTGCAATATGACCTAAATAAAATCTAGGACAGTCTTATTTTCCTTTACAATTATTTCCAATTCAAGTCACCGTCGAAACGTGATTCGCGAATGATGTCACATTTCTATGGAAGGCCAGATGTCAGTCAGGACTGAGTCAGACGCGAATAAGTTTATTACTATTACCAATAAGTAAGCTGATTTGACACCGACACTGACGGCGCTAGTTTGCTAATAGCTAGATTATTTTGTACGTGCTTTAATAAGAGTGATCAACGACATTGTGTGGTCTTTAGAGTCAATATTTTGTGTATCAGAATTCCTTTATCAAATATGGCATGAAATTTTTTACGATTTTTGGCGTGACTATTAATTTGGATGACTATAAAAATAGGAGAATTAGAAGACCACAGAAACAATAGATGGACTGTGTGAAAGATAATAAAAAATAAAAAAGCCTTATATTTCCTGCTTAGTATCAAATAATACTAATGTTTAGCAGGAACCCCTTAAACAGGTGAAGGCCTCCTCCAAGTCTTTCCATATGGTTCTGCTTTTGGCTACTTGTAGCCATTTTGGGCCAGCAGTAGTTTTTATATCACACTCCCATCTTGATACTGGGCGACCCGTTTTCTTTTCCCTTGTGGCCCTTTCCGTGAGGTTACTCTTATAGTCCATCTCGGGTCCTTGCTACATGTCCAGCCCATTTCCATTTTTGATTTTTGGCATATTCAACAGCACCTATGGATTTTGTGGTTTCTCTTAATATAGTGTGTCAGATTTTTTGGATTTTGCTAATATTTAGCATAGGTACTTCGCTCCATTCCCCGTTGGCAGCGTATTAGTTGGTTATTGACCTTTGATGTAAACTTCCAAGTTTGGCAGCTATAAGTCAAGCACGGTAAAATGCAGGTGTTCAAAACGAAAGATAAATATAGATAAAGGTAGGAAACGGTGTGACTTCTTAGAAGATGACCAAGAAGAGGCAGGAAAATGACGATGATGAATTTATTACAAGTCCGTCTTCCAAACTTTTTTAGTTGACACTTAGAAAGATGGGTTTACACTTTACACAGAATAATTATATCCACGAATTCGAAGATCTTTTAAGGATACTGCTTATAAATCCACCAATAATACAGCAGAAAAGAGTATAGGACCGATTGAATGAAATATATTTGTAACAGGACTATGCATCTCACGAAACATGGGAATAACTCTTCCCACCTAGCTATAAGCGTAAAACTATTAATTCCATGAAGATTAATATGCTCACGATACTAATTATTTTAAAACAAGGCCGGAAAGACCACATAACAGGCTGAATGAGCAAGAAAAATAGATAAAAAAGCTACAGATACAAAAATGGAAGGAATTAATGAAGTGATTAATGATTATTACCGCGTAGTCGCGTACCATATGTGTATGGTTGATTTTTTAGATCTTAGAAATTAAGTGAATATGTTATCATTGAGATGACTATTCAGATGACGGCAAAATGGAGATGCATGGAAACAGGCCCCGAATAATTGAGATGAGAGCAGGGGCATGATGATAATTAAAGATTGATTGTGATTGTCTCTATATGGGTATAAGTCTATTAGGGATCATGACTTAAAGGAAGCTTAAGATAGATCTGGCAAACATATTTAGTTTCTCGGCAGCATTAATTTGTGAATGATTTTCGAGAATCTTGAGAGAAACAGTTTTCTCAATTTGAGTGCAGATATTACCGCAGCTAGAAATATTTGCACAGATGTAGCTAAATGACATTATGAATGACAAAGTCATAATCAAGGAGGTCGACATTTAACCTGCAAAATAAGTTAAAAAAATAAAAAAGGACGAACATCAAATTACAAAACAATACTTTCACTTGTTTATTTTTTTACTTTCACATTAAAAAGACAAACTATATTTCAGGCATATACACAAAATAAGTGCCATACCCACATATTTCTCTGTTATAAGATCTACGGCTGCTTCCCTTGCCTATTCAAATATAGTCCAAATATGCAGCCCAGAATGTCCAAGCAATGTTTTCAAGTGCTAACTGATTTGTGTAGATTGTGGCAAGGCTAGGCTAATAAATTGCCTATAAATAAAAGGAAGGAAGGGTTTTGAAGTGGCTTAAACCGCATCTTGTGGTAAAAACCGTTAATTTTAAATTGAAAGGAATATTGATCTATTGTTATTGATAGGTATTCTGCAAATATACAGTTTTGTATTAACTTAACTTATTTATTTATTATTATTAACTTCCGATTAGATAGATTCGAAGCATTGTGGCACTTGTGAGATGCCATCCATAAGTAGTGAATTCCATCTTTCATGTTTCGCAACGCTTGACTCATTCATTGATCGACTTCGAGTCATGCTATGTTAGGAAAGTACAAGATAGATGGACCCCCTTTGTCGCACTTAGACTCCCATTTGGTCCGTTGTGCGTACAATCCTCCTCTCTGGGAGAGGGAATGGGCTGTAATCCAGCACGTGAGCGTGGGCGGGTTGGTGGATGTCACGTGTCTTCGAATTTTTGGTTCTAAGACATGCCGGTTTCCTCACGATGTTTTCCTTCACCGTTTTGAAAGCAGTGGTGTGCTATGTTTTCTTTCCTTTATTTTAACCATGTTATTTTACTTTTAATATTGTTTTTGGTGAATTACCCAAGCGAGTCCATCCGGCAACTTACGTACGTTTGCTAAATTAGATATGAAGGTTTCCATGATCAAAGCAGATTTGGACAAACTCCTAATACTCATCTTATGATAAGATATGGAAACAGGCGTTACTTTGCTAAACTGTATGACAGTAATTATGCAATTTCATTATTTTATTTTTATTCCGCCTCCAGTGGACGGGCATTGCTACATCCAACATCAAAACCTTCAAAAGGATTTTAACTCACTAAAATCCAAATGGATCACCGTAGAATCCCGTGACCTCTAACAGACCACCCCGGAACCCCCTCTGTGCAACGCCTGTTAGGGCACATCCCTGTGGACATGATACAGTACACCTACACCACTTGATTATCTATCTTTTGTATCCGTCGTAATAATCCTTACTGCAATTTTGTCATTAAACATTGATTGATATATTAACATACCTAGTTTCTATCTTGTCCTTGATTACTTTGGGTTTTACCGGTATCATTACACGGATCATAAACGTTGTATTTACACTTAATAGCCGATTTAACATCCCCCAAATATGGGCATTACAAATCGTAACTAAACTTACAGCGCGTGTCATAGAAACCAATATGGCTCGGTCCTTCGAGGCGGTGTTGGTCGTAAATCATATACAAAAATCTTGCAAATAATTAATCAAAATGGAACAAATAAGTTGGAAAAAGCGATGCACGGCGTAGCGAACGTACTAGCAAAACGATTCTGGCTGTTTAATACAAAAACCCTTTCGTCATCATCATCATCATCATTACAGCTAAAAGACTGCTGAACATAGGCCACGCTCAACTGTCACCTATTGACCGATCTTGTAACTTCGAATAAATAAGAATGATCTCTAATTAAAAAATATCGTCCTAGTGGATCTGCGCAGCTTTGATAGGTTGACGGGGTTTCTTCCATAAGTCTTTGTTTTACCTTTTTCTTTTTTTTTCACCTGTGACCTGTGTCCACGAATCTAGTTTGCAGAGATCCTTTTGATTCACAATGCGGAAAATCATCGTGAGAAGATCGTCGTCAAGAAGAACACAATTTGCGTCGACTTCAAACTAATTCTTCTTCTTCTTCTTCGTCGTATCGATGATTCCAAAATTAAATATATTTTGACCAGAATTCAGTCACGCCAACAGCGTTGTCATTTGCCTCACAGAGGTATTTTAAGGTGCAGGTGTTTTTGCACAGAGAGCAAGACAAAAGGTTAGGCATTGTTTGGGACGTGGCGTGGTGACTATGGGTCATTGGAGTACCCCCATCTAACTAGGTTCAAACCAATTAGGATATCCATATCCTAGAGGTGAAATTACACATGTCTTTAACTTGCTTATAAGTACGCAAGTAGCTTGCATGCCATTGTGACATTTACCAATCAGAAGTTCGTATGACACGGGGTATGCCAACTATATGGACTCTTTTACGCAAGTTACATGTATGTGTATTTTCGCCCTAATGGGCGGATTATGAAGACAGCAGAAGTTGAAGTGCCGTATAACACCATAGGCCAAACTATACTAGCTATTTATAGGTATTTACGCCCTCTGCGTTACACCACAGGGCTGACTAGCTAAGCAAATCTATGAGCAAACCTCGCAAGTACTTGTTAAAGTAATAATTAGCACATGAGTGGGAGTCGTTAGTCAGAATCTGACGCAGCGTAAGATTGGTAATAGATCGGGTTGAGCCTTGGAGACTGCAGCCTCTTTCTCTTTGAATTTAGAATTATTAGGGCTGGTTGAAAAGATTACGATTTTAAAAAAGAACTAGAATAATGAATCTAACAAAACAAATGACGAAAGTAATGTTGTGAATATGCCATTATAACAGTTAAGGAAAATTAAAGATATAAACTGTTTATTTACAAATCTGAAGCTCTAACCACTAAGGATGATAATATTGAGGAAAATTGCCGAAAACTTGCAACAAGAGGGCAAGTAAAGAAAACTATTATCAAAAAGTTCAAAATCTATAGGATTAATGCGCTACAGGCATATCAGGAAATCAATGCCTTAGATTTGGGTCAGTCAATATGAATTAATTGACAAGCCTAATTTAAATAAATACCTAGTCTTGTCTTTCTGTGCTTTTATTCATAAGACCTTTCTCTTATACACCACATACATAGGAATTCTGATACACAGTAAATAACCAGCAACCATCTTGACATTCCATGCTTGCTATCTTGGTAAATTTATATCGATACTTTTATATGGAGTTCTTTTATGAGGAGCTCGTGGCTAAATAATAACAGCCGCACGGGTCGATCATCAAGGTTAAGCAACGCTTGACGAGGTCGGTCCGTGGATGGGTGACCATTTCAACATAACGAGTTTCCTCCGTGCCTCGGAAAGCACATTAAAGCCGTTGGTCCCGGCTGTTATTTGAAGATCTTTGACAGTCGTTACGGGTAGTCAGAAACTTGAGATCTGATACCAGTCTTGCCAAGGGGTACCGTGTTACACAGTAACTGGGTTGTGGAGGTCAGATAGGCAGTCGCTCCATGTAAAACATCGGTACTTAGCTGAATCCGGTAAGACTGGAAGCCGACCCCAATATAGTTGGGAAAAGGCTAGGCAGATGATGACTTTTATATGGAGTTCCTTCATGATTTTAACTACTCCACTCTACTCTGAAAGTCACTGTATAAAGAGCCCAACAACAGAATATTGTTTCATCAGAAAAAGTTTTATCTACGAATTTTATCTACGAATATGATACAAAGTTTTCCTTCATGTAAATCCTGCTTGCTAATTTACCTTTACAAGAAAACGAAAAGGACGTAAGAGCAAAACTCTTAGACACACATTTTAAACTCTCGACACCTCTACAAAACATGGAATCATCTGTGCACACAATTCGTCATCACAGAGATGTTTTTCAGTAACGTTAATAACAAATGAATGAATAATAAATATTAATAAGAAGTAAATGACAATTGTTATTAGTTTCGCTTCAATAAAAACAAGTCTTAAAATAAAAATAGTATCGACTTTGTGGTTTGAACTGTTTGCATAAATAATCCGTGAGGAGTTAAAATTCTTAGGAATTGTATCATCATTTTGCTGAATAAGCTCAATGTTGCAATCATTCATAAATATAGTATACTAGCTACGGCCAGTGGTTTCGCCCGCGTTGTCGACGTTTTATAAGTGACCATTTAGTCATATGTAAAATAAAATATAAAGATTTTGATTTTGTTTAAATCGAAACTTATCACAAGACAACATACTCTCGGAATATAAAGTATAATAATATGTCCTTCTCCAAGATCCAAAGCTATCTCCATACCAAAATTGGTTCAGCGGTTTATTCATGAAAACATAACAAATAGACAGTTTTTTTTAGTATAGATAGGCTCGCGCTTGGCCACCTTCCACTTGATGGTAAGCGATGATGTGGTCGACGATGTAGCACGCTTCCCTAGAAGTAACCTATTCACAGTAAACAGTTATGCAGAAAGAGTTACTTCCGTATTTATAATATTAAACATGGAGATACTTACTAATTTCATATCCAATCATATAAATGAAAGCTTACGTCATAATCAGAATCGCAACTGTTTCAAAACGATCAATGATTCTACACATATTGTGACAGCCCTATTTAGCGCCGCGTAGGCGATTCGGAAAGCTGCCTACCTCGGCAAGAGCAGTCTAGAGCGACATTATGTCAAATAATCAAGACAAAATATAACATTAAGTCTAGAATCTAGTCTGCACCGTGTCTAAATTCTGAAATGCTTCCTCTGTCGCAAGCGGTCAACCTCGACAGTAATACAGGACTAAGAATATGCAAATTCAATCTTAACAATATCTGAACGTATTTATCAATAGTCTGGGAGGTAGATTATCTAGTGCTTAATATAGCTAGGAACCTTGATGTGTCTGATAAAAAATGTCAAGGATTTTTGTACATTTCGAATACTAGGAATAGTTTTAATTTCGCAGCTGGCAAATTATAATTAAAGGAAGACAATGTAGGTTAATCCTTACTGCTCAGTCATCGCCTGCCCAGCGTTTTCATAACAGCTATGTTAAGGATGACTTCCCGTCGAACCGTATGCAGGTGAACATCTGAGAATAGTATTTTCACACACAGATTGTGGAGTTGAGATAGGTAGGCTCCGGCTATCTCAACTCCAGGTAGTTTAGTGAGACTGGTTTATTTTTACCATTTATGGCTGACTATCCGATGAATGTCAAGTATCTACTTAAATATTTGTATGTCTTGCAGCACATAGGGATTTTAATTGTATTTATTGGGACAATTCCACCGTAATATTCCCAAAACACTGCAACTTCTGAAAGCCAGAATCAACAGTGGCGACCACCAGAAAAGCGCCGAGGCAATGAAGCTCGACGAAGTCCCGGAGAATGAATTTAACTGTCTTGGATCCTGCAGCGAAATTAATAAGCACATAGGGATACGAAATTTGTATAAATAACACCATTGTACCTGTATCACTATAAATATATTTAAATTTGAATAACAAGCAACCCCAACGCTTTCAATTAACGCTACTTCTCCATCTTTTATGCAACGTCTCTTCGACTCTTGATTTGCATGTTTTCGGACTCCTTAAACTGTATGAGACTCCTTGTAACGATCTACTTGTCTTAAATATGCAAGATAGTATCAAACGTGTTGGTGGCATCAAGATATGATCAAAACTGCAAGGGTGTTATGAGTCAGCAGCCCTGTGTAACAGTTACTACAAGTGTAGGCGTTTCGTTTGCGTGAATCAGTCCAGTCCACAGATTACTTCCCAATAGATTCCGCATAGAAGACAACTTATGCGCACCACACATCAGTTTATTTAGGCTGATATAACTCAGTGCACGGTATGATCTCTTTAGTGTCGACCAGACATTAGAGCTGTAGGGACGCAAGCGATATCTAGTTTTAATTCTGTTTAAAAAATAGTTATTAACGGTATGCCTTCAAAAAAAAGACGAATTGTGCAGTAAAATGGTGTGGAAAATCAACCAGCCCTTCAAGTTCAAAAAAAGATGGGATAGCATGCCATCGGTAGGCAAAGTAATAAATATTGAACAATCTAAAAAAGGTCAAGTTATAATGGTTAGCAAATCAAAATTGCACACTTTACAGTAGCGCTCGTTGATGTCTTTTGTGAATGTCTCTTTCACTCATACGGAATTATTGTATTGCTATCTTTTTCCCACCGAAGTAAAAATGTTAAGAAAAATACGTTTTTTGCTTATCGAAAAGTATCGATTATCGATATTTAATTAGGTATATAGGAGAATAAAATACTTTTGTTAAAATTGATTATTTAAAAGATAACAATTTAGTTTATTTTAACTTTGGACTAATTGTGCTCTACTCATAACAAGAGCTCAGTGTGACCCTGTTTACATAGGATTAAAATTAAATTAAATCACTCCTGGCCAAAATCAAAATATTTTTTCGATCGATGTTTTTCTTTATTATTATTAAATTAATTATAATATCGCCGCCCAAGAAATTTTACACAAAATACCATTCTGTTTGAAAAATATCGATATTTTTATCGACATTTAATGCGTTTGTCCCATCACTACGACATGTACCGTGACCTCGAATAGCCAATCACGGCGCACTTGTCACTCCCCGCGCAACCCGTGCCTTTCGCCAAATTTGGTGAACCAAACTCGGAATCAAACAAAACAGTAGGCAAGCGGGATACCGCTTGATATAATAGCCGCCGCTTGAATAGATATATTGGGAGGTAATCTGTGGTCCAGTCTGACTGTGGTGAAAATACAAGAATGATGGTGCAGGCGGGTTTGAGGTGTTTAGGAGAAAATATGATTAGATGTGGGTATAGTGTGCAGCGAACGCGCCCTTAGGCATGGTAAAGCAACGATCGCCGCAGGTGGCTTGTAGCAGCGACGTGCGATTGCAGTGGCCTTTGGCTAGCGCTGGATTGCTGAAGTCTGACAATGATGTTGATGTACGCAGAGTTGCACGACTTTTTTGTGTAACAGATTTAGACCAGAGGAAAAACTTATATAATAAATAAATCTTTATTACATAAAGATCGAGATCGGATCGACGCCACCTGCGTTCTGTAGTTTCTGCCTACCCCCATGGGAAAAAGGCGTCAGTTTATGTATATATGTATCTTTATTACAAGAATAAGGATACCTACCTATCTCATGTACCTTCGAGCAGCCCCTATTTTTTTTAAAAAAAGGATGATAACATTTTTCTATACATAAAACTCTATTACAGTGGTTGGTAAAACCCTTACCCATCTTAATCTGCCATATTTGGAAAATATTTACAACAATAAATAAAAAATCTTTTTACAAAAAAATACAACCGACTTCCAAATAAGAAAACTACAAAGTGAAAAATAACTTTACTTTTGGAAGTCGGTGTCTTTCCTAGGTACCATTTTTTTGCGCTATGGACACCGACTTCCAAAAGTAAAGTTATTTTTCACTTTGTAGTTTTCTTATTTGGAAGTCGGTTGTATTTTTTTGTAAAAAGTTTCTTTATTTTTCAATTTTTAATTGTACCTACCTAATAGGCAAGATTTATAGTAAGTTTCCTATAACGCCAGAATAGATTACCCGAATATCATGAAACTTGAACAAAACCGATCAAATGAGAGATCTGCTTGCCCCTTAAGAGCGTACGGGCGTGAAGTTATGTTATAAAATGGTATAAACAATAAACAGACATGCGATTGCAGCAATCCCGAGAGATTTTCCGTTATTTATTGAAGAGTTCTGTTGTATATCTCCGAAGTTCTTCATCAGATCTTCATCAAATTAAAATGGGACCAATTTCGGAACATACTCTTTCAAACAAAAAAAGAATTTTCAAAATCGGTCCATAATTGACGGAGATATCGGTGAACATACATAAAAAAAAACATACAAGAAGTCGAACATAGAACCTCCTCCTTTTTCGAAAGTCGGTTAAAAAGTAGTAAATACTCGCGCTAAAGCCAAAAAACGATGACATTTGACATTTTGAAGAGCTTACTCTACACCAGCATCCCTAGCGGCAAATTCATACACGATAGCCCTCATTGCATTTTTTTCTTTTGCAATCTCCCTACATTTCAGCCATGCAACTATGTAAGTATGAACCTGTATATCCAGACAACGTTATCAATATTAATAATCAAATAAAATTCTAAATACAGTGTAGGTCCAGATCATAAATCTTGTATTAGCATAGCAGGCATCGAACCTGCAACAAACCGGTGCACTTTCGCTGGCCACGCCTTTCGCAACTGAGTTGCTGGTTATAAATTAATAAGTTGTTTTCTGTGTTTTTGTTGTACGCACTTTCCTTTATTGAATGAAATCTGATACAATATGGGATTTCCCTTAGATAAAAATGTAAGGAAAGGCAAATCACCGATTCTTGTTCGGAATGTAGCCTTTTATTACATATTTTTTTCTCCATCTTCTCAAATATATTTTGAGTCAAACAAGCAAGCGAGCGGATTCCCCATCGGCAAAAAATTATAAACTTACAAAACTTTAATAAAACCTCTTTTGGGAAGGGGATTAATTTTCCCAAATCGTTCCTAAGTGGCTCCTTTTTTACCCGGCTGCAAGGCAAGGGTTATGTTTTTCGCGCGTATCTTGTATGTTTGTATGTATGTATGTTTGTATGTATGTAATATTCTTTATTACCCCGTATCTTTGAAACCAATTGACGGATTTTTATAATTCAGATATCATTAGATAGGTCTTGGCCGCCCAAGTGTTCTTAAATAAGTGCCGTTGAAAAGAAAGAAATATGGCGGCTTTTGGGCGCCATATTGTAGGGGTTGCAATTTTTTTTTTCTTCGAAACCCATCGAGTGGGGTATCAAAATGAAGGGTTTTTAGAGAAGATTACAAAAATATAAACTACTTATATGTTTAAATGTCATTCGAAATAAAATGAAAACTAAAAAGTTGTAAATAAAAAAAGTTAATTTAAAAATCAAAAACCCACTAGCATGAGATTTTTCACAAATGTCACAATACAAAAAAAAACAAAAACCCGCCTGCTTAAAAAGCGAACTAAAAAGCTGTAAACAAGAAAAAAACATGCTGTGCAGTCGGAGGATCAGGGGGTCAGCCAGTCTACGAATATTTATCCGGCGGACCCGAGAGACGTGTCGTAGGCCGTGGGTTTAGAGTTTCGAACCCAGGCAGGCGAATTACATTGTGAAAATTATTTCATCACCACTGCCATAAAAACGGTGAAGGAAAACATCGTGAGGAAACCGACATGTCCTAGAACCAAAAGTTCGAAGACATGTGACATCCACCAGCATGGTGGTGGTGGTGGTTTATGGCCCATTACCACTCTCACAGAGAGGTAATGGGCCATACACCACCACGCGTACTGTGTCCCAGCAGTGGGAACGTTAAAAGGCCGTTGATGATGATGCTAGCGGTATAGCGTGTGCGTTGTCGGTCAGTGATTTTAGATTTTTATTAAGTCGTATTTTTAGTAAGAAGAAAGAAAGAAAGAAAAAGTGTTCATTCGCCACAAAAACGACATACAAAATTTTCGACATCTTAAATTAAACCCAAGAAGATTTCCTAGTTTGTTTTCTAAATCGTTAGTGGATACTTGTTTTAACTTCATTTAAAAAAAATAGTGCTTATATATTGCTTGTGGAGGAGCTCGTGGCTAAATAATAACAGCCGCACGGGTCGATCATCAAGGTTAAGCAACGCTTGTCGAGGTCGGTCCGTGGATGGGTGACCGTTTCAACATACCGAGTTTCCTCCGTGCCTCGGAAAGCACGTTAAGACGTTGGTCCCGGCTGTCATTTGAAGATCTTTGACAGTCGTTACGGGTAGTCAGAAGCTTGAGATCTGACACCAGTCTTGCCAAGGGGTACCGTGTTACCCAGTTACTGGGTTGTGGAGGTCGGATAGGCAGTCGCTCCATGTAAAACACTGGTACTTAGCTGAATCCGGTAAGACTGGAAGCCGACCCCAATATAGTTGGGAAAAACGCTAGGCATATGATGAGTGCTTATATATTCGACTAAACATAAACATTTTTTTTTTTCCTGTTACACTTAATTGTAACATTATTAAGTGTATCAGAAAAAAGTGAAATGTTTGTGCTCAAAAAACTCAATTTAAAACGTAATGAGAATTCGATAAAGATCTCAATCAGACCAAAGACAACCAATAAAAGATTTCAAGGACTTACTATAGACAATATCTTTTTTTTTTGGAGTAATACAATAGGCACAGGTGTTGCCATCTGTATTATGTTTCAGACCTCATAATTGCTATCTAGGTCAAGATCAAATTTAGAAGCCACAGCACATTGTATTGAGAAAATTCTAGCTTGTACTGCCAGAGCACTGTGTAAATGTAGCTTAGCTTAGCAAGTTTTTTTTTCAAAAACAAATGTATTTTTTTACCGCAACAGCTCGAAAAACATAACATTACCGGTGCAGTAGGTCTGATTTGAAAAAGCTTGGTTTTTAGGGTTCCGTACCAGAAGGGTCCTAAAGGAACCCTATTGCTATCACCCACGTGTCTGTCTGTCTGTCACAAAATTTTGTTTCGAATTTTATGAACCTGAAATTTACGTATATTTTACTAACAATTACCAATATATTCTCCATTTGGTTCGGAACCCCTTAATGTGCGAAGTCCGACACGCACTTGGCCGGTTTACTTTTTACAAACCTTTATTTAGTTTCACCTGGCCCGGTACCAGTGTGTAATCAAAGCTTGCAAGTTATTTTTTTTTTTTTTTAATTAACTAACTTCTGCCAGCGGCTCCACACACATCACATCACATCATCAGCCTGTTAATATGTTCCCACGGCTGGGACACAGGCCTCCTCTCTGTGAGAGGGAATGGGCCGTAATCCACCACGCGGGCCCAGTGCGGGTTGGTAGATGTCACATGTCTTCGAATTTTTGGTTAGGTTCCGCCGTCGTTGGTCTAGGACGTGCCGGAGTCTAACACCTCACTCCCCCCCCAACCCGAGATCGAGGCCCGCGAAGGCGGGCCGGCACTAGCCGGGGGTTGCGGAAGTATCGTTGTTCCCGCGACCCCCAGCGTAGGTGTGAGATGGAACACCGGGGTGGTTTATAGTCAGTAGGAGTCTGACAGACCCCTCCGCCACCCCAGGGTGGAGGACATCCAATGAGGATTTTCCACCCCGGAAAAAAAAAAAAAAAAAAAAAAGGACGTGCCGGTTTCCTCACGATGTTTTCCTTCACCGTTTTGAGAGCAGTGGTGATGAAATAATTTACACAAAGTAAAGCGCCTACCTGGGCTCGAACCCACGACCTACAACTTTTAAGTCGCGGCCGATACCACTGGGCCACCACTGCTCTCCGGCTCCGCCCACGTGCAATTCGAATATTATCCCAAAGGAACATATTCCCAGGATAAAAAGTATCATATGTGCTATACCTGACTGTAAACTATCTCTGTACCAAATTTCATCCAAATCTGTCCAGCCATTTGAGCGTGAAGAAGTAACAAACACACACACTCACAAACTTTCCCCTGTATAATATAAGTGTGAGTAGTGTGATGTGATAATTGCCAGTGTGAGCAGAAATTTTTCAAACTCGTTTGTTTCTCGCGACAATGCAATTTTTGACATAAAAGCTTGTATTTTTTTACAAAAACGACATAACCGATTTAGAAGTAGGCCTGATTTATAAAAACCTGTTTACAATTTTGAAAAAATTCGCTATTGAAAACTACCATTAAACTTTTCTTACTGATTGTACATCCATGTACAGCATTATTATTTTAGTAATCTAACAGATATGCCATTTGCGCCGATTTCCGTTATGAATGCAAACAGGCAGACTTTCAATCTTAGAAACAGACACCAGCTATCCCAAAACATAAACATTAACAAACACAATGAAAGCTCATTTAAAATATGGCCCATAAAGGTCACTGCACAAACCGCGTCGGAAACAGAGTCCAATCAACATTAGGGTTCATTCACACGGCTTCTATTTGCGAATGTTAGCACTTTTATGATCCCTGTAAACTGCACTAAGATGTAAACTATACATTTGTGCTGAAATTCAATTCATTTTGAACCTTATCGCGTTATAATATGACTTAGTTAGCTGTCTAATTAATTGACAAACTGAATGGCGAGGTAAACTAATCGTTACTATTGTCACATATATTTTATCTAAAATCATTTTATTTCTAACAATATATACAATTGAATATTTCTAATCTTATGCCTAATAAAAAAACAAATTTCAAAAAATTTCAATGGGGAGAGGAAAATGGCTCATTGCGCATCAAAAAATTCATCCACATCGATGTCAATGGGAAACGTGCCCAGAACGCTGGCAGCATTGCCACGTTGAATGGCAATGCTGATTCTCTGGCTGAAGAAAAGGCCAGCCCTCTGGTCACGCGAACAGTCGACTAACCGTTTACTAATGACACACTCTCTCACGTCTCGAAATACTCGATGAGCACTCGGACCCCATGGACCTAATGTCTCAACCCCAAACGGCTCAAACATATAACTGCCAATAAGGTTGTTTGTTATATTTGCGCCGTTTGATGTTTTCGACTATCGTTACTATTTAAATTTTATACATTTTGAACCCTCATCCATTAGAATAAAGAATTTTTATGTCTTGTTTACTAGGCAGTAGGTAATATTGGTACTTTATTACCTAGGAATGCGAACTCAAGTGCATCGCATTCTTCTTTGGTCCCAATAGGACAGGATACTAACATTTTCAGCTGAAGGAAGAAACCTAAGCCAAACCTTATATTATTATAATATTGAATTAATTTGAAATTACAATGTTCTTTAACATATATTGTATTAACTTGACATTAAGTTATTTGTAACATGCAGTGGATTACCTTAAGGTTACACTAGTCGAAAATTCTTCCATACAAACGTAGTCTAGGGATTATCCCACTGTTTGACGATGTACGTTCAAAATAAAAAGTGATATCGATTTGTCTCATCATTATCTAGCCCTGTATGGAAGCAAAAAAGTAAATAAAGAAAATATTTGAAAGTTACGAGCATCGAAAGATCCACATTTCGACACTATTTTGAACGCATTTTTGGGCGCAAATAAATACCATAAGAAGACGGAAAATTGCAAAACGGCCTCCATACAGGGATAGATTAGTAATTCAACAATGAAAATAATTTTATTTTGAACAGATAGATTAAGTCGTTTTTTCATGATATCTAGACTGCCATAGGTCTGTTTATAAAATTTCGCGCGCTCGGTTTCGTCCTAAATCATTATCCATTTCGCTACAAATTTTAAAAAGTATGTATTCGTACGCGAACTAGCTTCCTACTGCTCATCACAGCATCTATCTCTTCCGCACGTGTTGTCGGTTGATATAAAGTGCATTTTAACCCCGCGCACAAAATAGTTCGTGCCGTTGACTAGTGTACCCTTAACATTTATTTATTTATTTATTTATTTAGACTTCATGCACAAAGGTACAAAGGCGGACTTAATGCCTTAGGCATTCTCTACCAGTCAACCTAGGGTGGTGAAGAGACATCATGGCAGGTGCATAGTTTAATAATAAAAAGCTAGAAGTTATTATACTAAAATGGGTAAAATACACGTACATATATATTGTATATAATATATATCTATATAAATATACATATTATAAATATTTATGAAGAAACAGAAAAGAAGAAAGTGAGATGATTCAGCTTATTTGTGTTGAAAATAAATAAATCCGCAATTGCCGTTTAAATGCGTACCGACTGGTGGCCGTAACATTATAATTATGTTAGATTAATTTTGAAACTAAAATTGTTATGAAACATATTTTACACAAAATTTTCTATAATTATTAAATTTATCTTCAGTGTACCTTTTAATTGTTATTTGATGTTTTTTTATTTAATGTTCGACACAATGTAATTTTTTTATTAAGAATAAATAAATGAAATGAAATGAACCACCTATCTAACTCATCAGCCTTCAAAGCAAAAGGGAACAGGCTCGCTCGTTCAATAGCTTGCTCATCCATCGATTTCCATCAGGCGACCTCGAATACAGAATTGACTCATCACGAAATAAAGACTACAAATCACAAGTTTTCTTCACCACATTCACTTATGGAAGGAGACTCCTACAGTCCTAATAATGCCCTCGTAAATATTGAAACAATAAATCAATAATTTATTACCTTCTTCCCACAGCATTGTAAAATGCCTATCTTTGTCAATTAGGTACATTTTTACCTTTCATTTAGGAAACAGATCATCCTCCTACGTTTGTCATAAAATCATAATGTTTATGGAAGATAGATTTATGGTTTAACTTTTAAGAGTACCGGTAAAATTATTTCAGAGAAATATCGCAGATTTGAATTGGCCGTTGTCTATCCAAAACCTTGGTAGTAGACCTGCCAATCATCTTACTGAATGGATTATCGGTTCATCAATTCAGCCTATCGCAATCACACTGGCCACAACATCGATTGTTCATAGTCTTTGCCGAATTCATTTACGCAATAAGGTTGCAGGTCCCCACCATACCGATGTCCTTGTGAAGGCCGCGGGAATCCACTGGAAGCGAGTAGCACGGAGCCGGTCGATGGGGGAGGTCTATGTCTATTCGGCTGAACTGGCGATGATGATGACGTTTTGCTCGAAGCAATCTTAGTCTTTAGAAAGGTCTGTCCGAAAGACTTTACTTAAGCTTTTAGAGCTTACCTAGAGAGTACTGGATTATGTGGGGCAGAAAGTCAGTCTAGTCTATTTAAAACACTGGTGTCAGCTGCAACCGGTGACACCAGAAGTCGCCACCAACAAAGAAAGAAAGAAAGAAAGAAAGAAAAATAGTTTATTTGCGCCAGGCACGACGCATACCATAAAAAACCAAAAAAAAATACATAAATACAATCATTACAAAGTATGCGTCACAACTACGCAAAACGGTCATCGCTCAGCATAATGCTGGGACTCGTGTGCGAGACAGAGCCACAGCGCTGGTTTTCAGCGATAGCCGGTGTCGACTGGGTGACTCTGAACCAATAAAACCTTAGTAGCAAGTGACGGAGCGAACAGTTTTATTTATGAATAAAAAATAAAATAAATGAGTAAACATAAATAGGCAAATGAGCGTTTAAAAGTTCAGATATAGAGCAAAGGGTTATACTTTTTGTTTAGTGTAGGTAGTATAGTAGTGAGTATAGTGAATAGTATATTCAAGCAAAGGAAAGGTATGAATATAAAGAAGTTTAAGGTAGGTTAATAAGAAAAATATTATCACATAACAGCACCTCCGGACCGGGGACACGAATGGCAACAATAATAAATATTTTGTGTGACACAGATGGAAAGGATAAATAGGTACTGTGGCCATTTTATAAAATTGATCTATTAATTGTTACCATGTCTTGTTTCCGTTGAGCATCTATCAGATACTGCCGTAAACGTGATCTGAACGTATGGATGGTACCAAGCACCCTCAATGGTGGTGGAATATTATTCCACACCTTGGATGCAGCGTATCGGAAACTGCCCGTGAAAGCCGCTGTCCTATGAGACTGTGTTGAGAGCTGCTGCGCACAAAGTCTGGGCGCACATTCCCGTTTACTAGCAAAGATGAAAAAAGATGCAAAGATGGAACACGCTAAGCAGATGATGATAAAGGGCTCCAATGCAAAGCCTTACACGCCTTCATCGTGCTTACCTCAACCAGCACACATGTCACAACCCACTCTCACTTCCCATTTCCTCACTTAAACAGCATAAAAACCGTCCAAGGTCTAACAGAAATGCTAATGAGCCCCATTAGGCCTATCTGTCGCTAAGCAGCTCATAGGAATGCTGTCGACAATACGTTTAAGGACTGCGTAGGTTAGTCGTAGGCGCGATCGACAATGATCCGCCGACACCGAATATGGTGTAGTTTTCTTTAATGAGGTAGGTGGCGTATGGAAGGGAGGATCAGAAGTTCCAAAACTTCCTAAACGTGTTGTCGATATTATGTCATTAAGTAAGGAGACACAGACAAGGATGCGTCATTATCAGATTGTTGATTGTCTTTACTGCCTAGCAGAAATTTTAAAAAGCTTACTACTACACCTGGAAAATAAATTATTGCAAAGCTGCTGTCAGCAGTAATGGCCCAGGAGTAACGGTAACGGCGCCGACTTACGAGGCAGACGTTTTACTTTGTGTAAATTAATTCACCACCACTGCTCTTAAAATGGTGAAGGAAAACATCGTGAGGAAACAGGCATGTCCTAGAACCAAAAATTCGAAGAATTGTAACATTTACCAACCCGCACTGGGCCCGCGTGGTAGATTAAGGCCTATTATCTCTCTCACAGAGAGGATGCCTGTGTCCCAGCATTGGGCACATTATAAGGCTGATGATGATGATGATGAAAGCTGCTTTAATCCTGTTTACAAGTTAAGGAGACTGGAGTTCTTGCCGAGCTTTCCACGATAAAATAATAGAAGAACTGATTCGAAATTTAGCAAAACAATGACTTGTGATAGTTGTGATGGTAACAGCAAGTAAGGTCCACCAGGAGGGGTACTTTAAATACACCAACTTGGTTCTATAGAAATTGTTTTAGAATCTGTTTTTTTATTTATTACGAGTATTATCAATAGGATTTGGTCCCTGATGGTAAGCGATGATGTGGTCTACGGTGAAGCACGCTTGCCTAGAAGTAACCTATTCACTCTTGACTTAAAGACCCCAAGGTTGTAGCTATCAGGGAACAAAGACCCCGGAAGGGAATGCCACTCCTTAGCTGTGCGCACAATGATAGTATTAGCAAAACGCTTTGTGCGTATGGGTGGGATGTCCACCATGAACCGATGGCGCAAGGCCGTACGTCTTGTAGTCCGATGATGGAAAGGGCAAGGCGGAATTAAATTGTGCAGTTCCGTCGCACACTCCCCCGAAAACCGAATAGACAATAAAAATAAAAACACTTCCCGAAATGGAACCGATAAAAACCGACAGGCTGACAACCCGGCGTCGATGTTCAAGGCTCTGGAGCTCTGACGCGACCAGTGCATCGTTGCCAATAAGCCTCTTGGCCAGTCTGTCAATCGTCGTCTGTATTTAATTCAAACGGACGATTCGATCACGTGTGTTCTTGAGTGTTATTATGTACGGTACTTCTATAACTTCTTATGTGGTGTTGTTATCAAGTGTTGAACATTTTCCACGTCTCCTTTTAAAGGTAGTGTGTTTTATTGATAGTTTGCATGTAATTTGGCATATATATTAGCTCATTAAAATGAAGATATAGTCATAAATATCGTTGTTTCTAGATCATTGAAAAGGATATGAGATTTCTGATGGAGCCTGTTTTCAATGATATTTACGACTAGAGAATTATAAAAAAGCGACTGTAGTTAAAGGAATAGAATTCTATTGCATGAATAGTTTAGGTACCATAAAGAGACTTAGTATTGTGGTAACCGCTTAATTAACGATCGCATGCACTGATATAAATCTAACTAAATAACGCAACTCCCTGCACCTATATGAAACCCAAACGCGCCCCTTTTTCAAATACAATTAAAAAACTAATTTACTTACCGATGAAAGGAAATATTTCCATTTCAACCTACTTTTTTGTACAGTTTTTACAGCTCAATAAGGCACAATTTCTAGATTTCGCTTGATGTCCGGTAGCGAGAACGCTAAACGAAACAGCTCAAAGGAAGAACCCTGCTTTCCTTTTATTCCCATTTTGACATACGAAGCCATACATTCGCGTCATCTAAGTAGTTATATTTGTCTGTGGTCACAAGGGAAATTCCCAGAATTACCCCGTCTGATAGACTGATTGATGATCACAATTTGTAGTTATTGGCAGACAAAAGGTCTCTACTCTTGGAGTAACCCCTGAGTCATCTTTAATGCTGTCAACGAATGCAAGTGGTGGCCAAGAATTAGGGACCACACGTCATGATCTTTCGACTAAGTGACGCCAGTGACAGAATAGTTGAAAGAAATCGTTTGCTCTTGGTATGTACACGTGAAGTGCGTGTGACTAAAGAGTTATGAATATTCTAGATGAATGGGGAGTGAGGCCGATGCGATGAAAAGATGGATGGATTGTATAAGGAAGAATTAAATAAATAAAAATTGAGTCAGTATATCGTGTTAACATGACAGAATGGAAGAAAAAAAATTGTAGCACCGACTCCAAGTGGCACAAGGGCAGGAAGACGATGTTGATAATGATTATCATAAATTCTCATCTGAGTCTAATCAGCTATCAATCAATTCAATCATTATGACAAGCGGAAGGCATAACTGTTTAAAGTAGGTCTTTCTCAGGGTCTATATCGGCTTCATTTTCATACGTATCCGTGCTTACAATTTCCTTTTAAACCAGTCCGCGTAGTATATCAAAGTTCTCACGCATGATTTTGGAAAAGATCTTTTGATGCGATTGATATCGATAAATGTAAATGAAAATTTCTTCATCGTCGACCATATCAACGCTTACCATTAGCACGGGGTCTCATTGCTAACAAATAAAAGTTGGTTCAAATAAATCTCACTAGATGGCGCAATATGCTCCTGTCTGTTATTGAATGTGTGTAAAATTTATATTTTCTGGAATTACAACATAAAAATTGTATGTTCTTGTTTAATCAACTCTCCTAAGTACAAAATTATGGAATATTTGGCTCTTAATTCGCATTTAAAAGGTTATTTCAACGGATCACTTAAAATTGTTGCCAATAGATGGCGCATTTTTAAATTTCTGAGGCATTCCACTAGATTGTTAAAATTTGCATTGTAACACATTTTGGTGCAAAACAACTGTAAAAACGTGCAAAAAAATACTATGAAACGAACCTTCACTGTATTTAAAGAAAAATATATTCACGAACCTAATAAATCCTTTTACTTGCGAGTCGCTGCTAACACCATCTATCTATCACCGTGCAACAGAACCGAACGCGTTCGATGTACAAAAAAATAACAAGATTAATCAGATGAAAAACGCTAGTTACGTCGGCACGGTTTCTTTGTATGGGATGAGGCATCTGTATGCTAGTATTATATTATCTGTGCCATTAGGTAAGCTAGTTAACACAAGCCTATCAACAATAAAAAAAGTAAATGTAATCACTTCTTCTTCATCTTACTAATATTATAAATGCAAAAGTTTGTATGGATGTATGTTTGTTACTCCATCACGCCAGAACGGCTCAACGGATCTGAATGAAATTTGGCACAGAGATAGATTTTATTCTGGAATAGCACATAGGCTACTTTTTATCCCGGTATAATTTCCCTTGGTACGATAATAAATTTATCACGCGGGCAAAGTCGCTGGCAGAAGCTAGTTACCAATATTCTTTTACTCGTAGAACTATACTTTCGCTGACTGCCGCTGGGAATTGACAAGGATCGAGATACATTAGTAACTCGATTCCTATGGGGATAGGCCACAGGAGCAAAACCGGAAAAAAGTTTTTTTTATGATCGTGTTATATTTTTTATTATTGTAGCTATCGGGAAACACAGACTCCGGCAGGGAATTTCACTTCTTGGTACGCACTGATGGTAAGCGATACTGTGTCGACGGTGTAGCACGCTAATCTAGTAATAACCTATTCACTCTTGACTTAAAGACCCCGAGTTTGTAGCTATCAGGAAACACAGACTCCGGCAGGGAATTCCATTTCTTAGTAAGCATAATTAAAGTTTTAGTAAACCGTTTTGCGAATACTTTCATTGTACGCACAGTTATGGAGTGGAATTCCCTGCCGGAGTCTGTGTTTCCTGATAGCTACAACCTTGGGGTCTTTAAGTCAAGAGTGAATAGGTTACTTCTAGGCAAGCGTGCTTCACCGTCGACCACATCATCGCTTACCATCAGGCGAGATGGTTGTCAAACGCGAGCCAATCGAAAAATAAAATATAAAAAAGTTTAGAAAAAATTACAGTTGTATGCCGTAATTACCGAAACAATTAAAGAGCCATTGTGTCTCGCGTGGATCCACGTTCGGGCACTCAAGGGGTTAAAAAAGCCAGCATTATTATCAGATTCTTTTTCTCTGTTTCCAATCCTTATACTGCGTGCCTGAACTCCTATGATTCATATACCAGCACCATTAATTCAACAAAGACCCGGCTGTCAAAGATTGATGCTGATCATCACTCAAAGGTTAGACATGCGATCATCCTACACAGTCACCTAGATACAGCTAACTTGTATGTAACAAAGGGTGTCGCAAATGTTTGCAGACAACTGTGATTAAATGAGAGATGAACTGGTGATGGCGAAATTGTCTTAGCTAAGAAAGATTAATAAAATTTGCTTCTGTAGGTAGATTTATAAAAATTTGCAATAAAATATATTATTAAGATATACGTCAAAGTTAGGGTTTCACCCTTTTAGACGGCCATTTGTAGCTCTTTGACAGTCGTTAAGAAGCCAGGCAATCTGGCACCAGACTTGCCAAGGGATATCACCATCATCATCATGTCAGCAAAAGACGTCCACAGCTGGACATAGGCCTTTCTCAAGCGTCGCCACATTAACCGACCCCGTGCGTCTCGCATCCAGCGCCTTCCCGCAACCTTAACCAGGTCATCGGTCCCCCTAGTGGGAGGCCTTCCAACGTATCGTCTTCCGGTTCGCGGTCGCCATTCCAGAACTTTTCGGCCCCATCGGCCATCCGTTCTGCGAGCAATGTGCCCTGCCCACTGCCACTTAAGTTTGGCAATTCTTCGGGCTATGTCGGTAACCCTGGTTCTCTTGCGGATCTCCACATTTCTGATTCGATCACGCAAGGCAACTCCAAGCATAGCCATCTCCATTGCCCTTTGAGTGACTGTAAGTTTGAGTGACTTTCGTCTTGAGACACTGTGGTAAGTTGGACGAGAAGATACCGCGCAACTTCCCGAACGCTGCCCAGCCGAGTCGGATTCGACGGTTGACCTCTTTCTCGAAGTTGGCCCTACCCAATTGGATCGTTTGTCCCAGGTAGACATAGTCGCCCACAACTTCGAGTGTAGAGTCTCCGACCTTGATAGAAGTGTGTGTAACATGGGCATTCACCATGACCTTGGTTTTGTCCATGTTCATTTTAAGACCCACTGGTCATATCGACTGGGATATCGTTTTACCCCAATTTCAGGGTTGTGAAGGTCAGATAAGGAGTCCTTTTATGAGAAATATGTATTCAGCTGCTTCCAGTTAACAACGTAGTTGGGAAAAATCCTGATTCTTCAACATCTTGATATTTAATGGTGCAAAGATTTTTGTCTTGTCACTTCATTCAAATGCAAGAACATGATTTATTGAATGTGTTCAAACTAGATGGTTGTTTATTTTTAAATAAGGTTTAATACAAATATTTTATTTAACCGCTGAATGCATCAGCCACAGTGACTGAATCGTGAAATATAAGAATGGCTTTGCGACCAACTTCCAAGAACAAAAATAGGGTTAAACACTTACACGACCCCTTCGAAACGGAATGAATGCTCACACTACATACACATGTAATATCCCTACATTTAAACGTTGATATGTATCTCGTTCAGCTGTCCACTGCCGCATGCCACTGAATACTAGGGGAACATAAAACGCAGGTGTGCTAACTGCCCTTTCTGTACAAATTAACAATTTTATCATTAGGTCAACTGTTAGTGAAGAGTTTATAGGTTTTATGAAAATTTTCGTGATACGTCGCGAAGCATTTGTTTGTGCATTTGTTCATATGTTTGTAAAAGGTAATCTATGCAAGTACCAGAGTGGTGGTGGCTCATTGGTAACGGCCCTGGCTTACGTGTTGTAGGTCGTGAGTTCGAACCCAGGCAAGCGCTTTGCTTTGTGTAAATTATTCCATCACCACTGCTCTTAAAACGGTGAAGGAAACCTCGTGAGGAAACCGGCATGTCCTAGAACCAAAAAATCGAAGACATGTGACATCCACCAGCCCGCACTGGGCCCGCGTGGTGGATTACGGCCCATTACCTCTCTCACAGAGAGGATGCCTGTGTCCCAGCAGTGGGAACATTATAAAGCTCTTTCACTACAAGAAAGCTATTCATAGCATCGTCGAGAGCCATAAATCTACGTTGTATCCCGTAAAAAAGCACAATTGCTGCTGAATAGGCCAGGAAGCTAAGTCGCGAAAACAAGCCAGTAAAGTATTGGATTATGGTTTTAATAAATGGGGTGGGACAGGTGGTATTTCGTAACTATGCAGCGCGGCATAAGTGCAGCTGTTTGAAGCGTGCCGTTCGAAACCTAGATAAATTAAATTGATCTGTAAGTAATTTAAAGTAAAGAACTTAATTTATTTCATCATCATCGTCATCATTTCAGCCAAAGATGTCTACTGCTAGACATAGGCCTCCCCCACGATAATTTATGTATCAGTATGTTGCTAAAGCAAGTTTTGAGATTACGGGAAAAGGATCTTACAATTAAATGCAAGTCATACATAGGTTATGGTTTTGATAACTGACAATAATAAAAAAACTTATTTGGAAAAAAAATACTACCGACTTCCAAATAAGAAAACTACAAAGTGAAAAATAACTTTATTTTTGGAAGTCAACAGTACTCTTCAATAAATAACGGCAAATCTCTCGGGATGGCTGCAATCGCATATCTGTTTGTTGTTTATACCATTTCATAACATAACATCACGCCAGTGCGCTCTTAAGGGGTACGCAGATCTCTCATTTCACCGGTAATGTTCAACTTTCATGATATTCAGGTAATATATTCTGGCGTTATAGGTAACTTACTAGACAACTTGCCTATTACAACAACTAAAAAGTGAAAAAAAATCTTATTAGTATTACAAAATAACTTTATTTTTTGAAGTCGGTGTCCATAACGCAATAAATTGGTACCTACGAAAGACACCGACTTTCAAAAATAAAGTTATTTTTCACTTTTTAGTTTATTTATTTATTTATGTACACACAAAACACTTTACAGAGAAAAATAAGTAATACAGATAGAAGAGCACAAAGGTACTGCTTATTTCAATAGAAATTTCTTCCAGCAGACCTGCGACAGGAAAGTTTTATGATAGACGAAGACACAGTGTGTAGAAGAAAATAAGGAAACTTAAAATAGACTAACAACTATACAACTATATAACTTAACTAATTATATATAAATAACACATATACCTTAACTAAATATGTAGAAGATAAAAATACATACATAATAATATATAATAGTTACAATATGGTGGAGAGGTAATGATCTTTGACTTGTTTCTTGAATAGATATACATTATGGGAATCACGAATTAATTTGGAAGTCGGTAGTATTTTTTTGTAAAAAGTTTTTTTAATTTACGTTTTGGTAAAACCCCACTCCCCAACTCTTAAGCCCTACCTGGGCTTTTTCCAAGTAATATTGTTGCCCCGGCTGTACAAGTTTAATTATTCCAAGCGCATGCGCATAAAGTGTTATCGTGCGTTATTTTACGACGCGATCAGAATATCTTGTTTTATTGTAACCAGATTAGTTTATAACTGCTACATACACGGGAAACGTGTTATGGTTGTTTCATTAACTTTATTGAGCGTATATTAAAGCTGCAGATAGCATAGTATGCAGAAAATCTTGTACCATAGAGTTTACTTTGTTGTAATCCAATCCGTAATCAACACTTCTAGATCTGCTATTGGAGATTGCTTAAGGGTACACTAGTCGACGGCACGAACTATTTTGTGCGCGGGGTTAAAATGCATTTTATATCAACCGACAACACGTGCGGAAGAGATAGAT
The DNA here is from genome assembly GCA_948252205.1 of Orthosia incerta. Lineage (NCBI taxonomy): Eukaryota > Metazoa > Arthropoda > Insecta > Lepidoptera > Noctuidae > Orthosia > Orthosia incerta. The sequence continues at coordinate 26,874,175 of OX411758.1, forward strand.
GCTGTGATGAGCAGTAGGAAGCTAGTTCGCGTACGAATACACACTTTTGCAAATCTGTAGCGAAATGGATAATGATTTAGGACGAAACCGAGCGCGCGAAATTTTATAAACAGACCTTTGGGAGTCTGGATATCATGAAAAAACGACTAAACGTATCTGTTTCAAAATAAAATTATTTGAATTGTTGAACTACTAATCTATCCCTGTATGGAGGCCGTTTTGCAATTTTCCGCCTTCTTATGGTATTTATTCGCGCCTAAAAATGCGTTAAAAATAGTGTCGAAATGTGGAACTTTCGACGCTCATAACCTTCAAATATTTACTTTTTTCACTTTTTTGTTGCCATACAGGGCTAGATAATGATGAGACAAATTGATATCACTTTTTATTTTGAACGTACATTGTCAAACAGTGCAATATTCCCTACGTTTGTATGGAAGAATTTTCGACTAGTGTATCATCATCATTTCAGCCGAAAGACGTCCATTGCTGGACATAGGCCTCCCCCAGGCGTCGCCACATTGACCGATCCCTAGCATACAGCGCAGTCCCGCAACCTTAACAAGGTCATCGGTCCACCTAGTGGGAGACCTTCCAACGCATCGTTTTCCGGTTCGCGGTCGCCATTCCAGAACTTTTCTGCCCCATCGGCCATCCGTTCTGCCCACTGCCACTAAAGTTTTGCAATTCTTCGGGCTATGTCAATAACTTTGGCTATAATATGTATATGTTTACTCCCGACGGAAAAAGAAAAGTCATAAGTTTGACGTGTGTTTGTGTATCTGTCTGTGGCATCATAACTCCTAAACGAATGAACCGATTTTGATTTTGTTAGTCACCTTACTTTATCAAGAGTGTTCTTAGCTATGTTCGATGAAAATCGGTCAGCCGTTCTAAAGTTATGGGCGTTTAACTGTTTGAATCGGGGTGTTTTCGTAAGATATCGTATCATAATTACGTGTTCGATAGATTGTCGATCGAAGCGTGTCTACTACTAGATAAATTATGTAGCATGAAATAAAACGTTTAAATTTTAACTTTAAATTTTAACGGCAGTAAACAAGCCGCTTAAACTTGATGGTTTGTGATCACCGCCGCCATCTTTGAAGATTTGCAATACCTTTGCAGATGCGAAAGTAATTTACGCAAGTTCAACATCTTGTACAAGGGAATTTATTATTTGGAAAAGCAGATTAGTTCTTCATTGAAACACTGTGAAGTTCAGAAAAAAAGGAGGTACCCAACAACAGATCGAAAGTGACAGTAAATCAAAATATAGTGACGGGACGTTAAATAAAAGGTAAAATAAAATTGCACTACCGTTATTCAATTAGGCACATAACTACACGTGATTGCTAGGGCTGCCCGGAATGGCAATGACTAAGTTAGGGATAATGGCACAAAGTATGGTATGTAACATAATTATGCTTATGAGTAAACATGCAAAGAGGAAGCGTTGCAATCAATGGTGAATAATTCTAATTAAGGCGTATTTATTCCCCAATGTTAACACGGTACTAGTACTACCCGCTCGGCGCCAGATTATCAATATTCTCCTTATGGACAGTTTTGTTTGCAAAATATTCTTTTATTTACATAGGTTTCCTATGCAAGTTTAGAAAAAATACTAACCATAATTTTGTCTGTGTAAAAATGTCTTTAAACATCCAAGTCGTTTTGGAAGAGTATGCAAAAGAAGCGGAAAAAAATCGTGTTGTTTTTTATATTTTTTTTAAAGCAATGTTATTAGTTATGTGCCGAAAGAACTATGTTTCACAAAATATAATGTACATGAATCAATAATATTTAATTGTAACCGTTTTACGGCACTAAAGCGGCGTTTAGTTTTTTTTTTTAAACTTTGTCTTCACTAGGAATTTCTCCTGTATCGTGGGTGCGTTTACAAACATATAAACTCACATACACAAACACCCAGAGCCGGAACAACTATCTGTAGGTCATACAAATATTTGCTCCGTGCGGGAATCGAACCCGCGACACGCAGCGCAGCAGTCCATCACTCAACCACTGCGCCAACCGTGCGCCGCGCGCGCCCCGAAGTAAGAAAAAGCATTTTTCCATGAAAGCCCACGAAGAGCCCTATCTCTATTCTAATTGGCTAGAACGGCCACGGGCACTCTTAAAATAGGTCTAAGTAAGACCAGAATGGAAAAATGATAATTCTATTTACTCCGTCAGTGAGATTATCAAATAATATTGGACACGTATTTTTGCTTTACCAAATCAATAAAAATTCACAAAGATAAAGCGCATCAAAGTTCTGGAGTGGGGGCTTGTGACGTCACTTTGTCAGTATAAAGTGTACCAACGGCGTGAGGTCACACGATATTTCAACGCATTTTATCGTCGTCACTTTGTTTACGTATCAAAAGTAAAAATACGTGTCCAATATTTTTTAATTATCTACCTGATGGACAAAAAGCTAATTTTCAGTTAACATCCCTAAGCGAAGTATGACCACTGGCACTACTTCACACAGTTCACACATTGAGAAGAGTAACGTAACGGACCATTCGGCTTCGTGATTTAAATATTCATCACGATATGTCTCTGATGTGTAGTTCTATTATCCTGATCACGTATGAGATAACAATTACGTGCAGTTATAAGTGTACCCGTAAAATTATACAGCGGTTTTTATTAATTCGCTTAATAAATAAGGATAAATAATAAAATAAAACATACAGTCGAACATAGAACCTCCTCCTTTTCGGGAAGTCGGTTCTTTATTCTTCTTCTTATTTTCGTGTCGATAAACTCAAATTTTGACTCTCAACTATTCTTAAATTTTGCCTAACCAGTATGTAGCCACCTGGACCGCTCTGTCATTCACCACGTTCAGGTCCTGAAAGGTGCAGGCGGCTGGGCACGAAGGGCAGACAAGGAGGTGGGGCATATCCTGCAACGGGGCCCCACACTGGCACTGTGTTTGAGATGGGTCTTTGGCATTTGGCCAGATTTTTTCTACAGCGACCAACCTATACCCGCCATCGGTTTAGGGGCAGGTGCTCTGCCGGAGTCATGGAGTATGGAGGGGCAGGATGTGCGTTTTTCCACAGTTTACATCTCTCGTCACCGTGTGGCATCGATCTGCTCATGCCCGAGAAATAGATGCAGCCTTAAATGAGACTTGCAGAATAATAACTGGTTGCTTAATACCAATTCCACTTAACGCACTATGCCCACTAGCCGGAATAGCCCCTCCGAAAGTTCGAAGAGAAGTTGCCTGTTCCTCCGAGAAGCACAAACAGGAGACCGACAACCGACACCTGATGTACAACATGGAGCAACCAAGGAGACGGCGATTGAAGAGTCGGAAGAGCTTCCTTAAGTCGACTAAAATAATTAAAGACAACAGCCCTAGCGAAGCTCGCAAGAAACTGTGGCTCCTCAAATACCCGCCCCCAACTGACTATGTTGCCTAGCGGGCCATAAACAGCCATGGCCCATCTGGAAATCCCTAAACCGGTTACGAAGTCAAGTGGACCGCTGTAGGCATAACTTAGTCAGATGGGGGTACTCCAATCAGCCACAGTGTGACTGCGGAACCACCCCACAGACGGTGCCTCACCTCCTGTCCTGTTCTTATGTAAAAACACCTGTACCATGCAAGACCTTTGTGAGGTCAGCGCTAAGTTGGTCGAAGAAAATTTTGTAAAGGAATCATCGACACGAAGAAGAAGAAGATCTCTCGTCAGTTGCGCTGGCTTCCAATGAGGTCGTATGTCTCAGAAAGCTTTTGCGGCTTTTTAGGCATGCATTTTGGAGTTGATGTTCATATAAGGGGTGGCGACTGTCCCGTTCTTGTTTCCCCATCTCGACGCGGCTAGGAAGTCGGTTAAAAAATCGGTATCTCACATGTCAAAATAGTAATTTGACCCCAGAATTATTTCTAGTATTCGTCGAGTGCCTAGTAAAAAGCCACATTCAGACTATACATTGAATTTTTGCAAGTTTTTGTTCTAAGGCTACACTAGTCGACGGCACGAACTATTTTGTGCGCGGGGTTAAAATGCATTTTATATCAACCGATGATAGATGCTATGATGAGCAGTGGGAAGCTAGTTCGCGTACGAATACTTTTGCAAATTTGTAGCGAAATGGATAATGATTTAGGACGAAACCGAGCGCGCGAAATTTTATAAACAGACCTTTGGCAGTCTAGATATCATGAAAAAACTACTAAATCTATGTGTTCAAAATAACTTATGGTATTTATTCGCGCCCAAAAATGCGTTAAAATTAGTGTCAAAATGTGGAACTTTCGACGCTCATAACTTTCAAATATTTTCTTTTTTTACTTTTTTGCTTCCGTACAGGGCTAGATAATGATGAGACAAATTGATATCACTTTTTATTTTGAACGTACACTGTCCAACAGTGCAATAATCCCTAGACTACGTTTGCATGGAAGAATTTTCGACTAGTGTAACCTAAACTTGCCTTGCTAGTTAGTTGATATGTATGTATAGGACAAATATTGCAACTGGATTTTAAAATAGTTATCCTCATCCGATTGCAAATTTTGCATGCATTATGGTTCGGATGACAATGTACGGTATAAAAATATATTTACCGGTAATTCATGCAAAATGCTTTCTTTTTTAATCCCCGACGGAAAGATAGTGGTGTTATAATTTGATGTGTGTACACTGTGATTGTCTATTTGTGTATCTGGTATGTGGCATCATAGCTTCTATCTAAACGGATGAACCAACCAATGCTACTTTATCGAGATTGTTCTTAGCTACAATCAATCTGCCTAGCCTTTGCCCAACTATATTGGGGTCGGCTTCCAGTCTTACCAGATTCGGCTGGGTACCAGTATGTTACATGGACCGACTGCCTATCTGACCTCCACAACCCAGCAACTGGGTAACACGGTACCTCTTGGCAAGACTGGTGTCAGATCTCAAGCTTCTGACTACCCGTATCGACTTTCAAAGATCTTCAAATGACAGCCGGGACCAACGGCTTAACGTGCTTTCCGAGGCACGGAAGAAACTCGGTATGTTGAAATGGTCACCTATCCACGGACCGACCTCGTCAAGCGTTGTTTAACCTTGATGATCGACCAGTGCGGCTGTTATTATTTAGCCACGAGCTCCTTTCTTCTTCTTAGCTACGTTTGATGAAAATCGATCCAGCCAAAATCCAGCCGGTCAAAAGTTATGGGGGGTGACCATAAGCTCTTAGAGCGGTATCAATTTGAGATCGAATAAGGGACAGATGTATCTGACGAGTAAACATCTGTCACTTACTCGATCTCAAATTGATACCGCTCCCCGCAAGAGCTTATGGTCCCCCCCTTGGGCGTTTTAATGTTTGACCCGGGGTATTTCTGCATGATATCGTGTCATAATTACGAGTTCATGAGATTGTCGATCAAAGCGTGTCTACTACAAGATAAATTATGTAGCATGAAATAAAAATGTGTCGGGATTTTTACCTGTTTTCTAGGAGATTTCCAAAACTGTGCCAACCCTATAACACTGACAGTCACATTATCTACGTAGGCATCCCACAGTTACCTACATACCCACAAAAACATGACAGACCCGTCTATATATAATTTTTTTCGTCACCAATCGGTCACTTGGCTGACCTTAAAAGGCTAGGAGATTAGCGCCGCAAAAAGTTTACAAACGTGAATGGGAGTAACGGGGTCTTGTACTTGCGGTAGGTAACTGCCTATTGAAAGGTGCTGTTATAGTTTTTGAAGCAAGTACATTGAGTACTTACAACCGGTTTTGAGATTAAGGAACTAGAAAAGGATCATTGACATAAATGAGCGTGAATAGTACCTACCTATTCATGAATATTAACGATTAGCTTTTCCTCGCAGCTTCGCTCCCGTGGCGCACCCCACAAGACCAGTTTTCGGGATAAATTAAAAATATTATTTAATAAAAAACTTTTTTACAAAAAAATACTACCGACTTCCAAATAAGAAAACTACAAAGTGAAAAATAACTTTATTTTTGGAAGTCGGTGTCTTTCGTAGGTACCATTTTTTTGCGTTACGGACACCGACTTCCAAAAATAAAGTCATTTTTCACTTTGTAGTTTTCTTATTTGGAAGTCGGTAGTATTTTTTTGTAAAAAAGTTTTTTATTTTTCACTTTTTAGTTGTACCTACCTAATAGGCAAGTTGTTTAGTAAGTTTCCTATAACGACAGAATAGATTACCCGAATATCATGAAACTTGAACAAAACCGATCAAATGAGAGATCTGCTTACCCCGTAAGAGCGTACTGGCGTGATGCTATGTTATGAAATGGTATAAACAGACATTTTCCGTTATTTATTGAAGAGTTCTGTTGTATATCTTCGAAGTTCTTCATCAGATCTTCACCAAATTAAAATGGGACCCATTTCGGAACATACTCTTTCAAACAAAAAAAGAATTTTCAAAGTCGGTCCACAATTGACGGAGATATCGGTGAACAAAAAAAAAAAAAAAAACATACAAGAAGTCGAACATAGAACCTCCTCCTTTTTCGAAAGTCGGTTAAAAAAGATTTTTTTTAAGACAAGATTTTTTCGTATTCTTCTCAGCAAGCCCTTTAATTTGATACTCATATCATGGCCGTACGCCATATTGGATTTAAAATTACGTCACTTAGCTAGCCATGCATTGTCATCCAAACGAAACGTGTATGCAAAATTTCATCTTAATCGGTGGCGGTTAACTGCTTTAAAATTCAGTTGCAAGATTAGACCCGAACACACTTACATACATACAGACATTGCAAGTAAATAAAAGCTTGTAAAATAGCCTATGTTAGTCAGGAAGAATGTATCATTCTACTGGTGAATGAATTTTTAAAATAGTTTACGTAATTTTTGAGTTTATCAATTACAAACAAAGTTACTAACAAATCTTTCCTCTTTATAATATTAGTGTAAGTAAACAATTGGATTTGGCCTGCCAGTGCCAAAGGCTTTCTGCCTTTTTAAACGCCGTCGGAAAAAAGAGGGTTGTGACGTGTGTTGATGTGTATCGTAGCTCATAAACGGATGAACCGTTTATGAGCTGCCGTATTAGTTTTTTAACCGACTTTCGAAAAAGGAGGAGGTTCTATGTTCGACTTCTTGTATGTTTTTTTTTATGTATGTTCACCGATATCTCCGTCAATTGTTGACCGATTTAAAAAAAACTTTTTTTGTTTGAAAGAGTATGTTTCGAAATTGGTCCCATTTTAATTTGGTGAAGATCTGATGAAGAACTTCGAAGATATACAACAGAACTCTTCACTAAATAACGGCAAATCTCTCGGGACTGCTGCAATCGCATGTCTGTTTATTGTTTATACCATTTCATAACATAACATCACGCCAGTGCGCTCTTAAAGGGTAAGCAGATCTCTCATTTGATCGGTTTTGTTCAAGTTTCATGATATTCGGGTAATCTATTCTGGCGTTATAGGAAACTTACTAAACAACTTGCCTATTAGGTAGGTACAACTAAAAAGTGAAAAATAAAAATCTTTTTTACAAAAAAATACTACCGACTTCCAGAAAACTACAAATTGAAAAATAACTTTATTTTTGGAAGTCGGTGTCCATAACGCAAAAAAATGGTACCTACGAAAGACACCGACTTCCAAAAATAAAGTTATTTTTCACTTTGTAGTTTTCTGGAAGTCGGTAGATAGTATTTTTTAGTAAAAAAGTTTTTTTTTCATGCATTTTTTACATGCGAGATGAAAGATGCCGTGTGGCTTGCCGTCTATGTGATTGGTCGAATTTCATTCTATATACCCTATGCCTTGCCGAATTCATTACGCAATAAGGCTGCTGAGTTTGTCCTCCAAGCATGCAATGTTTACCATAAGCGTGACATATTGGTAAGGAATGGTAGGTTTGGTACTGAGTAACTTCGATAGGCACCTACTTCAAGAAATAACAAAAACATATTTACGACCACTCCAGCTAAACCGCAGTAAATGACTTATGAGCTCATTTGAATCGATATCACCGATGACATCAGTCGGGCATCAAACCTGCATATTTGGCCATACGATCGCCCCCACTGCGCCCACGGTCAGCAAATAACTTCACGGTTAGTCGGTAAGGGCATGAGTAGATGGGAAGGACAAATTGTAGGTAAACACGTTACATCATCTGGTACTACAGTTGTTATGAATGAATTAAAGAGGTCTTATGTAGTTAATGGACTTGAATGGAAGTACGATAAGGTTCTAGCCGGATATATGTATTTTTTTTGGGCAATCCCACCGCACTATTCCCAAACCACTGCAACTTCTGAAAGCCAGAATCAACATCGGCGACCACCAGAAATGCGCTGAGGCAATGAAGCTCGACGAAGTCCCGGAGAATGAATTTAACTGTCTTAGATCCCGCAACGAAATTAATCAGAAAAGAATAACGGAGGAGTAGGAAAAAATACAAATTTCCACTTCCCTCCATATCAAGCAGGAGACGTTATTTTTCACTTTGTAGTTTTATTATTTGGAAGTCAGTAGTATTTTTTTGTAAAAAACTTTTTTATTTTTCACTTTTTAGTTATACTAATAGGCAAGTTGTTTAGTAAGTTTCCTATAACGCCAGAATAGATTACCCGAATATCATGAAACTTGAACAAAACCGATCAAATGAGAGATCTGCTTACACCTTAAGAGCGTACTGGCGTGATGTTATGTTATGAAATGGTATAAACAATAAACAGACATGCGATTGCAGCAGTCCCGAGAGATTTGCCGTTATTTATTGAAGAGTTCTGTTGTATATCTTCGAAGATCTTCATCAGATCTTCACCAAATTAAAATGGGACCAATTTCGAAACATACTATTGCAAACAAAAAAATAATTTTGAAAATCGGTCCACAATTGACGGAGATATCGGTGAACATACATTAAAAAAAACATACAAGAAGTCGAACATAGAACCTCCTCCTTTTTCGAAATTCGGTTAAAAAACAAGGCCAATAGGCACAAAGGGTCGTTTACAACTGGGATAAGCCCAGTTGCCTAGCACCACGGATAAAAATTAGCATTAATAGTAATGGTACAAATAATAATACATTGGTATTAATAGTACATTGGAGGCTGCTATATTTGATTTGATTCCAATAATAGGTATAGCAAAAGCGCTTGAACGCACGGAAATTTGTTCCAGTTTCCACAAGGTCTGTATAGTAAACAAATCCTGATGCAGCCTGTACATTATTCAACATAATATTGCATTCATTCTGCCAAAGAATACATTCCCATAAGATATGATGTGCAAATTACACACTTAAAGGCGAGGCAACGAGCTTGAAGGATTTTTATGTATGAAGTAGTCGCCAAAGAAGGCCTAAATAACAGTCGCGTGACAACTCATACACGTTTACGACGAATTGTTCGGAAAAGGCAACACAGCGGGCGTGAAAGGCTAGGGGGATAATAATATTTGCCCAGGATTGAACCAAGAGCTGTGGTAGCTCCTGGGTTCCATTTTCAGAGTTTAGATTTGTGATCTATTATAGTATATGTCAAGTAGAATAGATACCATTTCAAATTCAAATTAAATTTATTGCATCCATAATTTACATACAGGTGATAAATATAAGTTACATAAACAATTATGGACCCTGTCGATGTCGGGCACAGCAACATTCAAGATACAGGCAATGTCTAGGAGAAAGGAATAGCGCTCAATATTTTCCTAATCTATACATTCATTCATTCTATATTTTAGTTCTTCCCTTTCTATTTGTTTTTATTTGGTTTATACGTATACCTTTGTACCTGTGACCGACAGTGCGGCACAGGAGGGTGACCATAATCTTTTAGAGTAAGGTTATTTCGAGTGTGTGTAAGGGACAGATGTATATGACTTGTATATATCTGTCACTTACGCACACTCAAAATAACCTTACTCTTAAACCTTATGGTCACCCGCCAGGTGTCCGGTAATTGGTACTCGCCCGATGAGACCTATCGTACCTAATAACGACACTTAGGTAGCTTTCAGGTGAATGTTATTTAATGACGAAGTGGCTATGTTAGAACTCGTTATAGATACGAGTACTTAACTAGATAAGATATACAATGTTAATGAGAAACGATTATAAATTAACAAAAAGACCAGTTTCGGTCTCTTATAATAAAAAAACTTTTTTACAATAAAATACTACCGACTTCCAAATAAGAAAACTAGGTACAAAGTGAAAAATAACTTTATTTTTGGAAGTCGATTTCTTTCGAAGGACCAGTTTTTTTCGTTATGGACACCAACTTCCAAAAATAAAGTTATTTTTCACTTTGTAGTTTTCTTATTTGGAAGTCGGTAGTATTTTTTTGTAAAAAAAGATTTTTTATTTTTCACTTTTTAGTTGTACCTACCTAGTAGGTACGCAAGTTGTTTAGTAAGTTTCCTATAACGCCAGAATAGATTATCCGAATATCATGAAACTTGAACAAAACCGATCAAATGAGAGATCTGCTTACACAGGCAAATCTCTCGGGACTGCTGCAATCGCATGGAAGAGGTATCTTAAGAGCGTACTGGCGTGATGTTATGTCTTGAAATGGTATAAACAATAAACAGACATGCGATCGCAGCAGTTCCGAGAGATTTGCCGTTTTTAATTGAAGAGTTCTGTTGTATATCTTCGAAGTTCTTCATCAGATCATCATTCATTTGGGCGCACGGTTGGCGCAGTGGTTGAGCGATTGACTGCTGCGCTGCGTGTCGCGGGTTTTTCGAAAGTCGGTTAAAAACAAATAAATATCATTTCTAATTCTCGATTATTTTATAATACATTATATATTTTTCTATTACTTTATATTATCTATTTTACATATTTTTAAGTTTATAAGTTAAGCACCTACATATTCACGTTATGACATTATTTTAAATATCTATTTTATTTACCCACGTCCGTGTGTCACTTGCGGGGTGCCAACTGAAAATCAGCGCTGGGTGTCTGACGCCCAGCAAATGCTGAGTTGGTAACCCTTTCGGTGTGGGCACGCTCGGCGCAATCATTCTATAACCTTGTTTGTACTTTTTTTACTGTTCTTCTCTGTTACTTTGTGATTGTTGTTGTTGTGTTGTGTCTATGTCGAATAAATGTTTTCTATTCTATTCTATTCTATTCTATTTCCGAATCTGATTAACTCGTTGGTATCATCAAATAAAACTTGTCAGTCCTATAATAAAAGCGATTTATTTAAACTGGTCTAGTACATTTCGGACAAGCGGTTAGGGTTCCGTAATTAAAATATTCTACACTTTTCCTACTGTATTATTTCCATCTGAGACCTCCCTCTATACAATATTTAACATTCTCAGCTTATGATATGCCCACAACGAAGTACCTAGCCGTAAAGATTAAGTGTGCCCTGTGTGCATAATACCCATTAGTTTAACAAATGACCCTCATTGAAGACTTTTCAAAATTATCTTGCTAATGGTAAGGCCTCGATGCCTAAAACGCCGAAACCCCGCACCATAGGCAGGCGGGACTCCGGGGTCATGCGCGGTCAGATTGGGGACTCTGTTCGCCCACCAAGTGACTCCAGTTGCAAAGAGTTCCGGGGTGGTCTTTTGGGGGATCACGGGGTCTCTACTACGTGCTGATGGTGATCACCGGGGTGGTTTTAGTGCGGTAAAAATCCCACCCTCCCTGGTCTATTCCCCAAAATGCCAGAAGCCTTTTGAAGGTTTCCCCCCGTAAACAAAAAAAAAGGATAGACGAAAGCGAACGTGGACAAGCTGGAACTTTAGTAGGTACCTAACATTTGCATACGGAACCCCTAATAGTAGTCCACCAAAACTTGGCAGCCATTAGTAATTTATATGTAAACTAGTTTCAGAGTAATTTGGCGAACGGCGGGTGATACGAATATGGTCTCCTGTGTTTGATGGCATTAACCTTGATACAACACTTGGTTCAATAGCTATTCTTGATGTTCAGCTTGATTAGGAAATATGGAAAAGTTATTGGTTGCTATGTTATATTTTGAGATGGTATTTTCTTTGAGGTTGCGATAGGTTTAGTGTTCATTCGTCGATCAATGATACAATGTTTGTACACTGACGATTTCGTTGAAGAGGCGAGGTTTATTTACAAAAAATTGTTAATGATTGCCGTGCCAGCGATACGAAGAAGGTCGTACTAATATAAAAATGATTTTCAACCAACTTCGACACTATGTTTTTTTTTTGTATATTTGTTACGCGATTATTATGAATGTGGATGGATGGAGAGGGAGGGGACGGCCAAAGAAAAGATGGAAGGACTGTGTGAGGAGTGATATGAAAGGAAATCGAGTCAGTGATAGCGTGACGGGGGACAGGACGGTGTGGAAGAATAAAACGTGTTGCGCCGACCCCAAGTAACATGGGACAAGGGCAGGAAGATGATGATGTTACGCGATTATTCCGCCAATTGTGGACCGATTTTGAAAATATTTTTTTGTGTTTGAAGGGGTATACCCCCAGGGTGGTCCCATTGGCCAATCAGTCCCAAGTCAAAATCTGATGATGGGATCCCATGGAAATCGAGGGAACTCCTCAAATATTATAGGCATACATATATCGATTTTGGTATTTTCATCAACAATGCAATCATTTGCACTCAGAATGTATTATTTTGTAAAGGGAACTCCTTAACAATAGTAATGTCACGGATATAAGTTAATAATATCTCGAATAGTTAACCGACTATGATGGAGCATATTATATGCTTCATCATATTAACCGAATATGATGAACTGTAAAAAAGTGGTTATAAATTTGATGTACCAAAATAAAAAGAAAAAGAAAACAAAAAAATTAAACAGAATTAAAAAAAAATAAAGTCCCTGTCTTTGGTACCTATGGTTTTTCGTTTTTCCACACCGACTTCGGCAAAGAAAGTTATTTTTCGCTTTGTAGTGTTTTTTTGGAAGTCGGTTAATTTTATTTGTTTAAATGATTTTATTTGACGCAAATACGGATGGAAGGATGGATGGCGAGGGAGAGGGAGACCAAAGAAAAAATTAATGGATTGGGTGAGTAGCCGTAGAGTCAGTGATAGCGTGACAGTTCAGCGGACGGAATGGAGGAAGCAAACATGTTGCACCGACCTCAAGTAACATGGAACAAAGGCAGGAAGATTTTGATGGTGTCGCAAATAGAGATAACATCACTAAATTGTTGTATGTCCTTTGCAAGACAATGAACCTAAGTTACCAAGTCCCAAACAATAATATGAAGGCATAAGTACAGAACTGCAAAAAAAATAAACTAAATTCAATTCAATCGACCTCGACTTTTCTAGCTACACGCAAGATTTTCTACAATTGTCATGAACTTATGGTAATGCTATCCGTCGTTAAACATATCTTAGGAACCCAAGGTTTGACACAGATCGTTTTAAATCTCAAATGACTATCCATTACGAGGCATAAGCATGATATAACTTGAGGAGTTTACATTTTTGGCAAGCCGACAAAAAAATAAAAACACAAATTTCGAGTGTCGGGCAAAAGACCCAAATTCTGGAATAATGCCTGTAATTACGGATTAAGTATCGATGTTTGAGTAAGCACAATCGTGAAATCTAAGCATGTTGTCTATTAGTTACAATTACAAGGCAAGGTGATATTAAGTTTTTTACAAATAAGCCAGTAGTCAACCGTTCTTCTGCATAACTAACTGTACCGCCGAGGACTTAAATTAGGCAAAAGACAATATCGCCCAGGCAGAGAGAAGTAGTAGCCGGAGTCGAGATTAGAGCCGGATAAAGGACTTAGCCAGAATTTGTATGGAACTGTGCCCTAACAAAAAATATTCATGTACATTGACATACAGTACGTCGTATTAAAGCTTAGTGGTATGGCTTTCCAATAGTTTTTGTTTTATGATCAGAGAAGAAGCGAGAGACACTGTTTAAGGAAACAAAAAAAACGCCGAATCATTTTGAATAGCAATGATGTCGCGTTTAAGTGACAGTTGACAGTGACAGCTGGCATTTGACAATGGCAGTTGACAGTGACATGTGACAATGACAGTAACATTTGACAATGACTCTCAAACGCAAATGCACTGCATAGAAACCGCTCAATATTTTTTGGATTTTTTTGTCGCCTGTTCTAGAGAAATGCAATTGTTGCGTTTAATTTTAATTTCTTTTACAAGTAATTTTCACATATTAATAATTACTGTACATTAACGTATTCTGAATTGATTGTAGGGCAGAATCTGGCCATGTCCTTTATATTTCTAGAAAGAAGCTTGGCCCTAACTGACGACTAAGACGAAACTACACAGACAGACAACAGAGATTACCATTTGCCTCTGTATACCCCTTTTAGGGTAATCTACATGTCCGTAGTTAGACTTGTCGTACTCTATGGATCAGAATGTTGGGCTGTGAAAAAGATGGATGAAGAAAAGACATTGCATGTAGCAGAGATGAGAACGTTGAAATGGATGTGCGGAGTGACGAGAATGGATAATGTAAGAAATAAGTATATTAGAGGAAATTTGAAATTGGCGCCAGTGACAGAAAACTTGAATGGAAACCGTTTGTAGTGTGATGAGGAGGCATGAAACGCATGTAACTAAAAGAGTAATGAATATAAATGTGGATGGATGGAGAGGGAATGAAAGGCCAAAGAAAAGATGGATAGACTGTGTGAGGAGTGACATGAAATAAAAGGGAGTCAAGATAGCGTGACGGGGACAGGACGGTACGGAAGAAGAAAACGTGTTTCGCCGATCTCTTTTAGGATAAGATCGTGCAACTATGTTATGCTCATGCATGAATCTCTATTTATATCCTATAGTCTTAATGCTAATATACTTTTAAATCAAGATTTATACTTAACATCGTTCAAACTCAGGCTTAAATCTCTTCCTGAAATCTCGGATCACGGTTGCATGGCAGTGCTTGCCAAGTTCGCATACCAAACAGCACCTTGCCCCAACCGCAGTATGTTTGAACTTCAAAGCGCGTGAAAGTCGATAAAATCAATCAGCTGGCAACATTAACGTCGTCATATTTCGCCGGCACAGCGAATAAAACGCACTCGACGAGTGTGCGAGACATACGACACTGGCAACACTGATTTATTGAAGAATTTCAACTGCGATTGGACGGAGTCATTAGTGTTATGGTTTAATTTAAATTTGTAGTTAATTTAGATGCGTTTTGTTTGAAGGAAGATGCTTGTTTAGTCTGAAATGTATTATTTAACTTGTCATGCAACTTTTTGATAGTTTATTTGCGATTCAACATTGCTGAATGTATCCTCTATTGATGGAAATAAAACCTTCATGATGACAAAAGCTTATGATATTTTTATCCGTTGATAACAGTATAAATTCATTGTTAGTACTGTAGGAAAATTGTAATACAGATTTGTTTTAAATAGTTAAGTTAGGCTTTAAGGACTTGTATCCATGGCCGTTAAATAAATTGAAAAAAAAAAAAAAAAAAAAACTGTCAAAAATAAACGTCTAAAGTTTTGTAGAGATTATTGTTTTTATAATAATCTTTATTTCTTATTACTTATTTTTTTTTCTTTACTCTCATTTTATTTAAGAAGTTGAAAAAAGAACTCATATACTTTGCGACTAAGATAGCAAAATATGGCTACGTACGACAGAGCAATAACAGTATTCTCCCCGGATGGTCAGCTTCTCCAAGTGCAGTATGCCCAAGAGGCAGTCAGGAGAGGTTCCCCAGTAGTAGGAGTAAAAGGACCTGACGTCGTAGTCCTGGCTGTCGAGAGGAAATCGGTGGAACTCCTGCAGGATGAGAGGACAGAAAAGAAGATCGTTTCGTTAGATGACCATGTTGTGCTGGCTTTTGCTGGGTTGAGGGCTGATGCTAGGGTGCTGATTGCCAGGTAGTAATCTCGTATATTTTATAGAACAGCCTACCTGACTGAAGAATTGCTCAAAGAAAATAGTGGTTAAAATCTAAACACATGCATTTTTGGTTTATTTAGAAATACTACAAGCTTCTGCCAGCGGCTATGCCTGCGTGAAAGACGAAAATTATCCCGAGTAAACATATTTCCTGGATAAACAGTATCCTATGTGCTATTCCTGACTATAATCTATCAATGTGCCAAATTTCATCCAGATCTGTCGAGCCGATTGAGCGTGAAGAAGAAACATACAAACACACACAAATTTTCGCCTCTATAATATTAGTGTGACTAATAAAAACAATGAAATACTGGAAAATAGATTCTAATCTAGGTCTGTCTGTCTGTCTGATAATAATAATCTAGGTAGGATTTACCACCTAACGACGCGGATAAACGGTGATGACCTTGGTTTGTGAGAGCCACTGATTAAGCAAAAAAAACCGGCCAAGTGCGAGTCGGACTCGCGCACGAAGGGTCCCCGTACCATTATCTCAAAAAACGGCAAAAAAATCACGTTTGTTGTATGGGAGCACCATTTAAATATTTATTTTATTCTGTTTTTAGTATTTGTTGTTATAGCGGGCAACAGAAATACATCAGCTGTGAAAATTTTTGAAATCTTGCTATCTCGGTTCATGAGATACAGCCTGGTGACAGACGGACAGACAGACAGACGGTCCGCGGTGTCTTAGTAATATTGTCCCGTTTTTACCCTTTGGGTACGGAACCCTAAAAAAGATTTAGCTAGGTTTAATAAGATGAGCTAGCAGGCATACTATGGTTGCAATGTCAGAAATCCCAATCCCAAACCAAGCTATATTTGGCATACTTCAAACAAGCTTTCAGGGACTACATTCTCTATTGTACTTCTGTTTTCCTTCACAGAGCTCAAATAGAATGCCAGTCCCACCGCCTCACAGTAGAAGACTCAGTCACTCTCGAGTACATAACGCGGTACATAGCCGAGATGAAGCAGAACTACACCCAGAGCAACGGCAGGAGGCCCTTCGGCATCTCCTGTCTGATCGGAGGGTTTGACTACGATGGCAACGCGCACCTGTTCCAGACTGAACCGTCCGGCATCTATTATGAGTGGAAGGTGGGATGATAAAGTTACTAGTAGAGTGAGATAGAACAACATCATAGGACATGTTGAATTGGGAACAGGGGGGTGACCATAAGCTCTTAGAGCGGTATCAATTTGAGAGAGATGTATCTGACGTGTATACATCTGTCACTTACTCGATCTCAAATTGATACCGCTCTAAGAGCTTATGGTCACCCCCCAGGAAGAGGCTCAAAATCGGTTAGGAATAGATTTTATTTTAAAACTTTAAGCAGTGGATTGGAATTGACCTGAAGTCAATTTATTCATTAAGAGCGGTAACGAACTTCATCCGATCCGAATCCGAGAGATTTCGGTCCGAAGTAGCCGTAGTAGGTACTTCTTGTAGAGAAGGTTACGCGCTGTATCCAAAGTCCGACCGTCTAAAATCAGTATAATACATTTCCAACTCGGTTAGAACTTCGGCTATGTATGTCGTTTTGTAACAATTAAACACTTTTTCTTTCTTTCTTTTTTTAACTCGGATCTCGGATTCGGATAAAGATCGGATGCAGTGCGTAAAAACCATAACCCTCGCAAATGCTGCAGCTCATTGCGTTTAGAAGGAGAGCTGGCAGGGTTTTTGAGCAAGCATGTTGAGGGTGTCAAGTTGATAGTTGAGCTGGTGCGGCTTGCTGAAATAATACCGAAGATATATCTGAAAAGGCTCCCTTTGGTCAGGGGCTCACTTTCAGATATACAACAAGTAAAAAAAGTGCGAGTCGGACTCGCGCACGAAGGGTTCATAACTTTTGAACGGCTAAACCGATTTTCACCAAACATAGCTAAGAACACTCTCGACAAAGTCACCTTTCAAACAAAAAAACTAAATCAAAATGGGGCCATCCGTTTAGGCGCTATGATGCCACAGACAGACACACAGATACACAGACACATAGATACACAAATGTATGCATTTTTTTTAAAAACACACTGCTTTGCCCTGCGGTGGGACTCTGTGGGACAATATATAAACTGAAACACTGTAAAATTGTACAAGACATCAAAATGTCTTCTTTTTACTTAGGCTACTACAACAGGCAAGTATGAGAAGACAGCTCGAGAGTTTCTGGAGAAGAACTATGATGAAGGCGTCGTGAAGACTGATCAAGGAGCTACTAAGTTAGCCGTCAGGGCGATACTGGAGGTCGTGCAATCTGGACAGAGGAAGTTGGACGTAAGCACACAGCACACGAGCGATGGCCAAGCCGTTTTCCAAGGGTGTAAAATATGCACATTTATTAATATTAATAGTTGACTCGCCAACGCACCACCGCACAGGCAGACAGTCCGATAACGACTGATCGCGATACATTTTTTTTTTTTTTTTACTAAGTGACGTCTCGCAGTTCAACCAAGTGGCTGTCTTCTGCTTAACTGGACTTCCCTGCGGAGACTAACTCAGACGGGTATTTATAACCGAGCGGCGTATGCGCACGAGGCAACGACACAATACTGTTAACGGCTTGTAGCGCGATCTACATACACTACATGGGGTAAACCTAATTTGGCCCAGGCTTTTGTTTTTGTTGGGGTTGGTAGTGGAAAATCGTAATTAACTCGTAGCGAGTTGTACATTGTACATTCCAATTTCAAGTGGCAACTTATCCAAATTGTTTTTACCTA
This sequence comes from Orthosia incerta, assembly GCA_948252205.1. Lineage (NCBI taxonomy): Eukaryota > Metazoa > Arthropoda > Insecta > Lepidoptera > Noctuidae > Orthosia > Orthosia incerta. Next base: position 26,892,806 of record OX411758.1, read on the forward strand.
AAAAACCTTCATATTAAGAACATTTAAAAAGAAAAGTAACACAAGTAGCTTACGCATACCAACGAACAGCAATTTATTATCACCGGGCTGCCAAAGGAGGGTAATGTGTTTATCAGTCTATGTATGTATGTATGTTCGTTCCTATTTGGCGTTCCAGAGACCAAACGCGTTGGCCGATTTTGATGATTCTTACGTCATTCGATTCGCCTTACCCTTGCGAGTGTGGCTACATTAAAATTGGAAAATAGAAAAATGGCGGATTTTGGGCGTCCGTTGTGGGGTCCTAATTTTTTTTTCTCCTTCAAACCCATCGTGTGGGGGTATCAAAATAAAGGGTTTTAAGAGGTGATTTCAAAAATATATAACACTTATATGTTCAAATGTACCTAATTCGAAAAAAATGTTAACCAAAAAGTTAAAAATAAAAAAGTTAATTCTAAAATCAAAAAACCCGACTGCTTAAAAAGCGAACTAAAAAGACGTAAACAAGAAGAAAATCATGCTGAGCAGTCCTAGGATACATGTGGGATTGTTCAGCCAGCTCGCGAATATGTATCCTCCGACTGCACAGCATGATTTTTTATGTGAAACCAGCATTACGTTGTTGTAGACCATACCTACCTTAGGTATGGACAGCGTCATCAATTGGTTACCACTCATTAAAATCCGTTTGCAAAGGAAATAACTGGAGAGGACTCTGCCTACCTAAACGCAGTAGTAAACATTACACTTGACCAGGCTATAAGCTTTAAACCAAAGCTAATAACAACTATATTTTGCTTACACTACAGATAGTGATAACCCTTAAAACCTGCGACCTAAGAGCTAAATTACACCATAAATGGAATCAACATTCACAAAATGAAACTCTTAGAGAAAATCTTCAGCCATTGAATAACTTAGAGCTAATTTGATAGCAGTTTCGCTAATAACTGGTTGTATTCGTGGTACTTGAAATTACGACTGTGCTTACAAGTCTGCTGATTTATATTAGACAAGAAATGGTTTTTACTGGCTGATGGTCGAAGACAAGTTTTTTTTTTTTTTTTTTTTTTTTTTTTCTTTAATAAAACGTTGCCCCACACTAGGAATTTCTCCTGTATCGTGGGTGCGTTTACAAACATATAAACTCACATACACAAACACCCAGAGCCGGAACAACTATTTGTAGATCATACAAATATTTATTCCGTGCGGGAATCGAACCCGCGACACGCAGCGCAGCAGTCAATCGCTCAACCACTGCGCCAACCGTGCGCCTAAAAAGTTATTACTATGGTAAGTATATTATGTGGGAATGAGTAGCGGAGTGAAAATTGTAGACATATTAATGAACGGGTCGATTTAAATCTTTAAAGTAAAAAAATAAAAAATCATGATGTGCAGTCGGAGGATACATATTCGCGAGCTGGCTGAACAAACCCAGATGTATCCTCCGACAGCACAGCATGATTTTCTTCTTGTTTACGTCTTAAGTTCACGTCTTAAACAGACGGGTTTTTTAATTTTAATAATTTAATTTTTTTATTTAATGGTTGTATTCTCTTACAACAAGCAAAAAGATTAATAAAACCTGAAACCCGTTTCTAGCTTATGTTACCCGGGCCATGATAACGAATCAATTGACACCTTATTCATCAAAATTGGATGAATAGTTTAGCCGCTCCAGAGGAACATACGTAAACACAAACATACATAGACTGCTAAAATCATAACGCTTTCTTGTGGCTTCGCGGTAGTCGGGTAAAAATGTAAAGTTGTTCAGATATTTCACGAAGAAAATGAATAGCTACTTAATTGAGGTTCTTCTATAACTTTTCAGGTGGCTGTAATTAAGAGGGGTAAGCCTGTCACCATGTTAGAACAATCAGAGATCTTGGCCATCATGAAAGAGATTGATAGAGAGAAGGAAGAAGCTGATAATAAACGCTAGAAGAACTTACAATACAATAACTCTTGTGGAAGATGCATAGGGTACGGTTACGGTCTGAATTTGTACTTTGTTAAGTGTTTCAAGGGTTTTCAAACATAGTTTATGTTTCGTTTAACTAGAAATTCTTTTGAGACGACGACTAACGCCAACGACCTTGAGGGAACAAAACGCGCACACGTTTCACACCCGCGCGACCCAAAAAATAGTAGTTTTTTGTACTTTTCTTATTATTCTATGACTTAAAAAAAAAGCCTCAGATCAAAATGTAGGTAATTAAATTATCTTTGAGATGGTGTTGATTTCATTAAAATACGCCCAGCGGTTTTGGTGTGATTGTCGTGTTTTGGTCCGTTTTAGACATAACTTTACAAATTAATTACACTATGTTATACAAATAAAACTCAAAATTTGCTCAGATCAAATTATTAAGAAAATAGCCTAATATAACATATATTTTTTTCAAAGAATTACGACTAGCCATTTAGACGTGATTCTCATTTTAAAATCAAGGGGAGCTACTCAAGGGAATCGGCGCCTTAACCGACTTCAAAAATGGTCGATTGGATAGCGGTCAAACTCTTTGCGTTGCAGTATTCACTTACGCAATACCAGCCGTATTCCTGAACGTTTAAATCAGAAAATTTTCAATCCGCATAGAACTCGGAGCTCAAATCACGGACTCGGATTGAATGAAGTGCGTAACCGCCCTAAGTGATAACCGCTTTTAGTTTTTGAAAACAAAAAAACTAAATAAACAATTTTACAATGCATGTCCTCGAAAAGAGCGTTTTCCAAGCAGCCAAACTGTGCGGAAAGTGTCACTTTTTTTAACACGCTTTTATTAGCTTGGTATGTATCTATGTATCTATGTATCAATGTAACGGAATCTTTGAACGTGATTTTCACCCACTTCAAAACGTCGGATTAATTTGAAACTTTGCACACCTATCAAGGACCGATGACAATGCATTAATTAAGTCAAAGTCAAAATACTTTTTATAGTCAAACAAAATTTAAAATTTGCAAGTAATAAAAGTTGATTCTACCGTGCGCCTTTAAATTGTTTGTCCCAAATGCCTTACCAAGATCTTCAGGATTAGCGACTTTTTAGTTCAATTTACCATTAAAGCGTGTTTTTTAGTTTTTAGAACTACAATTTATTATTTTACTAGTGCTTTTTACTTTCCTGTACTTTTTTAATTTTTAACTCTAACGTCAGCCCGCCGCATAGAGTTTTTATTATTTAAGAAAAGTTTTAAAAATTTGTTAAGTACAGATTATCATTCATATAAAAGGTAAAACAAAACTAATACTTCATTTAAGGCGTTTTTAATTACTTTTATTTAAATTTTGATCAATAAATTAATTTTAAATATTCATTAAATATGTTTGGCAGAATGAATATTTTGCTCGTGCCTTTTTTCGTTACGACGTGACAGCTATTTGCACATGCGCAGTAGATATGCCCGAGGAACTATTAGTTAATCTGTGGATATGCTGAGCGCCCTAGAATAAACGGCATTTTATTAATTTCTTGCTTGGTACCGATATATTTTTTTATTTCCACGCACAATGCATAGTAAAATGTTGTATGATACACGTGCGTAAGATGCCCCACCCCTACTTGCCGCACTTGTAGCATAAATAACTATTACCTTTTATAATATTAAGAGGAAATATGGGCAGAGAGCGCCGACTGAATTTCCTTAGTAAAAAGACATAATTCGAGGTTTGGCTCTCGTCTCTTTCCTCCTCCAATATTATTGAACCAATTTAAAAGATATTCCATAAACTGGTAAAGTAAGATATATACTATGTCCCTATGTTTTCCTTTTTTCATTTATATTTGTCAAATTTGTACACTAAGCCTCTGTCGACAGCGCAATTTTGAGCATTTTTTGAGGGTTCTAGTGCTTCTAAAGATAATGTATATGTATATCTTTAATTTTCAGTTTACGGAATATCTTTTAAATTGGTCCAATATTGCAGGAGGAAAGAGACGAGAGCCAAACCTCGAATTATGACTTTTTACTTATGAAATTCAGTCGGCGCTCTCTGGCCCCGTTTCCTCTTAAGTAGTCTGTCAACTACACACTGCATAATTCAATCTTACTCCAGCGTGATGATACACGCAAAATACTAAGCAGTGGCACTTCGTGAGTGGTCAGAATTAAAATAACACTTAAGGCGCCTCCCCGAGCAAAAAGCCGCGCCTGGTCGTTTTTGTGCAGTTTTTAAGAGCTATCTACTCTTTATTTAAAAAGAAATATCAAATAATAAAAATACATAAAATTTCTACATAATGTTGACTCTAAAATGGTAGTACACTTTTTTTTAAAGAGGTATCTGTTTCACTAATCTCCTTCCAACAAAACCATAAAAATGTGAAATAATTATTGATAGCATGCATCTCCTCGTAAAGTGTTCATTAATTATTTTTATACTAACACTAATGGATAGACAATTTGATAACGAATATTTTGTAAGTTTTATTTTTTTCAAAAGACCAATATTCGATTTTATAATGATTTTTAACCGACTTTCGAAAAAGGAGGAGGTTCTATGTTCGACTTCTAGTATGTTTTTTTTTTATGTATGTTCACCGATATCTCCGTCAATTGTGGACCGATTTTGAAAATTCATTTTTTGTCTGAAAGAGTATGTTCCGAAATTGGTCCCATTTTAATTTGGTGAAGAACTTCGAAGATATACAACAGAACTCTTCAATAAATAACGGCAAGTCTCTCGGGACTGCTGCAATCGCATGTCTGTTTATTGTTTATACTATTTCATAACATAACATCACGCCAGTTCGCTCTTAAGGGGTAAGCAGATCTCTCATTTGATCGGTTTTGTTCAAGTTTCATGATATTCAGGTAATCTATTCTGGCGTTATAGGAAACTTACTAAACAACTTGCCTACTCGTATTAGGTAGGTACAACTAAAAAGTGAAAAATTAAAAAAACTTTTTTACAAAAAAATACTACCGACTTCCAAATAAGAAAACTACAAAGTGAAAAATAGCTTTATTTTTGGAAGTCGGTGTCCATAACGCAAAAAATGGTACCTACGAAAGACACCGACTTCCAAAAATAAAGTTATTTTTCACTTTGTAGTTTTCTTATTTGGAAGTCGGTAGTATTTTTTTGTAAAAAAGTTTTTTTATTCTAAAATCTGGGCGTATTCACTGCCGTAATTCATGCGCCACCAGTGCCGCTAGGCCAATAGGAATGCTCATATCTCATGCTGATTTTTTGGTCAGGGTACGGCCTTAAGTAACACATAATATCCATATTTTCCTTTACTTAAAGTTACCTAGCCTGTACTGGTTAACATTTGTTTTAGTAGGTACCTAAAATTATTATGTACATTTGTAATTATAGTTTGAAGTTCTGCAATAAAATGGTCGTAATATGACCGTATAGCCAGAATGGCCCAGAATAGCCAGAATATGGCCTACGTGACTATGTGAGCAAAAAGATGATACTGCTGGAATAATAATCTTTTAATAGATACTTTACCGAGAAATTGATAATGCCTGTAAAATCCTTAATCGATTCAGCTGGTTCACGATATCGTTTCAATCCTTTATGAATAAATGTATTTCGAGAAATCACAAAGCTTTGATAAGATATTTTTAAACCTTGCTACTAATTTACATAATAATTATCATAATATTTATGCAAATAATACCTCGCAGACAAACATACCTAATTACTCATGTTATCAATATATAAATTCCAACTTACTGCATTTTTCTTCGCAATTTATTTTTATTTTCGAACAACCGTGTAACGTGCTTTTACCTGAAAAAGAAAATAAATAAAATTAGCCCTATTTAAAAATTCAAAGATTTGGTTACAGCGCCATCTGTTTTCCATACGGCGGACTACGGGAGAGCTGAGTAATGTTCATTGTTTCACTTTACGCTCACTGCGTGCGTTAACTGCGTGTTTATAACAGTGACCGGTAGATAGCGACACTGGTCTTATAAACAAATGTTTTCAAAGCATTGTTCAGAACAGGTTTTTTTAAAAAGGTTTTATAAATAAACAATAATTGCAACTACAATCGCAATAAAGCTACCAAGTACAAATGCTCAGACAGCATCAATTAACAGACATGGCCTTGAACTTTTCACAGTACCTATACGATCTTCAACAGGTACAAAAGGGATCCCAAGAAACACAGGGAGATTTTATATCTAATTCCAATAATTTTACAGTTAGCTCTCTTTATAGCTCACCAGATATGGGCTCCCCAAAATGTCTGCAAACCAAACCTATATAAGTTTATAAGCAAAATCTCAAAATCGAAAATAAATTACCCCAAATCACACATTACGGGTAAAAATTACAAAAAAGCTACGTCTTGAGGTAAACCCTGACCTACAAACAAAATGGCGCTTAGTTATTCCACCTGTGAAGTATGAGCAGCGTGTGAAATGCACGGGTCAGTCAAAACATGTCGAGCGGAACATGAGAATCGCCCGCCCGTCATTATGTGGGCCTTTGAAACGAGCGGAGAGCAAGGCTTAAAGAGACGGTGGTCACGCAAGGTACGACGTAAATTGTAAAAGCTTTCCGGAACAAGCGCGACACGACAGTGCGACTGTTAGTTACGGAGATGATGTCGAGGGAAATTGCCCGTGATGTAATTTGTAGGTTAGAATGGAATCCTATGAATGTTTTTGCCTGTAAGAAAATAGTATGATGCTTTCACTTTCTTTGAGGTGTACAGGACGTTATATATAGTGTACTAAATATGCTGAAAACCCTGATAGGCAGGGCCGGCAAGCTTATTACGTATCTTTTGCAAGAGCAAAACGATAGCGATCAAACTATGGATCAAACGCTTTATGTCATAAAAGTCGGAATTACCTGCAGTGTAGGTATGGTAGGTTCTACACAATCGTTTGCTAATCGCTCGCTGATTGTCAAAGGCACTTATTTAAAAAAAATACCGACAACATTTCTAAAACTTTTGTATTGAAGAGCAATTATTGCGCAAAAATTGCTATCGTTTTGCTCTTGCAAAAGATTCGTAATAAGCCTGCCGATCTAGCTATTTCGTCGCCTCGGGCATAGACTATATTTGCCGCCCTTTAAAATTAAGATTTATAAGGAGGTAAATGAAGATATTATCCATTGAAAAGAAATAACGGTTTTTGACCGTCGGGTCGGATAAAGCCGCTTTTTTGACAACTTCGAGCGAAGTGAAAAAAAGTGAGCTCGAAAATTTCACTTAAGAATTTTTGCAATATTATGAATGTTAAGTTATTTAACGGTGGGTTTACAGCAAAAACCAATACCATTCGACAGCGAAGCGAGCTTGAAAATGTTTGCACTACACTACGAATAATTTAGGTTTTCTGATGAAATGATAAGGGCTGTTAGTGCAGTTTGGCCGGCCCTCATGCCGCTCTGGGCATTTGCCCGGCTCGACCTCCCCTCCCCCTAGATCCGGCCCTGCTAATAGGTATAAATAAAATTATGAAAGCAATGCCTTCGCAATAAGTTCTACGGTCAGACAGTAATGATCAATTTTGTTTATTAGAAGGCATAAACCACAGAACTGATAAAAGAGGTATAAACCCACTACCGCCTTCAATCGAACTCAGCACCGTTTCTAACACTATACTGGATGGCTACTCTTTAAGACGACGACTAACGCCAACGACCTTGAGGGAACAAAACGCGCAGTCGTTTCACACGCGCGCGACCCAAAATTTAGTAGTTTTTTGTACTTTTCTTATTATTATACAACTTAAAAAAAAAAGCTTTAGATTAAAATGTAGATAATTAAATCGGCGCCTTAAACGACAGCATACAAACATCATTATGATGGCATCCATTTTTCAGTCCTGAAAAAATAGAACAAATTCCTACCCCCTTTTTAACCGACTTACCAAAAAGGAGGAGCTTCTATGTTCGACTTCATGTATGTTTTTTTTCTTTATTTTTGTGTATGTTCAACGATAACTCCGTCAATTGTGGACCGATTTTGAAAATTATTTTTTTGTTTGTTCCGAAATTGGTCCCATTTTAATTTGGTGAAGATGTGATGAAGAACTTCGGAGATATACAACAGAACTCTTCAAACAATAACAATCAATAAATAATAATAAATCTCTCGGGATTGCTGTAAGTGCAATCGCATGTCTGTATATTGTTTATACCATTTCATAACATAACATCACGCCAGTACGATCTAAAGGGGTACGCAGATGTGAACTACCTTGGTACACTCTCATTTCACCGGTATGTTCGGTTTCATGATATTCGGGTAATTTATTCTGGCAATATAGGTACCTATACTTAACTACTTGCCTATTTTATAGGTACAACTAAAAACAGAAAAATAAAAATAAACTTTTTTACAAAAAAATACTACCGACTTCGTCTTTGGTAGGTACCATTTTTTTGCGTTATGGACACCAACTTCCAAAAATAAAGTTATTTTTCACTTTGTAGTTTTCTTATTTGGAAGTCGGTAGTATTTTATTGCAAAAACGTTTTTTTTTTCACACACAATTCAATCAAAAGACAAAAAATCAACAATTAATATAAACCGCTGCTCTCGTGGCCGCACAAAACGAACTCACTGTTTATGTAATGCACATATTTGGTTCATTGTTCAGGTGCAGTAATAAAACATAACTAACTGTTATATTTTTAACTGAATGTGCTACTACTTAGACAAGAAAGTTGAAGGTTGGCTTGGAGGTTTTGGAGAATTGACTTGGCCTCGTAATGGCCACGGGTTTACAGAATTTTGTACATATGCAAATAGGTTTTTTTACCGCATTCTGCTTCTTACTTAATGCAGGTTTTTGTTGAACTCTTGTCTGAGCTATTTTTAGCGTTCCGTACCCCAAAAGGTAAAAAAAGGAACCCTTATAAGATCACTCTCTTGTCCGTCTGTCTGTCCGTGTGTCACCACCGATTTTCTCAGGTAGGAACGGGTAGCATGTTGAAATTTATACCAGATACTGAGGTCTATAGTCCCTATTAGGTGTACAAAAATAAAGGTCCTGAGTCAACACGATAAATACATACGGGCAAATTTAGATTTTCGCGAAAACTTGTAAGTACCAAAATTTACCTTAATTAGCAACTTTTTTATTTTTCGTAATTTTTCCGTTAATTGTGCTGTAAGACCTTTCTTTTAAACAAAATTGACAATTCTAGGTCAACCGGAAGTACCCTGTAGGTTTTGGGTGGAAAACCTATATGATAGTTCCCGTTGACCTAGAATCACGAAATTTGACAAAAAATAAGGTCATACAGCACAAATAAAGGACAAATGCCAAAAAACAAAAAAAAAATTGAAAATTAAAGGGTATCCTCATACATAGGCACATTGTTGACGCTACCCTGGGTACGGAACCGTTCGTGCGCGAATCCGACTCGCACTTGGCTGGTTTTTATAGGTATTGTGGTTAAATTATTAATGGCTTTGCAAGGATATAAAAACGTTGTGGGGATTTTTAATGCACCTGAGAATTAATGCAGCACGTGCAGAAGCATTGATCAGATGTTAGACAAATTACCAGACGTCAGGCAGTATGACGTACAGTTCTACCAAACCAGAGAACAAAAGAGAGACCAATATTCGTGGACATGTGACATCCACCAAACCGCTCTGGACCCGCGTGGTAGATTAAGGTCTATCCCCTCTCTTAGAGAGGAGGCCTGTGTCCCAGCAATGACAACGTTAAAAGGCTGTTGATGATGATGATGATGACACGCTACAGTTCACTGGAGAGGCCCAGGTGGACCGGAGGGAGTATTGGGAATTGGAATAGACCTGTGCAGTTCTTGGACCATACGACAATGTGGTCGAGATGCAAAGCCGGACCAGCACAGGTAAATCTATCTACGGTGGATGGATAAAAGCGTGTGTGACTTAAAATATTATTAAGAGCATTAGCTCTTTTGTCCTGTTGCATTAAATAATTAAATTAATTATTAATTAAAACTTTGCTACTTTAGGGTAAATTGACGGATGTTATATTGAATTTTTATCGTACATAAGGGGTAAAAGAAATATATAATTTTAATTTATTAATTTAAATTAAATTTTTAAACTTCAGGGAAAATTGCCGAATATTATTTAACATTGTTATCCCATAAAACATCTAGAATGAATATTATTTACAAGTTCTAGGTTGTGGGATCGAACCTATCATCATCTTCTTGCCCTTGTCCCATGTTACTTGGGGTCGGCGCAACACGTTTTCTTCTTCCATACCGTCCTGTCCCCCGTCACGCTATCACTTACTCCCTTTTCTTTCATATCACTCCTTACACAGTCCATCCATCTTTTCTTTGGCCGTCCCCTCCCTCTTCCATCCATCCACATTTATATTCAACTCTTTTAGTAACATGCGTTTCATCCCTCCTCATCACATGACCATACCAGGACAAACGGTTTTCTTTCAACTTTTCTGTCACTGGCTCCACTTTCAAACTTCCTCTAATAATCTCATTTCTCACTCTATCCATTCTCGTCACTCAGCACATCCATGTGGGATCGATCCCCAAGCCATATTATTATGTCACCGTTACCAACCAACCACCAGGCCGCCCTTGAACCAACAATTCGAAGATATTTGGTATCTACCAACCCGCACTGGGCCCGCGTGGTGGGTTACGGAACGGCCTACTCTTCATAGAGAGCACGTTTCAGTTCCAGCTAAGCTATATTACTCCACCATGACCTGATAACCCAGTTTACTACCTAACTTCATGAATGATACACTATAAAACAATAGCTAACGTTTGATTGCGCCATTGTGCTAAGTGATTATTGACTTACAACGCTGGTTGTGACAATTAAGTCTCTTTCTTAGTACTGCTGTAGTACTTTTAATTGCTTGTTGCGTGTTGATTGTTTTGATTTGAGATTAATGAGTTCTGAGATGATTTAGCGTTTGATCATTGAGCATTTATTGATTACCTCATATTCAACGTTTGAAGGTCTATCAAAGTACCTATATCATTGACATATATATTAACTAGCTGTCCCACGCGGATTCGCTCCCGTCAACTGGGTACCCACCTACCATACCCTACATACATGAATGTTGCCGCTTACGCAGGGCACGCAACAGAAGCTAAAAAAAATAAAAGCTAAATGGAATAATTTTGCCCGTTTTTGCAACATTTTTCATTTATGCTCCGCTCCTATTGGCCGTAGCGTGATGTTATACAGCCTATAACCTTCCTCGATAAATGGACTATCCAACACAAAAATATTTTTTCAATTCCAACCAGTAGTTCCTGAGATTAGCGCGGTCAAACAAACAAACAAACTCTTCAGCTTTATAATATTAGTATAGATTGACCTATATGTATGGTGATATTTGACAAGTTATGGTATGTTCCACAAAAGCTATAATAAAAGTATTTTAACAAGTTTTGTCAAATCTCGTGCTAAGCGGTTTAATATAACACAGGTAAGTTGTTTTTCGACAGCCAATCACAACAGTTAACAAACATATTCAAAACCCAATCGGAGCCGAATTAAAATTAGCTCAGCCATTTGCGAGATAAACTCATTAAAACGAGCTGACAGAAGCTTTGATTTATAATGTCAGTGAGCACATTAATCATTAATACATGCCTATTTGATATTAATTTAATTAATCAACATTTAGTAGATTTAGTAATCGAAATATTATAACCGAAGATGTTTTTAACATACGGATAAATGCTGTTCATCTTATTAATTTTATCGTTTTCCGGATCCCTGTCAAGGTTTTTTGAAAGTAACCTTTTTAATGACACACCTAGGTACCGATAGTAGGTATACTCGTAATCATCAGGAATATACTAATATTATAAAGAGGTAAAGTTTGTGAGTTTGTGACGTTGTAAGTTGTAATCTCTGGATCTACTGAACCGATCTTGACAATGCTTTCACCAGTAGAAAGCTACATTATTCCTGAGTGTCATAGGCTACAATATATTTAAAAAAAAAAATTGGAGATCCTTATGAAAATTGCAATAATGTAACCCAAGGCAGCAAAATGTTGCCTGTAAAATTCAGCGCTGAGAAAACTATTGATGATACATAAAAAATATTAGGTAGGCAGTGTAGGCAGGGTATGCAGGGTAGGCATGGTAAGCAGGGAAGACAGTGTAGGCAGGATAGGTGGGGTAGGCAAGATAGGGTAGGCAGGATAGGCAGGGTAGGCAGGGTAGGCAGTAGGCAGTGTAGGCAGGGTATGCATGGTAAGCAGGGAAGACAGGGTAGGCAGTGTAGGCAGGGTAGGCAGGATAGGCGGGGTAGGCAGGGTAGGCAGTAGGCAGTGTAGGCAGGGTATGCATGGTAAGCAGGGTAGACAGGGTAGGCAGTGTAGGCAGGATAGGTAGGGTAGGCAGGATAGGCGGGGCAGGCAGGACAAAATTAAGTTTGCCTTGCGAAAACTGTTGTCCCCATACATCAATAATTTTTTTCATTTTCCAAGTACATTTTATAAGTTTGTCGACTATTACTCGATTTTTTTTCATGATTTAATTTTATCACTTTTTCGGCGTGATTAATATGTATATCCATGCCAGATTATACCTTTCTCGTACTAGGAGTATATGAGCTAAGCTACGGACGGACAGAAGGACATAGCGAAATTATAAGTGATCCTTGATGCCTACGCAACCCTAAAAAAGAGAACTGGCAAAAGACAGCTGAGTTGGTCAACTCCAACACATTTTAGGAAAGTGAGCACTGGTGGACACACTATAAAGGCTCCCAGAAAAGTGGTGGAATTTTATGAAAATTCCAATGAAAAAGCGTTGTTGCATTGTCGCGATGCTCCTACCTGAGCTATGTTTGAAGTATTGACAGCTAAATCTCTATGCGAATATAGAATGCCAGTGTTGCGAACTAGTATGGTCATACAGTCAATAAAAACAATATTGCGCTTTTCACGAAACAATGATCTTTAAAACCTGGATAAAAATCACCTGAACAGAAGCCCCAAAAGATTCACATTTGCATAGACATTAAGGCGCCTCCCCGAGCAAAACGCCGCGTTAGTCGTTTTTGTGCAGTTTTTAAGAGCTATCTACTCTTTATTTAAAAAGAAATATCAATTAATAAAAATACATTAAATTTCTACATAATTTTGATTCCTTCACTACGGTAATTCATGCGCCACCAGGCCAATAGGAATGCTCATATCTCATGATGATTTTTTGGTCAGGGTACGGCCTTAACAGAGCAGGAAGCAATGTCCACAAGTACTTACCTACCTATAGGTAACGTTAACCAGACGGCAAACATTCGCAGATTGGTTAGCAATATGCTGTCAAATACTCTTGCGCAATGTTTAGTAGTCATTAAATGGTGTTGATGTTTTGTTTAGGAGGAATTTTTGATGATCACATACGGCCTTGAAAGATTTAGTTAAGAGTAACTCCAAGCTTGTAATCTGAGATGGAAGGAAGTGTTATTGTAAGGTACACAATTCACCAGTAGTATTGAAGATATTTAGGTAGAACATAAGTCTAGCATGACATGGGGAAGTAATCCAGACCCCAAGTCCCAAGCTCATAAGTCGCCTCCGCCGACGATTTGCCGCTTATAGACCACCGAGGCTGAACCCTGTATCCAGCTCCCAAATTAATTGGAAACAGGCAAGTGAATGATGTCATAATTATGTCGGTAAGTACTTATTAGCTAACCGCAGGAGACGCCCCGGGCGTCGGGAGTCGCATCTTCGCAAGCCGATTCCTGAGGCCTTAGTGCGAGTTTTTTAACGTACTCACTCGTGATAACGTAAACGATCTCTTTTGTCAAAATGTATACAATAAAAGAGGTTTCTCCTTACCGTCACCAGACGGCGCTTATCCAGTTTCTATACAAATTGACGTTTACGTTAACGCAATTGAGCGTGAGTAAAAACTCGCACTAAGGCCTCTGGCCACCGTAGGCGCTGGCTTGCGAAAGGCCCGAGTTGACGGCGCGTAGTTTTCCACACGCGCCTCGAAAGAGATGTCAGCAAAACTGACGGGGTCCGCTAGGGCCGATGCCTGTCTGGGTCGCGGATAAATTTGAAAGAGAGTTACCGCGGCCCTGGCACAAGCAACTGAAGGAACACGGGTGGGTTGTAGTCAGTAAAAGTTTGACACGCCCTCCCGCTTCACCCAGAGCGGGCGAAGTCATTGGATGATATCCCAAGCAAACAAAATATAGGTACTTATTAGCTAGTTATTGACAATATTCCCTTTTAGAACTTATACTATTCTAGCAAAGAGACAATAAATCTACGCAACAACCACAACACATCATTAAACAAATCCATGACCATACCATCGCATCTTCCTCAAAGGATGACAGCAATTTTGTGCCAAGAGCGAGGTACAGACACACGGAATGACCAAATTACTTCCAACGATGGACAGTTACGTGTATAGTAACTTGTATGTATGTATGTACGTCCTAAGTACTGCCTTCCTATGTCGTATGGTACATACAGTGACACGGTCACAACCGTTCAGTCAGGCGTCCCATTCTGTGTTCAATTTTGCATGCACTTGCTTCACTTATCACTTGCCCGCTTGTCTTCGTGATGATTGACTAAATTTATGGCTATTTACTTAGTAACTATGTAAGTTTGTATTTTTGTCATCAGAACTGAACAGGCTATCTTTCAGCATTCAAATTATGGGTAGTGTGTACAAATTTTATCAAAACAATTTGATTGTTAGAAATTAAATAGTTACAGACGACATGAAATTGAACGGAGAACTAGTTTCCAAATACATAAAATTTTCCTCTTATGTCAAAGTCAAATAGGCCAATAAGCGGCACTTTTGAACGACAAACAAAAATTAAAATTTACATGTAATAAAAGTTGATTCTACCGTGCATTCGGAAAATTAGCTTGCTATGGAGAAGAAAGCATAAGAAACTCCATACTTATTCTTTTTTAAATAATAGATGTTTTACAATATTTACATTAATAAATTCATATATGTGAGGACGATGCACCCAGAATAGCACTACACACTTATACTACGTACAGGTATAAAGTATTAAAAGCTTTAATAGGTAAATTTATTAATTTGATAAATAGGAACATGGTTCTCACATACTTACAAATATTGCAAACATAGGTAAAATAATTAATTCAACAACAACGGAACAGTGTGTGAGTCAATTTCTTAAAAAAAATAAGAAAATGAACAATAACTATGAATATAAATTAACAAATTTTATTTTGTCTACACTAAAGATTGCCCTATGGAGCAGGACCATCATGTTTCCAAGCATTCTTATCTTGAATACAATCATCTAATTTGTGATATGCTTAAGTTTTCTCTTTGAAAACAGTTCAGAAATCGGTTCCACCCCATCAATTTTATAAAGGTAAATTTTTCATATAAAGCCAAGATGAACTGAAGCATATAATCTGGCCGTGTAACACACGCCTAACCCTTAACCCGACTAAACGTCCCGTCCACTTCAACCTGCCTTCCTATGTGACATGGTGACTGACTGTGATAAAACCACAGAGCACGTACACACCTCGCCGGCCACTGCTAGAGACGGCATTGGCACATGTGTGACATTGAGTATCATTCATAGTTCATAACAAGTCTAATAATGTCAGTGACAGCCTAAACTTGTGTTCAGTGCAAAAAGCATGTCATTATTTTGCCCTTATTCTAATTTATTTGGGGCCGGCGCAACATGTTTTGTTTTTCCATACGTCTGCATCAGCCAGCAGTCACCGCCTTTATAGACATGTAAGTGCTCGTTCACACAGAGGTCCGTTTTACAGGTCCGCTTTATTGTATACGTTTTTATTTGGCGCTGACGTATGTAGTTGTATGAGCGAGTTCACACACATGATAGTATTCCAGATCCAGTAAAAAATACCGAGCCGACAAAATCAGACCGTTTAACAGGTCCGCGTTATCGTATAGATACGTTTTTATTCGGCAATGGCGTAGGTAGTTGTATGAGCGAATTCACACAAACAACAACATTAAAATACTGATCCGTTCTGTTTGAAAGTTGGTGGTACACTGACTAAATGTGGTGTGAACATTACCCCCTGTAGCGACGGATCCGTTAAACGGTACGGTAACAGCGGGGTGAACATCACCTCCAGTAGCGACGGATCCGTTAAAAACGATCCTGGAAGTACGGATGTTCTGCGTGAACGTACCCTTAAGGTTGCCCTAGTCGATCATTCTTCCATACAGACGTAGTCTTGCGATTACTCACTGTTTGACGATGTACGTTCAAAATAAAAAATGATATAAATTTTTCTCATCGTTATCTAGCCTTGTATGGAAACAAAAAAAGTAAAATATATATAGGTATATTTGAAGTTATGTTAGTTATGAAGTCGAAAGTTCCATATTTTAACACTAATTTTAACGCATCCTTGGGCGCAAATGAATACCATAAGAAGAAGGAAAATTGCAAACAGCCACCATACAGGGATAGATTAGTAGTTCAACAATGCAAATAATTTTATTTTGAACATATAAATTTTGTAGTTTTTTCATGATATCCATACTCCCAAAGGTCTATAAGTTTTTAAACTGTCATGGTCACTAACACTAACATTAACATTAAAAGCGGGATATTTACCATGTTTACTGTTTGTTGCGAGTTCCCGATATTATATATTATTATTTCCGAAAGGTCTGTTTATAAAATTTCGCGCATTCATCATCCATTTCGTAACAAATTTGCAAAAGTGTGGATTCTTACGCGAACTAGCTTCTTACTGCTCATCACAGCATCTATCTGTTTTGCACGTGTTGCCGGTTGATATAGCATGCATTTTAACCCCGCGCACAAAATAATTCGTGCCGTCGACTAGTGCAACCTTAAGGATGGAGTCTCTCGTCGGTGCCGGAGCGCAGCGATTCCGGACTCTGTGCTTCCTATGAACATGGCGACTGATAGTCATTCAACGGACCGGTAACGGACAAAGTAACAATTGACGAATTTACGACCGACGAAAAGAGTTTTTAAATTAATCCAAGTAGGAGGGGGACTATAGAAATTAAAGCCAGTTGCCAGTTTTCGGCTACGGATGCCGTGCACCATGATGACTTCCCTCTGTGGGTGTTAACAGAGGCTAATCCGGGATTTAACGAGGATGAGCGGTGTTTAATGGGATTCGTGGATTATAAGAATTGATGATAATTTAGAGTTGACAGGGGATAATAGAAGGAGACAACGTGATGCGCTAGTAAATGAACAAGGAAAGGAAAATGATTTAATTAAATCATAACATCATCGCTTACGTATCGTTTTCGGGGAGTGTGCAACGGAACTGCACAATTTGATTCCGCCTAGCCCTTTCCATCATCGGACAACAAGACGTACGGCCATGCGCCATCGGTACATGGTGGACATCCCTCCCATACGCACAAAGCGTTTTGCTAATACTTTCATTGTGCGTACAGCTAAGGAGTGGAATTCCCTTCCGGAGTCTTTGTTCCCTGAGAGCTACAAACTTGGGGTCTTTCAAGTCAAGAGTGAATAGGTTTTTTCTAGGCAAGCGTGCTTCACCGTAGACCACGTCATCGCTTAACATCAGGCGAGATAGTGGTCAAACGCGAACCTATAGATTATAAAAATAAAAGTGAGATAGTGGTCAAGCGCGAGCCTATCAATAATAAAAAAACCAGTCAAGTGCGAGTCGGACTCGCGCACCGAGGGTTCCGTATAAACAGCTACATTCACCAATATAATTAGGTAAACAAGTTAACGGGAACTACCATATAGGTTTTCGACCTAAAACCTATAGGGTACTTCCGGTTGACCTAGAATTGACAATTTTGGTGAAAAGCAAGGTCTTACAGTACAAGTAAAGAGAAAATTCCGATAAATTTTGGTAATCTAATTTTGCCCATATCTTTTTATCGTGTTGACTCAGGACCTTGATTCATTATATACCTAATAGGGACTATAGACCTCAGTATCTGGTATACATTTCAACTTGCTAGGTCCACCCGTTCCTGAGAAAATCGGTGGTAACACACGGTCAGACGGACAAGAGAGTGATCTTATAAGGGTTTTTTAGGTAGGTTTTTTAACTGGCCAAGTGCGAGTCGTACTCGCGCACGAAGGGTTCGGTACCATTATCGCAAAAAACGGCAAAAAAACACGTTTGTTGTATGGGAGCCCCACTTAAACATTTATTTTATTCTGTTTTTAGTATTTGTTGTTATAGCGGCAACAGAAAGACATCATCTGTAAAAATTTCAGCCATCACGGTTCATGAGATACAGCCTGGTGACAGACGGACAGACAGACAGACAGACGGATCGTGGAGTCTTAGTAATAAGGTCCCGTTTTTACCCGTTGGGTACGGAACCCTAAAAAACGACGTTTTCTAAAAATAAAACCTAGCTAGATCGATTTATCGCCCCCGAAACAACCTGCATGCCTACCCTACCCTACCTTTCCTACCCTACCCTACTTACCCAATGCCCAAAAATTTTCATAAGAACCGGTCAAGTCGTTTCGGAGGAATTTGCAGACAAACTCTGTGACACGAGAATTTTATATGTAAAATACATATATACAAGAATTGCACGTTTAAAGGTATTACATACTATTATTAGATGATTTTTTTCAAACAGGTTTCTTTTCGTCACCAGACACGAAAATGAGTTCGTCAGTTACCAACTTATCAGTCATTAAAAACCTTAGACAAAATCAACATTTTAATATGAAAATCATCCTTTGTCCCACTATGATAAGGTAGAAGAGACAATAAACTTATCTCGCTATTTATACAGCTAGATGTTTGTTGAATGATAACAGTGATAACAGCTTCCCTTACATTGTTTGCTGAGGCTTTTCTATTCTCTGAATACAGAACGTACCTACTTTGTGTTTCCTATATATACTAGCTATTTCTCGCGACTTCGCTCCAGTGGCCTAAACCGCAGAAAATGTGCATTACTCTGGTAAAAAGTTTGCCTCACACACTCAGCAATATTCCAGCATCAGTGAAAGGAGATTTTTCGTCATATAAGAAATAACTAGGTATCTATACTTTTATTGCGGGATCCCGCAAGTTTGTGGGCTTGAATAAAAACAAAAAGATGCGGGGATTTGTGGGCATGAATAAAAACAAAAAGATGCGGGATTGCATTCCCTAGACTATGAACAAACACAATTGTCACTTGATACAAACATACAGTGTGGGAAAAATCGTGGATCAAACGAAACGGGGTGATAGTTAGGGTTAAAACGTGAAAAAAAATTAAAAACTAAAAAAAAATTGCACTTTAGGACCTCTTTATGGCCTGCAAATCACCCATTTTTTCTACTGTGGCAGGAACTACAGAACGCCACCTGCTTTACGCACCATTCTTACATGGAGTATGTTCTGCTTCATTACGTTCATACATACATTATACAAACACAATTTTTATGTCTTCGGGAACGTATCGTTACTTAGCTATATCGGCGTTACGTGAATCGCGAAAATGAATACTTGGTTAACGTGTTGGAGTTAGTTTATTCAAGATAAATTACAAAGAATAAGAGTGCCGACCGACCGCTTCCCTAGACCGAATGAGACTGAATGACTATGCTTCTACACAATTGTTGAAAGCTGGGATGCGATCGGGCGGCACGTTACACAAAGGTTTTTACAGCTATAATGGGTTGCACAATAAATATAGAAAGTTATACATTAACAAAAGAACCGTCGGCATCATCACACAGAAACCTTAGCTAAATTCTTAAAACTAAGATAATAAAGTCATTGTTCCAAAGGATAAAAAGGGTCCCTTGCACATTACAATAAAAGACAACATAACATCTGTGCGCAGGCCGTGAGAAATCTTAAACTAACGGTAATTAACAGTTAACTTAAAATATTATTTATATGCAAGTTCCCTAAAGTAATATGTATTCTATTAATAAACAATTAATGGAGTCGCTACAGTACTCCCCTGCCAGTGATCGAGATCACGAAAAATTGGCCTGGTAGTAATCAGGAAATCGTACGCGTCTACCAGACTTTCGCGGCCCCTGCGGTTCAGGAACCAGAGTTACAGATGGTGAACATTGGGGAACTGATTCAGATGGGGTTTGAGAACGTGAAGTGATTTCGGGAGCGAGATCTACGACAATATTAGTAGCGCTGTCTGGATGACAATTAGCATCCCTTAAGAAATAAGCTGGTTTTAGTCTATCGATTGATACCGTAACCTCGCGGCCACGTATATCTAATACGAATGTTTTATCCTTCCTAGAAATTACTCTATAAGGGCCGTCATAAGGTTGCTGTAATGGAACTTTGACTGCATCGTTCCGCACCAACACGTGAGTAGAGGTAATAAGGTCCTTGAAAATGAAAGTGCTTTTCTTTCCGTGTTGGGTACTAGCGACAGGCTTGAGCTTATTAAAATGCGATCGAAGCTCTTTAGCAAATTCAGCCTGCGTAGTTTTGTTAGTCGGATTGTCACCTAAAAATTCTCCGGGGAGGCGTAAGCTCTGTCCGTAAACTAACTCTGCGGATGTGCTTTTCAAGTCCTCCTTCCAAGACGACCTAATTCCTAGCAAAATGGTAGGGAGAATTCGCGTCCAACTACTGGTTGCTGCATTGTGACACTTTAGTGCACTCTTTAATTGACGGTGGAAACGCTCGACCATGCCGTTAGCTGCAGGGTGATAAGCCGTCGTTCGAAAATGAGCCGTACCGGTCAGGGTATTGAGATCTCTGAATAGGTGTGACTCAAACTGTCTTCCTCTATCTGTTGTGATTCTAAGTGGTATGCCAAAACGAGCAATCCAATTGGAATAAAATGCACGGGCTACTGTGTCGGCTTCTTGATTGACAATGGGAATAGCTTCCGGCCATCTTGTAAATCGGTCCACACAAGTAAGACAATAACGGTATCCCTCAGAATAGGGCATAACTACGATGTCAATATGCACATGTTCAAATCGAGATGACGGAAGTGTAAATGTTCCCGGTGTTGTAATGACGTGACGAGACACTTTTGACCGTTGACAATCAACACATGCTCTGGCCCACAACTTACAATCAGAATTTATCGAGGGCCAAACAAATCGTTTAGTGATAAGCTTAGTCGTCGCCCTGCTACTTGGATGGGAGGTATTATGAAGCATATTGAAAACGGACTTTCTGAATGGTTCCGTAATAAAAGGCCTTGCTGTTAGGGTAGAGAAGTCACAAAAAATTGGTTTGTCTGACTCTGGCAAATGAACAAGACGTAATTTAAGGGACGAGTTTCTATTGTCAATTAAGCTTTTAAGTTCCGCGTCATTGTGTTGTGAAGATGCAAGGGCTTTCCAGTCTATCTCAGTACATACTGATTCTATGCGAGATAATAGGTCAGCCGTAATGTTGTCCTCTCCTTTGATGTGACGTATGTCTGTAGTAAATTGTCCAATAAAGTCTAGATATCTAAATTGCCTAGGGGAACATTGCTGATTTTTCTTCCTAAAAGCGTAAGTTATTGGTTTGTGGTCTGTAAAAATTGTAAAACTTCGCGCCTCAACATAATGTCTGAAATGTTTGACCGCAGCGTATATTGAGAGTAATTCGCGGTCATAGACTGAATATTTCTGTTCAGGGGACGTAAGTTTCTTAGAAAAGAAAGCAATTGGTTGCCATTCATTAACGATTTTCTGTTGTAAAGCTGTTATGGACATGTTGGAAGCGTCACAGAAAATAGCAAGTTCAGCATCGGGCTTTGGATGCACTAATAACGTTGCTTCAGCTAAGCTGTCTTTGCAAGTCTTAAAGTCCCGCTTAGCTTGGTCGTTCCAAGTAATAGGTGTTTTCCCTTTTTTGTTGCCGCACAATAATTCATGTAAACTAGCTTGGCTACTCGCTGCATTAGGTATGCACCTTCTGTAATAGTTCAACATACCTAGGAATTGGCGTAGCTGCTTCGCGGTGGTTGGCAAGGGGTAGGTACGTATTGCTTCAACCTTTTCGGGGAGCGGACGTGTACCTGCTGATGACACTTGATAACCCAAAAAATCAACTTCAGATTGCCCGAATACACACTTTGCGGGGTTTATTACTACCCCGTATTTCCTTAACCTATCAAATACAGTCTCTAAGTGTTTTAAATGTTCCGTTTCGTCACTAGACGCGATTAAAATATCGTCTATGTAGCAGTACACAAAATCAAGTTCACATAACACTTCGTCCATAAATCGTTGAAAAGTTTGTGCTGCGTTACGCAAGCCAAAAGTCATAAACTTAAACTCGAATAAACCGAAGGGCGTAGTTATTGCTGTCTTTGGAATGTCCTCTTCGGCGATAGGGATTTGGTTAAACGCACGCACTAAATCTAGTTTTGAAAACACTTTTTTTTCACTTAAGCACTGGGCGAAGTCTTCAATATGTCGCACTGGGTATTGGTCGGGAACTGTTCTTTCATTCAAACCACGATAATCACCGCACGGCCTCCACTCGTCTTCACATTTTGGAACCATGTGTAGCGGCGAAGCCCACGAACTTTTCGACGGTTGAGCGATGCCTAATTTTAACATCGACTCGAACTCTTTCTTCGCTGCAATCAGGCGGTCCGGAGCTAGACGCCTAGGCTTCTGCGCAACTGGTTGACCAGGTGTAACAATTATGTGGTGTTGAGTATTGTGTTTGACCGTTTTCTGCATAGTCCCATCAAGGCGAGTAATATCGACATATTGTGTTAACAGATGGTGGTACGGAGTTTCACCGTTAATGGTTTTCACTGACTCGGTTTTGCACCCACCTACCTGCCCCTTAACGGTACACTGGGTGGTTGCATCTACAAGTCGTCGGTTGCGCGCATCGACCATTAAATTATAATGCGCTAAAAAATCGATTCCAATTATTGGTTTAGATACATCTGCCACCACGAACATCCACGGGAAATCTCTGCGTAAACCTAGGTTAAGCGTGAGTGGGATCGTACCATATGTAGCGATCTGTGTGCCATTGGCGGCCACTAACCCATAGGCGGACATTTGGTGAGCCGTATGAATCAGTGACTTTGGATAAACGCATAGGTCTGCACCGGTATCAACAAGAAAATCTACCTTGTTGCTTTTGTCCTTTATAAAAATGCGGCGTGTGGGTGGCTGGGAGTTTGCGTCATCCGCCACTAATGACCCCCGCTCGCGTTTCCCGCCGGTGGTGATTTATATGCGCAGGGTTGCACACACTTCTCTGCTGCAGGGCCGAATTTATGGTGGTACCAACACTTCCACCGTTCTGGTCTCGACCTTGATTGGCTTCTTGAGTGGCTGCGACTTGGTTTCTCTCTGGAGCGGCTGCGTGGTCGGGACTTGCGTAACTCGTCTAACTGAGCCTGCATTTCAGTTAGTATCAACATGATTCGTCCTTCAGGCGGCGGTGCGGGCTCTTGTTGCGCAGTGGCTACAGCGGCGCAGGTATTTCGGCTAGATCGTAGCTGGTGATTTTCGTGAATGAGGTCTGCCACATCCGCAAGGTGATTCAAAGGAGCATCCGTCTTCGTTATAACCACGTCTTGCATGTCGTGAGCCAAACCTTTTATCCATATTGCTCGTAGGACGTCGTCCGTTACCGAAGACCCAGCAAGAGTCTTGAGATGCCGCAGAAACTGTGATGGCGTGCGGTCACCGATCGCCTGGTCTTCGAGCAAAAGCCGTGTTTTTTTCGTCTGTGAGTCACCAAACCTTGTCAGCATTGTCTGTTTGACATGTTGATATGCATCTCCTTGAAAAGCCGGTAACTCGGCTAGTATGTCAGTGAGCTCTTCCATCGCTTCCGTGTCTAGGGCGCGTACTACGCATTCAGCTTTCAAGCGCGGGCACGTTACTCCTGCCAATGCCATTAAGCACTCTGCTCCGCCAAACCATATTTCCGGCTTAGCCGGATTAAAAGGCTTTAAAATAACTTGACGCGTATTTGCAGCGGGCTGGGGTTGGTCCTCACCGGCCATTTTGTTGTTGACTCCTATTTCTTCCGTGAATGAAAAACTAACACTCGTTCGCGCACAGGTATCGCGATCCGCGCACTAACCGAAGCACTAGGTAACCCGTTCTCTTAACGACAGAGATCACGTCGGGGTCACCACTTTCGGGAACGTATCGTTACTTAGCTATATCGGCGTTACGTGAATCGCGAAAATGAATACTTGGTTAACGTGTTGGAGTTAGTTTATTCAAGATAAATTACAAAGAATAAGAGTGCCGACCGACCGCTTCCCTAGACCGAATGAGACTGAATGACTATGCTTCTACACAATTGTTGAAAGCTGGGATGCGATCGGGCGGCACGTTACACAAAGGTTTTACAGCTATAATGGGTTGCACAATAAATATAGAAAGTTATACATTAACAAAAGAACCGTCGGCATCATCACACAGAAACCTTAGCTAAATTCTTAAAACTAAGATAATAAAGTCATTGTTCCAAAGGATAAAAAGGGTCCCTTGCACATTACAATAAAAGACAACATAACATCTGTGCGCAGGCCGTGAGAAATCTTAAACTAACGGTAATTAACAGTTAACTTAAAATATTATTTATATGCAAGTTCCCTAAAGTAATATGTATTCTATTAATAAACAATTAATGGAGTCGCTACATGTCTTTATAATTCAGTTTATATTTTACAGAATTTTATTTAGCTTCAAACTTTAATAAAGTCATTCTGTAGGGTAACCAATACATATAACAAAAAATGGGACAGACCTATAAAAGCGTCGGACTTTTTTAAGAAAATAAAAGTTATTATGCCAGCAAAAAGCTCTTTTACGGCCCTCTAGCTGTTCACAACAAAAATAAACTTCGTCGAAGTGCAAAAGCACTTATAATGAAAATATACAGGGTTTACTTTCAGTGGGCTTTACTTGGAAGCTTGAAGGTCAGTTTAGAAGAATAAATTATAAGTTTGAGAATAGCATTTGCGTATTATACCCGTTTTCAATAACTCAAGGCGACACATGAAATAATGCTTAAATATTATTTGTGTTGTTGGATTTTAAAATCTCGGCGCTAAGTCGAGGATTAAAAATTCTACGGCACGTTTTTTATGTTTGAGTATCCATTTAGGTGTCCGTGTCTTCTTTACACGGACACCTAAATGGGTGCTCAACGGCAAAATGGTAAGCGTTTTTGAAAACGGTGAACAAAAGTGCACATTGAATTCTTAAAATGCACAATGCATTCTATTTCTAATCGATGCTGTATTTTGTATTGTGGGTATAACCCATGCTCATTCCAGTTTGGCGGATCGGAAATTCACGATTAAATTTTATCAAACTTAACGTCATTACAGCACTTAATCTATACAATAAGCAGTATTAATATACAGTCCTTTGTAACCTTGAACTACATACAGTAATAATAAATTATCATAATTTCCTGTTAGTACGATAAGCATGTGAAGTCATCAGCTATTGCAATACAATTTTACGAATACAGTGATGCCAGTTTGGAATTAAAATTAACTGAAGACATTGACCGTCCCGAGACGCACGGGACCGGTCAATGTGGCGACGCTTGGAGGAGGCTTATGTCCAGCAGTAGACGTCTTTCGGCTGATATGATGATGATGATGAAGCAAAATTATAAAAAATAATGTTGCAGTAATAGTTATAAATAGAAACTGTACTACAATGACTTGCACGAGTGGTGGTAATACTTTTATCTTGGGCTGCTCTAGCGATATACAGAGATTCAGTAGTATACAAGGCCAAAATATACTGGCTTTATTACTACTGACGTGTATAAGAGTCTTATCATACTAGCGGTTTGGAAACGGCTGCGGGGCGGAGTGGACGCGCAGCGAATGCGTCGCGAACACGCCGCGGCTGCGCAGCGAGGACGTCGCGGACGCGTGGCAAATACGTTACGTTTTCGTCGCGTGTTTGTAGCAAATTATCTTTGCTGTTCGCGGCGATTCGCTGCGCATGCGCGGCGTGTTCGCTGTGTGTCCGTAACGAATTCGTTGCGCGCCCGCTCCGCTTTGATAAGGCCCTAAGGTGCTAAGAATCGTAGCAACATTAGCAATGTCGGCAAGAGAAAGATGATGGTATAAATAAGCTAATGTTTTAGCTTGTAGCAGAGATTCGACAGAAACATAACACACCTACAAAAAATAAAGCAGCAAATGCCGCATAAAGTGTGTGAACTTGTATTATATTCAACTCATAAATTCATTCACTTTAAAAAATACGAAATAAAATTAATAATTCATTTTTATTTATAACAAAGCCAACACACAACAACGACACGACAATATACGGTGGTGTGTTGGTATGTGTGCTATCGTAACAAGTGGCGTTCGGCACACCTCATAAGGTAACTGTATTCGTAGGAAGTCTAGGAAAGAGAGTAGGAGGAAACAGAGGTGCTGCGCCGACTCCATTTACCTCAATTAACAGCATAAGCAAAGGATGATGCGTAAACTATTCTTCTAGTTTGTGGCGAAGATATGTTAGAAAAACCGGCCCAGTGCGGCTCGGACACGCGCACGAAGAGTTCCGTACCATTATATACTAATATTATAAAGAGGAGAGTTTTTTTGTTTGTTTGTACCGAATAGGCTCCGAAACTACTAGACCGATTTGAAAAATTATTTCACCAATAGAAAGCTACATTATTCCTGAGTGATATAGGCTATTTTTAAATCCCGAAATTGGATCCTGTGGGTGGTCCACGTGAGCGAAGCCGCGGGCAACAGCTAGTATCGCATAAAACGGCAAAAAAACACGTTTGTTGTGTGGGAGCCCCACTTAAATATTTATTTTATTCTGTTTAGTATTTCTTGTTATAGCGGCAACAGAAATACATCATCTGTGAAAATTTTAGATGCCTAGCTATCACGGTTCATGAGTGTATCTCATGAACCGTGATAGCTAGGCATCTGAAATTTTGGTGACAGACAGACAGACAGACAGACGGACCGTGGAGTATTAGTAATAGAGTTCCGTTTTTACCCTTTGGGTACGGAACCCTAAAAAAGACCAGAAACCAACAATATTACAAAAAATAAAGCAGCCGGAACCAAATGCCGTATAAAGTTTAAAGTAGGTACCTACTCGTAGTTTGTTCCCAACCCATAAACTTGTTCATAATATACGGTAGTGTGTTGATGTCAAGTTCATCAAACCGGGAAGAGCTATTTTAATCCACAACGCTCAGCGTGGTTTTATTATAGCAGCTGGTGTAGCCACGTGTGTAGTAACAAGTGGGATAGACAGGATTTTTATTAGAAAGATGACGAGGCGATTGTTAGTATTTTTACGCTTGACAAGTCATACTTATTTACCAGACGGTCATACAGAAATATTCTTAAAATAGTCTCGACCCAGTTTTTGGACCGAAAATTATCACAAAATTAATTGTGACGAGTGATTTCTTTTTTTTATTTCATCATTTGCGTTTAATTTTATACGCGTTAATAATAATTTATTTCCAGAAAACGGATTTTAAGTGTGAATATGGTGCTTTTAGTTTTTCTTCAAAATAACAAAAGTTACTAAAAGCTTCCCAAATTGTCAACGGAGCGAAAAGTTCTTCTGGGATAGCTTTTATTATTTTATTTTTTTAATTTACTTATTCCTATTACAACAATATTCACTGCTTAACTAACCGAAAGAAAAAGAAATTCAACCATGTCGTTTTAAAAAGAAAACTTAATTTTACCAAATCTCCCGGCAGAAATAAATCTGGAATGGCCAATTTTATTCCTCAAAGTACATATCCGTCCATACCTACAGTGTCATCCACATATTACTATCCTGAAATAAAACTCCATATTCTGGCACCCCTACCTGCACTGCAGTGTTTGAAGTACAGCCAAGTAATGCCAAACATTAAACACCTCATGCTGCAATAAATTTTATGTGTTCACTCATTATAAGTTACGTTGCATAAAATAACATATCAACCAGTAAATGTTTTGCGTAAAATATGAGGCCGTGAAAAGACTGAAAAGGATTTATTTATTTACTAAGACTTCATGCACAATGACGGACTTAATGCCTTAGGCGTTCTCTAACATTCAACCAGGGGTGGTGGAGAGATAATACGGCTGGTGCATTATTTAATCATTTAAAAATCCTACTAAAATACATTAGTATGTACGTTCTGATTCTATGGTTGCCGCAAAAATGTCTAGAATACCTGTTTCAGGAACGAGCAAAATTAATTTAACGAACAAATCAAACATGCGCTAGCTGCTGTAATTGAGTGAATGAATAAATTATATTATCAACAGCCAATCGTATCACTTGACCTGAGTGACTGAGTTTAATTTATAACGCATCGATAATTTCTCACAAGACACTGGGTGTAAGAGAACTACTGTACAGTTCTCGCCAAACTTCTTGGTTGCCCTGAAGTTGACTTTCCGATGCGCAAGGCACGGACCGGTGCTGTTGTAGCCAACTTCAGGGTGGCCAAGAAGTTTGGCGAGAACTATAACATATTTGATTCATAATCAACATCTCTTGTATGTCACCAAGTTGTTGGCAGGTTGACTAACTTTTATTAGGTAACAGCTGAATTCGTATTTAATTCAACTGCAGTATAAATCTTCTTCTCATAGTCGATATAAGGTGATAAACCGAAATTCTTATCTTTTTTTTGACAAATATTATTAATATTTAAAATTGTTTATTTATTTATATTTTTGCACCAATTGAAAGCTAAATTATCGATGAGTGTCATGGGCCGAATAACGCACGTTTCCTGCAGTATAGGCCGCAGGAACAAGCTTGTTATACATATTTGATTTGCCAAATTCATCAAGTTCATGATCCACCATTTATAACACAGCATTCTTTTGCAAAAATACAAAAACAAATTTTAACTACAAAAAGCACATTCAGAACATCAAAAAAAAAGTGACAGTTGTCCTGAAATAATCACCAAAATGTTGGTTCCCCTACCGTCCTATACATAGTAGGGGAATCAGTATGGTATAACTCGGCGCATCATAAATTCATAATTCTTCAAGTACTTCAATGTTCAAGTATCGGCCAATATTGAACACCTTGTTACGATAAGTTTAATAGCTACTCTCTGATACGATATTTTCTGTCAATATTACACAAGGGCTTGTTCTTTGAAGAATGCGGTATTCATTGATTCAATATTGTAGACGATTTGTGAAATACTTTAACAGTACTGGTGAGGCGACCTAGTAGCTGATTTGTGAAATACTTTTACAGTACTGGTGAAGCGACCTGGTAGCTGATTTGTGAAATACTTTAACAGTACTGGTGAAGCGACCTGGTAGATGATTTGTGAAATACTTTAACAGTACTGGTGAAGCGACCTGGTAGATGATTTGTGAAATACTTTAACAGTACTGGTGAAGCGACCTGGTAGATGATTTGTGAAATACTTTAACAGTACTGGTGAAGCGACCTGGTAGCTGATTTGTAAAATACTTTCTCAGTAAGTACCGGTGGATAACACTAGTCAAGCAATAAAAAATCCATATTTTTGCGGATTTTGCGAACGCTGAAATAATTGATGATCTATTTTAAGTGAACTTTTCCAAAAGCTTTTTTTTTGTTTTCGTACCCTGTATGACGACACTAAACGTCTCCATACTCCAAGAACTCGGCAACCAGCAGCGTCTATCAGCAATAGTACATTTTCGCATACTGAAATTCTTTGGCCATGTCTCAAGGCAGAATAACGACTCCATTGAGCGCCTGGTGGTGCAGGGGAGAGTGGACGGTAACAGGCCGCGCGGGAGGTCACCGATGAGGTGGACCGACCAAATTAAATATGTGATAGGAGGTTCAGTAAATGAATGCGCCAAACTTTCATCTAACAGAGCCAGAGGGAGAGAGATCGTGAGGTGAGTGACAGGTACATCAGCGATGGGACAATATTCATCGTGAGCACGAACGCTCTGTCAAGAGCGAAACGACTTAGAAGAAGAAGGAAGAACCCTGTAGGATGAAAACTGGAAACCTATTACTGAGCCGTTCGTCTGCCTGTCTTTCACAGGGTTGTAATCTTCGGAACTAAAATAGGTGGACACTTGAAATTAACTGTACTTTAACTTCTTTTTCTTTTGGTCCCAAAATACCACTCAAAAATAAAATTGTATTAATAGGTGGAATACGGGACCGCGGTCCCGGTCCCAAAAGCCTCACGACCTTTAAGACGAATTTTAGCACACAGAAACAAAATTTATGGATTTCACATTCCATCTGTATACCGAACTAGCTGTTGTCCGCGGCTTCGCTCCCGTGGACCACCCCACAGTTTCGGGATAAAAAATAATCAGGAATAATGTAGCTTTCAATTGGTGAAGGATTTTTTTAAATCGGTCCAGTAGTTTCGGAGCCTATTCGGTACAAAAAAACAAACAAAAAATCTTTCCTCTTTATAGTATTAGTATAGATTAGACATATCTAATCCAGTACATCAAGTATTTCTCCTAGGAATAAACATAAACTACGGACAATTTCTTGCAAATCCTTTTTGGATTTAGTCCCACCTCGGCACTCTGTCACAAATCATGTAAGGTTCACATAAACAATAAAAACACAGTATTCTAGTGACTAAATCAGCTTGATTATTTAGTCCCATCTCGGCACGTTCCCATCTCGACACCGTCCTTCGGCTTCCAGTCTTACCGGATTCAGCTAAGTACCAGTGTTTTACATGGAGCGACTGCCTATCTGACCTCCACAACCCAGTAACTGGGTAACACGGTACCCCTTGGCAAGACTGGTGTCACATCTCAAGCTTCTGACTACCAGTAACGACTGTCAAAGATCTTCAAATGACAGCCGGGACCAACGGCTTAACGTGCTTGCCGAGGCACGGAGGAAACTCGGTATGTTGAAATAGTCACCCATCCACGGACCGACCTCGTCAAGCGTTGCTTAACCTTGAAGATTAACCAGTGCGGCTGTTATTATTTAGTCACGAGCTCCTCCCATCTCGACACCGTATCACTTATAAATTGAAAAAAAAAATCGAATAAAATATATTAAATTGAAGTAATCTAATAAATAAAAATAAAATAAAAAAATTGATTGATAAATAATCAAGCTTAGTCACTAGAATACTGTGTTTCTATTTTTTTATGTGAACCTTACATGATTTTTGACAGGGTGCCGAGATGGGACTAAACCCCTTTTTGATACATCAACGAAACTTCTACGGTAGAAGTTCTAGCATATACATTATTCTTATGTGGTAAGTGGAGATTCATCATCAATACATATAATAAATCTGTATAAAAATATTTTTTGTACATCGAGAAAATTTAAAAAAAAAAATAGCTAGGGTGTTAAAGGATAACCAACAGAACCCATTTCCAGCATTTTTGGAATTTTTGTCTGTTTATTTGTGCACGCATCACGTGAAATGTACGAAACCAATGTATATAACTTTTATACATAAAAATTGTGCGTAACTTGAAGAATTACTTAGTTTTTGTTTCATCGCAATCGGCTCACTCTATCAAAATTTAAATGAATTTAAAGTGTTCAAGAAGTAAAATTATCACAGCACACGAAATTTAGTTACTCGGACAGTTGAACTCGATATTCGATAGATGGCGTTGTGCATTTGAAGTCATTTTCTGAATGGCGGTGTTAATTAAGATTATACGCGAAAGAATGACCCTAGAAAAAAAATTGGTATGTAGGTATGTAGGGTAGGCAGGAAGGTAAGTAGGGTAGGGTTGGCTTGGTAGGCAGATGACGGGAGCGAAGCCGCGGGCACAGCTAGTACAATACTATGTATGTAGTATCATAGTAATGCCAGCATACCGTAGCACATAACACTGCATCGTAATCTGCATATAAATCTCATTCAATGGCACTTTGTTGTGATTTTATTACTGGCAGGTCTTCAAACGTTCGTTTACGATTGTATTTGGTCAGGCTAGCATCTGGATCTTGCAAGGATAGCGGACAAAATATTGACCATATTACAGGCTGGTTCAAATGATGATCAGTGTTGGTAATTAAAAATCTAGATTTTTTCAGTTATGGTCTGGAATTCATTTAGGATTTAAGTTTCTGTTTTACCAGATGCCGAATAATGTAGGTGCGAAAGAAGATGGCTACTTTAGCGAGTCTCCTTTGCATCAAAGCACTGAATATTTGAGCCAAATCTCTAAAACCAAAATTCAAAATATGACTTATAAAAACTTCAGAAGCTAGGTACAAATGGTTTCCTATGGCAAAGACGCAAGAAACTCAAAAGGCTTACTCTTAAATAAAACTATTAATAAAATAAAAATAAACAAGTTTATTTTCGTATTCTTCTCAGCAAATCTTTTCATTTGATACCCATTTCATGGCAGTGCACAAAAAATAACTAGTCCGCCATCTTGGGCCGTCCGCCATATTGGATTTAGAATGACGTCACTTAGCTAACCATGCATTGTCATCCAAAATAAACGTGTATGCAAAATTTAATCTTAATCAGTACAGGATAACGACTTAGCAATAATTCCCTTGCGTCAACGCTCTGATGACCTGGATATCCTTCCCCTCTCAAGCGCCGGTGCGATAAGAGCCCATACACTAACTGCACCTACATAGATACTCGTATCTATAAAACTGACATACAATCATGCAGATCACAAGTACTTACTATATATACACCTACTGCCAATGGAGGAACTGATTGAAGTGACATCATCGGATTGACGCTTCGGGGTCGGGGGTCAAACCACTGCGACTATTGTCAGCCAGTATATGTTAGGCTTCTGATTATTCTTAGTTTTTATCTGTTTGGCAGATTTTTGGTGACCTTGGCTAGTAGATAATTCATATTTTGACGCAAATTTAAACGCGCTTTTGGAGATATTTTTGGGCTGTGATATGAATGTGTGCTGTCCTGTCAGCGAAGGTTTACTAAACAATATTGTTGTATAGTGAGGTATATACGTTGGGGTTTAAAAGAGGAGCTCGTGGCTAAATAATAACAGCCGCACGGGTCGATCATCAAGGTTAAGCAACGCTTGACGAGGTCGGTGCGTGGATGGGTGACCATTTCAACATACCGAGTTTCCTCCGTGCCTCGGAAAGCACGCTAAGCCGTTGGTCCCGGCTGTTATTTGAAGATCTTTGACAGTCGTTACGGGTAGTCAGAAGCTCTAGATCTGACACCAGTCTTGGACAGATAGGCAGTCGCTCCATGTAAAACAATGATACTCAGCTGAATCCTGTAAGAATGGAGTGTCCATCCTTGTGATACACCTTGACATTCGAGTTATCTGCCGAGAGACAGCTTGTTATTTGTCAAGTTGCCTTTTAGTTGATTATTATTCTATAAAATAAGCTTACTCGTTCAATATACCAAGAAGTTAGAAACTCTTAACAGTCTGAAGGACGCTGTCCTCTGCCTAGAAGTAGTTACCAAGAAATTCGCTCTATATGTATTAGTAAGAATCTAGAACTTGACTTAAAGGAGATGTTCCAGAAATGTATGGAGCCTAGGCCAGCACTATGTTAAAAATCGCTATATAAATAGTAACCGTTTTAATTGTTAATTTTCTCTCATTTCACCTAGTTTCAATGTACAAATTAACTTTGTCAAGTAGAGCAACACAACATAAAATTATACATGGTGGATCAAATCAGCAGTATGCGAAATATGTCATTTTGACAATGACATATGATTGACGTGTCATCGTAATATCTGCGTTAAAAATGAACAGCACGAATTGAATTGCAACAGAGAAGCAATCAAAATATGTCCGTATTAGTAAACTGAATTGCAAAACTAAAACAGTCAGTAAAACTCCGAAACGTTATGTCAAAAAAATAACTTCAATTTCGGAAGTCGGTGTTCCTGTTTTCGTTTCTTCGTTTTTTGACACCGACTTCCGAAATTGAAGTTATTTTTCACTTTGTTGTGTTTTTGTTTGGAAGTCGGTTGTAATTTTTGTAAAAAAACTTTTTATTTTTCACTTTTTAGCTGTGGTGCATAATGTGAAGCCAGAATTAATTTATTCTCCAATAACATGAAACTTAAATAAACAAAACCGGTGGAATGAGAGTATACCAGGGTGAACTGTTCACACCTGCATACCTCTTTAAAGCGTACCAGTGTGATGTTATGTTATGAAATGGTATAAACAATAAACAGACATGCGATTGCAGCTATCCCGAGTGATTTGCCGTCATTTATTGAAGAGTTCTGATGTACATCTCCGAAGTACTTCATCAAATCTTGATGAAAATTAAATGGGACCACATGACAAACACCAGCTTTCGAATAAAAAAAGAATCGTCAAAATCGGTTCACCCAGTAAAAAGTTCTGAGGTAACACATATAAAAAAAAAAACAATCGAATTGATAACCTCCTCCTTTTTGCGAAGTCGGTTAAAAACAACTGTCGTGGCTGCCCTAAAAATAGGGTAATGTTATTAAAAAGCTTTTTTTTTGTACGCCCGTACCCTTCTTCAAAATAATTTGTTAGTATTTTTGGGTTCCGTACCCAAAGAGTAAAAACGGGACTAGGGTCCCGTTTTTACTTTTACTAAGACTCCGCGATCCGTCTGTCTGTCTGTCCGTCTGTCACCAGGCTGTATCTCATGAACCGTGATAGCTAGACAGTTGAAATTTTCACAGATGATGTATTTCTGTTGCCGCTATAACAACAAATACTAAAAACAGAATAAAATTAATATTTAAATGGGGCTCCCATACAACATACGTGATCTTTTTGCCGTTTTTTGCGATTATGGTACGGAACCCTTCCTGCGCGAGTCCGAGTCGCACTTGGCCGGTTTTTTTTTATTATCTATCTATGTAGTGTACATAGTCATGGCCCAAAATCAAACATCTAGTTTAAAACTAATTATTTGCCAGATAGTTGAGAGACTAAAGTTCCACAACATCAAAACCTTGGTACATTTGCGATAATATAGGAGGGATACTAATATCACATTTTCGATTTAATCTATCGCGTTCTAGGAACGTCGTAAAGTCGAATCATAATACTAATAATAAGTTATTCTTAGAACTAATGTATCGTAGATTATTCTACGAGTTTATGTTTTATCATCTTTTGATTATACCTGTATCTTACCTACTAATACATAAGCAAACACAATGTGGCAAGGTTTATGAGAATCCTTAAGTTCTTATGTAAGTAAACAGACGCCTGCCTATTTCATTTGTAGGGTAAATAGGTGGAAGCCAATAAAAGACACACACACATATTAGTACATTAAACCAAATAAAAGCAGATAAGTAGAAATCGATAACTGAAATTTTAATTATCAAGGAAAATAATTTATTCATTAAAAATGTTTTAATGAATAAATTAATGGCAGTGCACAAAAATAACTAGTCCACCATCTGGGGCCGTCCGCCATATTGGATTTAGAATGACGTCACTTATCTAACCATGCATTGTCATCCAAATTAAACGTGTATGCAAAATTTCATCTTAATCGGTGGAGGATAACTGTTTTAAAATTCAGTTGCAAGATTTGACCCGAACACACTTACATACATACATATATACAAACATACATTGCAAGTTAATTAACAGCTTGTAATAAGCGCTATTCCTCTCTCCTAGACAATGACTGTATCTAGAATATTTCTGTGCCCAACAGGGTCCATAATTGTTTCTGTAATTTATATTTAGGTATCACCTGTATGTACAATACGGAACCAATAAATTTAATTTGAATTTGACAGAGTTTTAGGGGTTTCGATAGTACCTATCAGTTTAGTAGTTACCCTTTACTTTTTATTCCGGAAGGTGTGGTTCAGTAAAATTACGTGGGATGTGTGGTCTATGGCAAGGCTGAAGGGATACAGGTATACTGTCACTGTGACCAGCTAGGAATTTCAGTGAAGTGGGTGAGACGGGGCTCTGGTCATTAATTGTTGAGCCACTTCTTCCTAAGTAAAACACTAGATATTAGTGAGAGATGGGCGTTCGGGCACAGTATAAATATGGACGAACAGTACGGAAACTACAAAAGCAGACCCCTAAGCAGCTCACACTACTGACAGCACCGCGGAAGCTGGTTAGGGGTCTCGTCGGTGCGCATGTTTGTGTGAGTGTGCCGTTTCGAGCGTTTGTAGGTATTTTCCATACTGTTTGTATATTTATACTGTGGTTTGGAGGCTGTTCTTTGTAACTTTTGACGTTGAAGAAATTCGACCTTTAGAAAGGGCTGATTCTTATAAATATACTAACGACCCACCCCGAATTCGTATGGGTGCATTTTTTTTCTGTCTGTAAATTGAGATAAAACTATCCTATTTCACTAAAATCGATTCATCAGATTAGGAGTTAATTGCGGACAAACAACATGACACGAAATTTTATATATAAAAAAGAAAATAGTCAGAAACATGGGTTACGCTACATACTCCCCCGTATGTAGCGTTACTTCTTCTTTTTAACCGACTTTCGAAAAAGGAGGAGGTTCTATGTTCGACTTCTTGTATGTTTTTTTTTTTTTTTTTTTTTTTTTATGTATGTTCACCGATATCTCCGTCAATTGTGGACCGATTTTGAAAATTCTTTTTTTGTTTGAAAGAGTATGTTCCGAAATTGGTCCCATTTTAATTTAGTGAAGATCTGATGAAGAACTTCGAAGATATACAACAGAACTCTTCAATAAATAACGGCAAATCTCTCGGGACTGCTGCAATCGCATGTCTGTTTATTGTTTATACCATTTCATAACATAACATCACGCCAGTACGCTATTAAGTGGTATGCAGATCTGTCATTTCACTGATTATGTTTTGAGTTTCATGTTATTCGGGTAATCTATTCTGCCGTTACAGGTACTTACTACACAACTTGCCTATATGTACAACTAAAAAGGTTAAAATAAAAAAACTTTTTTGCAAAAAAATACTACCGACTTCCAAATAAAAAACTACAAAGTGAAAAATAACTTTATTTTTGGAAGTCGGTGTCAATATCGCAATGAATTGGTACCTACAAAAGACACCGACTTCCAAAAATAAAGTTATTTTTCACTTTGTAGTTTTTTATTTGGAAGTCGGTAGTATTTTTTTGCAAAAAAGTTTTTTTCATCATAAACATTAGGAACTGAAGAAGGATGAGTTTTAGTGGCTTTCCTTTGTAACTTTTGCTGTTGAAAACGTGCTGATTCTCTCAATCGTTTTCGATTTTTAACCTTTCATTTAGTGAGTATAATTTAAGAAATAGGTAGTGTAGGTACAGTATTCTTGCTATGATTCGCAGTATTGGATTGGCCCTAATTGTCGCTACTTGACCGGTCAGAGATCATGGCCGTGATTTTATAACTCATTTAACTGGCAGAAATACTAATTTTATCAGAGCATATAATGTGGATGATACAATTACGACTTACGACTTTAGTTAAGATAACGATGTTTGACAGAACAAATTGCATTTTAATCCGAACACTGCAAGCAAAGCAGTTTGGCACTATCTGCACTTAATTAAGTATAGTTTATGCTGTACCCCGTATTGTCTATAATGTATCGTATTAAGCCATCATCATCCTGTGGGCTTAGTACGAGTTGTTACTCACGCTCGATCGCGTGAACGTCAATTTGTATTGAAATTGGATCAGCGCCGTCTGGTGACGGTAAGGAGAAACATCTATTTTTGGATACATTTTGACATAAGAGATCACGATTGGAATTACGTAAAAAAAACTCGGAATAAGACTACGGCACATATACCAATTTCTTCTATAGTCACCTCCATTCGATTCTTTGGTCTTCCTCATCCCCATATTACGTAATAACCAGAACTTGTCACAAATATACTTGTAATGGTAATAATTCCTTGAAAAACCTTTACCATAGACGTTTATCTACACCACGATCTTTTCAATAATCCACTACATAATCCACATGTACATAGACTTGTCACAGCAATGATCCACCAACAGATTTGCGCACATGTGAACTTGGATTCGTGACCAGATAACACGGATTTACAAAGAAAACCGTACTTGAACTGATAACTCGTCGATACGTAATATTGAAAGAATTTAGTTGGCTATAGATAAGATTAGTAGTTTATTCAAGTTTATATGTATACTGCTCAATTTAAGCGAATCGACCACCCGACTAAATTTATAAAGGTGGCCGATGGGAATAAACCGGAAACGCCACTAGTTAGTGCCATCCACCACCCCGGTGGCAGATGGGAATAAATGAAGGTGGAAGATTTCACTAAATAATTCCCATCGACCACCGGGGTGGCAACTCGAGGGTGGCCGATGGGAATAAACCGAATAAACCAAATTATTTAAGGTATCGTGGTTTTTAAAAATCACTGTGGGTAAAAAAATAAAAATTAATCGACTTCCAAAGCATAAAAAAAAAACATTTTTACAAAAAAATACTACCGACTTCCAAATAAGAAAACTGCAAAGTGAAAAATAACTTTATTTTTGGAAGTCGGTGTCCATAACGCAAAAAAATGGTACCTACGAAAGACACCGACTTCCAAAAATAAAGTTATTTATCATTTTGTAGTTTTCTTATTTGGCAGTCGGTAGTATTTTTTTGTAGAAAAGTTTTTTTATTTTTCACTTTTTAGTTGTACCTACCTAATACGCAAGTTGTTTAGTAAGTTTCCTATAACGCCAGATTACCCGAATATCATGAAACTTGAACAAAACCGATCAAATGAGAGATCAGCTTACCCCTTAAGAGCGTACTGGCGTGATGTTATGTTATGAAATGGTATAAACAATAAACAGACATGCGATTGCAGCAGTCCCGAGAGATTTGCCGTTATTTATTGAAGAGTTCTGATGTATATCTTCGAAGTTCTTCATCAGATCTTCACCAAATTAAAATGAGACCAATTTCGGAACATACTCTTTCAAACAAAAAAAGGAATTTTCTATACTCTTTCAAACAAAAAAAAGAATTTTCTATACTCTTTCAAACAAAAAAAAGAATTTTCTTATCGGTCCACAATTGACGGAGATATCGGTGAACATACATCAATAAAAAAAACATACAAGAAGTCGAACATAGAACCTCCTCCTTTTTCGAAAGTCGGTTAAAAAAACACTATAAAAAGCAAAAATAACTATCTTTTTTTTTCGTAAAAACGAAAAAAAAGGTACCACAGACGATTGCCGAAAAGAAAGCTATTTTTGTCTTTGGAAGACGGTTTAATTTTTTTGTTACAAAGTTTTTTTAAATATGGGAGAAGAAGACTTGTTACCGGCCGATGTTTTTTTTAGTTTTGGTACCTCATATAACCATGAAAATACGCATTATTCAGGATAAAATAACAACAAAAAAAAATGAGATCACATGAGAAGCAAGCTTTTAAGTACAAAAATAATCATCAAAATCGGTTCATAATTACGGAGTAATCGCGTAACAAACATACAAAAACATACAGTCGAATTGAGAACCTCCTCCTTTTTTAAGTCGGTTGAATAAACAAAAAAAAAACTTTATAGTAAGATACGGTCATGTTTTATCAAGACTGGTAAACATATTATTTATGTAAATAGCAAGTTTATTTTCAGGTCAGCGAGTATTTGAATAAACTAAAACATTCGTTCCAATAATTTGCTTATGGAGTGGTGAATTAAGTGTTCCTCCCACGAGCTTTCTGTCTGACGCCATAAAATAATGACGTCAGAGAATACATGGAAACTCAGGCGGTGGTGGAAAATTATTCGTATAGGTCACAGAATTTACTCGATTCACATTTGTAGAATTCATAAATGATTTATTAGTAAACTGTCCTAATTGACATAAAAGGTATCTACATAAACATCATCATTAGCCTTTTTACGTTCCCACTGCTGGGACACAGGCCTCCTCTCTGTGAGAGAGGGAAAGGGCCGCGGGCTCAGTGCGATTGGTGGATGTCACATGTCTTCGATTTTTTTGTTCTAGGCCATGTCGGTTTCCTCACGATGTTTTCCTTCACCGTTTTTAGACACACTCATACTCATAGTGTATTCCATTAAGAGCGACACCTACATTTTTAACCGACTTACCAAAAAGGAGGAGGTTCAACGTTCGACTTTGTGTATATTTTTATTTTTAACTTTTTTTGTTTGAAAGAGTATGTTTCCAAATTGGTCCCATTTAATTTGGTTTGGTTTAATTTGGATCTGATGAAGAACTTCAGAGATATACAACAGAACTCTTCAATAAATAACGGCAAATCTCTCGGGATTGCAATCGCATGTCTGATCATTGCTAATACCATTTCATAACATAACGTCACGCCAGTACGCTCTTAAGGGGTACGCAGATCTCTCATTTCACCGATTATGTTCAAGTTCGATCATATTCGGGTAATCTATTCTGGCGTTATAGGTACCGTAATAAAAAACTTACCTATTAGGTAGGTACAACTAAAAAGTGAAAAATAAAAAAACTTTATGCAAAAAAATACTACCGACTTCCAAATAAAAAACTACAAAGTGAAAAATAACTTTAATTTTGGAAGTCGGTGTCAATAACGCAAAAAATGGGTACCTACGAAAGACACCGACTTCCAAAAATAAAGTTATTTTTCTCGTTGTTTTTTGCAAGTTATGTTTTGGTCGACTTATACCCGTGACATACTTAGCATTTAGGAGTTCCAGTGGCCATCTGTGGTCTTCTTCATCAGTTCCACTTCACCAAATGATACTTTATGTATGCAAATAAAGTATCATTTGGTGAAGTGAGTCAAGCGAGGCCGTCCCCGTCAAACCTGGCGACACACCGTATTGGCTGAAGCGACGAGTATCCGAATGACGTGGAGCGAGGTGAAGTGCGGACCTGTCTCGATAGAGGACTACAGCTGTGGAAGCCCTCTGCCCCAGCGAGGGATCATAGGATCTTAAGTCAAGTTCCCGATATTCGCGAGCTGGCTAACCAAAACCTACTGTTTCCTCCGGCTGCACAGGATGATTTTCTTCACTCAGGATTTCGTTTTTTTTTTACGCAACATTTCCTCTACTCCCACTGGAATGGATCTAAAGATGCAAGCCAAGCAAACCACATCTAGCCCACCGAGGCTCAATGCCGACAAGTTAAAGCCCACTCATTCAGGTCAAGGGTACCAGGGTACCAGGGGAACGAAGCGTGAAATATTACCGTCATTCGTCAAAGGACAGAGAAGATATTAATGTTGAGGAACGAATGAAAATAATGGTTTGGATTTTATACGATTGTCACGTTCAAGACACTTGTTGCCATAGAGAGGGGAGGGTTCGAAGTAGGGATTCTCCAGGGGTGAGTGCTCTTTGGTGTAGACAGGGTGATTAATTATTTATTCCCCTAACAGGGATATTTCACAAGATAATGTGAACAATTTAACGTATTTGTTGATCATTGGATCTTTAACCAATGTAGGAGAGTTATGGAAGGAGAAGATAAACCAGATTTAGATGGAGAAAATACACAGTATATTGTCGCTATACACTGACCTCTATTATGTTAGAGGTCAGTGTCGCTATATCACGGTATCAAACACAAGTGTCACAGAGTACAAAAGTCTAAACTAAAACCTATGCCAAACAAACTACCTTTTTAAATTTAAATTTACTTAATACAAAACAAGTTTGTATATCCAACATTTGTTAGGATGTGCTACAGCGCAACATAAGCGTATTCACTCAGAAACTAAATAAAAATTGTAAATTTAAAAAACCCCCGACTCATTTTTATTGCATGCTACATAATTCATCTAGTAGTAGACACGCTTCGATAGACAATCTATTGAATCTAATACCTTTTAACGAGCAATTCTTGTATATATGTATGATATAATTATAATCTGAATCTCAGAAACGGCTGCAACGATTTTCATGAAATTTAGTATGCAGGGGTTTTCGAAGGCGATAAATCAATCTAGCTAGGTTTCATTTTTAGAAAACGTCGTTTTCTCTATTTTCACACGAGCAGAGCTCAGTCGCCCAGGTACTACGTAATTATGACACGATATCTTGCGAAAACAACCCGATTCGAACAGTAAAACGGCCCATAACTTTTAAACGATTTATCAAAAAAAAAAAAAAAAAACTTTTAAACGGCTGAACCGATTTTTGTCAAAATAGTTCAGAACACTCTCGATAAAGTCACCTTTCAGAAAAAAAAAAACGAAATCAAAGTCGGTTCATCCGTTTAGAAGCTATGATGCAACGTTTGGTTCAAACTTTGCTGTAGCGTCACGCATCAATTTGCAGTATCACACAAGCGAAATTTGCTACTCATCCACTTGAATTTTATCTTTCTGAAGAAACAAAAAACATCTACTAACATCTTACAGTCCCACAATCGTAAGACATGAAACATCCCACTTACTAATAAAACAAACCATAAAATTAAACCGATAACATAATTAAATTAGCGTCCTAATTGCATTAAATATCAATTGAATTGTCAGCAATAATTACTATTAATGACTGAGAATAATTACGAACTGCATTACTATTACTGTAATCTTATGAACACCGGTTTTTCCTATGGTGACGTCACAGTTGCATGCGGCGCAGTATCGACCTACAAGTAGTGGGCAGTAACAGTTGTTTTAGTTAGTGTTAAATTGAAAGTAGGTTTAGATTAGGACAACTTTTGCATATTAATATGTCGGTTTTATGATGAATTTGTTATTAAGGAAGTAGGGTTTAATGATAAGTTTCATGCTCTCTCTAAAGTCTCTCTGATGGTGGGCATGTGTTCGATCATTCGGTTCCCTTCATGATGGTTGAGCTGAGTGGTGCCAATCCATGCGTCATGTTCGTGAACGGGCGCCATCAGTTGGGATCATAACTTAGCTGCCTCGGCCTGCTTTTTAATTACGTACTTATTGTATATTTGTTTTTTTCTTGTTCTAGACGCTTTTATATGCATGTCAAAAGTACGTATAAAAGGTAAATTTCGAGAAAAATATCGTTACTAATCAGAATCAGGTACGCAGGGAATATTTGTGTCTTATTTAAAAAAAAAGTTCTCTCATTTTCAACTGTTCCAATCACAAGAGCAACAAAGGACAATCCCAAATCGATTCACTCGTCTGTCGAGATGTCATCACGTGAGAAGTATGAAAACGTATAATAGCACTCCGCAAAAACAGAATACTTATACGAAATAATTCATGCCGATCCCTGTGTGCCTGGTATTCGCAGCGGGAATACCGAACTGACGGCCATGGAGAGCTTCAGAGTAAATCAATACTGATGCAGAGTACATTCCCGTCATATTGCTAGAACTAGGTTAAATATTAGTTAGACGGGATTGGACATGGAGGGTGGGTCCGCCATAGAACTAATTGAATTTTTCTCTAAAAGCTTATTGTATATCTAATACGAAATTGCTGTGATTTTCGTTAAGCTTTAATATTAATGACAGCTAAAGGTTTGAAAGCCGCGATAATCATCGCTACATATAATAAATCTGTAGAAAAATATTTTTGTACATCGAAAAAAAATCCAAAAAAAATAGCCAGGGTGTTAAAGGATAACCAACAGAACCCATTTCTAGCATTTTTGGAATTTTTGTCTGTTTGTCTGTTTATTTGTGCACGCATCACGTGAAATGTACGAAACCAATGTAGATAACTTTTATACATAAAAATTGTGCGTATCTTGAAGAATTACTTAGTTTTTGTTTCATCGCAATCGGTTCAGTCTATCAAAAGTTAGATGAATTTAAAGTGTTCAAGAAGTAAAATTATCACAGTTCACGCAATTCAGTTACTCGGACAGTTGAACTCGCTATTCGATAGATGGCGTTGTGCATTAAAAGTCATTTTCTGAATCGCGGTGTTAAGATTTTACGCGAAAGAATGACACTAGAAAAAAAAATTGTATGTAGTATGTATATTTTTGAGTATGTGGAGTAGGCAGGCAGGCTGGTAAGTATGGTAGGGTTGGCAGGCAGATGACGGGAGCGAAGCCGCGGGCACAGCTAGTAGAAAATATAATCGGGCACAATCTTCGTCCATCGAGCATAGTCGGTATCTTTTTTCAGTTAATCTTGGAATTCTCACCGTATACATATAAAAAGGTGCAAATGACAAAAAAAAAATTATTAAATACTCTTAAGATCACAGAAAGCTCCGGTATGAAGTTATTTATCTGTGCAAAGTTATTTATCTCCAGCCTCCAGTCGAGTAAAACTCAAGAGTAAC
This sequence comes from Orthosia incerta, assembly GCA_948252205.1. Classification (NCBI taxonomy): domain Eukaryota; kingdom Metazoa; phylum Arthropoda; class Insecta; order Lepidoptera; family Noctuidae; genus Orthosia; species Orthosia incerta. The sequence continues at coordinate 26,936,832 of OX411758.1, forward strand.
TAAATATAGTGCCCGGCACGTAAGTTGGCAAAGTTTTGGAGTAGTGGGGGTAATTTCGCGCATATGTCGCGAACTGCCAACTACCATGCGACACAGCGACACGGTTGGTCAGTCGATCCTTATGTCAACTGACCAACCAATCGCTCGCTCGGAACGGTGCTAAACGTTAGCCGTAGCGCCCCGCTTCACTACCAAAGATACCAAAAAAACGACTTCTGCGCATCAGTAACCACTCTTGCCATCTTACGTGCCGGGGATTATACCTTCGTTACTGAAATCAACAAAACATTGGCGCCAACAAACCAACAAAATCACACGTCAAAATTGAACTCCATAATAACTACCAGGATGCTATACACAAAAAGCAGTAAAAAACACACGATTCAATATACTGAGCTCATCCGAATGTAAATTGGCACCGGGATCAATTGACACTGCCCGATGTTCGATTGAGAGGTTACGGAACACAGGAACTGTTTAAGTTATAAGCGAAAGCGGTTCAGTTAGAAGAAACATTGGTAAAACCAATACAAAAAGGTTAATGATCCTAGGATTCAAGGGACGGTCGAAAATCGATTGAAAGTTTGGTGCTGCGATTTGAGTTGGAAGCGTTTAGCGGACAAGACATAACAGTTTGGCTCGAATTTACCGCTCGCGCTATTTTTCTGCCAAAAGCATTCGTTTATTCTTTTCCTGTCTATTTTGCTATTAGATACATACATACAGAAACACAGGTTTTTTTGCCATGAGGGTATGCAGAAACTACAAAACGCCACCTGCTACGATGCTTAGGTACATATTTATTTTGCTTTACTCACGTTCATACATCTAGTCATACACACACGCCGGTTATGAGTGCCTTTCTGACCATTTCTGAGAATAGCAGTCTTGAGAGTAAAGACTACAGTTAATTGTTGTACATGTGACATTAAATGCATATACAGTACGACCGATGAGTCGTGGCCCATCGGAACATAGGCTTTGCGAACTTTTGCGCATGTTCACTCGTGAAGAAAACAGCCATTTGGTTCGCACGTACTGCGCAACCACTTGGTGCTAACTTCAGACGGTCCACGACTCATCGGTCGTACTGTACCTAAACTTAAGCTATCGTGTCTATGGAAAGAAAATATAATTATTAGTAACCCTACATTAAGTTGGTTTAAGAACATAACTACGTACGAGTTTTCTGCCATAGGTTTAGCATGCTTCGACATCTATTATGTACTAGCTAGCCGATTTATCTGTAATTAAATAAGACAACGGCCATTAAGGCCTTTATTTATTGTTTTCGAATAGTTTCAATCACAATCTAAAGCAAAATTTTTCTTCAACCGCCTTTTCTTATGCCTTGCACCTTCCAGATCAGTGCCCTGATAACGTGCTGTAGGCGGCGTCGGTTACGGACAATATGTAACGGCGTTTTTTGTAATGTCTACTGTCGTATTGTGGGTTTTACTACACGTAGTAGTAAAGGTTGCTAAATTAAGTCTACGTGATGATGGCTTCATATGATTTAATGGGGTATCGTGATCTAATCTGATAAGAAATGCCAGTGATTATTTAAGTGTAGAGTAGGTACTTCAGGGTTATTGTACCAGGAGAAACAACATGTTGTTTTATTCTGTAGGTGTCCGACATAATTTATACCTTCAATCCATCCAATAATGGAGAATCCCAACGAAATTGAACTTAGCCAGGAGACATCGGCAAATTGACCAAGTTGGGGATTCTTACAAAGGTGAGACGCTGCTTCACACCTGAACAGCTGCTCAATTTGTATAAAGCGCAAGTTCGGTCATGCATGGAGTACTGCTCTCACCTCTGGGACGGATCTGCCAAATACCAGCTTGATGCACTTGAGTCGATTGAAAGATTGGCCAAGAGGCTTATTGGCAACGATGCACTGGTCGCATCAAAGCCTCGAAAATCGACGCCGAGTTGCCACTGTTGCCAGCCTGTCGGATTTTTATTGGTTACATTTTGGGAAGTGTGCGACGGAACTGCACAATTTGATTCCACCTAGCCCTTTCCATCATCGGACTACAAGACGTACGGCCATGCGCCGTCGTAAATGGTTGACATCCCATGCAACCATACGCACAAAGCGTTTTGCTAATACTTTCATTGTGCGCACAGCAAAAGAGAGGCATTACCTGCCGGAGTCTTTGTTCCCTAATAGCTACAACCTTGGGGTCTTAAGTCAACAGTGAATAGGTTACTTCTAGGCAAGCGTGCTTCTTCGTAGACCACATGATCGCTTACCATCAGGCGAGATAGTGGTCAAACGCGAGCCTAAAGAAAAAAAAAATAATACTTCCGGAAGACCCAGGCGTTGCGCAAAGGGACGCCGCGCGCCGTCTGCCCCGGTGTAGGGAATAGGATCTTGATTCAAGTATACTCCCTGGGCCGGTGGATACAGGATACTACGAAAGAATAAGGCGTTCCCTGAAGTAACTTCTCACCTTATCACCTCTTCCTTTAGTTTTGCCGGGATTAGTCTTCAGACAGATAGATGAGCATAATCACAATTAGACTACTGTTCTCACTGCTGGGACACGGGTCTGTTCCAATGAGTGGGAATGAGTTATTATAATCCACCGCGCGTTATTTTACTAGCTTTAATTTAACTTGCAATGTATGTGTGTTCGGGTCAAATCTTGCAGCTGAATTTTAAACCAGTTATCCTCCACCGATTAAGATGAAATTTTGCATACACGTTTAATTTGGATGACAATGCATGGTTAGCTAAGTGACGTCATTCTAAATCCAATATGGCGGACGGCCCAAGATGGCGGACTAGTTATTTTTTAACAGCTGTGATATGGGTATCAAATGAAAGAATACGAAAAAAGCCTTAAAAAATTACTACTTATTTACCCATGCATTGGTAATTTTCAAGCACAGGAATATTTCCATCAAACATTTATTTCACACCCAGCACTTGATATACAACGTTATCTTTAACATCAATCTTATATCATTTAACTCGTATGACGTCACATGTTTGTCTAATGCCCCTTGATGGTTATCTTATCACAAGGTCTGATGCTTACAAAATTCTATTAAACCAAGGATTATTTTTATTATGTCACTCGTACAAAATGCCGTCTTACCTTGAAATAAGTACCGGAAGATTATTTTAATGTCAAGTTATGAATCAGATTTGGAGTAAACATGGCAGTAAATTTTGAAATATAAATCATCATCTTCATCTTGCTAAAGAATCAACACCGTTTAGCAACATATATCGTCTATCCAATAAAAATCTTAATTCACAACAACACACTGTTCTGTGTAAACTGTTGCGTCTACTAGAAGCGTTAAATAGAGTTAGTATAATTAAGTGTGCACTAAGGATTTTCTTGTAGATGCATCCCTTAAGGCGCCGATTCCCTTGAGTAGCTGATTTTAAAATAAGAATCACGTCTTAATGGCTAGTCGTAATTTTTTGAAAAAAATATATGTTGTATTAGACTATTTTTTTAATAATTTGATCTGAGCAAATTTTGAGTTTTCTTCGTATAACATAGTGTAATTAATTTGTAAAGTTATGTCTGAAACGGACAAAAACACGACAATCACACCTAAACCGCTGGGCGTATTTTTAACCGACTTTCGAAAAAGGAGGAGGTTCTATGTTCGACTTCTTGTATGTTTTTTTTTTTTTTTTTCTTTTTGTGTATGTTCACCGATATCTCCGTCAATTGTGGACCGATTTTGAAAATTCTTTTTTTGTTTGAAAGAGTATGTTCCGAAATTGGTCCCATTTTAATTTGGTGAAGATCTGATGAAGAACTTCGAAGATATACAACAGAACTCTTCAATAAATAACGGCAAATCTCTCGGGACTGCTGAAATCGCATGTCTGTTTATAGTTTATACCATTTCATAACATAACATCACGCCAGTATGCTCTTAAGGGGTAAGCAGATCTCTCATTTGATCGGTTTTGTTCAAGTTTCATGATATTCGGGTAATCTATTCTGGCGTTATAGGAAACTTAATAAACAACTTGCCTATTAGGTAGGTAAAACTAAAAAGTGAAAAATAAAAAAACTTTTTTACAAAAAAATACTACCGACTTCCAAATAAGAAAACTACAATGTGAAAAATAACTTTATTTTTGGAAGTCGGTGTCCATAACGAAAAAAAATGGTACCTACGAAAGACTTTTTATTTTATTTTTCACTTTTAATGCAATCGACACCATCTCAAAGACAATTTAATTATCTACATTTTGATCTGAGGCTTTTTTTTAAAGTCATAGAATAATAAGGAAAGTACAAAAAACTACAAAATTTTGGGTCGCGCGGGTGTGAAACGACTGCGCATTTTGTTCCCTCAAGGTCGTTGGGGTTAGTCGTCGTCTTAAAGGAGACACACGGGATAAAAGTTATGTATATGCAAGTTCTTCATTCAATGGAAAATACACAGAACAAAAAAAAACGCCTATCTCTATTCTGTGAGAAAATACTATCGGGTCACACCGCTTGTTTTGTGAGAGATCGTCGTTGAACAACGGATCTACAAAGTCGTACAAAGGGAAGAGATGGAAGCTTTAGAAACCCTTTTTAGGGTTCCGTACCCAAAGGGTAAAAACGGGACCCTATTACTAAGACTCCGCGATCCGTCCGTCTGTCCGTCTGTAACCAGACTGTATCTCATGAACCGTGATAGCTAGACAGCTGAAATTTTCACAGATGATGTATTTCTGTTGCCGCTATAACCACAAATACTAAAAACAGAATAAAATAAATATTTAAGTGGGGCTCCCATACAACAAATGTGTTTTTTTTTACGATAATGGTACGGAACCCTTCGTGCGCGAGTCCGACTCGCACTTGGCCGGTTTTTACCCCTAGGGAATTATACGGAAGAATCTTTTGAAAATCAGAGAAAATAGAGGTTTGCACTATTATAAATTCAGTAGCCCTAAAGAAAAATGTGCTCTTACAATAATGGAAAAAGTACCAGGGTTGCATGAATAACACGGCAGTCGTACTGTCGCATATCATTGTGTAGTGCTGAGACCCTTTGTTGTACAGAATCTAAGCCCTGACTCGTATTGTTTATTGTTTGAAGGTTGTTGAGCCCAATTGTAGCTGTAGACGGCGATTCCGAACTAAAACATTGTAAAAGTTTAGGAAAAACAGCTGGATTGTTACAAGATGTTTGTTCTTGCAAGACCCCAGTAACGAAAATCACTTATATCTGCTTGATAAGCCGAAGGTAAGTCCTTTGTGATTGAATATGATAAACTAGCCGTGCTCGCGGCTTCGCTCCCGTCAACTGCAGTTGACTACCCCTACCTACATACCCTTTACCCTGCCCTACCTACTTACCCTACCTACCTAAACTAATTTTTGTTCTAGGGTCATTCTTCCGTGGAGAATCTTGACACCACCATATAGAAAATGACGTCAAATGCACAACGCCATCTATCGGAAATGGAGTTCAACAGTCCGAGTATCTGAATTGCGTGTGTTGTAATATTTTTCTTCGTGAACACTTTAAATTCATATATCTTTTGATAGAGAGAACCGATTGTGATGAAACGAAAATTAAAAAATACTCCAAGTTTCGCACATTTTTTATGAATACAAGTTATCTACATTGGTATCGGACATTCTACGTGATGCATGCACAACTAAACAGACAAAAATTCCAAAAATGCTGGAAATGGGTTCTGTTGGTTATCCTTTACACCCTGGCTATTTTTTTATATTTCCGATGTACAAAAACGACTTTTCTACAGATTTATTACTGTATTGATTGATTACAATGATTACTCATAAAAAACACTAAAGGCATAGGTGGACATATATTCCCCAAGCATTGCCACTCGCTCGCTCTTGTGGTTCTCGCATCCAGCCGACTTCTACGGCCCTGGTTCTGGTATGGCAACCGCGTACCGGAAAACGTAGCTTTGAAGGGACTTCCCACAAAGTGGACCGATGACCTGCAGCCTTATTGCGTAATCAATTCGGCAAGGCAAATAGCAAAGAGTATGAAAGATCCACCAATCACATTAGACGGAAATCCACATCGCGTCTTTCATCTCGCATTTGATTGGTCGAAACAGGCAAAACAGGAAAGGATAAGGTATTCACCTTATCTGAATAATTTCATTAGGCCCAAATATCAAATTATGCTGGCTATTTTCTGGACTCATTTCATTTGCGGGGTTTACCAACAGACCACCCAAGACGTAGATGGAAACCAATTCCGAATAAATCGTCTGTCAGTCAAAATTATGAAACAAAATCACGGGCAGCCCTACTCGAGAAGCATACAGAATTGTTTCGCAAGAAAAATTCGCTCGTTCACCGTTTGAGTCGTTTCCGAGAACTGTTTGAATGAGACCAGTCAGTATGGATGGACAGATACGGATACTTGGCCACTAAAAAACAATAGCAGTAGGCCGAGCATAAATTGTGATGCTTTATATTATACTAGCTGTTGCCCGCGACTTCGTCTGCCCAGCATTTGTACTTCGAATAGCTTATTTTTTATATTGCACCATAAATTTTTTGGTGTGTGGGCCTCCTTACTTGAGAATTTGTTCACCATACAAACTACCACACCCCTTACCACCCTCTTGAGGATAATTTACGAGATAAAAACTACCACATGTCTTTCCCAGGGTCTCAAACTACCTCCATACCAAATTTAATCTAAATCGGTTCAGTGGTTTAGGCTTGAAAAGTCAAGAGACAGACAGACAGATTTACTTTCGCATTTATAATATTAGTATGGATGATGGTGCACCTTATGTTTTGTTAAATAACTTCGATGCGCACAATCTTACTGGTTTGATACTAGTATTTTGGGCGGTAAGACGAAATTTAGTAATAATAGCAATTTTTCAGACCCGAAAAATAATTTATTTTTCTACTACACAAAACAAAATATTCTCACGCCTTTTTTCCATAGGGATAGGCATAGTAAATAAGTTCCAGTTTTACGCACAGCGGCTCATTATGATAAAACAATAGTATATTTCGTGTCGAACATAAAAAGTCGAGATTTTAACACGAATGATGTAGCCAATTTCGAAAGCTACATGCGACTGTTGAAATAAAGCCTTTTTATGCGAGACACGAACGATTATTTTCCACTACCTGATGAGCTTACTTAATTAAATGCAAATAAGTTCCAACACACAATCAACGTGCACTTTACCGAGAGGTAACAGGTTCAGTATCATTCTGCCAGTTACATAATGATATCAAAACTCCATACAAAAGTAATTTCGTAACTATTATTATGTAATTTTGTATTTTTTTAATTTTTATTTTATAATCTTGTGTGTTCATATTTCGAAACGAATTTCTTAGTCAATGTGTAACATAATAGAAAAGGTAGTGGAAAAAAACATATTCATAATCTAACTTGACACAATTCGACAGATCCGTGGCAGGTCCGTGGATGGGTGACCATTTCAACATACCGAGTTTCCTCCGTGCCTCGGAAAGCACGTTAAGCCGTTGGTCCCGGCTGTCATTTGAAGATCTTTGACAGTCGTTACGGGTAGTCAGAAGCTTGAGATCTGACACCAGTCTTGCCAAGAGGTATCGTGTTACCCAATTACTGGGTTGTGGAGGTCAGATAGGCAGTCGCTCCATGTAAAACACTGGTACTCAGCTGAATCCGGTAAGACTGGAAGCCGACCCCAATATAGTTGGGAAAAAGGCTGGGCAGATTGACTACTCTACATAATATTCAAAAGCTAAAATCTTAAAAAAATGCGAATCAAATACAATAAAAATATTTTACACAACCTGATTATTTTAATGTCCAACCATTATGATAAGTATCAGACACACCATGCTTTTAATAAAAAAAATCTGCTTTAAAACGATTATCATGTTCTGAACGTCTGATGGAGATAACTCGTCCATTGTTAAGCGCTTTAATTAATGATATACCTTACAAATGATCACAAAAAACGTTTAATCTAATTTGCTACGCGAAATACGCCATAAAAACTACTGCTAGTATATCGATTCATGATCATATTATTGATTTTAATGGAGTTTCTCAATCTATGCTTGGGTGTGGAGTAAAATACGAGCGGAAAGCGATTGAATATAAGCTACAAATAAAGTTGTTCATTAAAACAAGCTTTTTCGAATTCTTCTCAGCAAACCCTTTGATTTGATACCCATATCATGGCAGTGCACAAAAAATATCTAGTCGGCCATCTTGGGCCGTCCGCCATATTGAATTTAGAATGAGGTCACTTAGCTAACCATGCATTGTCATCCAAACTAAACGAGTATGCAAAATTTCATCTTAATCGATGGAGGACAGCTGCTTTAAAATTCAGTTACAAGATTTGAACCGAACACACTTATATACATACATACGAGTTCATACACTGGAAGTTAAATAACAGCTTGTCTGTCACCTGATAAGCTTAATCTTCTCAATTTATTGGAATCGTTAATACTTTTGTTGAGCAGACAATATAACGGCTAAGCATGTCACATCACATTATCAGCCTATTAATGTTCCCACTGCTGGGGCACAGGCCTCCTCTCTATGAGAGGGGATGGGCCGTAAGCATGTATATCTTGCAAATCGATGTTATTACCGCTTAGAGCTCTAAATAGTCTACGTTTACAGCGAGACCATATTTTATCAATATTAAGCACTAGTACACTAATTAAATAATTGTAACTGCTCTAAATGATAGTGCACCGCTTTGAATTCACGCTTTGTGACTATTTCAATTTGTTGCCAACGCCAACTGTCGTTAGAAAACAACCATAAAAGTCATATGGAACAATAAAAGCTATTCTTTGACAACTTCCCACTGCCCGCTACCGCTTATAACTCAGCCCACACCACAATATTACATAAAAACGTCGTTGGTCCGTCGTACTCGTACCGTAACCGGCACTTTCTCAGCCACCTCCTCTCCTGGTAGCAAAATGTAGCTTATTTACTATGTGCTATGTTATTTACCATGTAATAGTGTTATTTAATTACTTATTGTTTTAATGTTGAAACGAATAATTGTAAGGCATTTGTGAGACATACTTTGCTCAAATCGAATTTTGAAACATTACTTGAGAACCAGCATGTTGGGTATAAATTTGTCTTAAGCCTTCGGGCTTAAAAAAGGCAAAAGCAGGCAGCTTTTTTTATTATTTATAGGCTCGCGTTTGACCACTATCTCGCCTGATGGTAAGCGATGATGTGGTCTACGGTGAAGCACGCTTGTCTAGAAGAAACCTATTCACTCTTGACTTAAAGACCCCAAGGATGTAGAGAACAAAGACTCCGGAAGGGAATTCCACTCCTTAGCTGTACGCACAATGAAAGTATTAGCAAAAAGCTTTGCGCGAATGTGAGGGATGTCCATCATGTACCGATTTCGCATGGCCGTACGTCTTGTAGTCCGATGATGGAAATGGCTAGGCGAAATCAAATGTGCAGTTCCGTCGCACACTCCCCGAAATGTAACCAATAACAAACCGACAGGCTGGCAACTCGGCGTCGATGTTCGTGGCTCTGGAGCTTTGACGCGACCAGTGCATCGTCGCCAATAAGTCTTTTGGCCCGTCTGTCTATCGACTCAAGTGCATCAAGCTGTAATTAGATTATCTTTTACCTATGACCGAATATCCTGCAGATGGGGATGGAATGATTTTATGAGGTCGAATTTGTTTCATACAATTTATGCACACACATACTAGTCCTGCAGTCGTGCGTGCGCGGCACCAGCGCGGCGCCGCACTGCGCTCTTGGTGTATAAATTGTATGGAAAAAAATCAACTGGTCGTGCGCAGTACGACACCCGCACCGCTGCGACGCCGCAACAGTCCGACATAAAACGTCTAAATTGAAAAGTCCGGGTCTGAATAATAACGTGGCTGTTTAAAGGGGAGAAAGGAGCAGAAATGGTGTGGCACCAGCCCCAAGTTAAACGGGTCAAGGGCAGGAAGATGATGACTGCCAATGAGGCGATGCTCAGGATAATATTAGCTTAATATCAAGGTAATGAAGCTCATGTAAAACAGTTGTGATTTCACAAGTTAGTAGACTTGATAAAAGCTACATATCTGCGCTGTTAGGTGGTATACCCACCTAACAGCGCACGTCCGTGCGTCTCATCATCGTTAGCAAATTTGAATAGTATACTTTAGTGCCAGTTTCATATATTGCAATCTAAGTAATAACTGGTTTTCCACCCACGAGAAACATATTCACAAGGTATGCTTATAAATTCTAGGTTTCTCACAAGTGCTAATAAAAGGTAAGAAAAGCTTATTCAATTTGCATATTCTCAATCAATTTAATTAATTCCAACTTTTTGCAGTGTGGCTTGGCTAGATTAAATTAACACTTTAGCAGATGAACGGCTCGGTTTTTAATAGTATTCACACGAATGTTTTAATTCCTAGTTATGTGCAGTTTCATACACTACTTTATCTACACTCATACATTTTGGGATTGAACCTACTTAATCTTTTTTTTGCATTTTCCATGCCATAAAGTCGTGATAATCTCGACTTTGCTGGTAAGAGATTATGAGTAATTTCCTTCGCCGCATATAATAATATTCAATTCAATTTTTCTTCACATTCACTAATATCAGACATTTCAAGCAATAATTTAAAAAAGTCATGAAACTCAGTACAGCGAAACCTGCGAATGGCGCCATAACCCAGCACATCACCGCATTATCCGCGCATGCGCTAAGGCTTAGCACACGCACTGCGATATTTATTCGCGCGAATTTTTCCGCCCATTCTGCGACCTATGGAATTGTATGAAGCTGCTCGCATTGGGGTAAAAAAATCGTGCGGCAATAATACCGCATGAAATCCGTGTTTTGCAACAGAATCCACCGCACCGCAGCGCGAATTTAATTCGCGCGAATATTTTGAGCTCTATGAACAGGTGGAAAGAGACAAAAGTTCGCGCAAATAAAAATCGCAGTGCGTAATAAGCCTAAAGCGGGCATTGTCACAGACAAGATAAAATTGGAATCATTTTTTTTTATTAGGTATTATAAAAATGGCATTTCAAAAAATTTAAATAATTTTTGGTATCTCCTTAGTGATTAACTTCTTGGATTTGTCCTGTATCGTAATAGAAAAAAAGTTATTTTATGATGCAGTTGTTTGAAAATCGAAGGAAAATGTTGCACTATAATGGTTTTTTTTAAATTTTACCTATCCACGAATATAAAGTACGTGTTTATGCAATAGTTTTTGAATTCATATTTGGAACACTACGTTGTGAGTGTAGATAAAAAGGTTTAAATATTAGGTAGGTAACATCTTGTATATGTCCATTTTTCCTATTTCTAAGTTAGTGTCATTCCAGATTAGAGATGGGTGTCGTGTACCCAAAAAGGAAATTAACATTACTGATGGGTATATATTTTTAGGGTTCCGTAGCCAAATGGCAAAAAACGGAACCCTTATGGTATGGATACGTCATGTCTGTCTGTCTGTCCGTCCGTATGTCACAGTCACTTTGTTCCGAAACTATAAGAACTTTGCAGTTGAAACTTGGTAAGTAGATGTATTCTGTAAACTGCATTAAGATTTTCGCACAAAAATTGAAAAAAATAACAATAAATTTTGGAGGTTCCCCATACTTAGAACTGAAACTCATTTTTTTTTTATTATACTCTTACATGTGGGGTTATCTATGGACAGGTCTTCAAAAATAATATTGAGGTTTCTAATATATTTTATTTTTCTAAACTAAATAGTTTGCGCGAGAGACACCTCCAAAGTGGTAAAATGTGTGTCCCTGTAACTTCTAAAATAAGAGAATGACAAAACTAAAAAAAATATATGATGTACATTACCATGTAAACTGCTACCGGTTTGAACGAGATCTAGTAAGTAGTAGTTTTATTAATACGTCATAAATCGCAAACTGAAATTTACCAAGTACGGAACCATTCTTGCGCGAGTCCGACTCGCACTTGGCCGGATTTTTATTTCTGTATTTTCACCGATTCTCTGTCAATTGTGGACTGATTTTGAAAAATCATTTTTTGTTTGGAATAATATGATCCCGAATTGGTTCCATTTAAAAGAAATTGGTGAAGATCTGATGAAGAACTTCGGAGATATTCAATGGAACTCTTCAATAAATGACTACATCACCCGGGATTTAAGATAAGCGATTTTTACTAAGCGAATTTGCAAGTGCGTTCACATGGACGCAATGAGATGTAGTTCGACCGTTTTGCACTTGAAATTTAATGACGCAATTTAAATTACGTCGCGCCATCATCATCAGGATTGTCCCTTAGTGTATAGAGAAGCAGGTGGAACTGAAGTATTACTATTGCTTGAAAGATTAATAGTTACAGTAAGGAATTTAACAGCTGCTAATTGAAGTCATTACAGAAGTAATTGCTAACATTCCAGTTACCGTTAGATACTGTAGCTATGTAAATATTTAAAGGCACATTCTCGACCATATCCTCATGGTAAAACATACGACTTTATAGCAAACTCCTTGAACATTGAACAGTAGCAGTGAACCTTGTGGCAGTCAACTCCGTTATCAAAATGCAGGGAAGCTATTATTTTTGATATTACTCGTACTGCTACTACTAGCAGACACGTCGTGATGCCACGCAGTAACGTCGTGGTGGCTCAGTGGCAAAGACCTCGCGTCTTGTGCTTTGAGGTCGTGGGTTCAAATCCGGGCAAGTACAAATGTGTCTTTTTCAAATTCATATGTACTTTTTAAGTTTATCTTAAGCAAGGCGCAAATGTGGACACTTTTGTGTCAGATACAAGCTACCGATGAATATTTGATTTCTATAGAACCAGTATGAAATCTAGCAACGGGCGACTGTGTCCGATCACCGCTACATGACACAGCAACTACGGTTCCCTGTGATTTACGTGTCGGCAACAAAAAGTGTCTACGTTTGCGCAGCACCTTAGATATCACAGGCAATGGTGAAGGAAAACATCGTGAGGAAACCTGGACTAAGTAAGTCTGAAATAGCCAAGTCAGAGGCCTATGGAGATTCGAGAGACGGCTTAATTAACTCTGACACCACAGTTAATTAAGCCGTCTATGGGAACTCCACAGGTCTGACACCTGAGGTGGCCACATCCTCACACGAAAAAGAAAGAAGCAGGCAAATGGAAGCTGGATGCAGCTATAGTAGCTCTGCTAAAACCTCCTAACCTGCACTGTTTGCCCCAAAGCTTACAATTAAAGTGACCGCCGATGTGGCTAAGTCTTAGGTCTCCAAAATCCATCATGTATCATCTATCAGTGTAAGAAGATGGCTATGGCATGAGTTGTTCTTATAGTTAGGTCCAAGTCAATTTGAAGAACCTCCACTCGACTCAACAGCCTTGACAACGGAAAATCCCTTCGTTAAGATCAATAAATAACAAATTTGACGATTCGAGGTGGGGCCTTTAAACTTTAGAGTCTATACAAGAGAATAATACCACACCTGTGACCTGCTAACACGCGCTGCTAAGCAGCTACTCAGCTATCAAGATTACAAATACTACCAACATAATTACCATAATCCCCAATTAAGCCAAACGTTACTTTAACAATCGTGACTGGTCTATTACAATCTGTTTACCATAATACAGTATTGTATCAGTACGCGACTAGGTGGGTTATCAATGGATCGTAATCGACACAACAATGCTCCTAAGTAAGTGTATCAATCAAATGTATTTGTAGTACGGACCTACGACACCGTAGGTGCGGCCGGTCATAGAGTAAGCGGGGGAATAGAAGAGACAGATGCAGCTGGATCATAGATTTATGATAGGAGTAATCACACCACAATACTCTAAGTGAGTGTATCAATCAAATGATTTAGTAGTACGGACCTGGGTCAGAGAGTAGGTAACAACACAGAATAGACAAAAAAGTGTGGCAAGTAAGTCTCCGTTTGACAGGTGTCAAACATGCTGTTTGTGGAGTTGCTCGCTGGAAACTTCGCCGCTAAAGAGCGCTGGTGTTGTTTACTTGTCAAAATCCTCCTGCACGACCAAAGCTCCATCTAATCTAACAAAGTCGTGGAGACATATCAGCAAGGAACTCTGTATTAAAGTAACAAACACTAGGCGCCATTTAAGCGAAACTGGGTGATTTGATAGAGCACATCCCCATTATGAAGCACTTTAGTTGTTGTCGAAGTTGTTGGCTAGAAGAAAACAGCTCTTTTCTTAGCGACTTTGATAATCGGCCAGATTACGACGAATCCTCTCGTGGGCAAGATGGGATACCGAAACTCCTAAACACAGAAGAGAATCATGCAATAAAATGTCTTTCATAATGATCACTACATTTGAGTCCACAAGCTATGAGAAATCTTTTGATATATACCTACAGTACATAGAGCCTAAAAGTATAAGGATAATCAATACGAAGCTATTTTATTTACCTGTGACCTAGCAGCTGACTAATATCGAAGTCTGTGCACTAGTTACGAAGACGGCAGAACGAGGCCGTAACCGAAATAATCCTACAGAATTCTATATACTCAACCTATATATTGATATAAGTGCCAAGTTCTGAATACGAAATGGAACGTGATATTGAATAGATTGATCGACTCCCTCGTACTCACAGACTGCTGATCTTGTCGTTGCAAGCACAACTGCTAATCAAGCAAACAGTCCTGGGGTCGATCTTCTGGTACCTAAAGTGAATTGTTGAATATAGGCTTATTACGTGGAAGTTATGGTAAACTCCCTGGTGAAATGTGCAACTCACTAACACCAACCCCCTTAGAGAATACACGCGTAATCATATTATTATATTCACCATTGATGGAGCGAGCGTAAATCTTTTCGCCAAATAGGCAGAAAACCCGATCTGTCAAAGAGCTATCACATCTATAATTCGTTTAATCGAATTGAGGTAGGTCAGGCACACCATAGCACATGTGGGCGTAGACCATAATTTTTTGCCTTATTGCTTACCGTTAAGCATTTTGACATAACGAACGATTTATTATTAATATATGGACGGTGAATGACCTGTCTGTCAGTTAGTTATCTTTATTAATTATTTATTGAGTCTGTTATGAAGAATTTATCAATGCAATGTTGCACTTTGTAAACAGTGAGATTATTGAATGAAAAACTCGAGGTTTAATATTTATCTGGTGTTGTTTCTTGTGAATGAACGTTCATATATTTGTGTAGTCTAGTAGGTTATAGCAAAATGAACTTTAACAAACTCTAATAAGTATTAATTTTCAATAAAACACAAGTTGGGTTTTCCATCTTATTGAATTCGGCAACGACCCTTGAGACGGATATCTTTCGCCAAGATTTTTTTAAGCTAACCAAACGAACTATAGCAACGGCATGACTTAATTCCTAAATTCTCACTTAGGTAGATAATCCTTGTCACCTAAGCCCCTATTTGTGCTACTCTTGAAAACCTAGAGACTATTTCGCGCTAAAAGAATATTAGGGCGGATATATACGCCCCAATGTTAAAGCACGTCCGTACTGGCCGTGCGCCCCGCTCGATGCCAAAATATCAATATTGAACCACCTTTTGAACAATTTTGTTTGCAAAATATTATTTGATTTACATATGCTATGTTAGTTATGAAGAAATTCCAGCTATAAATTTTTCTGTGTAAAAATATTTTTAAACATCCATGTCGTATTGGAGGAGTTTCCAAAAGTTGCGAAAAAATATCGCGTTATTAATAATTTTTTTAAAGCAAAACTATTTGTTACACGAAAAAATCATGTGTTAAAAATTAATGTACATGAATCAATTTTTTTTTTTCTTTTTTTCAAACCTTTTAACCTAGCCGTTACTAAGGAGTATGCTTTAGAATGTAACCGTTTTACGGTACTGAAGCGGTTGCAGGCCCTTAAGGCGCCGATCCCCTTGATTAGCTGATTTTAAAATGAGAATCACGTCTAAACGTCTAGTCGTAATTTTTTGGAAAAAATATATGCTAAATTAGACCATTTTCTTAATAATTTGATCTGAGAAAATATTGAGTTTTATTCGTATAACATAGTGTAATTAATTTGTAAAGTGATGTCTAAAACGGACAAAAACACGACAATCACATCAAAACCGCTGTGCGTATTTTAATTAAATCGACACCATCTCAAATACAATTTAATTATCTACATTTTGATTTGAGCCTTTTTTTTAACGTCATAGAATAATAAGGAAAGTACAAAAAAACTACAAAATTTTAGGTCGCGCGGGTGTGAAACGAGTGCGCGTTTTGTTCCTTCAAGGTCGTTGGCGTTAGTCGTCGTCTTAAGAAATAAACACTTAAAATTCATGACACGCCATTGCACATTAGAATACATTTAAAACTCACTTATCTTGCGAATGCGATAGTAAATCGCACATACTAATGCACTTATTCAGATAAAAACTGTATAAATCAACATACTAAGGCAGAGGTTCGCAACGTGCGCAAACCAAACTCAAAACAGTTTCATCCACTTTAGTGTGTTGTAAAATGTTGCAAGGAAATAGTTTAAGGGCCTTCCACCGCTTTATAACTGTAAAACGGTTACTTTATAAAGCATATTTCTTAGTAACGGCTAGGTTAAAAGGTTAGAAAAAAATATATATTTATTATTGATTCATCATCATAATCTGCCTAGCCTTTTCCCAACTATATTGGGGTCGGCTTCCAGTCTTACTGGATTAAGCTGAGTAACAGTGTTTTACATGGAGCGACTGCCTATCTGACCTCCACAACCCAGTAAATGGGTAACACGGTACCCCTTAGCAAGACTGGTGTCAGATCTCAAGCTTCTGACTACCCGTAACGACTGTCAAAGATCTTCAAATGACAGCCGGGACCAACGGCTTAACGTGCTTTCCGAGGCACGGAGGAAACTCGGTATGTTGAAATGGTCACCCATCCACGGACAGACCTCGTCAAGCGTTGCTTAACCTTGATGATCAACCCGTGCGGCTGTTATTATTTACCTACATTATTTCTGAAACATGTTTTTTTCGTGTAACTAATAGTTTTGCCTTAAAAAATAAAAATAACAACACGATATTTTTGCGCTACTTTTTGATACTCCCACAAAACGACTTGGATGATTAAAAATATTCTTACACAGAAAAATTTATGGATAGGATTTCTTCATAACTGAAAAAGCATATGTAAATCAAAGAATATTTTGCGAATAAAACCGTCCAAAAGGAGGTTCAATATTGATATTCTGGTTCCGATCGGGCGTACGGCCAGTACTGCGTTAAAATTGGGGAATATAATGGGCATTTTACGAGGAGGGCTGAAAAGCATTTGAATCAAAGATTGATAAAAGGAGAGAGAGAGAATGAGGCCAAAGAAAAGATGGATGGATTGAGTGAGGAATGATAATTATGAAAGAAGAGGGAGTAAACAATGGCGTAACGGTATACGGAGAAGTTGATGATGAGAAAGAAAACCATTGACTTGCGTTAAAACAGCTATCGACCAATTTGACATTGAGAATTCTTTTGTGGTTTTTCGAAAGCTTAGTTCTGCCAAAAGACATTCTAATATGGCAGTTCTAATATTGACTGTCTTGACCTGCCTCAGATGGTTAGGGAAAAAACCTGCCCAAGTCTACGGACAGCCCAAGTTCTTAGATTCCATCAACATTCAAAATTCTTGGAAACCAACGGTATTAGTGAAAGCTTAGGGTCTTAACCAAGGTCGCGGATAAATTTGAAAGCAACTGAAGGAACACGGGTGGGTTTTACTCATTAAAAGTCTGACACGCCCTCCTGCTTCACCCTGCGCGGGAGAAGTCATTGTATGATTACCCATTCCCAAAAAAAAAAACGGTTCTTGACCAAACAGCTATGGTATAAAGGCCCAGAGTCTGTTCACAGCCAAAGTTCTCAGTAACCACCGGCATTCAATCTACTCGGAACCTCCGAACCAGTACAGCATCATACCTGCGAACAAAAAGAGCAAAACGTCAGACGAGTTTGTCTTCAACTGGGAATGCAGTCCACGTGCGGGACCCGTTATCCGCTAAACCACAGTGTGAGGCTTCGAATAGTAATCGGCTTAGTACCGAGGTCCGCTTTGTATTAGTATGCATTTATGGAATTGTTTCTCACGTTTTTGGATCACGCAGACTGATCAGTTGATCATCACAGGAAAACTGTTAGGTTGTACAGTTCATTTTTATACATTGAAAATTGCAAATTGGAGTTTATGAGAAACAAGAGGCTCTAAGCAAAATCTTCTCCTTCTTTGGCGAGGCCAAAGAAGCCTCATCCGGACTGCGGACACTGGCCGGGAACCGTATCGCCCGCACTCTCCGAAGAAGCCAGATAATTATAATATCTACGACCAACTTAAATACCTTTAATTCTGTATGTTATACTTTAATATATACTAACAATGGATATTTATTTCGGTCTTGTGCGTCATCTTCCGTAAGCCTCATACCCCTCATATCTCTAGACAAAGTGACATTATTTATTTATTTTATTAAAACTTTATGCACAAGTAAAACACTGTTCAAAGGCGGATATTCTGTATGTTATAATTAAATATTTAATAACACTAGATATTTATTTCAGTCTGGTGCGTCATCTTCCGTAAGTCTCATCCCCCTCATATCTCTAGGCAAAGTGACATTATTAATTTATTTTATTACAACTTTATGCACAAGTAAAACACTGTTCAAAGGCGGATATGCTATCAGCGATAAAGATTTTTCGAAATATCTAAAAATATATGAGATTTAGCTACTGAACTGTCACGTGGTTAATCCACATTATATTTTAACAGTCGATTTCCGATACAATGTCACTTTGTCTTGAGCCCCAGGAAGAAATTAGTTATCTCCGACGTTACAGAAAAAATATAAGTCAAAGTCAAAGCACTTTATTTCAAGTAGGCCAGTTACAGGCACTTTTGAATTGTCAAAAGACAAAATAAAATATTACAAAATTATGGTGCTACAGTCCCAGTCACAAGACATAATAACTGTGAAAGTACCGTAGATGCCCATTCCAAGGCGTAGATCTCTATGGAGAAGAACGGGCAAGAAACTCCATGGACACTCTTTTTCAATTAGGTAATTATTACAAATCATTTGTTACATCATTCATGTTGAGATTACACATTATGTGAGAACGATGTAGAAAGTTAAAAGTGTCCATAGTAAATATAAAAAGACAATTCAGAAATAAAATTAGAATCAATTAAAATAAACCATGGCAGCTAAGAGATGACCAGTCCCAACCGACAGCGCCCGTTCACGAACATGACACATGTATCAGCACCATTCAGCTCAACCATTTTGAAGGGAGCTAAATGATCCGACACACGCGCCACCATCGGCGAGACATTTGAGTGAGCATGACATACTGTCAACCACCGGAGTCATTCAAGTCAATAGAAGACGTAGTTATCTAGACAATGATAGCTCTGAAGTACATGGTACTCACACAATGCTGGCTATGCTGCTATATAATACTAGAAAGATTAACTCTATATAACGCAAAGATAGTAGCAATCTTCATCAGCTCCGACAATAACAGTAAACGATACCTACGACAGTCTTACCAAAAAATAAAATTTAAAAAATACACACAAAAACGAAATTAAAAAATAATAATATTTAACCTGACAGCAAGCTAATTTTGGTAAAAGAACACGAACATTGTCTTGAGTTCAACACAGCGACCAACTATGCTTATCATCTAAATAATCATTAATAGAATAGTATGCCTTTCGGCACAGACTCTTTCAAACAAAAAAAGAATTTTCAAAATCGGTCCACAATTGACGGAGATATATCGGTGAACATAAATAAATAAATAAAAAAAAACATACAAGAAGTTGAACATAGAAACTCCTCCTTTTTCGAAAGTCGGTTAAAAAGTGCAAATTGATTGACAAATCCCACCGAAATATCACATTTGGATGTTTGGTCATCTAGATATAATAGTAAAATTGTCGGCCCACCTCGACACTCATTGAAGAGCACCGCGATAGGATTTTGATATTGAACCGACGTTTGACCGACGGCTCACCGACGCTATGCTCCGCAGACGTGTCAGTTAATTTCACTTAGTCAAACGCAAGGTTATCCCATACTGAGAAGTATTACTCCGATCGTAATATACATTCAATAACACTTGCTATTACAACTTGTAACAAAAGTATATGAGCAAGGTGTAAACATCTCTGACAATGGTATTCCTTTACGGCTCATCGCTAACAAAGCCCTGACGTCAGGAGCTCAGAACAAGTCACCTGTTTCTACCCAGTCATGCATGGCAAATGTGTCTCTGCGGGTGACCATAGAATAATATTGACAGACGCACCTTCTCGGGACGAACTCTAAATGCCTAAAGTTTCAAGGCGTTAAAAACCTTCTACTTAGTCAGGATTATTATCGTCACGATTTATTTTGTGCCTGCCCTATTCATGTTACTTAGGGTTAGCTTTAGATTAATGCAAAAAGTGTTTTTATTGCACTCTTCAGTGTTGCATGCCTTTTCATTCACGCTATCTCTCACACAAACCATCTAATTGTTCTCTTGTACACTCCATCATCTATCTAATTAAATATCTTCATCATCATCACCATCATATCAGCCGAAAGACGTCCACTGCTGGACATAGGCCTCCACCAAGCGTCGCCACATTGACCGGTCCCGTACGTCGCGCAACCAGCGGATCCCTGCAACCTTCACCAAGTCATCGGTCCACCTGGTGGGAGGCCTTCCAACGCAACGACTTCCGGTTCGCGGTCGCCACTCCAGAACTTTTCTGCCCCAGCGGCCATCCGTTATGCGAGCAATGTGCCCTGCCCACTGCCACTTAAGTTTGGCAATTCTTCGAGCTATGTCGGTAACCCTGGTTCACTTGCGGATCTCTACATTTCTGATTCGATCACGCAAGGAAACTCCGAGCATAGCCCTCTGCATTGCCCTTTGAGTGACTGTAAGCTTTCTGATAATGTAAATGACTTTAGTCTTGAGACACTGTGGTAAGTTGGACGAGAAGATACCGCGCAACTTACCGAACGCTGCCCAGCCAAGTTGGATTCGACGGTTGACCTCTTTCTCGAAGTTGCCTCACCCAATTGGATCCAATTGGGTGAGGCCAACTTCGAGAACAAACGATCGTTTGTCTCAGGTAGACATAGTCGTCCACAACTTCGAGTGTAGAGTCTCCGACCTTGATAGG
Organism: Orthosia incerta; assembly: GCA_948252205.1. Lineage (NCBI taxonomy): Eukaryota > Metazoa > Arthropoda > Insecta > Lepidoptera > Noctuidae > Orthosia > Orthosia incerta. The sequence goes on from OX411758.1 coordinate 26,958,016, forward strand.
AGTGGGTGTAAAATGGGCATTCAACATCACCTTGGTTTTCCATGTTCATCCTAAGACCCACTCTTTCGGAAACTCTACTGAGATCATCGAGCATTGCACTGAGGTCCTCCATGGTGTCAGCCATAACCACTACATTGTCGGCAAACCGAAGGTGAGTGATGTACTCGCCATTGACGTTGATGCCGAGCCCTCTCCAGTCCAGAAACTTGAAGACATCCTCCAGTGATTCGGAGATATGACGTCTCCCTGTCTCACACCTCGCTGCAGAAGGACGGGTTCCGAGGTCTGATCCTGAAGTCGAACAGACATGGTGGCGTTTTTGTATAAACACTTCAACACTTCAATGTACCGGTAGTCAATTTGGTACCGTTGGAGAGACTGCAGTACAGCCCAAGTCTCGATCGAATCGAAGACTTTCTCGTAGTCCACAAACGCTAAACAGAGAGGCAGATTGAACTCTTCGGTCTTCTGTATAACCTGCCGCAGCGTATGTATGTGGTCTACGGTGCTGATTAAATATCTTGATATCAAACAAATTGTAGATACTGACTTTTCTTTGATGAGCTAATTTTTGCAAGTTTTTAATTACCTTGCTCTTGTGTTGTCCGGCAACTAATAATCATCAAATTTTAAAGCACTTCCTGGCATCCGATTGAGTTGAAACCTGACGTACTTATGTAAATTTGGAAATATTAACTAATACGGTACTATGGAATTGGTCTGGTATGGAGCTGGATGGTGGCCATAGCAACTCCTCAACCAGACAAGATATCACCATCGTATTTGGGCTCATTGGATGTGTATTGACAAGCGATATTACATTTCGTACTTTTTAGTTCATTGAAAGCTTGTTTTAAAAACTATTTTTACTTTTAATAATTACTACAGTTCTGTGATTGACTGTGGACACTGGTCCTGAATTGGTCAAATTTTTTGTCAATATTTTACACTTGCCTACATCAATCGCGGTTTGCGCTGTTTAGTGGGCGGTATTAGTGTTTCGGGGGATAGAAAGTGATACAAAATATGAGTTTCGCTTCTCTACAGTTTTCATATTCTATGACCCTGAGCACACGACTCTTCTAATTAAGTGTCGTTGATCTGATTGTGAATGAAGTTTTTCTTCGCTTTGTATTCTATTATCTTTTGTTTTTCTCTCGCTAGGCTGCTGTATTATTAGCAGTATTAATTGATTATTAGTTGCCAGACGTGATTGGCGTATTGATTTTTAATTATTTATTGTGTAGGTAATGGACTGAGACGACTAATGCCCAGACTTGAAGATTTTCTGAAGTTTTGATTGCTGTTAATATTACGTGTTCTTTTCAACATGTGACTTTCAATCGTTTTGTTGATGAAGGATTTATCTGCGGTAATAGCTTATGTTCATTAAGGTTGGTTGCGGGAGATCAAGGATCGGGTAATGCGACATACAATCGAAGAACCAACACGCAACATTTATTGGATAAGGGTTGAAGAAGAAGTTTCAAGTCTTGCAACCCTTCGCTTGCCTGTCTTTTGGTGCTGGTTGCTAATTAATTTTACCTTTCTTTGCATCATAATCATGATGCCTTTCTATCCTGTTTGATGAGCTCACGGTCAGTGACGCTGACAGCAGCGAAAATAACGCTGTTTGTGTGACCGGTATTCAATTCAATACCAGTGAGATGAATATGTAGCGCACTAGTTTTTAGGGTTCCGTACCCAAAGGGTAAAAACGGAACCCTATTACTAAGACTCCGCGATCTGTCTGTCTGTCTGTCCGTCTGTCACCAGGCTGTATCTCATGAACCGTGATAACTAGACAGTTGAAATTTTCACAGATGATGTATTTCTGTTGCCGCTATAACAACAAATACTAGAAACAGAATAAATTAATTATTTAAGTGGGTCTCCCATACAACAAACGTGTTTTTTTTGCCGTTTTTTTGCGATAGTGGCACGGAACCCTTCGTGCGCGAGTCTGACTCGCACTTGGCCGGTTTTTTTTTTAACAAAACGTTGCCCACACTAGGAATTTCTTCCTGTATCGTGGGTGCGTTTACAAACATATAAACTCACATACACGACACCCAGAGCCGGAACAACTATCTGTAGGTCATACAAATATTTGTTCCGTGCGGGAATCGAACCCGCGACACGCAGCGCAGCAGTCAATTACTTAACCACTGCGCCAACCGTACGCCAGATTTAGAATTGTAGTAATTTTAGCAATTGTATAAAACGATTCTAAAGCCGTTTACTCACTAAACCCTTACGGCCTAGTAAGTTAACAAGTAGGTACCAAACTGTCCCCAATCACTGGACCAAAACGCCAGAAAGTTAATACATTCCGTTCACTAACAAACAAGTCTATGACATGATTGTATCTTATTACAGAAAACATTACAGAAACGATAGCAAAATGACACAAATGCTGGCATTTCAATTGGATGAAATGATGGTTTGATGAAGAGACCAATTTGATTTAAACAGGCCTAAGTGTGATGTCAGCTTATTAAGACAAGTTAGTGAGGATGACCACTTGTTGAATGCGGTTAGCAGTGAGGTACGTTAATTTTAGAATGGGAGCTTTTAAATTTTTGGAGACGTGGATTCAAAAAGGTACACATTTCAGCTAGAGAATTCTGAAATCTGAGCTGATCCGATTTACGGGTCTAAATAGTGGGGCTGCGTCCGGGATAGGGGTAGACTGACACTGCGATTGAAGTGGTCGCCTACTGGTCCCAAAATATTTAAAGGGTTTTCCATCGAACGACACGAAAACAAGAAGAAGACAGTTAATCTATCCAGCCTGTCTGTTTTTAGGGCTGTCACTCACGGGTCTGTCTGTCCGCCGTCTGTCACACAATTTTGTGCCGATTTTTTTTAACTTCCCCTTGACCTATGAACTTGAAGGTGATAATGTTTATTATTACGTGTATTTTATTAACAAATACCAATTTATTGTAAAAAAAATTCACAGTCCGACACGCACTAAATAAATAAATTTATTTTCTTTCTTTCTTTCTTTCTTTCACTTGGCCGGTTTTTCTTATGTAGTTGTGCAACCTACATTTTAAGATCGTTTTAGCTTTTGAAAGGTAAAGTACACATTTTATAAAGCATTTTGTGAATTTGCGAATGTTTGTAGGTACCTTAACGAAAAGACAATTTAAAGGCGTTTTTATCATCACATGAAATGCTATGACAAATCACTAAAAGGTTTCGGACAACAAACAAAGAATCGCAATGACATTCAAAATTCGAGGTCACAGGGACAAATTAAGATAATTTGAAATATACCTTCATATATTAATATTTTATTTGGACGTTTTAAATGGTGACAAAGAATAAATGGCACAAGCACAAACACAAAAGCTGATAAAAACCTCGACGCATGGATGCCTTTGCAGATGAGAAATTGCTATTATCTAAGTCATTATATATCTAAGAAGAATTGTAACCCCATTACATAGAAGTGACAGGATTAGCAAGTTAGCAAGGTTTTGTAATCCATACTTCTTATGAAGCATTAAATACTTACCTACGGTAAGAACAAAGCCCAACATTATTACAAAAACAAACCTAAATATGGCTGAACCTACGAAGGATATTTGACACCACGCCAATTACTTAAGTTAGTTCCTAGAGAGATCAAGCAGCTGGTCGTTAGACGTGTTTCTATTATAAACACGCGCGCTCGAATTTAGAATATTGTTACGAGTATTATGGCTTAGGAGAGCCCGTTATTCAGCCAGTACCGAATGTGTTTTAAATATATTCTTTATCAACACACTTTTTCGAAAATTAGCCTCCAATCGTACCGCTTACGCTTTTAGGTTCGCAATGGAGTATATTTCACGCGCAGTGCGTTTCTTTTGCCGCACTCGTGCGGAAATGTGCGGCAGCTATACCTATTCGATTCAAATATTATAGTGGTCGGCGGCCAGTCTCCGCGAAAATGGAACACGGCGCCCTAAGAAAAAGTCGCGATTTGTAAGAAATTGATTTATGGCGTTTATCAAAATTATTTTGGTATTGGTTTTTTATAAGTGTGTTGAAAAACGTTTGGAATACGTGGTACGACACAGTTCAAGAGCATCAAAATGTAGATACTATTTTTAAATATCGTCGGCGCGGTTTTGAAAGAAGTCGTTAGTTATAGATTGGTTCTGACGCAATGAAACCTATCCCAAGTAAGGTATTGTAATTAAGCGAGTTTATGTATTTCCTGATTGCGGAAATCTATCTAGAAAACGGATATTGAATAAGCTATTTATGTATCGTTTATAGTATTCTAAGAATCATCACGGATGGATTAGAATTTGTTGCTCATGAAAGAGCTTCTCAGAAATCCAAGTGTTAAAAGCATTTTAAAGCTCGGTGTAATTATTTCAGGCATTGGCAAATAACATCGTTGTTGACTGCCTGAGGAATTATTTAATGTGGCCACCCAAGAAACGTTACGGGAAATCAGGAACTACACAATTTATTGTGTCACCTACTAAGAATATTCGGCAATCGGTGTGCCAATGAACATTGAGAACATCAAGTTGGAATCGTTTCGGTTTTTTTAACGTATTTTGTAGTTTTAATAAGGAAGATATTGGGAGTCAAAATTTCCGAAATATTTAGTAAATTTACATGCGCTACTAATTAATAATAGTTTAAAAAACAAAAAAAACACGCTTAAATAGAGAATCAAACTAAAAAGTAAAAAAAAAACAATAAATTTAAATTAAGAATAATGTTATACTGATAAATAAAAAAATATATAATATGTACAACCGTTCAAAAATTATACGCATTGTACTCTTACGCCGGGGTATTTTCGCAAGATATTATGTTATGATGATTACATGTTTCGATGGAGTTTACTTGTAGTAGATACGCTTTGATAGACAATCGAATAGTAGTGTAGTTTAAAAAGCTTCAATGGTATTTTTTAATTTTATCTTGTTTCTTCTTCTAAATCCAACAAAATTATCTAAATAAAACCAGCCAAGTGTGAGTCGGACTCGCGCACGAAGGGTTCCGTTCCATTATCGAAAAAAAAACACGTTTGTTGTATGGGAGCCCCACTTAAATATTTATTTTATTCTGTTTAGTATTTGTTGATATAGCGGCAACAGAAATACATCATCTGTGAAAATTTCAACTGTCTAGCTATCACCGTTCATTCTCATGACATACAGCCTGGTGATAGACGGACAGACAGACAGACAAACGGATCGCGGAGTCTTAGTAATAGGGTCCCGTTTTTACCCCTTGGGTACGGAACCCTAAAAAGCGAAGTACCTATAATCTATTAAAAGCAACATGAATCTTTACTATTTTGTACCAGGCGCGCATAAATCGTAGAAGATAAACGGAGCACCATAACAAGCTCTAGCAATTACGCCACACGCCCTATGCTTGTTAGTACTTTATTGGGTCTTTCTAGCCAGTTCCCTTGCATAATTTAGAAAATGGGTTTTTATGAATTAATTAATAAAAAATAAAGTGGATAGTTGACGCTACTTAGAATATTATGTTATGCCTGATCGATTGACAGTGAGAAATTAGTAACTGGAAGGGACACTCACATTAAATCCATCAAGAAAATTGATCTTGGATACTCAATCAATCAGGTATCTTTATACCCATCGCCTTTACTTGATAAACCACTTACCAACAAGAAAAGAAGAGTACCTACTAGGTACACTTACATATAATTTAAACAATCCACACGTATTTTTTTTTAATGGTTGTTTTAACCCCCGACGGAAAAATAATACATGTGTATCTGTGTGTTTATGTGTCTGTCTGTGGCATCATAGCTCCTGAAAAGATGAACCGATTTTGATTTCGTGTCTTTGTTTGAAAGATGACTTTATTGAGAGTGTTCTTAGCTATGTTTGATGAAAATCGGTTCAGTCGTTCAAAAGTTATGGACGTTTTACTGTTTGAATCGGGGTATTTCCGCAAGATATCGTGTTATAGTTACGTTTTCGATGGATTATCTATCGAAGCGTGTTTCATCATCATCATCATCATCAGCTTATTAATGTTCTCACTGCTTGGACACAGGCCTCCTCTCTGTGAGAGGGAAATGGGCCGTAATCCGCCACGCGGGCCCAGTGCGGGTTGGTGGATGTCACATGTCTTCGAATTTTTGGTTCTAGGACATGCCGGTTTCCTCACGATGTTTTCCTTCACCGTTTTGAGAGCAGTGGTGATGAAATAATTTACACAAAGTAAAGCGCCTGTCTGTGCGAACCCACGACCTACAACTTGTAAGTCGCGGCCGATACCACTGGGCCAACACTGCAGCTGGAAGCGTGTGTACTACTTGATATATTAAATGATGTAGTTTAAAGATGTATTTGTGTCGGGATTATTTAAAAAAAAAATTACTTAAAAAATATTTACCAGCAAAAATATACCTTGACATTCAATTTCTCTACAACCCCTCCCAGTGGTACAAAAAAGGAGTGTCCACACATTTCCACCTTTCCTGTTATGATGTAAATACTTACCTAGCATTTACATTTACTAGTCACTCACAGGCGACATTAGTAAGCTCATTTGTATATTTACCATCAATTACCCGAAGTAGACCGTTGTGTGCTACAGACGGGCAACTTTTTGTCGCTACATCAAACGAGTCTAAGTTTACGATGTCTTAAATTGGTAGGAATGAGAAGTGTCCTATTTAAGGATGCTTAATTGATCTTTATGGCGTTAGCAGGAATTAAGAAGAAAGAAGGATATATAAAAATAAGGAATGTACATGTGTTTGAAACAAAAACTTACCAGTTTAGATTACGGTGATTATCATGTTAAAGTTCCATGTAATCCCTATTACAGTGACTTTAACATTTATAGCGAAACATAGGCGAAGTAAGTTGTGGTGTAATTTGTGTGCGTAATTGGGCGCACGGTTGGCGCAGTGGTTGAACGATTGACTGCTGCGCTGCGTGTCACGGGTTTGATTCTTAATGATAAATGATTTTATTTCTGTAAGTTGGTTTGTACAAACACTTTTACATGTCGATCATATTTTTAAAACTAGATGAGGTCGGCGTTTCCTATCTGACTACTCTGAGAAGAAAGGCCGAAACAAACTCAGAGGTGACAGTCTCTTTTAAAGTCCAGACAAAAATCTTGGTTAGATCATGTGAAGACCGTGTAGATTGATGTCTGAAATGGTATTTTGAAGAAAGAACCAGCCAGATTGAGTGTACCTATAAATATTCTAATAATATTTGTATGACTTACAGATAGTTGTTCCAGATCTGGCTGCTAGTGGTTGTGAGTTTATATGTTTGTAAACGCACCCACGATACAGAAGAAATGCCTAGTATGGGGCAAAGTTTTTTTTGACGAGACAACGTCTAATAAATCGATGAACGCCAGCTGCACGCACGATAAAGGATAACTCAATGTAACGTTACTCTCATTGTAATGTTACAATGACGTTAATTGTATCGTTAAATATGCAATCATTTCATCAATGTTTTGATTATGCCACGTTAAAACATCATCTGTAAACCGACTTTACAGACAACCAATTTTTTTTTTAATAATTTTACATCCCTTCCTAACCCTTCGGCGATTAAAAGGCGTGATCCCCAATTCTTTAGGGATACAGCCATGATGTTATGACATGTGTATGGCGATCAAAGTCGTTAATTAACAGTATAAAAAAATACTTTGCTATAAGTAAATGACAGGCTGAAACCAAATGGACGTTAAAATGAATCAAGTTCAAATGTAACATCACAATTATTTAAAGTCAGAAATAACATTACAGCGGTTTAACGACCAATATTAAACCAACACGTGCTCGGCTTGCATTAACAAAAGACACAAATCTCTGTCAGATAATGCTTTGCCGAGCGCCACCCATCAACGCCTGTAGGGCTGTCTGATTGAGAATCAGATTAGATAAACGTAGCTAATCATTAATTAATTATGTTGATCATAATAATGGCTTTGACGCCTTTGGTAAAAAATTAACAAAGAACTAATAACACATGTTAGATTTTTCATGTGTATATTATGGTTTGATACTTCCGATCCGATCAGAGCAAGTTACAGACGCATCTTTAGGCCGTGAATGAGTACACTTAATATGGGGAACCCCTTGTCTGACCTACACAAACACTTAATATGGGTTCCCCATATTAAGTGTAGTAAATATGTCATTTGAAAGATCATGTCTTCTAAGTTTCTGTAAAAAAACGCCACTCGAAGTAAACCCTCATCATTAAATTCTTTTTTACTTGGTGCTACAATCAATAATAAGCCATCTCGTTAAAAAATATAAGGTCTCAAAAATTTTGAACTGAAAATTAAAACAACATTAACAGCCCTAACACAAAGCGACTTTGACTAATATGATTGGACGCACTGATCATACATTGTGCACGGTGATCAACTCATTTGGATGTTTGTTCACGAAATGATACCAGATTGAACATCGTCTGCGCTTACAGTTATAATAAGTGTGGGAATCTGGTACAGATACGTGTTACTTTCTTCGTTTCAACATTTGAAGATCATCACAATCTATCTGCAGGAAATCAAGTTAATTGGTTTAGCTAGCAATATGAATCAGCTAGTCAGTACCATTATCATCATCAGCCTTTTAATGTTCCAACTACTGGGACACAGGCCTCCTCTCTGCAATTGGAAGCTAGGAGGGATCTAGTCAGTATAGCGAAATATTAAAAGTAATGCACAAAAAAAACTCACGATAAAATTCATAATTAATACACGTAGCTACGTATGAAATGGATAATCACATTACATTCGTTAAGACCCGGAAGCTTATTGCTAAAGCTAAACTACTCAGATGACCAGTGACCTTTACTGATATCACTGCAAGAGTGTAGCACGAATGTGTATTTTTTAATTTTATTTAACTTTAGGCTCGCGTTTGACCACTATCTCGCTCTTCACGAGTATCTATAATGGAGGCATTATTTTACAAAGCTGCGATTAAATAAAATACATAGGTACAACATAAGCCTATGTTATCCAAGCTATTAACGACTATCTATGAATAAGCTTCGAGGCAAAACATATTGAAGAGAACAAAAGACGATCACGGCACCCCAAGCCATTAATAGATTACTTTTAACTCTAATGGACCCTTCGCAATATTTATTATTGCTATCAGCAAGACCATTGCCAATAAGCCGTAAAATATCCTTCATTTAGCACCCTTTTGAATCCAACTTTAATTAAACAGAGCTTTTTAATAGATGAATAAGCTCAGTTAACTTCATTAAAACAGCTGCCTAAATTAATGAAGCTGGTGTGATAATTACGTCAATTAAGTTGAATATTAGTAATGGCCGACGTTGATATATGGAGGTAGTTCACCTCCAAAATTATAGCCATTAAAATTGGAGTCAATGTAAGCATCATTTCATAAGGAAGACATAAGCTAGATGTCCTTATAGTCAGAGGTAGATTTAGCCTTTTGGGAAATCTTGGCGTGAAAAGTCCATCATGTCATTTCATTAAGAGTGTTTTTAATAACATATCAGTGGTTATCATTTAGCGCTAAGGTTTTTACCAATAGTGTAATGTTGAAGGATACAAACAGGATAATAATGTTTATGGTGATTGCCGATTTTGATTGTCTAGCTAGTTCATCAAAAGCAAAAGGATCGGCAGTTACAAGTAGATATAGTAAGATATAGTAGTTATAGTAAGCAAGGTTTGGTGGGTTTTCCACAAAATCCACCTTCTTATTGAGAGTAACCTTTTTCTCTTTTATCTAGGCGTTTCGGCTCCATAATTAATTGGGCTGATGCCTCCCCCAAGTCCTGCCAGATACTCCTCTCACAAGTCCTCACGCGCTGTCTCGAACCAGCCCTCATGGTACGCTTCCAAGTAGAAATATACAACTTGGTACTAATAAATCATTTAGCGTAAAACGCGCCAAAAAAAGTTGCCAAAAAGTGTCCCGTCTACACGAAACATCACCTACCTGTTTAATATATTATGACAGGTGGCACACAAGTGAGCCGCGCCCGGTGACATCATTATAGAGTCACTGGAGCTCATAGATCTATAGGCCATTGTGCTGGAGTGTCTCGAATAGACGGGCGAAGGTCGGCCAACAAGTACTCCAGGAGGCAGATTGCTAGTGCAGTTGTAACAGGTGGACATCGATTGTCTTTTGTCATAGTATGGGCCATTCATCTGATTGGAGAATTGATGGATATGATGCAAGAACAGTTCCTACATATTCTGTATGTTTGGATACTTAGATGTTTCTTTATCAATCACGCTTCAACGGCAAAACGGATTTGGATGACGTTTGAACACAGGTAGACCACGCTAGATTAGGACATAGCATAGGAAAAGTTCCTTTAGAATAATTTACAAATAAAACGCAGGCGCAACCGGTGGCAAAAGCTAGTTTGAGTATAATATAAACATTCAAGTAAAATGTTGAAAGGTCCTGAAAATTCAGGAAGGTCCTGAAAACGATGGATGGATTGCGTGAAATATTAAAAGTACATGGGCTAGGTCAGAAAGTCGTCAGTCCCACTATCACTTGACTGGCTGGTATTTTAACCTTCCGCCCTCAAACGTTGTAGGAATACATCGAGAGATAACTTCAAAAAAAAGTTTGTAAAATTTAAAAACCCGACTGCAAAGATGTAAACAAGATGAAAATCATGCTGTGCACTCGGAGGGTATTTATAGTTTTGGTCAGCCAGCTCGCAAATATGTGGATACATGGGTTTTAGATTTTACAAACTTTTTTTATTTACAAATTTTTAGTTTTCCTTTTTTTTTCGAATGACTTTTGAACATAATAAGTGGTACATATTTTTGTAATCACCTCTAAAAACCCACTCGATGGGTTTCAAAGAAAAAAAAATTGCAACCCTTACAATATGGCGCCCAAAATCCGCCATGATTCTTTTTTTTAACGGCACTTATCTAAGAACGTTTGGGCGACCAAGACTTATCTAACGATGTCTTAATTATAAAATTCCGTAAAGTGGTTTGAAAGATACGAGGTAATAAAGAATATTACATACAAACAAAAAACATAACCCTTCCCATGCAGCCGGGTAAAAAGTCTTAGAAACAAAAATTAGAAGACGTGACATTCACCGACTCGCCCTGTAACCACGTGATGGACAACTGAATACTCCCAAAGAGAAGAGGAGAGTATCCCAGCAGGAGATACATTATATACGAATCATACATATGATCTATTGTTATTCGTCAGTTCGTGCCAATACAGGCATATATTATGAGACCTTCAGGCAATAAACATTCATGACCCGATACGCTACTAAGTAATAAAGCGTATTACGTTATCGAATCAACGGATAAGCTGTGTTCCTAGTACCCGTGACAAACAGTCCAGTTCGTTAGTCTAATTCGATTACAAAAGGATTATTTAAACATTTTAAGCTTTATTTTAAACTTACATCATAACATACCACTGAGTTGTCTGACTGCATTTTTAAACGAATGTCAAGGCAAAATTGTAAATTATGTATCAAAACCATTTTATATCAACATTTAGAGCAATATTTTTACATAATCGTGGTTTCATGTTAATTTTGTATGGCGACGCTACTACGACGCAAAGCACAGCAGAATAGAAGGTTAAAAATGCCGTTGAAGAAACCTCGGCTTTTATGATAAAAGTGTCCTTCTTCTCATAGCCTAATATCCCACCGCTAAAATCGGCAGGTTATATTTTATGATTGAACTTAATTTTCATGAATGATACTTGATAGAATAAAAGATTGCTGCAGTTTTTTTGTAATTGGTTTTTAGGTTGCCGTACCCAAAGGGTAAAAACAGGACCCTATTACTAAGACTCCACTGTCCGTCTGTCACCAAGCTGTATCTCATGAACTGTGATAGCTAGACAGTTGAAATTTTCACAGACGATGTATTTCTTGTGTCGCTATAACAAGATATACAATAAACAGAATAAAATAAATATTTAAGTGTGCCTCTCATACAACAAACGTGATTTTTCTGCCGTTTTTTTGCGATAATGGTACGGAACCCTTGGCGCGCGAGTCCGACTCGCACTTGGCCGGTTTTTATTAAACGTTGTCCTACACTAGGACCCTGCAGTAATCTTTTCTACTATAAAGTATCATTCATGATAATTAAGTATTATCTAAAAAATATACCTGCAGATTTAAGCGGTGGGATCTCATACTATTTTAGTTGCTTCTCTAAATACTTGAAGATATCAGAGTAGACCAAACACAGGCTTGCTTGACGTGTAATCTTGGTCCAGTTACCAATATTGAACGTCAATACAAAACACGCGAACATCGCACGCTATATTGTTTCAAATAAAACAATAATAAAGCTGTGATTGTTTGTAGATTGCACGTGTGATCGTCTTCTTTCGTATTGAAACGAAGTATGGAAGAAGAATATGCTATAGTTCTCGCCAAACTTCTTGGCCGCCCTGAAGTTGTCTACAATGGCTGCGCAGTAGTAAATCTCATACAAAAACAGCACCGATCATGCCTTGCGCATCGGCAAGCCATTCAGGGCGGCCAAGAAGTTTGGCGAGATCTATACAGTGATAAAAACCTTAGCCAGTCAGATAACAGGGTTGATTCCGACTGTTCGTAACATCTAAAGTTAGCTTAGTGATAAGCTGATGATGAGTGGAATTACAATTTGTGATTGTCTCAATGATCTACTGGTTGTAGCACCACTGCTAAGGCACTTGTACCATCGCCGACGATCAGAGAGTAAAGCTAGAAACTAATAAACCGGCTAAGTGCGAGTCGGACTCGCGCACTAAGGGTTCCGTACTATTATCGCATAAAACGGTATAAGAAACATGTTTGTTGTATGGGAGCCCCACTTAAATATTTATTTTATTCTGTTTTTAGTATTTTTTGTTATAGCGGCAACAGAATTACATCATCCGAAAAAAATCAACTGTCTAGCTATCACGGTTCATGAGATACAGCCTGGTGACAGACAGACGGACAGTGGAGTCTTTGTGGAGTAATAGGGTCCCATTTTTACCCTTTGGGTACGGAAACCTAAAAAATACTTGGCGAGCCGCGAGAAGCGACTGTGGTAGTTCCGATAGTATTGTCGCTCGGCTATAAGCAAGCGTTCTTGTGCGACGGGCGATTACTCGCACCACTCGCTCGTGGCGGCCGGACTGTAGGTGGAAATTACCGCTGATTGGTCTCTCGGCGTGATTTCTGACTGCCAAGCGAGCAAGCGAGCATCGCTGAGCGAGTATAAGTTTGATAGCTCTTGTCGCTGCGACAAACTTGTGGTGAGAGAGTAATAGCCGGCATCGGTAGTGTGAACAGCCAGCGATCAACTATTAGGTACTATAAGGTGTCTCTTTTATTGATACGGGATCTTATATCTTTTGACGTTTCTTCAGCGAGAAAATAGTCGATAGCTAATCGCTTACTCGTCGGCGGTGGGACAATAAAGATGTAGTTTCCCTGTTCGAGAAAGTATTTTTGGGTATTTTTATTTAGATATTTTCAAAACCAGACCGGTGCCTGGTTTTGTGCCAGATTAATGACAATCTAGCCTATTGCGCCCTCATATAAATTGGTCTTGAAAAAAATTTTTCATTAAAATCTTATTTAAAACAAGCTTTTTTGACATTCGTATCAACAAACCCTTTCATTTGATGCCCATATCATGGCAGTGCACAACAAATAACTAGTCCGCCATATTTGATTTAGAACGAAGTCACTTATCTAACCATGCATTGTTATCCAAACTAAACGTGTATGCAAAAGTTCATCTTAATCGGTGTAGGATAACTGCTTTAATATTCAGTTGCAAGATATGACCCGAACACACATACATACATACATACATACATGGCAAGTTAAATAAAAGCTTGTAATTAATCAGTGAAATAATGGAACTTCTGTATTCTAAAGTCTTTGTAGCGTAACCTGCGTAACTCCGGTATTAACATTATGGCATTATGACGCCATAATAGCGTAAGATGACGTAGATAAATAGTTCGCGGTAGTTACGAGTAGATACAATAATAAAGGGTTTATCAAGATTATCGAGTTTCCTCTGCTTAAAATGAAAAGAATGTTCAAGGATTTGTTCATGGAATATTTTGTTTCACTTTTGTTGTTATGACTTATGAATCCTATGAACCTCGGAAATCCTGAAACTCGAGATTTTCACACTTCGTTACATAATGTTGTTGCTTGAAGTCATACATTTAAATAGGTATATGGGAGTCTTAGAGAAGCTAAGTATATGCCTTGGCATCTTTTGTTAAAAAAAAATGAATTTGAATTCAGAGAGGAGGATATATAGGAGCCATCTTGACAACTAAGGGCCGATTTCACCAATGAAACTAATCGTGGTTAGTTCAACTAAACTCAGACCGCTGAGAACCTACCAATCAGAACTCTGTATTTGCATAAACTGAGCTTAGTTGAACTAATCGCGATTAGTTTCATTGGTGGAATCAGCCCTAAGCACTTTGATACCTATCTGAAATTTTAATAGCTCTATTTCACTGTCTTTTTTAGGGTTCCGTACCCAAAGGGTAAAAACGGGACCCTATTACTAAGACTCCGCGGTCCGTCTGTCTGTCTGACCCCAGGCTGTATCTCATTTCACAGATGATATATTTCTATTGCCGCTATAACAACAAATACTATAAACACAGAATAAAATAAATATTTAAGTGTGCCTCTCATACAACAAACGTGATTTTTTTGCCGTTTTTTGCGATAATGGTACGGAACCCTTCGTGCGCGAGTCCGACTCGCACTTGGCCGGTTTTTTATCATCTATAGGCTTGCGCTTGACCACTATCTCACCTGATGGTAAGCGATGATGTGGTCGACGGTGAAGCACGCTTGCCTAGAAAAAACCTATTCACTCTTGGCTTAAAGACCCCTAGATTGTAGCTATCGGGAAACAGACGCCGCCGGCAGGGAATGCCACCCCTTAGCTGTACGCATAATAAAAGTGTCCCCAAAACGTTTCTATTTGTTATTTGTACCTATGTATTGCAGGAAACTGATTTCTCGAGCAGATTGTCTGTTTCCAATCAATATTAATAGTAGATTCATAATTATTATGTGTTGTTTTATGGTTTGTGCCTTTTGTATTAGATTTTATTTGTCATGTCAGTGCCATCTTCAAACCTTGAATTGTCACAGACGTGTTTTTAATTACTGTAAACATCATTTGGTATGACATTGAAATACTTTCCGTATTTGGGTCCATTGCTTCCAATAAGGTTATTACCGACTTCAAAAAATGGAGGTTATTTTAATTGTAATGCTTATTTTGGCCGTAGTTCCTAATGTCTTAATAACGTTTTGATTCGGTAATAGACTGGTTTTCTATGACATCAATTAGGTCGATGTGGCGTCGCTTGAGCACAGTATAAATATGGACGAACAGTATGGAAACACACTCACACAAACATGCGCATCGATGAAACCCCTAAGCGGTTGTCGCGATGGTGTCAGTAGTGCATGCCGATTAGGGGTCTCGTCGATGGGCATGTTTGTGTGAGTGTGCCGTTTCGAGCGTTTGTAGGTAGTTTCCTTACTCATCATCATCATCATATCAGCCGAAAGACGTCCACTGCTTGACATAGGCCTCCCCCAAGCGTCGCCACATTGACCGGTCCCGCACGTCCCGCAACCAGCGGATCCCCGCAACCTTCACCAGGTCATCGGTCCACCTGGTGGGAGGCCTTCCAACGCAATATCTTCCGGTTCGCAGTCGCCACTCCAGAACCTTTCTGCCCCATCGGTCATCCGTTCTGCGAGCAATGTGCCCTGCCCACCTTACTGTTCGTCCATATTTATACTGTGGCTTGAGGGTAAGGAAACACTAGAAGTGAACGTATTTCAGCTGAAAGGCTGGTGATGAAGTCTAAAAATACATTAATTTCGGAACAAACCTCTTCGTGTACCTATAGTTAACTAATATGTTGCCCGTTATGTTGAAGTCCGATGATGAATCGGTTATAAAGTCCAGACCTAAAGACTGCTACTGAAAAATTCTTCAATCCCAAAACACTTTGTCTGAGTATGGGCAGTAATACACCACGAGCCTTCTTAATATTGGGGCCCCTGCTCATGTTACATAAAATACAGTTCCGCGCGGGATTCCCGAAGGGTATGCGAGGTCGATGACCATCGATTAGGTTTGGTCACTAAATAGCCCCAAGAGACAGGGGTTGTTTCTATTTGAGTTTAGGGGCTATTTCTACCCCATATTATAACAGGAAAGTGCTTGTAACGCGAGCAATATTAATGGTGGCACTTTCTGTTTCAGCTCAAATTGAATTTAATGCAATGTAACGATTGGGCGGCTATTGTCTCCTCACTTCACAACTATTCGCCTTCTGTAAGTCTCTAAGTATCCCACCACTTGACACTTCACAATCCAAAGCAAAAAAGAATAACTATCCAAAAGTACCAGTTCACCATAGCAAACAGAAGATTAGTCATATATAAAGTAAAAGAACACACACGAAATAGCCTACTAAAGCCGAACACTAGCAAAAAAAAAACGAAACAGCCGAAAAGTACCAGGCGACCATAGAAAGTAGAAGCCCCTCGTTACGACATACATTCTGAACAGTTCAAAGTCGTAACGTCGCTACTAGCTAGTGGCTAACAATAAACACAATGAAAATAAACCCGTCTACTAAAGCCGTACACCAGTACAAAAAAAAAGAACAGCCGAAAAGTACCAGGCGACCATAGAAAGCAGAAGCTCTCATGACGACACACATTCAGAACAGTTCAAATTCGTAACGTCGTAATAAACACAATGAAAAGAAAGCCTCACGGTCATTAGCTCCAATTATCGTTGTTCTATCTCACGAAGAAGGGTTACGTGACTTTTATGACGCCGAAATAAGATTCATTTTGCTACGATTCATCTGTCACCATGAGATAGAACAACTATACTTAGGAACGTGTCCACACTTGAGCTTTGAATAATTAATTAGGCCTGTTTAGAGGTATGTGTCTAATTTGTCACAAGATTACGACAAAGTTGGCTTTTGTTACAATATATTGAGGGAAATTATCACAGAGCATCGAGACGTTCATCTGGCCAGTGCTAGAGACGGCATTGTCTAAAATATCAAAACAACCCAAGTGTGTCAGAGATCAGTGAGAGTACTCATAGCAATTGACGGCCCGTGATAATTTTGACTAGGGTTAATACGGCTAGCCAAAACTTGTTCTCAGCGCAATTAGTGTGTGCACGAATATTATTACTATTACAAATGGCGTTTCAAGCCGGTGCCGGTGCCGCCGCGATGATTCCGTGCTCTAAGAAAATTACTGCCAAACAATGCATTATACCGGCGCCTTCATGTGCATTTGCAGATCACCATCGACGTCTTTAAATTTCTAAACGAGAGTAGGAGAATACTTTTTAAAGAAAATAAGAGAACAGATGAATTAGCCAGCCAGTTTAGCCGCACAGCAAGATACCAAGCATAGAACCATTAGTTGGAGCATTTTATTTCATATAACAACAAGTTCCAAGGCCGTCTGAGGTCAAATCACAGTATGAGGTGGACTGGTTTAAACTACCAGCATTTAAAAATTACGACCACCTCCAATGTATTAAGTTGTTTAAAAAGAATATTGCTTTAACAAATCGCAGAAGTTCAAAGCTTTATTTCTTGGAAACTATACTGGTTTCTCAGCAAAAATTTAATAAAATTACCTAATAAGGTTATAAAAAGCTAGTTTATGATGAGATTTGGTAACATGCTTATCTTTTATTTCGTCTACTTATAAGATAGGAGAAACCGGTATATTTTTTCCCGGTTCTCAGTGCCGAATTTGAAAAACACCAGCATCTAACTTCTTATTCCAGGAAAAGAAAGTATGCCCAAGTTTCCAGGTAGAGAAAGATGTCCAACTTTCTTAACCCAGAAACTTAGGACTTTTCAACACCTAGTTCTCTTGGCATTGCGGTCGCAGACATCCGACTGAATATCCTAAGTAAAAAGTCATAATTCGAGGTTTGGCTCTCGCCTATTTCCTCCTCCAATATTGGACCAATTTAAAAGATATTCTATAAACTGAAAAATAAATGTATATAATGTGCCCCTTTGTTTAAATTTTTGATGATACATTATCTTTAAAATCACTAGAACCCTCAAAAAATGCTCAAAATTGCGCTGTCAAGTGTACAAATTTGACAACAATAAATGAAAAAAAAACTTTTTACAAAAAATACAAGAAGTCGGTGTCAAAAAAAAACGAAGAAACAAAAGCAGGAACACCGACTTCCGAAATTAAATTATTTTTCACTTTGTAGTGTTTTTATTTTGAAGTCGGTTGTATTTTTTGTAAAAAAAAAAAATATTTTTCACTTTTTAGTTGTGGTTCATAATATACCAGTTCTATCGGCTAGGTACCTATAATACCCAAAGAGAAGACAAAATAGATTAACCTAATAACATGAAACTTAAACAAAACGCATGGAATGAGAGTATACCAGGGTGAACTGTTCACACCTGAGTACCTCTTTAGAGCGTACCAGTGTGATGTTATGTTATGAAGTGGTGTAAACAATAAACAGAATTGCTATTGCAGCTATACCGAGTGATTTGCCGTAATTTTTTGAAGAGTTTTGATGAATATCTCCGAAGTTCTTCACCAGATCTTGAAGAAAATTTAATGGGACTAGACGACAAGCACCAGCTTTCAAATAAAAAAAGAATCATCAAAATCAGGTCACCCAGTAAAAAGTTCTGATGTAACACAAATAAAAATAAAAAACAGTCGAATTGAAAACCTCCTCCTTTTTGGGAAGTCGGTTAAAAAGAAAAACATAGAAGCACAACACATCTTTTTTATTCAATTTATGGAATATCTTTTAAATTTGTCCAATATGGTGGAAATAGGCGAGAGCCAAACGTCAAATTATGACTTTTTACTAAGGAAATTCAGTCGGAGCTCTGCTCTTTAACTTTTTATTTCTCCCTTAAAATTCAGAAGAGAAGCGAAAAAAATCTGTTCGAAAACTTCGCCGGTCATTTGTTATTCCAACTTTTATCATATTGAACTACTAACCAACAGTCAGGACTGCCCCTATAGTCATAAACCAATAACCACAAACATTGACAGTCACTATCTTACAATGCTTACCAAACCAACCGTCGACGGACGACCGGTCATTCCTCATCGTACCTACATGACTCATGTGAACGGGCCCTAACAGCTATGAACTAGAAGACAGTTGCTCTACTTGCTCTAGTGTCGTTGTGAATGACAAACATGAGGATAAACGGACTGAAATTATTGATGGAAAAGGTGAGCTTAGGGATTTGAATTGCCCAAGGATGCAGCTTGTGTCAAAAAACGAAGAAACGAAAACACGAACACCGACTGCCGAAATTGAAGTTATTTTTCACTTTGTAGTGTTTTTTTGGAAATCGTTTGTATTTTTTTGTATGCCGTTTTCTCAAGACCTGACCTGGCTTTACGCCAGTTCGCTTTCCTTTGGCCAAAACTTATGTTTACCGTTTTTTTACGCAATCAAGATCGTGAGATATAAAGAAATTGAGACATTATTTCAAGACAAGATCGTAAGCCAAGATACGACGTTTGTATCAATAAAATTATCTACATAAATGGAAAGCTTAAAACAGTAAACAATTAATATGGAAAAAAACTTGAGTCAAAACAGACATCGGATGTCAAACAATGGCGCCATATTAAATCAAAAGTAATAGACAAGTTCCGTTGACGACTTTATTTCAAAATTCGAACCACGCTTTCGCGCGCTCTTCGGCTCCGCGTAATCCACCAATCTTGCCCTGTGATCGCGGGTCGACGGCCGTTCGGAACAACTGACCAATTTCCGGTCACGGTCCTGTCTTGACATTGCATGTTCCTTTTATGAAATGTCAGTCAGCCGGTGTTTTAATCGATATAATCGGAATCGAATGTATTTTATTATAAGTGGGTTTAATGACTATGTTTTGTGCATTTTTGATAAAGTTTTTGTTGCCAACAGAAGAAATTTTAGCGTGTTGCTTAATTTGATTATAAACAAAGTAAAACATCACCTAGGGCCCTAGCTAGACAATGTCACAGCCTATCGGAGATAGTCATTGTCGATATCATCATCTGCCTAGCCTTTTCCCAACTATATTGGGGTCGGCTTCCAGTCTTACCGGATTCAGCTAAGTACCAGTGTTTTACATGGAGCGACTGCCTATCTGACCTCCACAACCCAGTAACTGGCTAACACGGTACCCCTGGCAAGACTGGTGTCAGATCTCAAGCTTCTGAATACCCGTAACGACTGTCAAAGATCTTCAAATAACAGCCGGGACCAACGGCTTAACGTGCTTTCCGAGGCACGGAGGAAACTCGGTTTGTTGAAATGGTCACCCATCCACGGACCGACCTCGTCAAGCGTTGCTTAACCTTGATGATCGACCCGTGCGGCTGTTATTATTTAGCCACGAGCTCCTCTTTAGCCACGAGCTCCTCAAAATATATTTGAGATGGACCAAGTGACATTTCTGTAGCTAAAGTACATACGTCGCATACCGGGCGGACAAAATCTGAACAGTTGAGGCTATAATGATTTGAGTAATTCGGCACAAAAGTAGAGGAAGGTACTTAGCGTATGCATATCAATCCCATAAATTTTGGACTTACGACAATCGTCTGAATCGTCGTAGAATGACACTTTTTAGGGTTCTGAAGTCAACAAGAAACCCTCATAGTGTCGCTATGTCCGTCTGTCCGTCCGCAGCTTAGCTCAGAGACACTTAGTACTAGAAAGATATAATTTGACATGGAAATACATATTAATAATACCGACAAAGTGGTTTTCGGGTACATCCCATAGACGTAAAGTGGGGATGTTTTTTTTCTCGTCTATCCCATGGTGTGGGGTATCGTTGGTGGTTGTTAAAACCAATTTTCGATTCAGAGTTCCGTTTCCGTAAAATTAAGCTTTAAATTTCAAATTTTTGTTAGAGTCAAGTGTGGCTATGTGAAAAAATTCACGGCAGTAGTATATATAACGAAATTAAAAGGAAAACTATCACAAATAAGTAGGCTTTACAAGTTTACGAGTAATAGTCGACCAACTTATAAAATGTACTTGGAACAGTAAAAATTTTGTACAAATGCCCCCGTTTTTAGACGTTGTGAGCCGCTGAAACCGTTTTAATGATCATGTAACAACAAAAAAACCCACTTCTTTCTCCGCATTTTTATTCAACTACGGAACCCTGCTTACTGCGCGTGGCCTGACACACCCGTGGCTGGTTTTTTTAAGTATCTATAGAAATATAGTCCTCGCCAAACTTCTTGGCCGCCCTGAAGTTGGTTTACCGGATGCGCGAGGCACGAAACGGTGCTGTTTTTGTATGAGATTTTCTATTGCGCAGCCATTGTAGCCAACTTCAGGGCGGCCAAGAAGTTTGGCGAGAACTTTATCTATGGTCTAAACTCTAAACTTTTTGCTTACAGTTTATCAGTTTTTCCAAAATCCTTTTATGTTTCCATAAATATTCCATCAGTCCCCTCATCACTGTCAAGAAGTCATAAACATAAAAATACGTGACCATTACACTAATCAAGTTCAGCCATTACAAATACTTATAAATAACACGCACGCAATGCACTATTAACTTCACATATGAATTGATTTATTATCATTGAATTATCAATGCGACTTAATAATCAGTGTTTGTTCTATTAAAATACACTTAATCATTATTTACACTGACCTAATTCATGCAACTAAAGATTATTTTGTTTATTACCCGACTGCAAGGAAAGGGTTATGTTTTTCGCGCGTATCTTGTATGTCTGTAATGTTCTTTATTACCTCATATCTTGGAAACAACTAGATGGATTTACATAATTAAGAAATCGTTAGATACGTCTTATCGGCCTAAGTGTTCTTAGAGAGGTGACGTAAAAAAATCTAATACCATGGGTTTTGGGCGCCATATTGTGGGGTCTCTATTTTTTTTTCTTCCATGCCCATCGACTGGGATATCCAAATCATGTGTTTTAGAGGTGATTACAAAAATGTATACCACTTCAAGTTTAAGAGTAATTCGTAAAAAAATACCTACAACTAAAAATATGTAAATAAAAACAGTTGATAAAAATAAAAAAAAACCCCGACTGCTCTAAAAATATGTAAACAAGAAGAAAATCATGCTGTGCAGTCAACTATTTTTTATAACACGTTTCGAACTGCGATTTGCAGATCTTTGGACCCCTCCGGCCGTTTTCACAACTGCTTACGGTAGTGAGAAGCCTGAGATCTAGCCAAGAGGTACCGTGTTACCCAGTTACTGGGTTGTGGAGGTCAGATAGGCAGTCGCTCCATGTAAAACACTGGTACTCCGCTTCAGCCGGTTAGACTGGAAGCCGACCAAAACTTGCGAAAAGGCTTGGCAGATTGATTAGTAAGATTTTTAAACAGTTGGGAAAAGTAGTTAATAGTTTTCGCCAAACTTCTTTGCCGCCCTGAAGTTGGCTACAATAGCTGCGCAGTAGTAAATCTCTTAAAAAAACAGCACCGATCTGTGCCTTGCGCATCGAAAAGCCAACTTCAGGGCGGCCAAGAAGTTTGGTGAGAGCTATAATATGTATTGTTGTAGAATGGGATGTTACTCTTCTTTGCTGTTCATCGGAGTGTTTTTAGGACGTACCCGAAGGGTCCAAACGGAGCCCTATTGCTGTCACTCACGTGTTTGTCTGTCGTCTGTCACACAAGTTTTACATCCAAACGGTTGGAGCTAAAGTCTTCAAATTCACAGTATAAGTATCTTGTTGACCCAAAGCCATATAAAGATTTTTTATTTTTTTTTATTTATAATGGGTTTGCTCTTGACTCCAGTCTAGGTCATAGGCGACAGAGACAGAGTCCACGATGGAGTGAGCCTACCCAGAAGAAGCCTGTTCCTGTTTTTAGGGTACCCAAAGGGTAAAAACGGGACCCTATTACTAAGATTCCGCGGTCCGTCTGTCTGTCTGTCTGTCACCAGGCTGTATCTCATGAAAGCTAGAAATTTGACACATGATGTATTTCTGTTGCCGCTATAACAACAAATACTAAAAACAGAATAAATTAAATATTTAAGTGGGGCTACCATACAACAAACGTGTTTTTTTTTGCTGTTTTTGCTATAATGGTACGGAACCCTTCGTGCGCGAGTCTGACTCGCACTTGGCCGGTTTTTACTAACCAAACCAACCAGAAGTAAAACCAACTTGATTTCAACACGCACTTGGCCACTTTTTTTTGTTACTAGCTGTGCCCTGTGGTTTCACGCGCATGTTTTTGCTCGGCCCTTATGTACGTCACCGTATGACCGTACACACAGCGTGATGTTAATTAAGCAAACATTTTTTTCATATCCGTCTGGTAGTTCCAGAGATTAGTGTGTTCATACGAACGTATCACTAAGAGGAGTAATAGTGCAAGGATATTAAACAATTTGTCATTCAAAACACCTCTGCGATCTTAGAGCAAATCAAGTTGTTTACTTAAGTAATGTAATTATTATGAAGAGCAATGAGAAGCTTCAATAACGTACATTATATTTATGGTAATGATTGTATGTCAGTGTGATCTAGCACACTGACAAACACAATAATTACTTGTCAATGAATATCTTATTGAATCCCCTAGGCGAGTCTATCGAGGCACTCTCGGGCATACGAACTCCATTCTTGCTCTATTACTTCTCTTTGTCTTCAATAATATTGCACATCATATGCGATAAATTAGAGGCTTTAACGTGTGATTTTTAATTGATACTCATGTTTAGGACAGGACAAGATAATCTGATATGATAACAGCGATGAGTCTCAACTCAAAAGTAAACGTAAGTGGACTAAAATACTTATTATGTTTTAGACATCATAAAACAATACATGATCTATTAAATTGACTCACACACTGTTCCGTTGTTGTTGAATTAATTATTTTACCTATGTTTGCAATATTTGTAAGTATGTGAGAACCATGTTCCTATTTATCAAATTAATGAATTTACCTGTTAATGCTTTTAATACTTTATATCTATACGTAGTATAGTATGTAATGCTATATTATGGGTGTATGAATTTATTAATGTATATGTACTTATGTAAATATTGTAAACCACTTATTATTTTTAAAAGGGTACCTAAGTATGGAGTTTCTTGTGCGTTATTCTCCGTAACTTTTCCTAATGTTCGGTAGAATCAATTTTTATTACGTGTAATTTTGACGTTCAAAAGTGTCGCTTAATGGCCTAGTTTAAATTAATATTTTTGACTTTGACTGACTTTTCCCAAACACCTTCACCAGTCCCTAGTGCTAAAGGCGAATAAGTATATGCAGACTCCAATGTGCCCAATGCTGCTGCTCTCTGTGAGAGGAACTGGGCTATTATTCACCACAAGGTCCACAAGTGCCAGTGCGGATTGTTGGATGCCAACTGACTTCGAAATTTTAGTTCTAGGACATCCCGTTTTCTTAACGATGTCATGTCATGTTTTCCTTCACTTTATTGAAAGAATTTCACCACGATGAAATACCTAAAGGATATCAACCAAATTGGTACCGCTTTGTACATACTTTTTCATAACGTTCCTCTTGCACAATCTTCTTAATTATTCATCTCTGTCGACAAAAAATAGGTTCTGCAGTAAGTTGTTTCCAATAAGTGACGAAATGCATGTTGTCTTGATTACAGAAATAAAAAAAACTTTTTTACAAAAAAATACTACCGACTTTCAAATAAGAAAACTACAAAGTGAAAAATAACTTTATTTTTGGAAGTCGGTGTCTTTCGTAGGTACCATTTTTTTGCGTTATGGACACCGACTTCGAAAAATAAAGTTATTTTTCACTAATTTTAACGCATTTTTGTGCGCAAATAAATACCATAAGAAGACGGAAAATTGCAAAACGGCCTCCATACAGGGATAGATTAGTAGTTCAACAATGCAAATAAGTTTATTTTGAAAAGATATGTTTAGTCATTTTTTCATGATATCCAGACTCCCAAAGGTCTGTTTATAAAATTTTGCGCACTCGGTTTCGTCCTAAATCATTATCCATTTCGCTACAGATTTGCAAAAGTGTGTATTCGTACGCGAACTAGCTTCCTACTGCTCATCGAAGCATCTATCTCTTCCACGTGTTGTCGGTTGACATAAAATGCATTTTAACCTCGCGCACAAAATAGTTCGTGCCGTCGACTATTGTAACCTTAAGAGCGTACTGGCGTGATGTTATGTTATGAATATGGTATAAAAAATAAACAGACATGCGATTTCAGCAGTCTCGAGAGATTTGCCGTTATTTATTGAAGAGTTATGTTGTAGATCTTCGAAGTTCTTCATCAGATCTTCACCAAATTAAAATGGGACCAATTTCGGCACAAACTCTTTCAAACAAAAAAAGAATTTTCAAAATCGGTCCACAATTGACAGAGATATCGGTGAACATACATAAAAAAAAACATACAAGAAGTCGAACATAGAACCTCCTCCTTTTTCGAAAGTCGGTTAAAGAGCCGTTTATATCAATATTTGATTCAAGTTATCTAGACAATCCCATTAGTTATCAAAATCAAGTTAATTCTGTGAGTATTCTTCTTTTGTTGGTGTACAACGTCGGTATCAAAGTTCCGAAGATAGTGGTTGATCTCCTTAGACAACGTCATTCGCCTGCCGGGGTTCGAACACTACGCACTCTTACGAAATTCAGAAGTAATGTATTCATACAGCACAAGATCCCAATACCTAATTATCTCCTCGAACACGATACGTTACACACGCTGACTCCAGGTAGCGTTAGAAAGTGTAACGCTTGAAAAACTCTTATATTCGTGATATACGGCCATTATGAACGGCATGTAAATAGCGTTTATGTATTGACAGACCGATTATTTATTAAGTATTAATTTTCGTGCGTTAAACACGCGAGATTGAAAGCGAAAATGGTTTGATGACATCGATTTGAATTTGACTCTTTTAATAGCATGAATCAGACTTCTGGCCTTTTTTCCCAAGTAGGTAAGTCCAAATCCATTTATTAAGAGGAAATGCAGACATCAAAATCAAAATCAATTTTTTTTATTTTACTTTGGCCTACATGGGCACTTATAAAACGTCGACAAAATGTGCACGGTTCGGGTTAGTCGTTTCCTATGGAGAAGAACCGGCAAGAAACTCCATGGTTACTCTTTTAAAAATTTGTTTGGTTTTACAATATTTCCATGTTACAGCATTAGTACTTGGATATGGGGGGACAACGTAGGCCCGACAATAAGTCGTAAGAAATTAAAAAAACAAAAAAAAATATGTAAAACGAAATAAAAAGTTAACAAATGTTAACAATCATTTAGAAATCTAGAAGGCCTTCAATGTTCACACATTCACAAAACAATCGGTAAAAGAATCTATACAAAGGTAAAAAAATAATAAAAATAATGTCTAACAACACTAAATTTAACATGTGGAACAAATTTTGTTATTAGTGCTGTAACTATTGAATCCGACTGA
This sequence comes from Orthosia incerta, assembly GCA_948252205.1. Classification (NCBI taxonomy): domain Eukaryota; kingdom Metazoa; phylum Arthropoda; class Insecta; order Lepidoptera; family Noctuidae; genus Orthosia; species Orthosia incerta. The sequence goes on from OX411758.1 coordinate 26,984,553, forward strand.
ATATCTTAAGTAAAAAGTCATAATTCGAGGTTTGGCTCTCGCCTATTTCCTCCTCCAATATTTGACCAATTTAAAAGATATTCCATAAACTAAAAAAGAAAGATAAATATAATATGCCCCTATATTGTTTTCCTTTGTTTGTATACCACATACATACTATTTTGTAAATATTTTAAACATTCATTGATTTTAAAGAAACGACTGTCAAGTCTAGGGAATGTTGTAATTATTAAAACTATATTCTGAATAATATAATATTAAAGAGGAAAAATTATTATGTTTGTTTGTACCGAATAGGCTCCGAAACTACTGGACCGATTTAAAAAAAATATTTCACCAAAAGAAAGCTAGATTATTCCTGAGTGACATAGGCTATTTTTTAATCCCGATAACGGATCCTGTGGGGTGGTCCACTGGAGCGAAGCCGCGGGCAACAGCTAGTTCTGTATAATTTGGCACTTCTTAAAACACCGTTTGATACTAGACGATGAAATACCGTAGCGGATATTAGATAGGAATAACTCAACCGACTATCAATGAAAATAAGTGGCATGCAACACCGCTTGCCTTTTAAACACTTAACATCAGGCGAGATAGTGGTCAAACGCGAGCCTATAACAAATAAAAAAAAAAAAAAAAAAAAAACTTGAATATTTATTAACTGTCTTAAGGCGCCTCCCCGAGCAAAACGCCGCGCTAGTCGAATTTTGTGCAGTTTTTAAGAGCTATCTATTCTTTATTTAAAAAGAAATATCAATTAATAAAAATACATTAAATTTCTACATAATGTTGATTCTAAAATGGTAGTACACTTTTTTTTTAAAGAGGTATATGTGTCACTAATCTCCTTCCAACAAAACCATGAAAATGTGAAATAATTATTGACAGCATGCATCTCCTCGTAAAGTGTACATTAATTATTTTTTATACTAACACTAATGGATAGACAATTTGATAACGACCATTTTGTAAGTTTTATTTTTTTCAAAAGACCAATATTCGATTTTATAAAGATTTTATTCTAAAATCTGATCGTATTCACTACCGTAATTCATGCGCCACCAGTGCCGCTAGGCCAATAGGAATGCTCATATCTCATGCTGATTTTGGTCAGGGTACGGCCTTAAATCGCCATAAAGTTATAATCTGAACTGAGTAATTACGGAAGCTACGGACAACCGTAAATTAAAACGCACATTTAATGGAAGCATAAAAGGTTTGCCGGCAGAAATAGTAGTCTATTCAATAGACATTTTTTCGCACGATTGAATATAGTTACCTAATCATTAGAAATATTATCCTTGCCCTTTCCTGACGCCTCTTTTCTTAATAAACCCAAGAATGATTGATCGAGACGAAAGTATTACATAATGTTTCTATTTCATTCACACAATACATGAGGAGATTCACGTATTTTGCGTTCATACCATGAGTCATACCAATGTGTTAATTTGTTGATTATTTATTCAGCTCTTCATGGAAGAATACAGTGTAAGTTTGTACAGTCTTTCAGTCAGCGACCTCTTTATATCGGATCTCTGACGTCATGGTTTTACGTCATATTCAAGGCGTCTAGTGTCTAGGCGACTAGCTGTTGGGAGGTTAGGTATTGACGTCGTATTTGCGTGCTTAGATGAAAACCCACTGCTCTCGCGTAACATACTGTTTCTTTGATCTTACTGACGTCCGTACATTTTTTTTAAGAGTTGCTGAGAAAGTACGATTTACTGGTTAAAAATATTTATTATATATTTACATTTATACAATTGAATATTCTAAAAAAAAAAGAAAACTATATACAAATACAAAGGGGAGAGGAAAAAGGGCTCATTGTGTATCAAAAAAATCGTCCACATAGATGTCAATGGGAAACGTGCCCAGAACGCTGGCAGCATTGCCACGTTGGATGGCAATGCTGATTATCTGGTCTTAGAAAATGCCAGCCCTCTGGTCACGTGAAGAGTCGACGAGCTTTGTGCTAATTTCTCGAAAAAATCGATGCGCACTCGGATCCCATGGACCTAATGTTTCAACCACAAACGGCTCAAACATATAAGTTCAAATAACATTAACTGGTTGAATGCTGTAATACTGCCATTGTGTCTCGCGTGGATCCACGTTTCTGACACTCAAGGGATTAAGAGGGTCCGTAGATGGACTGCTTGGAGCACACATCGGCGATAGATTCAAGCGGTCGCTGTTGGGCATCCAGTTTCTAACTGTGACTGCAAAATATCCGTGTTTTATTAACCGACTTTCGAAAAAGGAGTAGGTTATATGTTCGACTTCTTGTATGTTTTTTTTTTTTGTGTATGTTCACCGATATCTCCGTCAATTGTGGACCGATTTTGAAAATTATTTTTTTTGTTTGAAAGAGTATGTGCCGAAATTTGTCCCATTTTAATTTGGTGAAGATCTGATGAAGAACTTCGAAGATATACAACAGAGCTCTTCAATAAATAACGGAAAATCTCTCGGGACTGCTGCAATCGCATGTCTATTTATTGTTTATACCATTTCATAACATAACATCACGCCAGTACGCTCTTAAGGGGTAAGCAGATATCATTTGACCGGTTTTGTTCAAGTTTCATGATATTCGGGTAATCTATTCTGGCGTTATAGGAAACTTACTAAACAAATTGCCTATTAGGTAGGTACAACTAAAAAGTGAAAAATAAAACGCATAAAAATGGTACCTACGAAAGACACCGACTTCCAAAAATAAAGTTATTTTTCACTTTGTAGTTTTCTTATTTGGAAGTCGGTTTTTTTAACGTCAATTTTGTATTGAAACTACAGTTTATCTATCGCTCTACGACATACCCTCTAATAAATACTGTTTTGGTGTCTATTGTCAACGTTTTGAAGGCAACATGCGACATTGTTTGATATACCATCCATAACTTAACATTACGTCATTTATCATGCTCCTTTTACAGTGATACTCTGTGGAAAATCGAGTTTTGAATATCATTTTCAAACTAGATTTGTATCAAATCTCTCATTTAACACACTTAATCCAGTATTTAAACACAACCGACTTACTTTCAATCTTTTTCCACACCACTATTAGTTCAAAAAATCTTCAAGAATGCACATTCCATGTCAGGTGTAAATTGTCTGGGGCTTATGAGACATGAATGCTAAAACATTTCGCTGGCTTCTTTCAAGCAATGTTTTTCGCTGCAAAATCAGTATCTATTTCTTTACATGAATCTGGAATAATATTCATAAGCAAATGTATGCAACGTTTTTCTCTCGAGGAGAACAAAAAGAAAGTGCGTCGTGGTCTGAGCTGTGGTCACGCTTCAGTGTTACCACGTGATAAAACGTAATGTGCTGTTTTCTATGCGTCTTCTCTGTTTTTGTAAGATGGCTGACATGATTATATTATTGCATTGTCACTGCAAGGTGATTTTAGTTTAATATTCGTAATTGCATAGTGAGAAGCGGCTTCTCCTACTCAACCGTCGTTGTTTGCGGGTAGTTTCAAAAACGGCTCTTGTGTGCTGTGCTGATTAAATAATTTGTTTATTATTTCGCCTTTAACGATGAAGTATGAGTAGTTTAATCATTACTACAAAGCTGCTTTAACATCCTGCAAAAGTTCAAAGAGGAAATTGTAACTTGATCCTGCGCGGATCGCTTTATCCGACAAGGATCTTATGGTTTTTCGTCGTTGGAATTGCGAGAATTTCGTCCCTTATATCAAACAGAATTAACTGTGACACTATAAATATTGAGGCCACTTTTGTCTGATCTCTGGAATGTATATCTGATGAAGCGACAGGTTAAGAATGTTTTGGTGTATACTTTTTACAGACGCGTATGTACCGGTCCTTCGGCACGGCATGCTTCTCATCGGCCAATCATCAAACCACTTTTTGCGTTCATCAAAGTATCCGGTTAAGCACACAAACACGTCTGTGTTAAACTCAGTAAAAGTGAACGTGTTAAAAATAATACAAAACGTACAGCGTGTTACTCGAGCGTATCTAACCGAGGTATAATAAAAAGCGAAATTACTTATTTCATCATATTATTATGCTCCATTTTCTCATTTCGGTGATCCGGGCTGCTTATTGGGGCGTACGTTGTGCAAATAAACTGGAGGAATAGAGTAGGTATTTCTTCTATGTAGAATTTGAATAAAACCTCAATTTGATGACAAGGAGCTGTTCTTCATAATGCGCACAGCAGAAAAGTGGAACACACTGCCTGCCTCTGTGTTTCCGAACGCAATAAACCCGAATCTCTTAAAAGTTAGAGTGAACAGGTTTCTTCTGGGTAAGCTCACTCCATCGTCGATATTGTCTCTGTCCCCTCTGACCTAGACCAAAGTCAAGAGCAAACCAATCTTAAATAAAAAATCTAAAAAGGGAATGCAGAAGAATTTACGTTCAAAACAAAATATTCACAAGGGACAGGTTAAAGCTAGATAAACGACAAGTTGAGAAAATTGATTAAGCATCTATGATTAAACAAGTCATCCTTCTTACGCAGAACACAGATCTCTTCCAACCGCGATCATTATTAAACTTTACAGATGGATTGTCGTCCGCAGTTTTAGGATTACCTAGTTGGTCTTTAGACTAATCCTAATAAATAAAGACAAATAATCCTAATACTATAGTCGCTAAGAAACCAGTCGTCGAAATAAAGTCGTGTCAGCTCAAATCTTATTTTAGGACAGCATCAAAGAAACGCTGTACACCACTTCTTTGTGTTCCAGCTGTATAGCAAAGCGGCACGACAAATTCTCCAGCTTCCTAGTTCGGGAAGACCTAAGACCCGATACTGTTTCAACTTCTTTACCAAGGAATATTATCATTATCATCAGCCTTTTTAATGTTCCCACTGCTGGGACTCATGCTTCGTCTATGTGAGAGGGAATGTAATCCACCACGCGGACCCAATACGGGTTGGTGGATGTCACATGTATTCGAATGTTTGTTTCTAGGACAGGCCGGTTGCCTCACGATGATTTCCTTCACCGTTTTGAGAGAAGTGATGTTGAAATAATTTAAATAAAGTACAGCGCCTGGGTTTAGAGTGTTTGAACCCACGACCTACAACTTATAAGTCGCGGCCTATACCACTAAGCCACCACTGCACTCTGCACCATGGAATATATACCTTATATATTCCGCCACATAGCCTGATTTAACCAGCCTCGCTCTATTTATCGTTCAGGCTCTCTTTGCCGGTTCACCGGCCCCGTACCATTCACGTACTTTCTCCATTAATGATTTTAATAAGGTATTGTGTTTATACTTTCCGATGCCGCGGATTGTGCTTAATTTATTTCGTTATGATTGCGCTGCTTTTCATGTTAACATTCGTGTATTACTAGGCAGTTTTTAGTAAGTTGTATCCCAAGTGTCCATACACCTGCACTTTGGAAGACTCGCCACTGATGCCGCAAACGGTGTGGCTCAAAATATATAAAGAGTTTTTCATCAAGAAATAAGTTACAAGTGCTGCATTGCTTGATTTGTTAACTCTAAAGCAATTCCTCTCTAACTGACGAGAAATGACGAAGCAATTAAGAAGGTACTTAACAGCCACACAAAACTGTTCTGCAGTAAAGTTTTACTCCTGACTTATTCTAATGCGTTATGACCTAATCGTGGTTCCTGCTTGTTGTAACGTCTAGAAATCAATGCAGCTTGTCCGTCTATTTCACATCGAACCCAACAAAATGCCTAACTTTACGATACATTACACAAGAACCAATAATCTCAAGCTTATTCAACACAGCTTTAACTTAAATGCTATGGTTATTAAATCCGCATTGCATAAGCACTAAGCAACCGAAGGCTTGGTACTGGGCCAGGAGAGATAAAATAGCTAGCACACTAGAAAGTGAACATGCAGTCCGTTCTACATCGGTTGGAGACGACAAGTCTCGACAAATGGCGCCCGTGACGTAATGCTACATGGATGATATAAATACTGAAGGCTTTGCTGAGGACAAACTTGAATTAAACGACGAATAATTGATAAAGTCTGTTAGAGCATCGTGGGAGGGTCGCCTAGAGATTAATTCTATCTTTTCACTTAATTATCTTCACGTGGGAATCGCAAGAAGTGTCTGATGGTGGGTGGGCAGCTACATCAGAGCCTGTAACTGTTTTCTGATAATATCAGTTCTGCGCGAGTCTAATTTCTCGCTGTTAGCTCATGCCAACCTAGTAGCTAGTTTAATTTATGCAGAATATTAAGACATTTGTTAGTAATAGATTAGTGCAGAACTAAGCGATGCCTTTGTAAGCTTGGATTAGATTCTTCGCAATGTTTATTTTCAACAAACATCATTATCAGCTTTGTTGTATTCCCTTAAGATACAGGCCAAATCATTGCGATAGGTGTCTTTTGATGCTTTAAAAATAACTACTGGCAGAATCCCTCGCATACTTTACTAACATGATTAAAAAATAAAGTAATATTCTGTATCCTCAACTCCCTGTCAATTTCTCAAGACATTATCTCAGACATTGACGCGAAACATCCTCATCACTTGTAGGGTTATTTAAAAAGCAATTTATTGAAATAAAATGCTTTGAGTTTTGAATGCGAAACATTGCCAATTACTCGGTCAGACAGACGGTATCGTAAACGGATCGTGGTCATAAAGAAATAACGACGGAAACCAAATTAAGGTTCACTTTGATGTACTTTTCGATACCAGGCGCGCATAAGGAGTGAGGATATTCGGTCTATGTTGTAGAAAATATTTCAGATATATCAATGTTTCTTTTGAAGTATTTGACAAATAACTGCTAACAGAAGTAACGGGACACACAAGTTCGTGTTTTATCTTGAATAGGGTAGCAGAATTTTAAGCATCGTGCAAAATGGCAGTGGGAGTGTGGGCGGCATATTGGCCAAATCAATAGAACGAAGTTGTTGGGTGTGCCAAAATTGATAAAAGTAAAGAGTAAAGGCACGGGGTCCCAGCGCTAACAAAGAAGATTTGGTTCAAAAATGTCACTAGATGGCGATATATGTATATCGATTTGTTATTAAATTGTGTGTAAAATTAACATTTTCAAGAATTGATCATTAAAATTGTATGTTCTTTTTTAATCGACAAACTAAGCACACAATTATTGAATATTGGGCTCTTAATTCACATTTCAAAGATTACTTGAACGGATCATTTAAAATTGATGCCAATAGATGGCGCGGTTTTAACTCTCTGGGGCATGCCACTCGATGTTTTAAATTTGTATTACACATTTGTTCAGCAGCATTCGATTTCGAGTTCATAGGTCCACAATCATGGGTCCGCTACAAAGACTCAGAAAATCCATAGATAAAAGAGATAATTTTCTAACATTTTAGTGGTAAACATTTTTCATAAATAAAAAAGTGAGTCAAGCACGGAGGGTACATGTTAAACACACATTCAGGAGTCCATTATGTAAATGGGTTAACTGAGTATTGTCAGAAACTATTTGTCGAATACTTTGGTACTACCTACAACCTTGGTGGAAATATCTTTACTATCCACGTGGACAAACTCCATAGAATCGTTTGAGTTTATGTGGATATTTGACAATTGCGTTTTAGGTTATTTGTACGGCAGTTGTAGATCAAGTAAGACTGTCTTCGTGAGTAAAATAATGATTTTGGAGATCAGTAGGCGGTTTTTAGCATGTTTTGTACAAAATGTGATCAAGCCTACATCTAGAAAACGTGCTGGATTTTCGTAGAGATTCTTTTATAGGTTTGGCACTTAATTCAACAGTGCGGCCTACTGCGGGTTGGTATTTGGTAGAATCCCTTAGCTAGATCTGAAAATGACTCCTTGAGTCTCAAAGTATAGAATTACATAAAGTTTCGTGTGTTTCGTATTTCTATTGTTTTTTTTTCTATAGGGTTGAGCTTGACCACTGTCTCACCTGATGGTAAGCGATGATGTGGTCGACGATGAATCACGCTTGCCTAGAAAAAAACTATTCACTCTTGACCTCAAGATTGTAGCTGTCGGGAAACACAGACTCCGGCAGGGAATTCCACTCCTTAGCTTGTCATGTGAAATTAAATAACGTCAACTACCTTCTGAATTTCCGTTTTCCAATATGTGGGTACGAGCCTTTTCCCTATTGGGCAGTCTTCCAATTCTCGGCTGTATATACAGTCTTTTGAACAGGAAACAACAAAGTTTTCCGCATTACAAATATATTTATTATTATATTTAGGTGCTTTGTATGTTGCGTCAACAAAGATCATAAAATATAACAAAGGTAAAGTTTATGATTCAGACATAATGAGTAAGTTATGAGTACCTACCATAGTGGAACTAGAACTATCTTTATATAACAGTAAATTTAGTACATAATAGCTAGGCTATCGTCACGATACGTGTTTAACATGACAATTCTACGAGTATTCTGAACTGTAGGTAAGACTGTAACTAAAAACGAAGCAGAGATCAAAGCAGAATATAAATAGGGGTGTTTCCTGGGTAGAAAACCGTCAGTGAGAATATCAAATAATATTGAACCCGTATTTTTTACTTTATCAAATAAATAAAAATTGACAAAGATAAAGCGCATCAAAGTTCAGGAGTGGGGGCTTGTGACGTCACTTTGTCAGTATAAAGTGTAGCACACTGTGACGTCACACGATATTTCAACGCATAGTACATCGTCGTGGGTTTTTGTTTACGTGGAAAAAGAAAAAATACGTGTCCAATATTTTTAGGTTATTTAACTGAAAGACTAAATAGATATTTTTGTCAACTACCCTATTCTACTAGATGCATAAAATTCTACTATCCCACTAATATTATAAATGCGAAGGATTGGATGGATGTATGTTTATTATTCAATCACACCAGGCGGGCGAACACGGCCTACTGTGACAGACACAGACACATTTTTATCAGTTTGGGAGCAAAACTGTGATAAAATACGGGACTCAAGTCTGTCACAGAGGCCGTGCTCGCCCAGCAGAACAGCTGAACGGATCGGAATGAATTTTTTGCCACAAAGATAGATTATAGTCTGAAATAGTACATAGGCTACTTTTTATCCTGGTATAATGTTCCTTCGGGATGCAGGCGAAGCCGCGGGCAGAAGTTATTCTGCTTCTGTCGCGACCTTATCCCATCTTCATGGAGTCGGCCCAACTTATCATTATTTTCCACTGTGCACGGTCTTGAGCTGAGCTGGCGTCCAATTGTACCTCTTTCAGATCTTTTACTAACGTCTTCAACCACGTGACAGGTGGTAATCCGAGTCCGCACTTCGTCGTTGGCATATTTAGAGCAAGCTAGGGCATCAGGTGAGATAGTGGCCAAACGCAAGTCTCCCAAAAAAAAATACCTTAACCATATGATCATCATATATCATCATGGCCGTCTCTGAATGTGACCATACCATACCATAGTTGGTTAACTAATATTACAAATAGGTAAAATAATTTGTTTGTAAAAAGTAATCTCTGCAGGTAAACAAAAAATATTTCACTTATAAGTACTTGGCCATACAAAATCCCCAAAGTACAAACATACTCCAGATCACATTATACTCGCAACACTGGTGCATTGCAGGCGAAAATCGGGAGCAAGTCCGCAAGAAAGCAAACCCAATGAAATACCGCGCACAGGCCTTGAACCTGCGACCGCTAGACTGTTTACCTTACTGACTCATAAGAGCCTCCTACGCAGACGCTAAGATTTTAAAACATACATGCATGTATAATCAGATTCTTGACTGACTAGTTGAAGAGTCACTCATTGACTAGATTTTTTAGACTATTACTGAGCGAGGCTCAGAAGGCCAATTTTTACCCGGCTGCCGAAGGAAGGTAATGTGTTTATTAGTCTATGTATGTATGTTTGTTCCTATGTGGCGTTCGAGTGACCAAACGCGTTGGCCGATTTAGATAATTCATACGGCAATCGATTCGTCTTAACCTTGCGAGTGTCACTGGCTACATTAAAATTGGAAAATAGAAAAATGGCGGCTTTTGGGCGCCATATTTTGGGGGCACAAATATTTTTGTTCCAAACCCATCGTGTGGGGTATCAAAATAAAGTTTCAAGAGGTGATTTCACAAAATATATCACATGTTTAAATGTACCTAATTCGAAAAAAAAAGTTATAAATAAAACAAATCGTGCTGTGCAGTCGGCAGATACATCTGGTTTTGGTCAGCCAGCTCGCGAATATGTATCCTCCGACTGCACAGCATGATTTTCTTCTTGTTTACGTCTTTTTAAGCAGTCGGGTTTTTGTGATTTTCAAACTGTTTTTTTTTTTTTTAATCTGCTTATCGTGTTAACTGACTACTCTATTTTTCAATTTGTGTTCGACTACCTCAGATTAGAGAACCATCTAATCTCAGTTGATCAGTATGTGGCTACTTGGACATGTCATTTGCCACGTTCAGATCGCGTTGGAAACTATTTTAGTAGATACTCAAAAACCGTTCAAATTAAAGACACAATTTCATCACAGAATGTAGGGCAATTATAGGTTGTTTTGACATATTTAGACTGGAATTAGAATGCAAATGTTCCTTAATCACACAAAAATTGATCTACTAAAAGACCAGCACAAAAAAAGTTGCAAATAATTTCGATCTACCCTCAAAGCGAGAGAAATATTTTAACATCCAAACATACGTTTATAAACAACCATATTTAAGTGGGTTCAATAAATAAGGTTAGCAAATGTACTTTCAAAATATTTGCCATCATATTTCACGCCTGTTTACAAACTAATGGTAAACTTATCGCCTCTAAATTATTTAAAACAAATAAAGAAACAAATACTCTAGCTATAAAAACAGCAATTTAAATGGACTATTTAAATCTCTCTTGTTTTGCTTTCTCGGCGATAAAAAGCAGATTTGCTATTAAGGTTACCTTAGCTAGTCGATCATTCTTCCATACAAACATAGTCTAGCTATTACGCCACTGTTTGATGGTGTACGTTCAGAATAAAAAAGTATATCAATTTGTCTCATCACTATCTAGCCCTGTATGGAAAAAAAAAGTAAAAAAGAAAAAAGTTATGAGCGTCGAAAGTTCCACATTTCAACACTAATTTTAACGCATCTTTGGGCGCAAATAAGTACCATAAGAAGAAGGAAAATTGCAAATCAGTCACCATACAGGGATAGATTAGTAGCTCAACAATGCAAATAATTTTATTTTGAACAGATACATTTAGCCGTATTTTCATGATATCCAGAGTTCCAGACTCCCAAAGGTCTGTTTATAAAATTTCGCGCACTAGCTTTCGTCCTAAATCATCATCCATTTCGCTACAATTATGCAAAAGTGTGTATTCGTACGCGACCTAGCTTCTTACTGCTCATCACAGCATCTATCTCTTTCGCACGTGTTGTCGATTGGTATAGCATACATTTTAACCCCGCGCACAAAATAGTTCGTGCCGTCGACTAGGGGCATCTTAAGTATCTTTCTTTCGAATATTTTTTTTTATACTCTTGGGCAATCTTCTGGGCTGAAATTTTCCGAGCTATCTAGAAAATAAGATCTTATATCATCATCAATCAACTTGTTCTGGCGAAACAGCTCTAGTTCATATTCATACCTACTTACATATTACATAGCTAAAGGTAGGTAACATATATCCTTTCTTTCAATTCATCAAAAGTTTGTACATAACAGATCGCCAGTGCGATAATACCACCCATTAGTGTACAGTGGGTCAACCTTGCTCTTTTATTGAGAGCAGTGGTGGCCCAGTGGTATCGGCCGCGACTTACAAGTTGTAGGTCGTGGGTTCGAGCCCAGGCAGGCGCTTTACTTTGTGTAAATTATTTCATCACCACTGCTCTCAAAACGGTGAAGGAAAACATCGTGAGGAAACCGGCATGTCCTAGAACCAATAATTCGAAGACATGTGACATCCACCAACCCGCCCGCGTGGTGGATTACGGCCCATTCCCTCTCACAGAGAGGAGGCCTGTGTCCCAGCAGTGGGAACATTAATAGGCTGATGATGATGATGGGTCAACCCATTGTATACTTGTTTTTATAAATGTTTATCATGTTTCTTATGTGGTGTGCAATATAACAAATAATAAAATATATTTCTATTTACCCAGGTAAGTACTGAAAATACAACACAGTATTTATGTAACTTTAAACTAAAACATAATAGCATTAACATAAAGGTTCTGGTTACACAATTTCAGCAGCTCAAAACCACAAAAGTTATTCTAATCCGTGGCTCTATTGATTTTAACATCAGATAGTCTGGTTTGTGAATGGGCCAACAAACCTTGCTCTTTTATTGATTGAGGCCAAAAATAGTGCTCTATCACAGAACCGTCTGGGACTAAGCAAAGGTTTCCATCGCAGACATGCCAATGTAGAAAAATGATAACTGTCAGTGAGATTATCAAATAATATTGAAAACGTAGTTTTGCTTTACCAAATCAATAAAAAATTACAAAGATAAAGCGCATCAAAATACAGGAGTGGGGGCTTGTGTGACGTCACTTGTCAGTATAAAGTGTACTAGCGGCGTGACGTCACACGATATTTCAACGCACTGTATCGTCGTATTTTCTTGTTTACGTGGCAAAATAAAAAATACGTGTCCAATACTTTTAGGTTATCTAACTGATGGACTAAATATATATTTTTTGTCAACTACCCTATTGTCACAAGGGAATTTAGGAATATCATCGTCGCCATATCTATCTTAAATTTTCATCTTATAAGATCACAAACTTATAATATACGGCTATAACCTAATCTCTTGAGTATTCCTAAGATAATTGGGCTTCGTCTATTTATAAATTTATCTAGCCACCTTTTTTAAAGTTCTCTATTTAATATTATCCTGGAAAACCCTGAAAATAGTAACTTATTCGAGCCGTTCAAACTTCTCGGTGCATTTTGGCAAAGTAACGTTTCACCGCCCAAGTTCTCAGTTGCAAAGCACTTAGGTTGCTGACTTTTCAAATTTAAGATCCACCTAAAAACCTAAAAATACCTTCCCGCTGGAAAGTCCTATACTAGACCAGTTTTCAACTGAAAACAAAATAGGACATAGTAACGAGCCCTGAGGTACGCCGAAAGTTATTTCTAACACTTGGGAACTAAATCACTTAGCGACATGTATTGTCAAAACATTTTCATATTTATTGTGAAACAAAACGTCTCGGTCGTTATGTAAACAGCCAGACACGTAGATGCTGTGTGTTGTATTTGAATTTCAAACTGCCATACATCCAAATGGCTATTGAATTGCTAAATTTTGTATTCGTCGCGACAGCTCATGTGGTATCTAAACTTTTTTTATGGTTTGAATATTTTTCTTGTCCTTACTTGTACATTTGCGTCAGCGGAGTTTAAACTAGATAAACGCTTCTTCATTTTGACTGGATACAAAATAATGCGTTCATTATCGCCAAGCTTTGCAGACAAATTGGTCGTCATTTGTAATTAACAGACAGGGCACTGGTGCTAATCTTTGTCGCTTGCCATGTTATTGTGAACAAGCATTTGTTACTACCCCGATAGGGTAGGAAAATGTACCTATCACTACTAGGAACCACACGTTTCATAAAGAAGATTCATCATCATCATGTTCTTGTCGTTATCATAATTTATTTGGTGTCGGCGCAATATGTTCATTTTCTTCTTCCATACCTCTATTTAAGTTGTCATTTCTCTACAGCCATTCCTTTTATAGCTATATCAACTTTCACACACTCCATCCATTTCTTTTGGCTACTCTACTCATGCAGCCAACTACATTCGTGCTTAAACTTATGAAGACTAAAACTTTAAAAATATTACATTCGATTTTAAAATTCTAACTTAGTTACTAATACTACTACATGAAACACGATTGTTCTGTACATGCCAATGTCAGCAACTATCGATCTCCATTCGCTCGACACTGCAGGTTTAATGTAACTTTAACTACCGTACCCGACCTCTACGCGAAGGGTAAGTTCACGTCTGCGTCCCCTTTCAACTCAAACAACAAGTATTGAGCTATTCGAACCTCCAGACGCTTTTGTTCACAGAATAGGGTTGCCTTATTTCAAACTTAGGTTTCAGCTGTTTTGGAATAAATTATGGCCTTCGCAACAGGATATATTTCGGTAATGACACTAACAGTTTCGTATGATTTATTTCAGTAAGGAAGGATGAAACCAAACTTGTTACTTGTAACGTTCGTTCAATATTTCATGGAAGGTCAGATAGTCTGACTGGAGTAAAATCAGGAAAGGTTGTAGGAGCTCATTTTTCACTGCGCTTCGTCCTAAAAGCTTGCCAAAAATTCTTCGACAGTTAATTTTTCGTCGTGGTTGGATAGAGCTGTCAAAAACAGATACTTCTACACAACTACAGTTGTAAAATAATATAACTAGGAAGGAAGTGGACGCTGAAACAACAACCAATAAACATGAAGAAACAAACGAACGATGATAAGATGAATCTCAAATAAATTAGGGAGGTAGAGGTGTCCAAAACTCTCAAAGTCTAGTCTTCACAAACAAAAATAATTATGATATGACTAGGATGAAAGTGAACTACCGTAGGGTAACGGCTAATCAAAGATGAATGATAGACTGTACTGAAGAGTAACCAAATGCATTACAAGGGCAGGTGGCTAAAGATCTAGGTACATAAAAAAATAAAATCTGTTCATACCAGCAGCCCTGCAACCACATTCAGGCTCAAAACCAAGACCTCTTTTCAAATATATACGTTTGCAGGAAATTCTCAGCGTGTGACTCAGAGCTCTAAGTGCGAAACACCTGAACAATGGCAGCTGACTTTACATGTTTATTTAAGAATCTACACGATGATGAAGACAGCAAACTTTGTAGGAAAATGTGGGAGCATATAGGAAAGGTGTTTCTTGTTCGATCTTCAGGATTGTTTGCAGGTTGTCTGGGAACAAAGGAGTGTTAGTTAGGGAGTTGTTAATTGATATTAATTATTATGAAAGGCCAGGCGTGTAGTACCCACAACCAGGGTGCGTGTATGACCAGATGTAAGAGCGTAAACGCATTAATAGTAGTATGTTACCACCGTAGCAGGTGATGTGCTGTAGTTTCTGCCTTCCCCATGGGAAAAGACGTGAGTTTATATAATATGTATGTAATAAATATTATGGAATTGAAGAACGATGTAAGCCTAAATCTCTATTCTCGCCTTTCGATCTTATGCCAGTTACGTGAAGAGAAGTCATCACAAAAATATTAGACGTACCTAATTGTCGTAATCGCATAAAGGTTACTGCTTTCTGCAATCGAAAGGTGTGAAGCCCTTTTAGAAGTATATCGTAAACTATCCGATTCATTTCTCAAGAGTTATTCAAAGATAAGGTTAATGTTATCTTTATAGTAGCAATTAGCAATTTGGAAGATCACAATAAAATTTGTAATCGCCGAATAGAATTTTCTAGTGAACTTGAATAAGGACTTGATAACTTCAGTCTTTATTCTGCTCAGTTTTTCATAAGCTCCAATACTTACACAATATCGACGCAATTACTTACGTTTGGTTTTGCGTCATTGCTATAACAAATAATTTACTTGATCGTATTCACGTGCAACCTTCTTACAAATATGATAAAGATATAGAGTTTGAGTATTGATATTAAAAGAGCCTTCACAATGGCGATATTATGTCGTCTGTGTTCCCTAACACCAGCCAGCCTTTTGAAGGTTGGCGGGTGTTAGGAAGCAGGTGCAAGACTGAACAGAAATCTTCTGGGCTCGCTCGCTCCTTTGTAGACCAAATCCATCACTTACCATTAGACGAGATCGAGGAGAGCGGGCTCATCAGGAATAAAAAATGTCGGTTACGGTTAGTCCCCCTATGCTCTAGTCTCTCTATGCTCGACTCGAAAAATACCTACTAAAAATTTTCGCTATGCACGCAATTCTTCAATTCTACGTAAACAATGGAAGGTACAGTTGGAAAGAAAAGTGTTTGAATTCAATTAAATTGAGCAGTCAACTGAAAACTATTGAAATTAAACTAAAAATATCGAAACCTTAGTTCGAATTTTTTAATGTTAGGTGTCACTTTTACGACAAGACGTCTCGTTTTTCACAGTTATATGGAATGGATGGACACTTTGTTTTTTAAATGAATGACTCGACGTGTTGAGTGGCAGCGAGGCGAGTACGAGTGTGTGTTAGTATGATGAAATGGAACATTTATTAACCTTTTCACGAAAGTAACCGCATTTACATGCTAGGTTTTCTTAATTTACTTTTTAAATGGTTAAATAAAATATTACACTGTAACAGTTTTCTTCATCACTGCCCGCGAATGAGATTTCGTACAAAGCGCAACTTTTGTAGTTGGTATTTTACGAGTCGAGCATAGCGGGAATAGAGCATAGAGGGACTAACCGAAAAATGACGTCCGAAACCGTACCTGAGTCCTTCTACGAGTATCTTGTTGTCCGACTCATCTTTAAACCATAGCTTGTACTGTTCTCGAATTCAGTAGATCATGAAAGTAGTAGTACTTAGGTACTGTTACTTAGAACTGCTACCATATTGAAATAACAAAACCATTGAGACGAGAAACCCGTTACAGTACAATAAATACACGCCCTACATAAAAACAATGCCAAAAACTGTTAGAGGAAAGTACGAACCCATGTTCACGCAAATTGGACGATCCTAAAGTAAGTGTATTCCATCTGCATAGGCCGGTCGGAATGTTCGGAGTTCGTTGTCCTCCGAAATTAGGACCATTAGGAGCTTCCTCTTTATTCTTGGTTTATTCGGTAGTAAACCTGAGTATTCGAGATGTCACCTTTGTTTTACGGACTGCATCGTTTTTAGGGTTCCGTACCCGAAGGATGCTGTCACTCACGTGTCCGTCTGTCTGTCCATCGATTATTTATTATATCAATGATCCGTTGTCTGTCATACAATGTTTAAAGTTTAACGGTTGGAGCTACAGTCTTCAAATTTTCACAGTATAAGCATCTTGTCGACTCAAAGCCATACAAACGTTCAAAAAACATTTTTAAATGTTTTTAAGGGGCTCTAACACAGATAAAGGGCGGCACAAAAACAAATTTTTGGCTGGTATCGTTGTTTAGAACTCGTTGAGTAGATAAATGCGGTTTTTTGTTTTAAAAATATTGGAAAACAAAGGAATGAGAAGTCACTAAAGTCAACTTTTTTATACAAAATTTTGTTCGAGGATAAAATCAAAAAACCCGACTGCTTCAAAAGCGAACTAAAAAGATGTAAACAAGAAGAAAATCTTGCTGTGCAGTCGCAGGATACATCTGGTTATGGTCAGCCAGCTCGCGAATATGTCGGGTTTTTTGATTTTATATACTTTTTTTATTTACAACTTTTTAGTTATACTTTTTTTTTCGAATGACTTTAAACATATAAGTGGTATATATTTTCGTAATCACCTCTAAAAAAAACCCTTCATTTTGATACCCCACTCGATAGCTTTGGAAGAAAAAAAAAATTGCAACCCCTACAATATGGCGCCCAAAATTCGCCATATTTCTTTTTTTTCAAAGGCACTTATCTAAGAACACTTGGGCGGCCAAGACCTATCTAACGATGTCTTAATTATAAAAATCCGTCAAGTGGTTTGAAAGATGACAGGTAGTAAAGAACATACATACAAACATACAAGATACGCGCGAAAAACATAACCCTTTCCTTGCAGCCGGGTAAAAATTTGTTGATAATGTTTATTATTACGTATATTTTACTAACAAATACCAATATAATGATAAATCAGATTGTTTCTTTGCAATTCTCTTGTTTTTCCTATTACAATCGACTTGATTTTGCGGTTTAGTAAGGTACCCTAAATGTGCAAAGTATGATAAGCACTTTTTTTTTTTTTTTTCTAATTGGCCTCTCACAGCTCGGTCAAAGTGACTGGTAGCTACTTAAGACGACGACTAACGCCAACGACCTTGAGGGAACAAAATACGCACTCGTTTCACACCCGCGCGACCCAAAAATTAGTATTTTTGTACTTTCCTTATTATTCTAAGACTTTAAAAAAAAAGCCTCAGATCAAAATGTAGGTAATTAAATTATCTTTGAGATGGTGTTGATTTCATTAAAATACGCCCAGCGGTTTTGGTGTGATTGTCGTGTTTTTGTCCGTTTTAGACATAACTTTACAAATTAATTACACTATGTTATACAAATAAAACTCAAAATTTGCTTAGATCAAATTATTAAGAAAATAGTCTAATATAACATATATTTTTTTCAAAGAATTACGACTAGCCATTTAGACGTGATTCTCATTTTAAAATCAGCTACTCAAGGGAATCGGCGCCTTAACCGGACTTTCCCTGTGGAGACTAAGCTATAGTAGCCTCCAGCTAGGCACAAATTTCTAAACCTAGGATACGCACATGGCCAGTTTTATTTATCAGTTAGCCCTTTTGGGTTGAAGTAGTGGGTGGGGTGAACTCTCTCAGAACGGTGAAACGTTGATTGTGTCATTTGGGTGTTAGAGTTGTATGCAAATGATCGTTATGAAACATGTGTTTGTGCAGCTTGTGAACTGTGTACTGTAGACAATATGCTTCTTAAAACAAAGCCGTTTTCAAAAGATATGAATAGTCATGTTTACCTACTATTCGCTTCACTACAGTGCCACTTTCCAAGGCTCTTGATATTGTTAACGGCTTGTCTTTTGATACAGAATCGTAAAGTTTTGTTAAGGTTTTTCAATATCAAAAGGTTTTACAAGGCTTAAGGATACACTAGTCGAAAATTCTTCCATATAAACGTAGTCTAGGGATTATTCCACTGTTTGACGATGTACGTTCAAAATAAAAAGTGATATCAATTTGTCTCATCATTATCTAGCCCTGTATGGAAGCAAAAAAGTAAAAAAAGGAAATATTTGATAGTTATGGGCGTCGAAAGTTCCACATTTCGACACTATTTTTAACGCAATTTTGGGCGCGAATAAATACCATAAGAAGACGGAAAATTGCAAAACGGCCTCCATACAGGGATAGATTAGTAGTTCAACAATGCAAATAATTTCAATTCAATGCAATTAATTTAATTTTTTTTTATGATATCTAGACTGCCAAAGGTCTGTTTATAAAATTTCGCGCGCTCGGTTTCGTCCTAAATCATTATCCATTTCGCTACAAATTTGCAAAAGTGTGTATTCGTACGCGAACTAGCTTCCTACTGCTCATCACAGCATCTACCACTTCCGCACGTGTTGTCGGTTGATATAAAATGCATTTTAACCCCGCGTACAAAATAGTTCGTGCCGTCGACTAGTGTACCCTTAATAATTAATAAAAAAGACCTTTCGAATCTTTTACGACTAACACGAAAGCATAAACAGTTGATACAATCGCATAATACCCTTCAATCATTAAAGAAAACAGAGATAACCCTCGCTTTACATCAAAAGAGTCTATAATCTATTATAACCTACGTAATTGTTTATGGTTGACCTCAGATGAACTGGCTGTATAGCGCCGTAATAATTGATCGGCGATATCTGGCCACTTTATTGATAAACATAATTGGTTTGGTTAAGCATTTAAAAATAGAAAAGTTGTATTTTTTTTTAATACTAACTTTTAAAAGGTGTTTATTGAAGGTTGAGAAGATTGAATTGAATTTTAGGCAACCTTGTTCCATAGTCAATCGTTTACCATCAGAGGCTCTAGAAGTCTAGACAAGTGGCACAGGCGAGATAATAGTCAAATGCGAGCTAATAAACAACAATTTAAAAATTAACCCGGCCGAGTGCGAGTCAGACTCGCGCACGAAGGGTTCCATACCATTATCGCAAAAAATATTGTATGGGAGCCCCACTTAAATGTTTATTTTATTCTGTTATTTGTTTAGTATTTATTGTTATAGCGGCAACAGAAATAAATCATCTGTGAACATTTCAACTGTCTAGCTATCACGGTTCATGAGATACACCCTGGTGACAGACAGACAGACGGACAGTGGAGTCTTAGTAATAGGGTCCCGTTTTTATCCTTTGGGTACGGAACCCTAAAAAAATAGTCAGATTTTCAATGAGTAGATTTTATAACTGGCCACATGGAAGTTTTTTTTGTTTTATTTGTTATAGGTTCGCGTTTGACCACTATCTCGCCTGATGTTAAGTGATGATGTGGTCGAAGGTGAAGCACGCTTGCCTAGAAGCAACCTATTCACTCTTGACTTGAAGACCCCTAGGTTGTAGCTATCAGGAAACAAAGACGCCGGTAGGGAATTCCACTCCTTAGCTGTACGCACAAGTTTATTTAAATAAACATGACCATTACCTACCAAGTGCTTTAAGTAGCTTTAAAGCGCTTAAAGTGTATCAGATGAATGGTATCAAGAGCTGGTACTTAAGCGATTGATGCTTGATTGCTTAAATGGCGTAGCAACATGGCTGCTACCTCCTTAGTTAATTATGTTGGAAGTCCAGATCAATCGATAACTCTCATCGATATGGATCGCTTAATCGATGGCGATAATGGATCAGTATCGAAATGTTGATCGATTGACGGTATCAAACGTTACTGTCGACTCATGGGAATCGGAGTCAATTGATTTGAGTTACTGAATGAGTATCCTTAGCTTATCTTGTGGAGGGCCCGAGAAATAACTCGGACACTTTGACCCATTGGGATCTATTGTGGTCTCCTAGATAACCTACTCCTCCCCAATCTCGTTGAAAACCCTCTTCAGGAGTTTTACAACGAGACTATACTCCAATTGAAATAACACTAGACATGTTTCCAAATCATTTTACAGGTCGTTCAACCGATTTTAAGTTCTATCCCGTAAACATAAGGATGACATAAAAAGCATAAACCTGTTACCAAAACCAACTGTTTACTACAGCTACCATTTGTCGTATCACCAACGCAATAGAAGTCAAAATCGGTTGAACGGACTGTAAAATGGGCTAATTTAAACGTCTAATGTTATCGCAAATGGAGTTTAGGAGATATGAGCCTATAGACTTCTGGTCTTGTATATCCTACCCCTAGGTGACTCATTCGCTTACCAGCCAGTGCATCGCATGTGCACAGAAGGTGCTCCATGCGTTCCGTATGTTCCCCACACAACGTGCACATGGGTGTCGCGGTTAGACCCATCTTCATGAGCATAACGTTGGTTCCAAAGTGCCCAGTAAAGGCCCATGAGTATCCTTATCAGATTTTAAAGTATCTCTGATGACAATCGGGTTAAGACTTATTGGTTTTTAGTTGTATAGTATATAGTAAGTGAGCTGGTATTTTTACCCGACTGCCAAAGGAGGGTAATGTGTTTATCAGTCTATGTATTTATGTATGTAGGTATGTTTGGTCCTATGTGGCGTTCTAGAGAACAAACGCGTTGGCCAATTTTGATGACTCTTACGTCAATCGATTCGTCTTAACCTTGCGAGTGACACTGGCTACATAAATAATAAAAAAACTTTTTTACAAAAAAATACTACCGACTTCCAAATAAGAAAACTACAAAGTGAAAAATAACTTTATTTTTGGAAGTCGGTGTCTTTCGTAGGTACCATTTTTTTTCGTTATGGACACCGACTTCCAAAAATAAAGTTATTTTTCACTTTGTAGTTTTCTTATTTGGAAGTCGGTAGTATTTTTTTGTAAAAAAGTTTTTTTATTTTTCACTTTTTAGTTGTACCTACCTAATAGGCAAGTTGTTTAGTAAGTTTCCTATAACGCCAGAATAGATTACCCGAATATCATGAAACTTGAACAAAACCGATCAAATGAGAGATCTGCTTACCCCTTAAGAGCATACTGGCGTGATGTTATGTTATGAAATGGTATAAACAATAAACAGACATGCGATTGCAGCAGTCCCGAGAGATTGCCGTTATTTATTGAAGAGTTCTGTTGTATATCTTCGAAGTTCTTCATCAGATCTTCACCAAATTAAAATGGGACCAATTTCGGAACATACTCTTTCAAACAAAAAAAGAATTTTCAAAATCGGTCCAAAATTGACGGAGATATCGGTGAACATACACAAAAAAAAAAAAAAAAAAAAAAACATACAAGATGTCGAACATAGAACCTCCTCCTTTTTCGAAAGTCGGTTAAATAATAAAAAAATAATAATTGGAAAATAGAAAAATGGCGGCTTTTGGGTGCCATATTGTGGGGGCCAAATTTATTTTCTTCCAGTCCCATCGTGTAGGGTACCAAAATAAAGGTATTTAAAAGTTAATAATAAAAGAAAAAACAGCATTTTTGATCACGGCTTTTTTTTTTATCAGCATTTTTTTTGTGGTCAGGGCACATTGCTAGAAGAAAGAAGAAAGAAAAAGTGTTTATTCGCCACAAAAACGACATACAAATTTTTTGACATCTTAAATTAAACCCTTAACGGTATATAATATTAGTAAGTATTTAAATTATGTTAGTAAAGAAAAGTAAGATTAAAATTAAATACCAAATTTGAGTACAGTACTAGGATGATGAATAAGTACAAGCAGATGCATGTCGTGACTGTGACAAGAAGGCTTCCACTCAGCATATTGCTGTGCCGTGGGAGACCCACAGCACGGCGCTGATTTTCAGTGGTCGCCTAAGACGTGATTGCTCGCAGAACGGATGGCCGAAGAGGCAGAAAAGTTCTGGAGTGGTGACCGAGAACCGCAAGACGTTGTGTTGGAAGGCATCCCACCAGGTGGACCGATGACCTGGTGGGGGTTGCGGGGATCCGCTGGATGCGGGACGCTCGGGACCGGTCAATGTGGCGACGCTTTGGGGAAGCCTATGTCCAGCAGTGGACGTCTTTTGGCATTTTTTTTTTATATTGGTAGGCTTGCACTTGACCACTATCTCACCTAATAGTAAGCGATGATGTGGTCGATGATGAAGCACGCTTGCCTAGAAGAAACCTATTCACTCTTGACTTAAAGACTCCCAGGTTGTAGCTATCAGGAAATACAGACTCCGGCAGGGAATTCCACTCCTTAGCTTGTACGCTTAATAAATGTATTCCGAAAACGTTTAGTGCGTATGGGTGGGATGTCCACCATGTACCGATGACGCATCGCCGTCCGTAGTATTTCACCAGACGTTACGTTCCCTTGGGATAGAATCCGACTTCTACGCAGAAAATATCGTATCCATGGTCTGAACTAAAGGTCCAAACAAACTTAGTCTAGTATATCGCAAATAAATAAATATAATTTGCAAATTACTTTACAGTTTGCTCAAAGGCGACCTTAATCAACGAACACGCTCCAAAAACTCGCTAATTGCTGTGCCAATTTGAATATTCACAAGTTGACATCGGCAAATTGATCGATAAATATTGACATCACGTAATGAAATGTAAAATTAACCATTACACACTCTCTGATCAAACGTGTTTTTTGCCCTTGATTTTGCCCATTGAGATAACAGTACAAAGTTTGATGGTTCCAAAAAAAATGTGATTTGGTCATCATTTGAATCAAGTATCAGCAAGTTAAGTGTGAAGGTATTAGGAAATCAATCTTCTAAAGTTTGACAGAATATGGATTTATCTCATTTCTGTATTATTTGAAAAGTTAATAAAAGTTTTTTTTTAATACTTACCCTTTTTAGAGGCTTCCGTACCCAAAGGGTAAAATAAGACTACGCGATCCGACTGTCTGTCTGTCCGTCTGTCACCAGGCTGTATCTCATGAACCGTGATAGCTAGACAGCTGAAATGTTCACAGATGATGTATTTCTATTGCCGCCGCTGTAACAACAAATACTAAAAACATAATAAAATAAATATTTAAATGGGGCTCCTATACAACAAACGTGATGTTTTTGCCGTTTTTTGCGATAATGGTACGGAACCCTTCGTGCGCGAGTCCGACTCGCACTTGGCCGGTTTTTTGTTATCTGGCGGACACTTTATGATTATGTATTGATTTACTTAAAACTATTATTTATAGGGTTAAATCCCACGGCTGGGCCACAGGTCACAAATTGCTCCTCTCTTTCTGAAGGTGTAGGCTGGATAAGTTTGTATCCCACCACGCCGGCCCAAAGAGGATTAGCACATGTCAAATGTCAAATGTCTTTTTTAAAAAAAATGGAATTCTTCCACTGCCCTGTATGTATATACGAGACATCTGCATGTTCACAAAGAAACACAAGCATTACTTTAAACTACATAGCGAAGTTGTACCAAGGCAAAAAAGGGCTAAGTTTCGCAACCTATTATATCAACCATCTGGTCATAAAGATATTTACAAGAAAAATGTGTTTAATATGTGTATATTGATTTATAATATCTTACCAAGCGAATTAAAATCGTTGCAGGATAATGTGTTAAAAACGAAATTAACGGAATGGTTACAAAATAGTTGCTTCTATAGCGTTAGGGATTTTTTGGAACATAAAAAATAATGTTAGCAATATTATTGAATGAATTTAATAATTAAATTTTATTTCATATTAGTATAATTGTAAAATTAGTCTTACAAACATTTTAGTTAATGACATTTCTTACCTATACTTTTTGACATTTCAATTTATTTTATGGACATTCCAATTTACTTTTTGACATTATTTACTTTTTGACATTTCAATTTATCTTGATGACATTTTTTTATTATATTTTTACTTTTTGACATTTTTATAATTTATCAATTTTTGAGGGTTTTGATTGAGTTACCTATTGTTTGATTTCATTTGGAGTTATTCAGTTTTCATTTAATTTATTGGTGTGTATCAGTGTATTTTGGTGTTGGTTGTGTTTTTTTTATTTTTTATTATTGGAAATAATTTGCACGCTTGCTTGCAGGCAGAATACAGTGACCTTTGGGCTTTAAGATCTTCCCTTGTAAACAATGTATTTTTCTGGCAAATAAACATTTTTGATTTGATTTGATTTGATTCGAATGTTTGGTTCTAAGACATCAACGACACGACAGTTTCCACTTTGTTTCCTCACGATGTTATCCTTCACCGTTTCGAGAGCAATGGTGATGAAATAGGTTACGAAGACACTACGGTGACGGGAAGGCAAATAGATTTTGATATGGAACTAAAGAGTAACTTATAAGTACCTATTATAGTATTAAAACCTATTTGCACAAAACAACCAGTTTTATTAATGAGTTTCCTAAATTGCGACACTTGCGCAACCTGTTTGAAACCTGTATTGTCGCTATTATTTAAATTAAACGACTTTCTAACGTTCTATGTGGCAGAAATTAATTGTAGAGTGTATTATTTTGTTGTTTAATTTTCTAATGAATTCTATAGTTGATTTCGAGCGAAATTACGACGGATTTTGATTAGTTGCACGACTGGGTAAGCAGTTAAGTTACATAATTGGTCCTTTTTTTCGGACATTATGTATTGCTACACTATAATTTGCTCAAAATATTGATTGCACCACAATTACATAAATAATTAAAGAATTGCACCATGTATGATTGAATAGATAGGATATTAATTACTACAATTTATAGGTAGGTGGTTATATAGTTTTGTAGCGACTCCATTAATTGTTTATTAAAAGAATACATATTACTTTAGGGAACTTGCATATAAATAATATTTTAAGTTAACTGTTAATTACCGTTAGTTTAAGATTTCTCACGGCCTGCGCACAGATGTTATGTTGTCTTTTATTGTAATGTGCAAGGGACCCTTTTTATCCTTTGGAACAATGAGTTTAAATTATCTTAGTTTTAAGAATTTAGTCTGTAGTTATGCCGACGGTTCTTTTGTTAATGTATAACTTTCTATATTTATTGTGCTACCCATTATAGCTGTAAAAACCTTTGTGTAACGTGCCGCCCGATCGCATCCCAGCTTTCAACAATTGTGTAGAAGCGGGCATTCAGTCTCATTCGGTCTAGGGAAGCGGTCGGTCGGCACCCTTACTCTTTGTAATTTTATCTTGAATAAACTAACTCCAACACGTTAACCAAGTATTCATTTTCGCGATTCACGTAACGCCGATATAGCTAAGTAACGATACGTTCCCGAAAGAGCTAGTTTACATGAATTACTATGCGGCAACAAAAAAGGGAAAGCACCTATTACTTGGAACGACCAAGCTAAGCGTGACTTTAAGACGTGCAAAGACAGCTTAGCTGAAGCAACGTTGTTAGTGCATCCGAAGCCCGATGCCGAACTTGCTATTTTCTGTGACGCTTCCAACATGTCCATAGGCGCGGCTTTACAACAGAAAATCGATAATGAATGGCAACCAATTGCTTTCTTTTCTAAAAAACTTACGTCCCCTGAACAGAAGTATTCAGCCTATGACCGCGAATTACTCTCAATATACGCTGCGGTCAAACATTTCAGACATTATGTTGAGGCGCGAAGTTTTACAATTTTTACAGACCACAAACCAATAACTTACGCTTTTAGGAAGAAAAATCAACAATGTTCCCCTAGGCAATTTAGATATCTAGACTTTATTGGACAATTTACTACAGACATACGTCACATCAAAGGAGAGGACAACATTACGGCCGACTTACTATCTCGCATAGAATCAGTATGTACTGAGATAGACTGGAAAGCTCTTGCATCTTCACAACACAATGACGTGGAGCTTAAAAGCTTAATTGACAATAGAAACTCGTCCCTTAAATTACGTCTTGTTCATTTGCCAGAGTCAGACAAACCAATTTTTTGTGATTTCACTACCCTAACAGCAAGGCCTTTTATTACGGAACCATTCAGAAAGTCCGTTTTCAATATGCTTCATAATACCTCCCATCCAAGTGGCAGGACGACGACTAAGCTTATCACTAAACGATTTGTTTGGCCCTCGATAAATTCTGATTGTAAGTTATGGGCCAGAGCATGTGTTGATTGTCAACGGTCAAAAGTGTCTCGTCACGTCATTACAACACCGGGAACATTTACACTTCCGTCATCTCGATTTGAACATGTGCATATTGACATCGTAGTTATGCCCTATTCTGAGGGATACCGTTATTGTCTTACTTGTGTAGACCGATTTACTAGATGGCCGGAAGCTATTCCTATTGTCAATCAAGAAGCCGACACAGTAGCTCGTGCATTTTATTCCAATTGGATTGCTCGTTTTGGCATACCACTTAGAATCACAACAGATAGAGGAAGACAGTTTGAGTCACATCTATTCAGAGATCTCAATACCCTGACCGGTACGGCTCATTTTCGAACGACGGCTTATCACCCTGCAGCTAACGGCATGGTCGAGCGTTTCCACCGTCAATTAAAGAGTGCACTAAAGTGTCACAATGCAGCAACCAGTAGTTGGACGCGAATTCTCCCTACCATTTTGCTAGGAATTAGGTCGTCTTGGAAGGAGGACTTGAAAAGCACATCCGCAGAGTTAGTTTACGGACAGAGCTTACGCCTCCCCGGAGAATTTTTAGGTGACAATCCGACTAACAAAACTACGCAGGCTGAATTTGCTAAAGAGCTTCGATCGCATTTTAATAAGCTCAAGCCTGTCGCTAGTACCCAACACGGAAAGAAAAGCACTTTCATTTTCAAGGACCTTATTACCTCTACTCACGTGTTGGTGCGGAACGATGCAGTCAAAGTTCCATTACAGCAACCTTATGACGGCCCTTATAGAGTAATTTCTAGGAAGGATAAAACATTCGTATTAGATATACGTGGCCGCGAGGTTACGGTATCAATCGATAGACTAAAACCAGCTTATTTCTTAAGGGATGCTAATTGTCATCCAGATAGCGCTACTAATATTATCGTAGATCTCGCTCCCGAAATCACTTCACGTTCTCAAACCCCATCTGAATCAGTTCCCCAATGTTCACCATCTGTAACTCTGGTTCCTGAACCGCAGGGGCCGCGAAAGTCTGGTAGACGCGTACGATTTCCTGATTACTACCAGGCCAATTTTTCGTGATCTCGATCACTGGCAGGGGAGTACTGTAGCGACTCCATTAATTGTTTATTAAAAGAATACATATTACTTTAGGGAACTTGCATATAAATAATATTTTAAGTTAACTGTTAATTACCGTTAGTTTAAGATTTCTCACGGCCTGCGCACAGATGTTATGTTGTCTTTTATTGTAATGTGCAAGGGACCCTTTTTATCCTTTGGAACAATGAGTTTAAATTATCTTAGTTTTAAGAATTTAGTCTGTAGTTATGCCGACGGTTCTTTTGTTAATGTATAACTTTCTATATTTATTGTGCTACCCATTATAGCTGTAAAAACCTTTGTGTAACGTGCCGCCCGATCGCATCCCAGCTTTCAACAATTGTGTAGAAGCGGGCATTCAGTCTCATTCGGTCTAGGGAAGCGGTCGGTCGGCACCCTTACTCTTTGTAATTTTATCTTGAATAAACTAACTCCAACACGTTAACCAAGTATTCATTTTCGCGATTCACGTAACGCCGATATAGCTAAGTAACGATACGTTCCCGAAAGTTTAAAGTTTAAATATCTATACCAATATTATAAAGAGGAAAGATTTTTTTGTTTGTTTGTTTGTTTGTACCGAATAGGCTCCGAAACTACTGGACCGATTTGAAAATTTCTTTCACCAATAGAAAACTACATTATTCCTGAGTGACATAGGCTATTTTTTTATCCCGAAAATGGGTCCTGTGGGGTGGTCCACGGTAGCGAAGCCGCGGGCAACAGCTAGTATATTATAATTTACTAGTTTCTACCAGTGGCTTCGGCCACATGAAAAGTGTTTTCTTATCCAAAGGGAACAATATACCGGGATGAAAAGTAGCCTATGAGCTATTCCAGACTATAATCTATCTGTGTGCCAAATTTCACCCAGAACCGTTAAGCCGTTCTGGCGTGATTGAGTAACAAACATCCATCCACACTTCCACAGACACATCCATCCAAACTTTCACTCAAATAATATTAGGTATTTAGTCTTATGAGTCCAGAAAAAACTTAGTTTTTATTATGGGACAAATTTTGGTTAACCTCATTTTAGTATATAGTTTCGGAGCCTATTCGGTACAAACAAACAAAAAAATCTTTCCTCTTTATAATATTATAAGTATAGATTATGTATGATTTATTATTATATTTACACAGTTGAATAGATCTGTCCATTTTCTAGTGCAAATACAGAGATAAGTTTTTATTTCAGCCGTAGAGAGCGCCGAAGTGGACTTATCTCGGATTCATTCAACTCGATTTTTAATTGGCAACTCTATCCGAAGCAAAAATTGGCTTGAATTGAATTTCGCTTCATTCGATTCTAACATGTTATGTTCCCATTCGTGAAATCATTTTTACTCTTTTTTAGCCTTTTCACGTAGTTTCACATTTGTGGCATATTTCACAGGAACCGTGAATTTTTCGGGCTAAAAATGTATGATACAGCGACAGTATAAGCCTTTTTATCAAAAAAAGAAAAAGTACTAGATTGTTTACCTAGGGAACAAACAACTGTTTTAAAGGCGAGAGTGTTTTTTAATCCTGAGCGCAGCTAGGGATTCAAAGTACGTCACTCGAGCTTAAACTGCTGCTCCAGAGGTGGACACGAAAAAAACGCGGTCCTATTTTGGACCGCATGGTTTGTGATTCATCTCTTTGCTGATTGGAACATTTACTAACAATATTTATTCCAAATTCAAATCACTTTTAGTCCCTAGGGATTAATTTGCTATTTAGTCCCTATTTACGAAGAAAAAACTAGCTCTTTCTGAATGCCTAGGTTTACTCTGCTTGAAAGACGCAAGAAACTACAAAATAAAAAATAAAAACATTTAGAACAGTATGTCTACTTCTAGAGATTACCCTTAACACACAAATAATCAATAAAGACCGTTTCTGTAACGGAAACTATCGCAATATTTATGTGACAAATTGTCAAACGCCCATTAGTTGCTGTGTGAATGAATTTTCAACAGCCAATCACATCACTTGATTTGCGTTTAATTTGTGACGCGGAGATTATTTATTGCCAGGAACCAGTGGTTAAGCTCTTTAGTAGTACATAATAGTTTAGATTGCAGGAGGGATTCCCCACGGTGCCTGCGCCCTTATATGGGGGAGATAAGTGAAACACTTAACACTAATAAGCCATTTATCTTATTGGCTCCGTAATCTGTTAATCGTTGGCACCTTAATCGAGTAAGCTCAATGGCAATCGATCTAGGACTACACTCAGATAATTCTAATGGACACAATTAAGTAGGTACTACCAACATTATAAAAGCGTATTAACAGTTATAACACTGAGAGTATCGATTTGATAAATCGGAATCGATTTACCGAAACTAATCGAGTCACGTTTAGTCCAAACTTTAAGATGAAACTTGAATAACAAAGGCAATGAAATTATACGAAGAGAATCTAAACAGTAGCATGGAAAACGAAAGTGTTTCGGCGCAGACCGTATCAAAAATATAAGCGGCTACTGTTCAGTGTTGCAAACAGAAAAAAAAAACGAAAGAGTTTCATGAAATCATGAGTAATGTCCGTAATAAAAGATACTGTAATCCGCTTAAGTAATATCGGATGAAAGTCTCGTTTTGTAGTTCCGAAAGTAATATTTTTAAAGCAGTTTGCTGTGAGAACCGACCTCTCTCTTTCAGTATTAAAAAGTTTATTAATTTCTTTGGCGCAATTTGTCAAGAAGGATGTTCTAAATTGCATTTTGATGTTAGCCGGATTCCTCCAATTACTGTTATGATTTGCTTTAGAAACCTCCTAGAACCAAGACAAAAAGCAACTCTTAAAGATGGAGTATTTGATACCAATTCACGGTTTTTAGAAATGGGATACTCAAACTTCCTTTAAGGGTACACTAGTCGACGGGACGAACTATTTTGTGCGCGGGGTTAAAATGCATTTTATATCAACCGACAATACGTGCGGAAGAGATAGATGCTGTGATGAGCAGTAGGAAGCTAGTTCGCGTACGAATACACACATTTTCAAATTTGTAGCGAAATGGATAATGGTTTAGCACGAAACCGAGCGCGCGAAATTTTATAAACAGACCTTTGGCAGTCTAGATATCATGAAAAAACGAGTAAATCTATCTGTTCAAAATAAAATTATATGCTTTGTTGAACTACTAATCTATCCCTGTATGGAGGCCGTTTTGCAACTTTTCGCCTTCTTATGGTTTTTATTCGCGCCCAAAAATGCGTTAAAGTTTGTGTTGAAATGTGGAACTTTCGACGTTCATAACTTTCAAATATTTTCTTTTTTTACTTTTTTGCTTCCATACAGGGCTAGATAATGATGAGACAAATTTATATCACTTTTTATTTTGAACGTACGTCGTCATACAGTGGAATAATCCCTAGACTACGTTTGTATGGAAGAATTTTCGACTAGTGTAACCTTAATTGTCGAAACTTTTGGCTGTTCACTGACATTATGATAATAAGTGTTGTCCCTCTCAATAGAACCTCGCTTCAAAATATAATAACTTCAGAACAAGAATAAAGCTACCCAAAGGAGAATGGCTGTCTTTATAATTAAGTGTATCACAATAAAAGCAATGCTTAAATAAGAAACTAAAAATAAACCGATGCAAATGAGATCTTCAGTATCAGATGAGCAAATATCACCATTCTTATTAGACTTTGATAGAATTGATATTCGATTGTCACCTTACGAACGAAACATCGATTACAATGGTGAAAGCCAGATACGGATTGCTTGATAGTAAAAAAAAATAGTTCAAATTGTTCGAACACCAAATAAGTTCAAAATTCGATTGTTTTGGATTCGAATGACTTAATATTGCTAATCGATTTTAAATTCGAAATTTAAACAAAAGCCGGTAACAGTTTTAGCACCCTTTTGTTTCTTTTTTGGTTTTCGAACTGCAGACAAAAGAAGCAAGTTTGGTTATCTGACGTCTGACGGTTCGTAAAGATAACTTTGTTTTAAAAGAAGCCGCAGAGTGGCTGCCTTATCAGTAAAGGTGTTAAGCGTGATTTACTTTAATTACTGAGGCTTTCTTCGGAGTATCTATCGTTTTGCTTTTTTTCAGCTGGTCTACTTTCAACTGATGTGAGTAAAGAAACTTGCTTAACATGGTAAACTTTTGTTGGGCTAAGGATTTCTTGGTTCGCACACTTCTTTATTTTTTGATATTACGTGAATGATAAGGATAAAGGGGACTCCGACTTACGGTGCAACGAGTTTGCTTGCAAAAAAAGTGCCCCTGCCTGACAACAGTACGTAATGCCAACTGTCACAAAAACCAAAACTAAAGCTTCTTTGTCTATTGACCTTTACAGTAAGTTTTAGAGAATTTAAATTTAGAACACTCGCAATGCGTCCGGTAACAATAGTCCGGTAGCGTGAAAGGGAAAGAAAGACGTAATTTCAATGAGCGAAATGCAACAACACCATCAGGTATGCGGAAAAGGGAACTTAAGGGTTCAGTTATTATTCTTCTATGGTGAACAAACACCTGCCAGTACATGCAACGCTATTAAGTAACGGTTGTGTAGGTACGCCGTTCATTTGATAACGTGTATGTAATAAATTTAGTGCTGGTATTAAACTAGGAATGGGCTGACAGGTACACGCCGGATGCCTTCGTTTAATTAAGCCGAGGATGATGGTATACGTGTTCTGTGGACAAATACAGGACTCCATAATAGTTTGCTTTTATAGGTCGATATTTTGCAATTAGCAGCTGTTTCGTGACGAGGATTTAAGGTGCTATTAACTATGCTATTAAAATAAATATGAGACCAGTAGGACTGGCATTGGCTACTACTACGTACTAGCTTCGCGTTGATGTGTCAGCAGATTTTGTAAACGTCTTCGGAACTACAAGGCATGCAGCTGAATCTTGCTAGCTGACATTCTGGTGACACAATCAATCAATGGTTTGTCTAAATCTTCTTTTGACTATAATAGGTAAATTAGGATTGAAATAAGATAGACTATTTAGACATGGATGGGTACCTAGTTTCTAATAGTCTGTGTTTGATACAGATATGATGTGATCTATGCATGGTTTAATTTGCATATAGCGAGAAGTTAGAAAGAAAGACGTACGAAAATAGTTTATAGTAAGAAGATAAGTAAGAAGTAAGAAGATTGTTGAAGAAGAAAAGAAAGAAGAAAAATCGTTTATTGGTACGTACCACAAATTAAGTTACCTACACAATTATGAAAATAAACTCATTCAGCAATGTTACCGGCTGACTGCGACGATGCGCGAAAGGTATTATTATGGGTAGGTAAATACTTTTTTGGGTGCTACGGAGATATTGGGTGTTTCTGCATCACTATTATGCAAAAATACCACTTAGCTCAGGTACTCCTAACAAATAAAGTTTGAAGAGAAACGCAGACAATTAATAATAAAGTACCTACTTGTACCTGCAATGTACTCTCTTGGCGTAATAAGGAGGCAGAATTAGATACTAGATAACAATGAAGTAGGTTTTAATCTGTCAAGTGGATCTAAAAATATCGTTGACTATGCTTTTATAGTAGTTTATTATTACAAACAACAACCGAAGAGTAAGACTTGGTAAATGGGTCCTTCAGTTCTTCTTGTTGTTTCGAAATCGGTACGAGTGAAGCCTTGAAGTTTTGTCTAGCTAGCCAAAACCTACTTTACGGGTACACTAGTCGACGGCACGAACTATTTTGTGCGCAGAGTTGAAATGCATTTTATATCAACCGACAACACGTGCGGAAGAGATAGATGCTGTGATGAGCAGTAGGAAGCTAGTTCGCGTACGAATACACACTTTTGCAAATTTGCAGCGAAATGGGTAATGATTTAGGACGAAACCTAGTGCGCGAAATTTTATAAACAGACCTTTGGGACATCTGGATATCATGAAAAAACGACTTAACGTATCAGTTCAAAATAAAATTATTTGCATTGTTTAACTAATAATCTATCCCTGTATGGAGGCCGTTTTGCAATTTTCCGTATTCTTATGGTATTTATTTGCGCCCAAAAAAGCATTAAAATTTGTCGACGCTCATAATTTTGAAATATGTATATTTTTTTATTTTTTGGCTCCATACAGGGCTAGATAATGATGACGCATATTGATATCATTTTTTATTTTGAACGTACATCGTCAAACAGTGGAGTAATCCCTAGACTACGTTTGTATGGAAGAATTATCGACTAGTGTTGACTTTCTTGGCGTAAGACAGCCAAAATAGTTTTGGTAGGTATCTATATGTAAATACCACCTGCGGGATAGCTAGATGATGATTGTGCATGGTTAGGTAGGAGTGTCTAGAAGCAGTTTGTTTGACACTACGAAAATACGTTACCTTATAAAAATCGGTTTAAAATTCTAGTCTGAATGTGGACTAGGCTTTAGAAACAGCATATCTACATCCCGTGCAGTGTAGTCTGTACCTATCGGTTAGTGTCCCCTTTCTATTTCCGGGTATGACACACAGAGATATTGACGACATACGTAAATAAATGATAAACTAGATAACCGACAAGTAGATAGTCACAAACTCACAAATCCACAATCGTTAAAGTACCTACTTGTATAACAACTAAGTACCCACGACGACAAAATGACAAAAGAAAAAACAAAATAAGAACTCATGGGAATCTCTGCAGTTGGCAGCGCCGTTGGCATAATAAAAATAATACCACAACTTTATTACTCTCTGCCATGGGAAAGTCACACGAACGGGGATTCTCCGTGATAGATAGCTGTACACTATCGTTAAGTAAAAACCGGCATGCGATAACGTTGTTTCTGTTTGTTTAATGAAAAATATAAAACAAACTACAATCGGACGAAAGTGAAAACCTAGGTATGCGAGGCCGTACGGAGCCGTGATCACGCGAAAAAAAAAACTAAGTTGAGCTAGGTGCTCTGAAACGTTGACGCGAAAGTAAACAGATAGTGAAATAAGAGGTAACACACATTTTATCGAGTCCATACTGCAAACATTAATCTTAGCTGTCGTCATTATCGCTGTGGACGATAACGTGACCCGATTATACAGAAAAACAATGATTAAAAAGTATTAATTAACATAAAAGTGAAGAGCCCTTCAGTCGGTAAACTAGGGGGAGGAGACCAACCTGCTATCCTCAGAACTGCACGGTCGGCCGGGTCCAACTGCAGAATGGACAAAGGTTTGTCCTTCGCCCATTCTTTCAAGCTGAAATCGTTCTCAAATTCCATTTTTCTGTCATCCAAAACACAAAGTCTCGCGCGAACTCTCGCACATACTTGAATCGATCACAATTCACAACACTATCGTCGAATTATGCACATAATGGACATGATATACACAATATTACGAGCAAATAACAGGTAAACAAAACGTTATGTTCATTGTAAAATGAAAATCGATAAACGCTAGCAAGGATACGACAGCAAGTAGCAAATCCGACGACTGCAAGATACACTTGTGTAATTCACTATTATGCAACACTTAAACAATAATAACTAGGCAGTTACTAAAACAAATGCAATATCGATTATAAAGGAACCCCGGTTCACGGACGGAGTAACAACAAACTGTTTAGAGGTTATCAAAGCCGCTAAAGCATCATACACCGAACCGGCGGGCAGACATGATGCGACTGCCTAGTTCTTTCAACCTCCGCTTCAAGGCGCTGCTATCGCTCAGCTGTTTTCACGCATGCTCACACTAACTATTACCCGACAAAATTAAAATGACTCTTTCTACATAATTTCAACTCGTGTACCACTGTTTTGCAATTTGTAGCATAGCTATTGTTTACGATGCTATCACTGCCATCTATCCATCGAAGATAAAATAGCTGTTTGGAAAAGCATTTAAGAGATG
Source organism: Orthosia incerta (assembly GCA_948252205.1). Classification (NCBI taxonomy): domain Eukaryota; kingdom Metazoa; phylum Arthropoda; class Insecta; order Lepidoptera; family Noctuidae; genus Orthosia; species Orthosia incerta. Next base: position 27,020,283 of record OX411758.1, read on the forward strand.
GCAGAAAATGGAATTCCATTTTCAACCTTTTTCATTCTAGTTTTTCAATAAATGAATGTTGCCAACATGGGCAAAATTATGACTACTTTTTTATTATTTTTTATTTATTGAGATGGAGATGGGCCGATGTCTCGGTGGCCGCTGCCTGGTAGAAGTGTAGTGTGAATACTAATTAAGCATGTCACCGTATCAATGAGATTCTTGTTGGTATAGAAACTGAGGGATTTGAATGGAGTGGTTCGTGATCGTGACCGAGGTAAGAGCTCAACCACAGTATAAATATGAACAAACAGAACGGAAACTACGTACAAACGCTCGAAACGAAACGGCACACTCACAAAAACATGCGTATCGACGAGACCTCTAAGCGGCTCGCACTACTGAAAGTATCATGACAACTGCTTATGGGTCTTTTTTTTTATACCTATGGTTTTGCGCGTTATGGTGATATAAAATTAATTACATTAGAAATGGTCTATTCTACCTAAAAAACTTAACTACTATATAAGGTTCCCCTACACTAACAGTGTAATGGTAGAGCGCAGCTAAGTTTTCTTATCAGGGCCAAAATAGTGTTAAGTAAGTAAGAAAGTTTGAAGTCGAAAATGATGACCTAGCAAGTAGTAGCAAGCATAGGGAGCTGAAATTATCGAATTCGGATCGCTCACCCTTACATCTTTCGTGCCTTTACTTCTTTAGATCAGAAGTAAAAACCACACCTTTCCGGGGCACGAGGCTTTGTGTACTAAAGTTTTTGAACTCGCTCATTCAGCATTGTCAAAAAGGTAGGTATTGCCTTCATGTTGTTAGGGGGAAGTTAAAACTGTGGGTATAAATTTATTAGCAAGAAACCTCACCATCAATAAACATTAGTGTTTAACTATTTTAGTACCAACAAACACCAAAGCAGTATTTCTCGTAACACAAACTTCAAAAAAATACATTAAAATTAAATTACAAGTTGGTACTGATGTCAACTCTTGGAAAAACATCAGGAAAACACTAATTCAGATTATCTAATTAATTTTAGACTGGTCACACCTTGGTTTCCATGACAACAATTCTGTCAAACCGTCACGATGTTTACAATTTGATATCAATCAATTCAAAACTTTTATTTCTATCTTACCAGTTACCAATAATGATTGATGAGTAATTTAACTGTAAATATTATGGAATAATGTTTAAATATGTGCTGAAAGTGTATTTAAGTTGTTAAATATTCGTCTTTGGTTGATAAAAGTGGGCAAGAATGAAAATGTTTGCCAAAACTTTAAGGGAAGTTTTATCAATAAATGGGCGAAAATTGGTTTATTTTGTCCTGAATTTTGTTGAGCCGCTCTAGTGACCTACTTATGAGCATTGTCTTTGTGTCTTTTTCACGTACACAGGCTAAAGGATCTTTTCTTTGTCTTTTTATATTTACGTAAAAAAAGTAAGTAAAATGGCTGAGAGTGAGGATTGTAAACTGGAAAGTTGACGATGGATGAGCATATTCCAAAGGTAATCTAAGTTTTAATAATACAAATATAGAAAAGATATTAAAAAAAAAAATACCGAGGTCTGGAATTTCTGCAGGTGTTATTGGTTAGAGTGCCTGCTAAGATTGAAAAGATTAGTAGTAAAGTATTTAATAATACACCACAATTTTAATTATTTTCTAATCTTGTTGTGTGAAATGTTCTAAATTTAACTAACAGTTGAGCTGTAAATAGTTGTTTTTCATAATTACATTACATTACATAAAAATACTAGTAGAATAACAGGCTAATTACTTGTAAGGTTTTACGAAATTTATAAAAAATATCACACTAATTAAATCCAATATATTTCCAGCAAACGAACTACGGAAGAGTATCAAAGAAATGCTCCTCGCCACAGAAGCTAACATTCACCGGCCAGTTCACGCAGAAACACAAAGCATTTGATATATCGGCACCGTTGCGGAGAGCAAACATGCGTCAGGATATATTAGATATTGTTGAGAGGAAGACGGAGTCCAGGATTGAGAGGAACACAGGATTTGATGATAATCCGATGTATGAGGACCCTAGAGATGTTATTGGTAAGTCCAACAATATTTAACTTTTTTGGTACCCATTTTATTTAACTTTTTTTTTCACCATTTTATTTTTATTTTTCTCTCACCATTAAACATTTAGCTTTGAGCCTCTTGAACCTTTCTTAGGCTTATTGCAGCAGCAAATGAGCTGAGTTGCTGGTTCTGATAATTTCATTATTAGCCTTTTAAACAGGAGTTGAGTTGAGTGTTTAGCTGTAGGTACTAATAAATGCATATAGACACAAAATCAATAAATAATCTAATTAAACATAAAATCAAACCCTTCCAACGCTACAATTTCCGATATGCGGCAACCACTCCAGAACCATCAGTTCTGTAAGCAATGTGCCCTGCCCACTTCCACCTAACTTTGGCAATTCTTCAGGCTAAGTTGATAACCCTTTTTTTTTGTGGTGTGAAATCAACCAATGACTTCTCCCGCTCTGGGTGAAGCGGGAGGGTGTGTCAGACTTTTACTGACTAAAATCCACCCGTGTTCCTTCAGTTTCTTGTGCCAACCCTGCGCACTTGTGCGGAAACCCTGGTTCTGTTGCGGATGTCTTCATTTTTGTTGCTATTTGGAACTGTGACCTGGTTAAGGCTGTGGGCATCCGGTGGATGCGAGATGCACTGGACTGATCAGTGTGGCAACGCTTGGGGGAGGCCTATATTCAGCAGTGGACGTTGGACTTCTTTCGGATGAAATGATTATGATGATTATCAAACCCTGACTACTTTTTATAATGCAATGAAATACTCTGTCTCATTTCAGGTGAGAAACCAGCAAAACCACCCAGAAAGCGGACTATCCAAGCCATAGCGGTCTCATCTCCCAGGTCTACTAAGGAAGGCAAGTCACTACTCAAGGAACAGAAGAGGAAGCTCACTAAGAAATATGAACAGCTTATAACTTCATTGATGGACAGGTGCGAGGATAATGTTTTGCAGGTAATAGTGGTCATCATAAATAGTAATATAATTCACATTTTATTCCATTGCTGGCCTGATACAGCTCTTCTTTAGCAAGCCTTTAAATTCAGTTCTCGGGTCGGAATGTGTCTATGTTCCAGTGTGAACAACAGGTGTAGCTACTTTATTTTATTTATTGGGGACAAAAAGCTTTATAACAAAAAAAATAAACCAACTTCTAAAGCAAAATGGAGTTTCTTGTCTGTTCTTCTCCATAAATGGAGTTTAACAAGCTTTTCCGAATGGACGGTAGAATCAATTATTATTACTTGTAAATTTTAATTGTTGACGTTCAAAATTACCGCATAATGGCCTAGTTAAATATTTAGTGAAATAAATATTATGGACTTTTGAAAACACTACCAAGCGAAAAATAACTTTCTTTTGAAATCGGTGTCTTTGGTTCGTATTGTTTTTCGTTTTTCTACACCGGTTTCGGGAAACAATAGTAAGTACATTTCGTGTCAAGCTTATCAGGTAGTGGAAAAAGAATCGTTCGTGTCTCGCATAAAAAGGCTTTATTTTAACACTCGCTTGTAGCTTTTGACGTTCGCCTTCGGCTCACGTCGAAATTGGCTACATCGCTCGTGTTGAAATCTCAACTTTTTATGCTCGACACGAAATGTACTATTGCAAATCCGTCCATGTATGACGGAGTTATGCCCGAACCTAAATAAAAAAAAAACATTCAAATTGAGAACCTCCTTCTTTTTGGAAAGTCTGTTACAAACAGTAACATGCTAATTGTTAATTTTACACACAATTCAATAACAAATCGATGCATATAGCGCCATCTATTGGCATTTATTTGAACCACATTTTCTTTGTTAGCGCTGTGGCCCCGTGCCATTACACGATGATGATGATGATTATACAACATATATAAAATCAACCCCAGTGATGGTTGGATATTACTAGCTGACACGGCAAACATTGTTTTTGTTTTTTGTTTGTGTAAATTATATCATAGATTCCCAAAAATTTTGCATGTACTGAGTATTATTATATTTTTAACTGTCGTTTAATAATGGAATGGTTTATACAGGTAACACAGTGGTTGTTGTTGGCGGGAGCTCGTGTCACGTGTTGAATACTATTGATTTATATGAGATCACTTAATTAACTGTACGTGAGAACTATCTTGAGCAAAATAGCACCGACCAACCCTACCCTACCCTACCGTACATACCTACTAACCTACCCTACTCGACCTACCCTACCCTACCCTACCTATCTACCCACCTACCCTACCAACGTACCTGCCCTATTCTACCCTACCAAATTTTTTTTTGTTGCTTGTATATATGCTCATGCATACTGTACTACCACGGGGAGATAGTGCAGTTATGTGGGACTCTAACCCACTAAAACTCCACGGTGTCCTCCTGTGCCGCTTATGGCGGGAACACGGGCACGCGTTAGCACTCACCGCAAACCCGCCGCAACCGTCCGTCACCGGACCATCCTCGGGGGTGTACCCCCCATCACCGGCGCACCAGAACACACTGTACGCCGTGACCACCCCAGGGACCAAACCAGCACATGAGCGCCAGACGGCCCCGTGTATGGCACCCTTGGTCCCCCTGTGACGGGTCAAGGTCAATGGCCCCGCCAACTACCATTTTTCGGCCGCATGGGATAGGGAGAGCGGCACACCGCAATACCGGCACTCCTCTCCCGCCGCGGCCTCCAACCCTCAGATGCAACATTGTATGGGACCTGGGAATCTCCATAATACATAGCGTCCCGCCTCAGTTGCGATGTCGCCTGTTACCAAGCGGCCCGCAACCTACTAGTTGGCCGCTACGTCGTCGGCTTAATCGGCAAAAGCCCTGACGAGCGGCCCCTCCTCGGGTTCCTCTTCGCTTCACCGTGGGTGACCAAGCCACGGTTACTGAGCCCCCCGTCTCGACAATGCGGGAACCCACCGGGGAGGACCCTACCCTACCCTACATACCTACCTACCCTACATACCTACCTACCTTACATACCTACCTACCTACCAATTTTTTTTTTGGTCTGAAACCATCTTCGCATTGCCTTTCTAATGAAACCGGTTATATCGGTTGGATGGTTTCAAAGTCTATAACGGACAAAGGTAGAAACATTCAATTCTTCCTATAATTCTAATATATAAAACAAAAATGGATGTGCGGCGCATCTACATAATTACGTAACACGTACGTAATTGTTTTGTATATTGGCATTATAGAATGAATTTCAGAAAAACCGACAACGCCATCTACTGGCAATACCGGAACCAGCATACAATGGTGTTGTATTTCGTAGCACGACCTGAAAGCATTCATTATAACTTTAGATGCTACTAAAATCCTTTTAATTTGTACTATTTTATACCAGTAATTAAAAAAATTATACCTCTCAATTATCGCAGATGTAAAGGTCGTGCTGGCAAGATTATTTCCCAGCACGACCACGCTGAAATTCCAGGTAGAATTGATTAAGTGCATAGCATAGAAGTGATTAATCGGGAGCATGCCTAAAAATTTGTACTCATTATGTACTCCCTATTTCATTACTGGTAAATTGTCCTAAGATGTTAAAAAAGCAAAAAAAAAACTGCCACATTTAACGCCATCTAGTGTCAAGTATAAAAATCACATACTTATAGGCAGAAAATGTTTTTTTTTGCTTTTCTATCAATTTACGACAATTTACCAGTTATCAAATAGGAGTACATAATGAGTACAAATTTTTAGGCGTGCTTCCATTTCATCACTTCACTTCTATGCTAGGTGGAATTTTAGCGTGGTCGTGCTGGGAAAGAATCTTGCTAGCACGACCTTTATATCTGCGATAATTGAGAGGTATACATTTTTAATTAGTGGTATAAAATGGTACAAATTAAAAGGATTTTAGTACCATCTAAAGTTATAATGAATGCGTTCATGGTCGTGCTACGAAGTGCAACACCATACAATGCCATGTTCATTTTTGTGTGTGTTTTGTTTGTATCATGATGATATTCATCGGAGATGGCGCTGTGTTCGCAAAATGTATGGAAAAATTCTTTTTTCTATAGTAATTTTTTTATTACTTATTATCTTATTCCGGACGAAGATAAATCCAAAAACACAAAAATCATAAAAGTTGGTCCAGCCGTTCTTGATTTATAAATGGTGTTCTCAAACATTGTTTGGGCGCACAGTTGGCGCTGTGGTTGAGCGATTGACTGCTGCGCTGCGTGTCGCGGTTTCGATTCCCGCACGGAACAAATATTTGTATGACCTACAGATAGTTGTCCCAGCTCTGGGTGTTGTGTATGTGAGTTTATATGTTTGTAAACGCACCCACGATACAGGAAGAAATTCCTAGTGTGGGGCAACGTTTTTAAAAAAATAAAAATGTGATGCGAGATTCTTCTATATTATTTTGTTCAACATTCTGTCACTTGATGAAACAGCCAACCTTAATGTAACTACAAGAAATATCAATAATAATGATCTTTGACATCCACAGCTATCAGAAAAAGACTCTCAAATTGTCAAATTGAAAGAGAAACTGAAGTCTGTGCTAGAATACAACAAACTTTTTGCTGAAGAGAATGATCAGCTCCGTACTCAGCATGATACTCTTGTGAAATACGCAGAAGAGTGTAAGAAGGTCATCAAAGAAGAGAGGGAGAGGAGTAGAGTGTTGCAGGAGAAGGTCAAGCAGTTCGAGTTGCCTGATAGAGGTGAGATTCCTTCTATTGGATAAGTTTTTAGTATTTATTTTATTTTGTCAATAATGGCTGTGATTGTGTGGCATTGTAATCAGTCTACAGCTGGTTAGGTACTGTTTTTTTTTTGTTAAATGGATCATGAATGCCTAAAGATGGATGAACAGAAGAGAAGCATCATTTAGTTCCATTAGATATCTTGCACTCCTTTCTAATGCAGAAAAGGAAGAATGTTGGGTTTTAGTCGCTAAAAGCTTTGAGGCTCTCAAGACTAATATATTTTATTTATTTAAAACTTCATGCATGAAGTTACAATGGCGGACTTAATGCCTTAGGCATTCTCTACCTGTCAACCAAGGGTGGTGATGAGACAACATGGCAGGCGCCTTGCTAAAAACGTGGAAAGTAAAAAAAAGCAAAAAATAATAATAATAAGTTGCTTAAAATACACATACATATATATTTTATATAATACACTTTATATTAAATATATATCTACATAATACATTTTATATTAAATATATATCTACATAATACATTCGACATGCCTTTCGATAATTAAAATAAAAAAAATAACCTGCCCCCGCTGAAAATAAAATCGCTATTTATATCGTACTGCAAATCATAATTTTTGGCAACAGATATTAGATATTCCAACAAGATTTTATTACAATTATTGTCAGATCACGAGTCTTCAACAGCGATTCCCTTAGTAGAAGTATGCATGAGCTGCAGCAGTCGACAGATCATACTCAACCAGGCGAGGGAACACAACTCCAGGCTACAGAAGGACATGCAGGCGCTCAAAGATGTGCTGTACAGGTATAATATTTTTATTACAAGAAGTAGCAGAAAAGAAGACCTTCCTTTGTCATGTTCCTTTCCAACTTTTAAAGAATTTATCAAGTTCGTTTTGCTAACTGTAGACTAATTAATTAACATAAAAAAATAATGTTCTTTAGAACTCAAACACATTTTGAAAATGATTTTTAGGAATTGTATCCAAATTTAAAAACGCCGGATTCCGAAAAGGCTTTAGCACCGTAGACCACATATGCTGCGGCAGGTTATTCAGAAGACCGAAGAGTATAACCTGCCTCTCTGCTTAGCATTTGTGGACTACGAGAAAGCCTTCGATTCGATCGAGACTTGGGCTGTACTGTGGTGCCAGATCGACTACCGGTACATTGAGGTGTTGAAGTGTTTGTACAAAAACGCCACCATGTCAGTCCGACTTCAGGATCAGACCTCGAAACCAATCCTTCTCCAGCGCGGCGTGGGACAGGGAGATGTCATTTCTCCGAAAATGTTTACTGCTGCGCTGGAGGATGTCTTCAAGGCTCTGGACTGGCTTGGCATCAACGTTAATGGCGAGTACATCACTCACCTTCGGTTTGCCGACGACATAGTGGTCATGGCTGAGACCATGGAGAGCCTCAGTAAAATGCTCGATGACCTCAGTAGAGCTTCCGAAAGAGTGGGTCTTAAAATGAACATGGACAAAACCAAGGTCATGGTAAATGCCCATGTAACACCCACTTTTATCAAGATCGGAGACTCTACACTCAAAGTTGTAGACGATTATGTCTACCTGGGACAAACGGTCCAGTTGGGTAAGTCCAACTTCGAGAAAGAGATCAACCGTCGAATCCGACTCGGCTGGGCGGCGTTCGGGAAGATGCATGATATCTTCTCGTCCAATTTACCGCAGTGTCTCAAGACAAAAGTCTATGACCAGTGTGTGTTGCCAGTGATCACCTATGGGACCGAGATGTGGTCGCTCACAATGGGCCTTATCAGAAAGCTTAAAGCTACCCAAAGGGCAATGGAGAGGGCTATGCTTGGAATTTCCTTGCGTGATCACGTCAAAAATGATGATATCCGCAGGAGAACCAAAGTTACCGACATAGCCCGAAGAATTCCAAAACTTAAGTGGCATTGGGCAGGGCACATTGTTCGCAGAACGGATGGCCGATGGGGCCGAAAAGTTCTGGAATGGCGTTGGAAGGCCGCCTACTAGGTGGACCGATGACCTGGTTAAAGTTGCGGGAAGGCGCTGGATGCGAGACGCACGGGATCGATCAATGTGGCGACACCTGGGGGAGGCCTATGTCCAGCAGTGGACGTTTTTCGGCTGAAATGATGATGAATGATGATCCAAATTTCAGGATTTTATTAAACTAGTGGTGGTGGTAACTAAGTATAGTGGTCAAGCGCGAGCCTATAGTATACAAAAAAACTCCTTTTTGGATAACAGCCTTGATACATGAATTCGGATAGTATTTATTTATTTTGCTTTATTTAACCACAAAGGTGGACTTTGCGCCTTAGGTATATTTTTTCAGTCAAGCAACAGTTGTGAAGAAAGAAGGTAATCAAAAGATATCTATAGTAGTCGATACTAATATTATAAAGAGGTAAAGTTTGTGAGGGGGGTAATCTCTGGATCTACTGAACCGATTTTGAAAATGATCTCACCAGTAGAAAGCTACATTATTCCTGAGTGACATAGGATATAATTTATTTTGAAAAAAAAGAGGACCTTATGAAAAGTAGCAAAATTTTGCCTCTAAAATTCATTCTTTGGCGTGCGTTGAGAAAACTATTGATGTTGCATAAAAATATGTATTACATGATTAAAGTACTCATTATTACCTACAAGAAAGTCTGCGAGAGAATATATCTAACTATCATAGTGAAGTCACAATAGCGGCTTTTATGTTGTAAATTTTAATTAGATCGCCCGCGCCGGCACAAACAAAACTTGGTTACATTCGTATTGTAGTATTAATTCTTATTCAAATAAATAGTTCAACAAATTGGTAGGTAGGTAGGTGATAGGTAGATAGTAGGTACGGGAGCGAAGCCGACGGGTGACCCCCTCGGCTTCGCTCCCTTACGTACTATCTACTCATAACTAAAATCTTACTTTTTACTAATATTATAAATGTGAAAGTTTGGATGGATGTATGTTTGTTACTCAATCACGCAGAAAGGGCTGAACGGATCTGGATGAAAAGTACAGAGATAGATTATAGTCTGGAATAGCACATAGGATACTTTTATCCGAGGCATATGTTCCCTTAGGCAAATTTTTGACATTCAAGCGGGTGATGCCGGTGACAGAAGCTATTAGGTATGAATTATTTTCAGAGTCGCTGATTTTTTTATTTCTGATTGTATTAGCATAATCAGAAAGAAAATAATCAGCGACCGAATAATTCATATTTAGAATTGGACACCAATTATAAATAATTCACAGAAAACTTCACATTCTATTCTAGATTGAACGTCCAACTATCCCGCTATCAAGAACGACTGCGCAACAACACACAAACTATGGCGCGAGATAAACACGAGTCGGTGTTCAAACCGGGCGACGCACTGGACTCGCTGCTAACTGCCAGCTTGGGATACAAGGGTTAGACATTTTATTATCATTAGTTATAATAATTACTTCAGAAATGCCACCTGCTACGACACTGCAGTCATGTGCATAACGCCAGCTTCCTCATATGTGGTAGAATAATTCTATCTATGCCAATAATAAAGGCATAATAGCAGCAATCAAAGTTCCGAGTCTTAATTTAGCTGCCACAAAAACTTAGTTAATATGAGTCGATTAGTATGTGTTAGCTGGAGTGACGTCACCCCAGCTTCCTAATTCAATACAGGCAAACCAGTGAGGTTAGGGTTTTGGACTATAGTCAAAAAAATAAGACATAATAGCTGCACATGGAAGGAAAGAACTGAACGATAATACTTAAAAAGTGCTGAAACTATGATAAAAAAAACGTGTGTGTAAGCTGGAGTGACGGCACCCCAGCTGCTCATATCATATCTTCCGAACGAAAGAAGATATCACTGCTTCTGTGACATGAAATTGTTATAAAAAAAAAAAAAAAACGTTGCGGTGTGGTGTAACCGCATAAGCATAGATGCTCAACCGTATCGTTTATACATACAATTGTCTTATAGATTAATAAAGGTGCTCGCTCACGTTAGTGTTACATTTCAGATTCAATTTTGATCATTAGATTACAGTACTGACTCTCTGACTTGACGAGCATTCGCCTGTTATGTAACATTTCAGATTGGATTTTGAGCATTACATTACAGTACTACCTCCCTGACTTGACGAGCCTGTAATGTAACATTTCAGATTCGATTTTGAAATGATTTTGTAATGCTCGGTTCCCTCACCAATGTAATGCTCGAATCTGTAACATAACAGGTTGCGCACTGTAATGCTCGCTTCTCCTCCCTCACCAATGTAATGCACGAATCTGTAACATTACAGGATGTGCACTGTAATGCTCAGTTCTCCTCCCTCACCAATGTAATGCTCTAATCTGTAGCATTACAGGTTGCGCACTGTAATGCTGAGTTCTCCTCCCTCAGCTATGTAATGCTCTAATCTGTAACATTACAGGTTGCGCACTGTAATGCTCAGTTCTCCTCCCTCACCAATGTAATGCTCTAATCTGTAGCATTACTCGTTGCGCACTGTAATGCTGAGTTCTCCTTCCTCAGCAATGTAATGCGCTAATCTGTAACATTATAGGTTGCGCACTGTAATGCTGAGTTCTCCTCCCTCAGCTATGTAATGATCTAATCTGTAACATTATAGGTTGCGCACTGTAATGCTCAGTTCTCCTCCCTCACCAATGTAATGCTCTAATCTGTAGCATTACAGGTTGCGCACTGTAATGCTGAGTTCTCCTTCCTCAGCAATGTAATGCTCTAATCTGTAACATTACAGGTTGCGCACTGTAATGCTCAGTTCTCCTCCCTCACCAATGTAATGCTCTAATCTGTAGCATTACAGGTTGTGCACTGTAATGCTCAGTTCTCCTCCCTCACCAATGTGAGGAACTGGAAGGTTGTACCTAGATATTTTATTAATATTATCTTACCCACATTTAATTAACAATAATTAATTTTAACTTTAAAGATAAAATTAGGAATCAGTGCTCGGCTTATCTTCCACCCCCCACCACCTTAGTTTTACCGACTGAATTTATCGCTGGCTGGCTTTATAAAGGTGATACCTTTAAGTTACATTCTAAGATTATAGACTTAAGCGGTTCAGGACTATTTGTCCTAGTCCAAAAGCTTAGGGTGTTTGAACCTGTGGGATTTTGTTTCATTACCCCGAGAGGGACAAAATCACACAGGTGCTTTATTTGTAAGTTAATAAACCTAATGGTTGTTGAAACCATCTCATCTTGCATCTGGGACTCGGTTTCATTACCCCGAGAGGAACCGAATCTCAGAGGTAACGGAAATTGTTTTAAATTAATAAACTTATTTAGTTTTGAACAGATTGTTGTTTCCTTCTATTGAAATATTCACCCACCCTACATCTGGGATTTTGTGTAGGTACCCCGACAAAATCTCATATGTAACACCACTCATATGTGCCACTGTTACATATGAGATTTTGTCGGGGTACCTTCACAAAATCCCAGATGTAGGGTGGGTGAATATTTCAATAGAAGGAAACAACAATCTGTTCAAAACTAAATAAGTTTATTAATTTAAAACAATTACCGTTACCTCTGAGATTCGGTTCCTCTCGGGGTAATGAAACCGAGTCCCAGATGCAAGATGAGATGGCTTCAACAACCATTAGGTTTATTAACTTACAAATAAAGCATCTGTGTGATTAACTTAAAGGTTTGTGGCAGTGGCTCTAATCTGTAACATTATAGGTTGCACACTGTAATGCTCGGTTCTCCTCCCTCACTGATATAATGCTCGACTCTGTAACTTTATATTACAGGCGAATGCTCCAAGTGTGGAAGCCCCTTTACAATTTAAATCATACCATACATAAACTCGCTTTTTTATCTTTTGCTTTATTAAAGTGACTTTTATATGTCTTCAGAAACATTGAATACAGAAGATGGACAGTCTAAGTCTGGCCCTGAAGAAACTCCCTACACTGGTAGAACAGTGGATCTTTCTGGATTGCTCAGCGCACAAGCACTAGGTACAAACCATTTCATTTACATGCTTTACCCCTTTAAATTGTAAAAAATAAATGATATTTTAAATATTGTACGTGTTGAATTTAAATTATCTTTCTATTTCAATGAATCGTTTGAAAATGACAGGGACAGAGAGACATTTAAGTATGTTTAGCACTTAATGCATTTAGTAATTTTTGTTGCAAGCGGGCCCATCAATATGAGATTGTACGAGTTTGGACTTTTTGAGAAGGCTTTTTGGTCCATAATGATCTTAGAATTAGCTTTTAGCGTGGGGCGTATAATACACCAAGTTTTTCTTATACAATTTTGTTTTCTTTTATATTCCTCTTTTTACACATCATCTAATCCACGTAAATTGGATCACTTTCACAGCCCCCCTCTTCGATGCCTACCAAGAAAATCTTCAAGAAAAAGACTCTCTAATACTAGACTACGAAAAACAATTCGAAGTCATCAACAAAAAGTCCAAACAAATTGTCAGCGAAAACAAAACGTTAACGGACAAAGTGAAGAGCATAGAAGAAGAGTTGGCGGGAGTGAGTCAGAGATATAAGAAACTGGTAGTCGAGAAAGAGACGGCTGATATTGAGAAAGCTACGCTTGTGGAGAGAGCGGAGAGGGCGGAGTCTAAGTTGAAGGAGGTTTATGAGTTGTATGAGGATAAAAGTAAGTCAATATTTTGTTTTATTTATCAAGAAAGCACTGCTATACTGTGGGTCTTTAAGTCTAAAGAGTGAATAGGTTACTTCTAGGAACGCGTGCTTCACCGTCGACCACATCATCGCTTACCATGAGATAGTGGTCAAGCGTGAGCCTATTATAAATAAAAAAAAACACTCTCTAAATAGATAAATTCGTGATCGCAGTGTAAGTATACTGTATCCTTTGTTTCTGTAAAGCGTAAATGGCTGCAAGACATGCAAATGCTACATGAATGCAATAATCAATGTTTTATTATAATCATCTTGTTGAGCCGGTAGTACTTTTAACGTATATTTTTTCGCTAAAGTGATAAACAAGAAAAAAACATTTTTATCCCTAAAATGAAAAACAAGCAAAAAAATGTTTAAATTTTCAGTATCATCAATGATGCGAGACTACGAAACAGTTCATCGCGAGTACTTCACAGTGAAGAATACTCTAGAAATAGCGGAGAACAAGCTCGCGCAGCTAGACGTCATGCGCGCGCGCACTGTGCCCGCTGACATGCATGAACGACGCCTGGACCATTGTAAAAGGTGACTTTATTTCATGCTTTAGTCAGTCAAAAAATTATGAAAAATATGTGAAGAGTTAATTTTGCCGTTTTGGATTACAAATTTAACTTCATTTTCTGTATCAGCACCCTCGAAGGCTATGAAAATTATGTGCATGTCAAACATATGCCATATTTTCATGGCCATCATATTGGGTTTGTAATATTAAACCAGTTTTCGGCATCAGCAATACACCAAAAACTGCATCAATGCCCATCAAGAATAGCTTTACTTACTTTGCTGCCATCTTGCATATGAAATACTAGCTGTCCCACGCGGCTTCGCTCCCGTCAACTGGCTACGTACCTACCCTACACCTACCCTACACCGCATTTTCAATTCCAACCAGTAGTTCCTGAGATTACATAGGGGTACATACAAACTTACGAATTTTACCTCTTTATAATATTAGTATAGACTAGCTTCATAAAAATAAAATAGCATATCAGTTGAAAAAAAATGCTCCAATCGCCACCAAACTTTACCGGATTCGCCCGCGTACAAAGAACAAAAAAATATTCTCCGATCGCCACCAAACATTACAGGATTATGCGCTAGGTCAATCAGAAAATTTCCTGAAAATTTCATTAAAATCGGCCCAGCCGTTTCGGAGTCTATAAGGAACATAATTGTACATACTTTTTCTTTTTTTATTGTGTATGTAACGGCATAGCGTATACTAAAGATGTGTCATGTTGTAGCGTAAGCTAAGTTTGTATTTTCGTACGTGATATATAAGCGTTGTGCAGTATGTCCAGAGTTTTGTTGGGTGTTTGTCGCTTGTGAACAAAGAATACATTAGTGAGTCGTCACCAGTCTTTTATTGAGTCTACACCCGAGCCAGCGCGCCCAAAAAGCTGATTTCGAAAATCACAGTTTTCGAAATCAGCAACATACCAAAAACTGAAAGAACGAAAGAAAACACATTTATTTGACACAAGCCAAAGCACACAAAACAAATATAAAAAAAGAAAAACTTAGACTAAACAACAACAATATTAAAAAAAGAAAAATACAATCAAACAATATAAAAGTAACATTGTGTCCCACGGCTGCGCCAAATAGGACCAGTTCAGCAAAATGCTGGTTTTTAACCTGGACCTGTGACCGACGTCTGAACTGAGACGGACGCACAAATCGTCTTTGTTTTGTATACTATGTAGTGATTTTGTAGGATTGTCTTACAAGGCAACTGTCTATGAAAAAGCTCGTAGTATGAGTCGTCTGTAAAGTTCCTAGACTGGTAATTCCGATAAATCAATCATTCAAAATTCTACTTCCTCTCTCAGATTACTAGAAGAACTAAAACACCAGTACGGCATGGAAACAGAACGTAAAGGTGAACAGGTGACCAAGACGACAGAACAACTGAAGGCTGTCGAAGAGAAGTGTACTAAAGTGATGCAAGAGAACCAGGGTCTGAAGGAGGAACTGGAAAAGGCATTGAAGAATGTCAGGTATGAGTAGGGTTGAAGAATGTCAGGATGATTCTTAAATATGATATATTAGATTTTGAGATAGAGTGATTTCATAAAATTCGCCCGAAATGGAACCTTATGGCACCGGCCTTAAGTTTGCTTGCATTTATTTTTAGGTTCTTTTACTTACTGTAATGATTATGAGGGATGGAATTGTCATGGCTTATGGAAAAAAGATTTTTTATGTTCTTCTGCAGGTTATACCGCAAAGCAGCTGTAATATTCCGGCAGCGCTTGAAGTCTGCAACAGCTCGAATGACCCGCGTGCGCACTAGTGCTCGACGAGCTAAGAGCAACAACGAACCGCTGAGACAAGCGATGACATCGCTGGATAAGATTAAACACGAGATTAAGGTAATATACCAACCTAGCTAGCTATAATGTATCAACCTAGCTAGCTGCAATATACCAACCTAGTTAGCTGTAATACACTTACCTAGCTAGCTGTAATATACCAACCTAGCTAGTTAGCTGTAATATTCCGACAGCGCTGGAAATCAGCGACAACTTGAATGACCAGCGTGCGCACTAGCGCTCAACGATGTAAAAGCAACAACGAATCGCGTCGACAAGAGATGACAGCGCTGGATAAGATCAACCACGAGATTAAGGTAATGTACCAAACTAGGTAGCTAAAATATAACAATCTATCTAGCTAGCAGTTATATAGCAACAGCGCTTGAAACAACAACGAAACGCTGAGTCAAGCGAGGACTGCACTGGATAAGGTCAAACACGAGATTAAGGTATTATACCAATCTAGCCAGCTTTAATATGCCGAGATTAAGGTAATATACCAACTTAGCTAGCTGTAATATTCCGTCAGCGCTTGAAGTTAGTGAGAACTCGAATGCTCGCGTGCGCACTAGCGCTTGACGAGCGAAGAGCAACAATGAGCCGCTGCGGCATGCGATAACAGCGCTGGATAAGATCAAACATGAGATTGAGGTACCTAATATACTCCTACCAATATAGCTAGCTATAATATACCAACCTAGCTAACTGTAATATACTTACCTAGTTAACTGTAATATACCAACCTAGCTGGCTGTAATATTCCGGCAGCGCTTGAAGTCAGCTCCAATGAACCGCGTGCGCACTAGCGCTCGACGAGCTGAGAGCAACAACGCACCGCTGAGACAAGGGATGACAGCGCTGGATTAGATCAAACACGAGATTATTTTAACTATTATTCAAGTGAAAACATTTCACTTTTTTTTTATTTTTTTCAAGTCAAGTTAAGGTCAAGCGCAAGCCTATAGGCTTGACCGATGATGAATCGCCGTACGTCTGGTAGTCCGATGATGGAATGGACTGGGCGGAATTAAATCATGTAATTCCATCGCACACTCCCCGAAATGTAACCGATAAAATACCGACAAACTGGCAACTCGGCGACGATGTTCAAGGCTCTGGAGCTTTGACTTGACCAGTGCCTCATTACCGATGAGTTTCTTGGCCCGCTTTTCGATCGACTCTAGAGCATCAAGCTGGTATTTGGCAGATCCATCCCAGAGATGAGAACAGTACTCCATGCACGATCGAACTTGCGCTTGATACAAGTTGAGCAGCTGTTCCGGCGTGAAGTACCTTCTCACCTTCGCAAGGATCCCCAACTTTTTGGCAGCCAGCTGAGCCTTTGCCTCAATGTATGGCCCAAAATTGAGAGTCGATGTCAACGTAACGCCAAGAAGCTCAAGATGGTCCGTTACTGGCACGGTTACATCACGGAAAGTAGGAGCCGGGTGGAATTGGCTCCTTTTAGCGGAAAAAAGACACGCCTGGGTTTTAGCAGCATTAAACCTGACCAGATTGGCATCGCCCCATTCGGAAACTGCCTGCAAGGACAAGTTCAAGCGCTCCACCATGGCCTCCCGGAGAGACCGGACCTGAGGCCTGGTAGCACGCGCGTTGGACAAGTATCTCTCAGCAACAGTGCTGTCGTCTGCATACCCAAAGGCTTCAGCAGATCGTTAATGTGCAACAAGAACAAAGTTGCTGAGAGTACGGACCCCTGAGGGACATTCCCTCACCCGGCATTAATATCCAATTGGTCCGACGAGACGTTCCGTATGGTGCCGGACGTAAAGAATTTCACCATCCCATGTCTTCCCGTGGGTGTCGTAAGAGGCGACTAAGGGACAAACCAGAGAATGGGCAGCAGCGTTCTCTGTGCTTCTACAACAACCATACTGCGATCGCCAACCCGCCTGCCAAGCGTGGCGATTATGGCAAACCCCCCCCCCCCCCCCATGAAAAGCACAAATAAAAAATGGCCCCTAGTGCCCGGCAGCCTGCCTACCCTTGACTACGGTAGCGGTCGAGGTTACGGCATGGCAAGGGGTGCCAAGAATCGCCGGACGAGATCCGGCTACCCAAAGAATTACCGACGACTGTACCTGGCAACGTACAACACGCGCACACTTCGGACCGACGAGAAGATCACCGAACTCGAAGAGGAATTGAGCAGGTTGCGATGGAGTATTATAGGGTTATCGGAAGTCCGAAGAGAGGGGGAGGACTCGATAATCCTTGAATCCGGTAACCTGCTCTGTTTCCGAGAGGGTGACCGGCAGTCCCAGGGTGGTGTCGGGTTTATCGTCCACAAGTCCCTTGTGAACAACGTGGTGAAGATCGAGAGTGTGTCGACCAGGGTGGCGTGCCTTATACTCAGAATATCCTCAAGATATTCGCTGAAGGTCATACAGGTCTACGCCCCAACCTCGGCACACCCCGACGACGAGGTAGAGACCATGTATGAGGATATCTCCAGAGCCATGCATGGTTTCAAAACTCACTTCACCGTTGTCATGGGGGACTTCAACGCGAAACTGGGCAAACGAGACGAGGATGAGCTGCAAGTGGGGCAATTTGGAGTTGGACGACGGAACCACCGGGGTCACCTACTGGCCAGTTTTATGGAGAAGGAGGTCCTCTTTATGATGAACTCCTTCTTCAAAAAGCGTGAACACAGGAAGTGGACCTGGCAGAGCCCCGATGGTGCAACAAAAAATGAGATCGACTTCATCATGTCAACCAAGAAGCAAATGTTCAATGATGTCTATGTGATCAATTCGCACATTGAACATTAATATTAAGCTTGAAAGGTCTCGACTGATGAAGTCCACGCTCCGTCCAGCACAGATCCAGGTCCAAAACCCCGAAAGCTTTCAGCTCGAACTCCAGAATCGTTTCGAGTGCCTAGGGAGCTCCGTGGATGACTACACCGACGGGTTCGTGGCAGCTGTCCATACGGTCGGGTCTAAGTTTTTCAAGACCCGTCGTACAGATAAAAAGAAAAAGATCTCTGATCATACCCTCAAGCTTATGAAGGAGAGGCGTGAGATGATCCTGCAGTCTTCAGATGAGGCGTGCAAATACCTGCAGCTCAATAGACAGATCTCTAAATCCTTGAAAAGAGACCTCCGCCGCTTTAATACCGAGCGTATTAAAGACGCGATTGAGCAAAATAAAGGCTCCAAGGTTTTTTCAGGGGATCTGGCTATTGGGCAGAGCCAGCTCACGAAACTGAAGACCGACGATGGCAGGATCGTATCCGCCAAACCGGAGATTCTGGGGGAGATCGAGACATTCTATGGGCAGTTGTACACATCAATCAGCAAGCCCGTTGCGAGTCTAGCAAACGACCCAAGAGCTAGATTGACCCGACACTATACCGAAGATATTTCGGACGTCAGCCTGTACGAGATTAGGATGGCTCTGAAACAGCTTAAAAACAACAAGGCGCCGGGTGATGACGGAATCACGGCTGAACTCCTGAAGGCGGGTGGAAAACCGGTCCTTAAGGCCCTTCAGAAGCTGTTTGATTCCGTCACACTCGAGGGCAAAACGCCACAGGCATGGTGCAGGGGTGTGGTGGTACTCTTCTTCAAGAAGGGCGACAATGCCCGGCTAAAGAACTATAGGCCCATCTCACTTCTTAGCCATGTCTACAAGTTGTTTTCAAGAGTCATCACGAATCGTCTCGCGCGCAGGTTTGACGACTTCCAGCCTCCCGAACAAGCCGGATTCCGAAAAGGCTTTAGCACCGTAGATCACATACATACGCTGCGGCAGGTTATACAGAAGACCGAAGAGTACAACCTGCCTCTCTGTTTAGCGTTTGTGGACTACGAGAAAGCCTTCGATTCGATCGAGACTTGGGCTTGTTGCAGTCTCTCCAACGGTGCCAGATCGACTACCGGTACATTGAGTGTTTGTACAAGAACGCCACTATGTCAGTCCGTCTTCAGGATCAGACCTCGAAACCAATTCTTCCCCGGCGCGGCGTGAGACAGGGAGACGTCATTTCTCCGAAACTGTTCACTGCTGCGCTGGAGGATGTCTTCAAGGTTCTGGATTGGAAAGGGCTTGGCATCAACGTTAATGGCGAGTACCTCACTCACCTTCGGTTTGCCGACGACATAGTGGTCATGGCTGAGACCATGGAGAGCCTCAGTAAAATGCTCGATGACCTCAGTAGAGCTTCCGAAAAAGTGGGTCTTAAAATGAACATGGACAAAACCAAGGTCATGGTGAATGCCCATGTTACACCCACTCCTATCAAGGTCGGAGACTCTACACTCGAAGTTGTGGGCGACTATGTCTACCTGGGACAAACGATCCAATTGGGTAGGGCCAACTTCGAGAAAGAGGTCAACCGTCGAATCCGACTCGGCTGGGCAGCGTTCGGGAAGTTGCGCGGTATCCTCTCGTCCAACTTACCACAGTGTCTCAAGACGAAAGTCTATGACCAGTGTGTGTTGCCAGTGATGACATATGGCTCTGAGACGTGGTCGCTTACAATGGGCCTTATCAGGAAGCTTACAGTCACTCAAAGGGCAATGGAGAGGGCTATGCTCGGAGTTTCCTTGCGTGATCAAATCAGAAATGTGGAGACCGACATAGCCCGAAGAATTGCCAAACTTAAGTGGCAGTGGGCAGGGCACATTGCTCGCAGAACGGATGGCCGATGGGGCTGAAAAGTTCTGGAATGGCGACCGCGAACCGGAAGACGATACGTTGGAAGGCCTCCCACTAGGTGGACCGATGACCTGGTTAAGGTTGCGGGAAGGCGCTGGATGCGAGACGCACGGGATCGGTCAATGTGGCGACGCCTGGGGGAGGCCTATGTCCAGCAGTGGACGTCTTTCGGCTGAAATGATGATGATGATGGTCCGACGAGCAGCCATCGATAACCACTCGAATGGACCGATCTCTCAGGAAGTCTGCAATCCAATCACACAGACCACCGGGCAAACCGAATGAAGGAAGCTTACCAATAAGGCTTTCGTGCCAGACCCTATCGAAAGCCTTCGAGATGTCGAGGGGGCAAGCGCTTCCCCATGCCTCTCGATGGCCTCACTCCATATGTGAATGGCATACGCTAGAAGATCCCCAGTAGACCGATTTCGGCGAAAGCCGTATTGGCGGTCGCTAAGGATATCGTTAGTTTCTAGGTATGCCAGGAGCTTAGTGTTAAGTACACGCTTCATACTCTTACAGAGTATGGATGTTACAGAGATGGGTCTGTAGTTGGCCGGGTCAGCTCTACTGCCCTTCTTGGGCACGGGCTGTACGTTGGCTTGCTTCCAAGCATTCGGCACTGTTCCAGTCTCATATGAAAGGCGGAATAGGCGTGTCAAGATCGGAGACAGTTCAGGCGCACAGGTTCTAAGAACTATAGCTGGTATACCGTCAGGGCCGCTACCCTTGTTCACGTCGAGGTTGCGCAGCACCCTACGGACGTCCTTTTGATGGATGCGAATGTCCGACATACTCGTCCTGCACCCTTCAGGAGAAGGAGGGGGCCGCGAATCACCAGGATTCAGACGCGAAGATTCCGCAAAAAGAGAGGCAAACAAATTTGCCTTCTCCTCAGCGGTGTGAGCCAGTGACCCATCGGGTTTCAGCAGTGGTGGTAGTGAGGGACGGCAGAAGTTCGACTCGACCGACTTAGCCAGGGACCAGAACGCTTTACTACCTGCTGGGTAAGAAGCAAGTTTGGCCCCCATTCGGCCAATGTGGTCGAATCGAGCCCCACGCAACACCTTCTTGCAGGACTTGGCAGCCCTGTTGTAGGCTTTCTTCTTCTGACCAAGTCACTCGCTTTACGCGATCGAGTGTCGACCCATGCCAGGTACGCCTCATGTTTAAGCACGTCGGCGCGATGACATTCGGCGCTAAACCATGGCCGGTCAACGCTGGAAATCGTTATGTCAGAGAACGGAATGTAGTACTCCATTCCCTGACGCAACACATCAGTAACGGCGTCCGCGCACGACGAAGGATCAGCCGAAGAAAAGCAAGTAGGCTGCCAAGGATAGCAAGCGAAGAAAGAACGCATGCCATCCCAATCTGCTGACCTGTACCGCCAAACCCGCCGGGTGCCTCTTGGGCTGGGATCGGGCGGGGAATAGACGGACACAGACTTCACCAGACAGTGGTCGGCACTACCCAGGGGTGAACTTATCGACACAGAGTATCTGTCTGGATCTGTTGTCAGCAGAAGTTCCAAGCAATTCGCTGAGTGCGAATCAATATCCGGTACCCTTGCTGCCCCCTGGACCAGCTGGGTGAGGTTTAGCGTTAGCGAAAGCTTACGCATCTCCCGTCCAGCATGGTCAGTGCACTGGTATGGGAAGAGCCACTCCTGATGGTGGGCGTTAAAGTCCCCCAGTAACACTAATTGCGCGGAAGGGTACCGTTGCTGTGCCGCATCAGCCGCCTCACTGAGGTACTCTGCGAGCCTGGATGTCTCCTGATCTCCGCTGTGCGAGCGGTAGACACAGGTGTAGATAATTTTATCCAGACCTGTGTCCACTAGAGCCCACAGCGTTGAAAATTTTGAGTCCTCAAGGTTACGGAGACGCCGATAGCAAGTGTCATCACGGGCGTACATACACACACCCGCGCGCGGTTTATAATTGTGCTCCAGGGTAAACCCTGGGTAAGATAGGTACGACGCGTCCGACGGACTCGCTATCTGCGTCTCCGTAAGAAATAACAGCGCTGGTTTCTCAGTCTCCAGGTGGTAGTGGACTGCAGAGAGATTTGAGTGCAGACCTCGAATGTTGGTGAGGTGCACTTTGAGGGGGAGGGAGTGCAGCCGCTGTTCAAATTAATTATTTCTTTTCCTTGGCATTACGAGTAATATAAGAGTGAATGGAGGAGAGGAGTTGGAAGTGAGACGAGGTTCCACGCTGCTAACCTTCAGACCTGCACTGAAAGGACAGCATCATTGGGGCACTAGTCCGGAGACTGCGGGGACGCCCGAGCCCCCCCGGAATGTCCATCGGGCCCTCCCCATCTGGTCGCCAACCAGCACGATGGCGCATCCCGGGATTTTTCGACAGTTGGCGGGGCAGCCTTTCATGTGTGGCTGGCACACTACTTGGGCCCCCAACTACCTGCGGTCGGCCAGCGGCGCACCGTGCCTCGGATCCCGCTACCCTCCGCGACTAGTCTCCCGATACGTCCATACCAGCGCGTGTCAGGCTGGTCAGTCTGCAGTGGAACAGCTATCTCGACCCAACTCCTCTTGTGGCTACACCGAGCATCGTACCGGAACACGGCTAAGCCGCTTGGCGGTACGTCTTTGCCCGGTGGGTGGTCGCAAGCCTTCGGCCGAAGCCTACCACCAGTTGGTGTCACCTGATTTGCACCACCCGGGGACCACGTGTAGGGTATCGGAATGGGGTACACTCCTACGGACGTGGGTGGTCACTTAAATAATAGTTAGCTAAGCTTAGCTAAAGCACTATAATTCTTCTTCTTCATTTTTCTGTCTCTCTTTCTCTTCCCAGGTAGTAAAATCCCGCGCCTACACCTCCTTAGAAGAGCTAGAGCGTCGTATCGTAGAACAAGAGCGTAGGGCTGCGCTCGCGCACGCAGAGTATCGACGGGAGCTCGAAAGAGCGTCACTAGCGTTAGAGCACAAGGAGGCCATCATAC
This sequence comes from Orthosia incerta, assembly GCA_948252205.1. NCBI lineage: Eukaryota > Metazoa > Arthropoda > Insecta > Lepidoptera > Noctuidae > Orthosia > Orthosia incerta. Next base: position 27,043,679 of record OX411758.1, read on the forward strand.
GCAGCCTTATCGATAAGGTGGCCGATGTTGAAGAAGTCAGGTTGGTATAATGATAATAATGTCATTGCGCCGTTGTATCAAGGGTCTGATACAGAAGGCAGTACTCAGCTCATTGATACGGCCCGCATCGTGAGAAGGTTCCTGTCTCTGGCGCCCTAATCACCGGTAGCTCCCGATACCGGTGGTTCTATATTATTTATATTTTTAAATGTTTTTAAAGTTTTCTTTTTTTTAGGGTTCCATACCCAGAGGGTCAAAAACGGGACCCTATTACTATGATTCCGCGGTCCGTCTGTCTGTCTGTCAGTCCGTACGTCACCAGGCTCACGTTTGGACGGTGGCACGGTTGTTGGACGCACGATTGGCGCAGTGGTTGAGTGGTTGACTGCTGCGCTGCGTGTGTCGCGGGTTCGATTCCCGCACGGAAAAAATAATTTTATGACCTACAGATAAGTGTTCCGGATCTGGGTGTTTGTGTATGTGAATTACATGTTTGTAAACGCACCCATGATTCAGGAAGAAATTCCTAGTGTGGGACAACGTTTTTTTTAAAAAAAAGATTATTTTCGCAGATGATGTATTTCTGTTGCCGCTATAACAACAAATACTAAAAACAGAATAAAATAAATACGAAATGGGTCACATTTGTTGTATGGGATACAACAAATGTGATTTTGCCTCCTCTACACTGCTCGCGAAGTTGAACGATGTTAGACGAATACGATAGTGTAGAGGCACTTCGGCTTACCTAGTCAAACTTTACCTCGCCTCGGGTGACTTCCATTTGTTGTCGGTTTTTGCGCCCCAGTCAAAGGGCCCGAAGTTTTACGAAGTATCTCTCTACAATACTCGTACTCGGCCGACTTCAGTACTCATTCAGGCCCAGCGCACACCGCTAGAGGCGCGGCGGAGAGCAATTGAAGACAACAATGTAGTTAAGGTTTATATTAAAAAGTTGCTCTCCTTCGCACCTCCAGCGGTGTGCGCTGGGCCTCAGACGTCGTGTGTGCCGGTACGTGATTTATAATTAGTGCGCGAGACACAATTATGAGCAATATACAGTGGTCACAGGAGCAAATTATGTTGTTCCTGGAAACTCTGCAAACAGAGACAATTATTTGGGACCCCAATGACAAATGTCATAAGGACACAATACGCGAGCGTGCACATTGCTACGGCAGCTGCTTCTTGAGCGTCCATTACAAACGTGCGCAGGCTAACGGCACCACAGAGTGAATGAGCTCATCACGAAATTGAACGAGTGTGTAGTGTCGCACTTCGGACTTACTATATCTAAGGTCACCGCCAGATAACAAAAAATAAAAGTCTTTAACACCTATCTACCAATGTATTCCAATACTTCAAAAACCAAACGAAAAAAGAAAAGTGTTAGTGTGTAATCAAAACGAGGTAAAGGCGTACTTGACCGTTTCAGTTAGCATTCAGTAATGAGTTAATATCTCATAAGCGCCTGGACCGATTCATATGATTTCTATCGCTAGATCTAACCCAGCTGGTGAATGTGGCAACGCGGGTACCGGATGTTGACGGCCATACACCCAATTGCTTAGATCTTCTCCTGACAACTGATCCGGACAGTCAATCGGTGTCGGTCTCAGCCCCGCTGGGAACGTCTGACCACTGTCTGGTGAAATCCGTTTCGACTTGCTCTCCTCCAGATGAGAGCCCTAGAGGCACGAGGCGAGTATGGCGATACGAGTCAGCAGACTGGGACGAGATGCGGCACTTTATTGCGTCTTATCCTTGGCGGCATGTGTGCTTCTCCTCGGGTGACCCCTCGAGCTGTGCAGACGCGGTTGCGGATGTGATTCGGCAGGGAATGGAATATTTCATTCCATTCTCCGACATTCCGCTCGGTCACAAATCCCGACCTTGGTATAATGCAGAATGCGCCCACGCTGAGGCCCGAAAAGAGTCTGCCTACCAAGCCTGGGTCGGGGCCCGCGACCGCAAAGTTAGAGCGCGTAGGGTTCGCGCGAGGAAAAGAGCCTTTAATTCTGCCGCCAAGTTCTGCAAGCGGGTTCTGCGTCGGGCACGTTTTGACCATATTGGACGTATTGGGGCCAAGCTGGCATCGCACCCTCCGGGTAGTAAACAGTTTTGGTCCCTGTCTAAAGCGGTTGAAACGAATTTCTGTCGGCCCACTTTACCTCCGATGCTGAAACCTGATGGGTCGCTGGCTCACTCTGCGAGTGACAAAGCAAATTTATTTGCATCTCTTTTTGCTACCAATTCACGTCTGGACGCTGGCTCCAAGCAACCACCTACTGTACCTCATTGTGACTCTTCGATGCCGGAGATCGCTGTGCACGCTAAAGAGGTCCGGAGAGTATTGTGCAGTCTAGACGTGAACAAGGCCAGCGGACCTGACGGCATGCCAGCGAGAGTGCTGAGGCAGTGTGCGCCAGAACTGTCTCCTGTGTTGACTCGCTTGTTCCGCCTCTCTGTTGTAAAAGAGACGGTGCCGAAATCCTGGAAGCTTGCAAATGTGCAACCAGTGCACAAAAAAGGCAACCGTGCAGACCCTGCCAATTACCGTCCGATCGCCATTACCTCCATTTTGTCCAAAGTTATGGAAAGGGTACTGAACAGAAAGTTGCTGGCCTACCTTGAAGACAACAATCTCCTCAGTGACCATCAATATGGCTTTCGCCGGGGACGGTCAACTGGCGATCTTCTTGTGTATGTCACGCACTGCTGGGGCGAAGCCATCGAGAGACACGGCGAAGCACTTGCTGTATCGCTTGATATCTCGAAGGCCTTCGACAGGGTCTGGCACGCGAGTCTGCTCAGTAAGCTTCCTGCTTATGGCATCCCCGCTGGTTTTTGTAGCTGGATATCAGACTTCCTTAGTGAACGGTCGATCCGAGTAGGCATTGACGGCTGCTCCTCAGACCTTATGGCTATTGATTGATTGAGTTCCTCAGGGGTCTGTTCTCTCTGCAACTCTTTTCCTGCTGCACATCAATGACCTACTTCAGCCTGGTATTGTTGGGTACGCAGATGACAGTACTGTTTCAGAGAGATACTTGTCCAGCGCAAAAACCAGCGTGGATGAAATTCTTTCCTTGAGAGAGGCTATGGTGGAGCGGACAGATTTGACCTTAAGCCTTGTCTCCCAGTGGGGTGATGACAATCTGGTCTCCTTTAACGCCACCAAAACACAGGCGTGTATTTTTACCGCAAAGAGGAGTATTTTCGGTCAAACTCCTACTTTTCGGGGTACGTCTGTTCCTGTGACTGATCGGCTCGAGCTCCTAGGCATGGAGTTGACATCCAGTCTCAACTTCGGCTCCTCCATTGAGAACAAAGCCCAAATCGCGGCCAAAAAACTGGGCATCCTAAATAAAGTGAAGCGATACTTTACGCCTGGACAGCTTTTAACCCTATACAAAGCACAAGTCCGATCCTGCATGGAGTATTGCAGCCACCTTTGGGATGGTTCAGCTAAGTATCAGCTTGCCGCGCTTGACTCAGTGGAACGCAGAGCCAAGAGGCTCATTGGTGACGTTGAACTGGTGGACGCCAAGCTACACAGCTTGGCTCATCGCCGCAAAGTTGCCTGCTTGTCGGTCTTCTACAGACTGTACTTCGGTGAGTGTGCTCAAGAACTCCACGACCTCATCCCACCAGCCCCCTTCTACCATCGGACATCTAGACGCACTGCAAGTTATCATCCTTACCTTGTTGCCATTCCACCAATTCGAACCAAGCGCTTCCAAACATCCTTTATAATGCGCACAGCGAATGAATGGAACTCACTACCTGCGTCTGTGTTTCCGAACGCATTCAACCCGAATCTCTTCAAAGTTAGAGTGAACAGGCTTCTTCTGGGTAAGCTCACTCCATCTTAGACTCTGTCTCTGTCTCACCTATGACCTAGACTAGAGTCAAGAGCAAACCCATTATAAATAAAAAAATAAAAAAAACGGATAAAATGATTTTGAGACCAAATTGATCAAAATATCTCCATAAACAAAAAATCATGTTTTCTAGTTACGTAATTATACTTTTTAGGGTTCCGTACCCAAAGGGTAAAAACGGGACCCTATTACTAAGACTTCGCGGTCCGTCTGTCTGTCTGTCTGTCACCAGGCTGTATCTCATGATCCGTGATAGCTAGACAGTTGAAATTTTCACAGATGATGTATTTTTTGGGCGCACGGTTGGCGCAGTGGTTGAGCGATTGACTGCTGCGCTGCGTGTCGCGGTTTCGATTCCCGCACGGAACAAATATTTGTATAACTCACAGATAGTTGTTCCGGCTCTGGGTGTTGTGTATGTGAGTTTAATGTTTGTAAACGCACCCACGATACAGGAAGAAATTCCAAGTGTGGGGCAATATTTAAAAAAAAAAACACTGTTGCCGCTATAGCAACAAATACAAAAAACAGAATAAAATAAATATTTAAGTAGGCCTCCCATACAAGAAACGTGATTTTTTTCCCTGTTTTTGTGATAATGGTACGGAACCCATCGTGCGCGAGTCCGACTCGCACTTGGCCGGATTTTGGTACAAGTCGGATCAATAACTTTTACTTTTTTTGTTATCTGCGGAGAGTTTATTAAAAATCACACACACACTTTCAGGTTTAAATACTTGGTCTTCCATGCCGTGTCTTGAAGGCAAGTTAGTGCACCGACCGAACATAAAGTATTCCAGTTTATTGTTTTTTCACAGACTCAGTCAAACCAACACCCACCGTCTCCAAGGCATCATAACAGACTCGTCACCAGAAAGGTCTCCCATTCCTCAACCAGAGCCTTCCCAGAGGAAGGAGGCCAAACCTTCGGTTAAGTTAGTGCCGGGACACGGAGGGTACTTTCAGGAGAAAGAGGGGAAGAGAAAAGGAAAGTAGTTCGTCACTTGTCATAATTCGACGCACACTGCTGAAGATAGGCCTTCCCCAAGTGTCGTCACATTGACCGGTCCTGTATGTCTCGCGTCCAGTGGATGCTCGCAGCTTTCCCCTCGTCATCATTCCATCTCTTGGGAGGTCTTCCAACGCTGCGTCTTCCAGTACGCGGCTGCTACTGCAACCACTTATAAAATGAAATGTAATGGTTTATTGCCAGATTGATGCCAGATCCAAATAATCTTATTTATATATATAACAAAGTTGTATTAGTTACACCATTTATAACTCGAGAAAAGCTGGATTGATTAGATTTTTGATTTGTTGGATTATGCTCCGCCCCGAATAACAGAATAACTATTAAAATTATCGAAAAAAAAAATATGATGGAAAATAATTTTACTATACGTTTGCCACGGGGTCTCATTGCTAAGAAAGAAATTTTGGTTCAAATAAATCTCACTAGATGGCACGACATGTACACACAATTGAATAGAATTGTCTGTAAAATTAACATTTTCTGGAATTGAACATAAAAATTGTATGTTCTTGTTTCATCAACTCTCCTAAGTATAAAATTATGGAATATTGGGTAACTTAATTCACATTTCAAATTTCGTAAAAAACTTAATTCGCATTTTTTAATTTCTGAGGCATTCTACTCGATTGTTAAAATTTGCATTGCATTGTAACACATTTTTGTGCAAAAAAACTGTAAATACGTGCAAAAATTATTGAAATTAATGAATATTGTTTTCTTTAATTTAATTTAAAGAAAACAATATTCACGAACCTAGTAAACCCTTTTACTTGCAAGTCGCTGTGCCGTGACACAGGATCGAACGTGATTGATGTACTTACAAAAATAACAAGATTAATCAGATGAAAAACGGTTTTGCGAACACGGCGCCGTCTGGATATTATGACAGAAACAAAGCATGGACCAAAATGAACAGCGTTGTATACTAGTTCCGGTAATACCAGTAGATGGCGTTGTCGACTATTCTGAAATTCAAAACAAGGACCGGTTAGTACACCATTTGTTTGAGGTGGTACGAAGTTCGCCGGGACAGCTTGTATTATATAAATATAAAAAATACATAATACAATTAATTGCAAGTATATATTTTCAGTATCAAGGGCTTTTGTACCACATGTGCCTATATTTAATAGTCACATTGTCTTGCTTTGAGTTCATTGTCTGCCCTAAAAAAGATTGTGGTAGGATCCAGAATAAATAAACCTTCTAACCAGAGGTAACGAGATCACCTGACAGCTATTGAGAAATTCCTGTAGTTTGGAATTTCATCATCGTCATCAATTCAGCTAAAAGACGTCCACTACTGGACATAGGCCTCCCCCAAACGACGCCACACTGATCGTCCCTGTGCGTCTCGCAATAGCAATTAGTTTCAAAATATTATCGCTAACGCCAAAGGAGAATGAAAACTTTGTTTCGTAAAATTCTTTTTACAGACCAAAGAGAGTCGTTACTTCTATGATATTAAAAATAATTAATGGCTTATAAATAGCAAATTGTTCTAGTCATAACTAGTCTGAAATTTATAGTTTGAATAGCTAGAATAAAACTTGGCTTGAAGCACGTTTTAGTGTTAAGGTTACACTAGTCGAAATTTTTCCATATTTTTTTTTTTATATGTTATGGGTTTGCTCTTGACTCTAGTCTAGGTCAAAGGTGACAGAGACAGAGTCGACGATGGAGTGAGCAAACGTAGTCTAGGGATTAATCCACTGTTTGACGATGTACGTTCAAAATAAAAAGTGATATCAATTTGTCTCATCATTATCTAGCCCTGTATGGAAGCGAAAAAGTAAAACAAGAAAATATTTGAAAGTTATGAGCGTCGAAAGTTCCACATTTCGACACTAATTTTAACGCATATTACGGCGCAAATAAATACCTTAAGAAGACGGAAAATTGCAAAACGGCCTCCATACAGGAATAGATTAGTAGTTCAGCAATGCATATAATTTTATTTTGAACAGATAGATTTAATAGTTTTTTCATGATATCTAGACTGCCAAAGGTCTGTTCATAAAATTTCGCGCGCTCGGGTTCGTACTAAATCATTACCCATTTCGCTACAAATTTGCAAAAGTGTGTCTTCGTACGCGAACTAGCTTCCCACTGCTCATCACAGCATCTATCTCTTCCGCACGTGTTGTCGGTTGATATAAAATGCATTTTAACCCCGCGCACAAAATAGTTCGTGCCGTCGACTAGTGTACCCTTAAGTGTAGGAAAAGGTAAAGATTTAAAACACGAGGCTAATCTAACGATTTAATTTTTGAAGGAAAGTAGAACAATTTATTTGAAAGCTTGTAGTAAGCCACTGTTGTATACTAGAATATATATATATATATGTATAGTCTTCTTTTGGCTCTTTCAGCCTTTTGTAAGCAGATTGTTCGTCTGTATCTTCCAGGAATTAATTGTTAGTAGAGTGACAACATTATTTAGGTATTAGTTTGAATTTTTAATAGTGTACAATACATAGTCATTTTTGAAGTGCATTATCTTTAGCCGCGTTGAGTGATTTTTGGTAGGGCAAAACTTATGGGTTCGCGCTAACGACATTCTTATGTGCAGGGATGTTAAGGAGCTCCATAACCGAAACCGAAACTACTATCCGCAACCGAATCCGATATAAAAGTTTCGGATAGGGGCGGAGTCTAAATGAGTCACGATATGACAGGTATTTCTGCCTGGCCGAGCCGACACACTAGCCGCGTCCGTCACTTGCATGTTTGTTTATTATTTCTTTTGCTTATTCATAACAAGTCTATGTGTTTTACTATTAAATTTTAACCCCCAACGGAAAAAGTAGGGTTTTATAAGATTGACGTGTGTTGCTGTGTATCTGTGTATATGTGTGTCTGTCTGTGGCATCATAGCGCCTAAACGGATGAAGCGATTTTGATTTAGATTTTTTGTTTGAAAGGTGACTTTGTCGAGAGTGTTGTTAGCTATGTTTGGTGAAAATCGGTTTAGCCGTTCAAAAGTTATGGGCTGTTTTCTGTTTGAAACGGAGTATTTTCGCAAGATATCGTGTCATAATTACGTGTTCGATAGATTGTTGATCGAAGCGCGTCTACTGCTAGATAAATTATGTAGTATAAAAAGTATTAAATAAAAAATAATTGTCGGCGGTTTTGAAATTTTTATTTTTTTTTGTTTTAAAAACTAACGGATAATCCGAAACATATTCATATCCGTAACCGTATCCGAAACCGAAATAATATTATTTCTATATCCTTTAGGCTGTGAAAAAGATGGTTGAAAAGAGATTGCATGTAGCAGAGATGAGAATGTTGAGATGGATGTGTGGAGTGACGAGAATGGATAAAGTGAGAAATGAGTATATTAGAGGAAGTTTGAAAGTGGCGCCAGTGACAGAAAAGTTGAAAGGCAACCGTTTGTCCTGGTATGGTCATGTGATGAGGAGGGATTAAACGCATGTTACTAAAATGGATGGAGAGGGAGAGGAAGGCCAAAGAAAATATAGATGGACTGTGTGAGGAGTGATATGAAAGAAAAGGGAGTCGGTGATAGCGTGACGGGGGACAGGACGGTATGGAACAAGAAAACGTTTGGCACTTTTTTGCGGAAAAAAAAAAACTTGTTGCGCCGACCCCAAGTAACATGGGATAAGGGCAGAAAGATGATGATGATCCGTAACCAGATCCAAGTTTTCATACACCATGACAACATTTTTTTTTTTGGATTGGATATCGTCCAATGACTTCTCCCGCTCTGGGTGAAGCGGGCGGGCGTTTCAGACTTTACTGACTAAAACCCACCCGTGTTCCTTCAGTTGCTTGAGCCAGGGCCGCAGTAACTCTTTTTCAAGTTTATCCGCGACCCAGACAGGCATCGGCCCTGGCGGACCCCGTCAGTTTTTGACAACTCTTTGAGACGCGTGGAACACTATGCGCCGTCGACTCGGGCCTTATCCTTATCGGACGGCTAGCTACCCATTAATAGCAGCCCGCAACCCCGCGCCTACGGTGGCCGGCAATCGGTTTGCGACTCTCGACGCCCAGAGCGTCTCCTGCGGTGGCTTGGGGCGTGAGTGCGTCTCCCTCCTCCTTCGCGGGCATTACTTTTTCGCAGTAGGAGGTGACAGCTTCCCATGCCCTCTCGCTCCGGACCATGGCCTGAACCAGGGCTGGACGGGAGAGGTCGCCACCGATCCATAACATCCCTGCTAATGTGAAATCGTCAATGACATGCTAATGTGGCAGGTTTCGTCAGTGAAACAGCCACTGCACGTCCTGTATATTATTAGCGGCCAGTTATTCCAAAGTTTTCACTTCTGCCGGCAGTACCCGACGACTACCAATTTTTTAGAGCTGCTACTATACTTGGAATGTTATTATTCTATCCCTGTATTGTACACTATTTCTAGAATTAATTACCATAATTATTTTTATTAATACATTTATACTGAACTCGTGAGACATGTTCACGTTTATGGTTGTTTACGATTTTATTACACGTGTATATTTCGAGTCCTCGAAATACATAAATGAGTCGGGAGCTCGATAAATCTAATCTATCTCATGATTATGGGCTCCCTTTGAATCCGAAAAGATTCTGGAACCCGAAATAAACTCGCGTGTGATCTATAAACAGTCATAAAATAGGTCTTATAAAGCTGATATTACCAATTGTATTAATTACGTTGTAATTTGTTGTAAGTAATGTAGAAAAGATGTTCCTTATCGAATGTAAAATAATATAATTGATAAATAAAGGTGTTCAATACAGTATTCTTGTGTTTCACTCAATAAAACTGCTCTGACATTAAATTTAAAAGGAAACTTGTCGTTCTTTCTCTTGATGTTACGCTGCTTACATACTTTTCTCATTTTCTGTATATCGTGTTATTAAATCGTTCTCATCAGTTCAGCTGAAAGACGTCCACTGGCTGATATAAGCGTCGTCATATCTACCGGACCTGTAGATAATTTTTGCATCTAGTGGACTCCTGCAAATCTTCCTAGTGGTTGTGACGACAACTCGTCATAATAGCTATCTCGTTGCTATCTCTAATAGGTCTCTTTCACTAATACGTCACTTTGTACATGAAGTCAGTTCCCAACTCGTCTCAAGCCGTATTTTGTCTCTTTCCCAACTCAGACGTTCTCTTCGTCAGACGCATATGTTCAATGTACAGTAACGTACACAATTATAAAGTGAATAGGTTCCCGATGCAATATGAGATCAGATCAACTGTATATTGATTTTGGGATCCTTCAGGGGTCGGTACTCTCAGCAACATTGTTCTTGCTCCACATAAACGTGCTGCTAATAACCTTTGGGTATACAGACGACAGCACTGTAGCTAAGAGATACGTGTCCGACGAACGGGCTACTGGGCCTCAGTTCAGCAGCCGAATTGCGTAAGTATATTATCCAAAGCAAAAGAATCGATTCTTTCCCAAAACAGACTTTACGTAGTGCATATTGATACGAAAAGTCGTTTTTGGGAAGGAATCGATTCTTTTGCTTTGGATAATATACTTACGCAATTCGGCTGCTGGTCATGGTTGAGCGCTTCAACCTGTCTTTGGAGGCAGTCTCCGAATTTTCCTAAATATTTTATTTACATATTTTGTGCTAAATTGTACATCAGCGTCGGATGAGTTGGGAAAGAGACGAAATACGGCTTGAGACGAATTTGGAAACTGACTACATGTAGAAAGTGACGTATTAGTGAAGAGACCTATTAAAGAAAGCAGCGATATAGCTAGTGTGACGAGTTGTCATCACAACCTTTCTAGTATCAACTGCGTTCAGTATATTTTACTTTTAATAAAACATTTATATGTAACTAAATCCTACCATCAGCGGCTTCGATCGCGTGTATGTCTGATATTGTATTAACAGGTTCACTGTCCAATTAGTAAAACAATACCACAGAGCATATGTGGCTCATGTGACTTTGAACCTGTTAAGTAGAAGAAGTAATAATATACTAACGGTTTATAAAGTATCCTGTCCGCAGATGTAAAGATGACGCGATTGTATGTTCTTCGTGTGCCAAAAAACAGTAAAGTTACGATCATCATCATCGTAATCTGAGCTTTTCATTTAGCATTGTCGGCACCGGAAAGCCACCGAAATCTAGAAAAATGCCTTTTCACTTCTCATGCTCTGAAATTGCTTATTTGTGCAGGACATAGGCTGCACAAAATCGATTTTTGTGCACAAGTGCATTAACGTATCTACTTATAAATGTATCTATATTAAGGCAAAGAAAATGAGCCATACAGCCAAACACAATAAAAAGTTCACAGATAGAATTTGTTATTTTATAATATTTACTTTAATTTATTTGCCTTTTATGTGTTTTTTAAGACATAAAAGATATTAAAATTTTAATTAAAATACGGTAGGTTATTTAATTAATTAAAAAAATATATATATTACAAAAGGTCCTGAAGGAGAACCTGAGCACTCAGACAACCCAGAACAGAGCTCTCTGGCGCAGATGTACAAGGAGACCCGACCCTAGCTGAACTGGGAAGAGGGTTGGACAAAGAAGAAGATATATTACAAAATTAATTTAATAGAAGGCTGTATAGGTCTGCAGCCCAAGCCTAATATCAATGACGTAAGATTTTAAAAAAAGCGGCGGGAAACAGGTCTTGTTTTTTCGTGCGTTTATTATTTTTTCTTTGCTAAAACTAATTTTACTTTGAATATTAATTAAAGAAATGTTATGTTATACTACTGTTTTATTTCCTCGCAATCGAAATGAAAAGCAGACTTTATAACTCGTCCACAAAACCATTTTATCCTCGACATTACTATCAGCAAATAGTCTCGGATAAAAATGGTTCGATTTGTGAACTCGTTGTAAAATCTACTATTTTTTGCCATATTGAGCTCTAAAGAATGTATAGAAAAATATGGTCGAGGCATTGGAAATGTTTCTTTCATTGGTAAGTAAATTTGTTTTTAAATTGTTTGTGAAAAAGTGGCTCGCTTGGTTTTCATACAGATGGAGAGACTTGCGTTATCTAGTTAGATCTATGTCTGTGATCCTGTCCAATGTTCAGTCGTTGAGGTATAAAAACGATAATAGCAGACAGACAGAGTTACTATCGCAATTATAATATTAGTATGGATCAAGCACAAATACTATGAGCAGCCCCTATCTGCTACTGAGAATTTCATAGTGGCAAATACTATAGCATTCGGGTCATTTATTTATTCAAGACCTCCAACGAAACATGTACACTAAAACACCATGAATCATCAATATGGAGTAATGACAACTGCACTCCCTCTAATTAAAATCTATCCTGAGGATCGAAGCAATATGCGGAATCCCATGCGTGGCAATTGCGCTTGGGAACAACACCAATGCACCAACAGGGCAGTGTTGGGATCCGTATCGAACATTATACATCAAAGAAAATCCTAGTAGGTACCTTACTCCACACAACTGTATGCGAAGCAAACGGGTGTCTGTATGGATCCTTTCCAAAAAGGAGGAGGTATGTTCACGCATATCTCCGTCAATTGTGGACCGATTTTGAAAATTCTATTCCGAAGAAAAAGTATGTTCCGAAATTGGTCCCATTTTAATTTGGTGAAGATCTGATGTAGCACTTCGAAGATATACAACAGAACTCTTCAGTAAATAACGGCAAATCTCTCGGGATTGCTGCAATCGCATGTCTGTTTATTGTTTATACTATTTCATAACATAACATCACGCCAGTACGCTCTAAAGGAGTACGCAGATGTGTACAGTTTACCTTGGTACACTCTCATTTCAACGGTTATTTTCAAGTTTCATACTATTCGGGTAATCTATTCTAGCGTTCTAGAGGTACCTTACTGAACAACTTGCCTATTAGGTAGGTACAACTAAAAAGTGAAAATAAAAAAACTTTTTTACAAAAAAATATTACAAAGTAAAAAATAACTTTATTTTCGGCAGTCGGTGTCCATAACGCAAAAAATTGGTACCTACGGTACACTATATTTATATTTCACTTTGTAGTTTTTTTATTTGGAAGTCGGTAGTATTTTTTTGTAAAATGTTTTTTACCTAAACCCATGGGTAAACATTACATTGTATCTAGAAAATTCTAGGAGCTGGAAAACCATCAGTAAAGTAAGGTACCTTGAATTCAGACCTTAACAATCAGGAAACATCAACCAACCTAAATTAATGGCTACATCTATCTGAACATTTCACAAGGTCCCCAGAATTTGGGTCAAGAAGAACCCGAATCTTGGAAAATACACCACGCAGCGCATATAGGTACGTTCATTGTGTGTGGTGTTATCTGCAAGGTTCCTGATAACGTATTACTGAATAATTAACTGTGCGAGATGAGTATTATTGACACTATTGGAAAAACATGTTTGTTTATATTGTAACTAGCTGTTCCCCGCGGCTTCACTCCCGTGTACCACCCCACAGGGCCCGTTATCGGGATAAAAAATAGCCTATGTCACTCAGGAATAATGTAGCTTTCTATTGGTGAAATATTTTTTTAAATTGTTCCTGTACTTTCGGAGCCTATTCGGTACAAACAAGCAAACATAAAATCTTTTCTCTTTAAAATATTAGTATAGATTATATTATAAGTATAGATTGGCCTGAAACCTGGTCTTTTAAAGTTAATAATCTAAGTCTGAAATATATTATAAATAAAAAATTGCCAAGTCTCTGACTTGTGGGGCTGGGGGCCTGTGGGGTTCCCAAAAACGGCTAACGGCTCACGAAAAAGAAGAAAGAAGTAATACGGTAAGTACAGGGGGGTCACCAATTCACCTTAAGCTCTTAGAGCGGTATCAATTTGATGTCGAGTAAGTGACAGATGTATACAAGTCAGATACATCTGTCCCTTATTCGATCTCAAATTGATACCGCTCTAAGAGCTTATGGTCACCCCCCAGGTACCTACTCCATGACAAGACTGGAGTCAGATCTGGGTTCTGACTATATGTTACGACTGTCAAAGTTGTACAAATGACTGCTGCGATCAACTAAATTTGTTCAAACGCGACACACGACACGACATAATGTGGTTACGATTCACAGATCAATATATTTGTATGGACCGTTTGTTCATTGCCCGACACCGCACTACACTCTACACGTTTTACAACCGGCTTTTCGGCTATTTCGTCATTGCCGCTATGTGAGATTTGTGAGATAGTGGACAAGCGCGAACCTATAGAATATTAAAAAAAAATGTCGTCGCGACTTTTTTGCAGTGACGACTTAGCGGCTATACAAAACAAGTATAAGCTTGTCGACGACACCGCAGCGCACGGCTCCGTGAACAACCGATTTTACACCGTGGCTTTTCTTTCCATACAAAAAAGGAGGTTGCATGTGCGATGGTATCATCTCCAGGACATTCAACAGGATGAAAGTGGGTCTTGGAGTTGTTTTGATCAAATAAATAATAAGTATCCGGGTGACCGAGCTCTGCTAGGTTGAAAATAGAGAAAACGACGTTTTCTAATAATTAAACATAGATAGATCGATTTATCGCCCCTGAAAGGCCCTGCATACTAAATTTCATGAAAATCGTTGGAGCCGTTTTCGAGATTCAGATTGTATATATATATATACAAGAATTGCTCGTTTGAAGGTATTATTAGATAGATAACAATACATTTTACTTTGTACACCTGTTTATTTACTTAAAACATCTATACAAGTACAATGGTGGACTTAATCCCTGAGGTATTACCTACCTTTCAGTCAACCAAGATTGGTGAAGAGATAACATGCCAATGCCCGCCAAATTAAAGCAGACGAGGTCGTGGATGAAGGCATTTTTTTCGTAGTATCTCTGCCCAATTCGAAGTCCCATTCAGTTGTTTTTCCTCAATTAAAAACTAAAACACACACATAGGCACTGAATATAATTTCTACGTGTTCATGAAGACCTGCATTATTTAAATAGCTGAAAAGAAAAATTGTTATCAGTAGTGAAGGCTTCAGGCGGTGTATTTGCTTGTGCGGTCGTGTACATCCTTATCACAGAGGTTTATTTAATTATCTCATAAACACGGAGTACCTACAGATTTGTTTTTACTTGTTATTCATTAGAAAATACATTGAAGACAATATATTCATTGAACTGAAAAATGGAGCAGTAATTTTTATTCGAGAAGACTTACCTAAATAAAAGTGCAGTGTTTGACATACTTACATAGTTATTTCTATACTAAGTTTGTTCGGCATACTTCAGCAACAAGTATGAATACGGCAGGTATGTACGATTTTTTTTTATAACTTTTCAATTGCTCGCCTTTTTGTGCTCTTTGCACACCAAGTTCCATACTGGATGTAGGTACATAGAATTGTGTGAGCCAAGAGTCTGTTTAAGGCGCCGATTCCCTTGATTAGCTGATTTTAAAATGAGAATCACGTCTATATGGCTAGTCGTAATTTTTTGAAAAAAATATATGTTATATTAGACTATTTTCTTTATAATTTGATCTGAGCAAATTTTGAGTTTTCTTCGTATAACATAGTGTAATTAATTTGTAAAGTTATGTCTAAAACGGACAAAAACACGACAATCACACCAAAACCGCTGTGCGTATTTTAATGAA
Organism: Orthosia incerta; assembly: GCA_948252205.1. Lineage (NCBI taxonomy): Eukaryota > Metazoa > Arthropoda > Insecta > Lepidoptera > Noctuidae > Orthosia > Orthosia incerta. Next base: position 27,059,180 of record OX411758.1, read on the forward strand.
ATTGACACCATCTCAAAGACAATTTAATTATCTACATTTTGATCTGAGCTTTTTTTTTTAAAGTCATAGAATAATAAGGAAAGTACAAAAACTACTAAATTTCGGGTCGCTCGGGTGTGAAACGAGTGCGCGTTTTGTTCCCTTTAAGGTCGTTGGCTTTAGTCGTCGTCTTAAACAGGTGTAAGCCCCGCACTGCGTCCTAACTTCATGAGTTCCTGTCATCCTTGTACCTATTCTAGTATCATATGGTGTTGAGAACATTATGGGTATGGTGGGGACAACATTATCATGATATAAGCTTGGAAATACCCACTGCTAAGTCAGTAAGTCATGTTAGGGTTCCGTACGCGTAGGGTCCAAACGGAGTCCTATTGCTGTCACTCGCGTGTCCGTCTGTCTGTCGTCTGTCACACAGGTTTTACAGCCAAACGGTTTGTCTTCAAATTTTTACAGTTGTAAGTATCTTTTTGACTCAAAGCCATACAAAGTTCAAAAAATATTTTAAATGTTATTAAGGGCCATACATCTAAAAGGGGCGGCGCGTAAAAAAATGTTTCTTCCCCATCGAGTGTGATATCGTTGTTTAGAGCTCGTTGAGTAGATGAATACTGTATTTTGTTTTAAAAGTATTGGGAAACAAGGAAATGATAAACCACTAAAGTCAGCTTTTTACAAAATATTGTTCCGAAGAATTTTTTAACTTCCCATCAGCTCAACTCCAAATTTGTTGAGATTGTTTGTTATCACGATTTTTTTACTAACAAATACTAATATTATATCATATTTTTCGTTGAAATTATGAAACTATTACAACCAACTTGATTTTGCGATTTGGTACGGAACCCTAAATGTGCGAAGTCCGACACGCACTTGGCTGGTTTTTTAGGGTTCCGTACCCAAAGGGTAAAAACGGGACCCTATTACTAAGACTCCGCGGTCCGTCTGTCTGTCTGCCTATCACCAGGCTGTATCTTATGAACCGTGATAGCTAGACAGTTGCAATTTTCACAGATTATATATATTATTTTTATTTCCGTTGCCCCTATAACAACAAATACTAAAAACAGAATAAAATAAATATTTAAGTGGGGCTCCCATACAACAAACGTGTTTTTTTTTCGTTTTTAGCGATAATGGTGCGGAACCCTTCGGGCGCGAGTCCGACTCGCACTTGGCCGGTCTTTTTTACTATTTGACATGCTTTCCTGTTACCTACCTCATATAAATCTCATAATGATGGTATTTCTATAGTAACAATAAAATAGTAGATCTTGTTATTATTCGGATAAACATTCAGTTACCTATGGATACGAAATATAAATAGATATGATAGTCACCCCTGTTATGTCTCCTTACATGGACTTAATTCTAAGTCAACTTGTTGTTCACTTCCCCGGGAGTACGAAAAAAGGGATTCCACCCTAATGCAAAAAATATGTGGGACATTTCACCATCGCCAATTTTGAAAAGGGGACACTGGCCCGTGGCCAGATCGATGTGGTTCGAGTTAACAATGAAATAAAAATTAAAATATAATTAAGTTCCATTCCTACATCTAGGGAATAGTTATTTATGCTACAAGTGCGGAAAGTAGGTGATTTCCGATGAGTGGTATTTTTAATCACGAGCGAGCGAAGCGAGTGAGTGGATAAATCGACACGAGTCGGAAATCATCTTACGCACGTGTATCATACAACATTTTACTATGCATTGTGCAAGGAAATAAAAAAAAATATCTGAACCAAGCAAGAAATTCATAAAATGGCGCTTATTCAAGGGCGCTCAGCATATTCACAGATTAACTAATAGTTCATAGTTCGTCGGGCATATCTACTGCGCATGTGCCAATAGCTGTCACGTCGTAACGCAAAAAGGCATGAGCAAAATATTCATTCTGCCAAAAAGATATTTAATAAATATTTAAAATTAATTTATTGATCAAAATCTAAGTCTAGAGTAATTAAAAACGCCTTAAATGAAGTATTAGTTTTGTTTTACCTTTTATATGAATGATAATCTGTACTTAACTAGTTTTTAAATTTTTTCTCAAATAATAAAAACTCTATGCGGCGGGCTGACGTTGGAGTTAAGAATTAAAAAAGTACCTACAGGAAAGTAAAAAGCACTAGTAAAAAAAGTTACACTTTCCGCACAGTTTGGCTGTTTGGAAAACGCTCTTTTCTAGGACATGCATTGTAAATAAATAATACTGTATGTTGAGTTGTGTGTTAAAACACTACGGGCTACAAGCCTACGAAAATAATCTCCTCCGTTTTTTTCGTAGACCTCTGCTACGAAAAGTTTGCTACGAATGCCCTGTGACTTACGATTTCGACTACGTTATTTTATTGACACCGAATATTTTAATATCGTTCATATAAAGATAAAGTGTCAATGACCGGTACAGTACATCGCACCTGATATTGTTACAATAAATTGAAAAAAAAACCGATTGGACTAAGTGGCACAGGTATTTGTCACAGAGCACGGAATCGCCGTGCCGGCAGACACTAGATACACTATATCTATATCACACTATAAAATTATAAATCCGAAAGTTTGTGTGTGTGTTTGTATGTTTGTTACTCTTTCACGCAAAAACTACTGAACGGAGCTGGATAAAATTTGGCACATAGATAGATTATAGTCTGGAATAGCACACATGATACTTCTTATAACGGGAATATCCCTTGGGATAATTTTCGACATTCACGTGGGCGAAGCCGCTGCCAGAAGCTAGTAAACCACACACACACACACATCATCAGGCTATTAATGTTCCCACTGCTGGGACACAGGCCTCCTCTCTGTGAGAGGGAATGGTCCGTATTCCACCACGCGGGCCCAGTGCGGGTTGGCGGATGTCACAAGTCTTCGAATTTTTGGTTCTAGGACATGCCGGTTTCCTCACGATGTTTTCCTTCACCGTTTTGAGAGCAGTGGTGATGAAATAATTTACACAAAGTAAAGTGCCTGCCTGGGTTCGAACTCACCTACAACTTCTAAGTCGCGGCCGATACCACTGGGCCACCACTGCTAGTAAATACATTAAATTAAAGTGTCTGTTAGTATCTAATGTGAAAATATCTGCTGTTTACTAAATGCATATAAAGTAGGTACTGATAACAAAAACAATATTTAAATTGTTTGTCTGCCTTTCTATCTGTCTGTATGTTCTGGTTATGCTCCGAAACGGCTGGACCGATTTTGGTAGGACTTTCACGGGCAGGCAGCCGATGTTATAAGGAGTAAATAAGCTTTTATTTATTTATTTATGCTCACATAAAACACTTCACAGAGAAACGAAAGAATACATATAGAAGAGCACAAAGGTACTGCTTAATTCAATAGAGGTTTCTTCCAGAAGATTTGCGACAGGAAAGTTGGATGATAGACGAAGACACAGTGTGTAGAAGGAAAAAGAAAAACAATTAGGGATATGCGCAAAAAACATTAAAACGCACAGGCGCACGGTTGGCGCAGTGGTTGAGCGATTGACTGCTGCGCTGCGTGTCGCGGGTTCGATTCCCGCACGGAACAAATATTTGTAGATCTACAGGTAGTTGTTCCGGCTCTGGGTGTTTGTGTATGTGAGTTTATATGTTTGTAAACGCACCCACGATACAGGAAGAAATTCCTAGTGTGGGGCAAAGTATTAAAAAAAAAAAAAAGAAAAAACGCAACGAAGTCGCGGGAAGCAGCTAGTAACAGTAAACAATATTATTAGTGTCCGCGCAATATGCGCTGAGCACAAGCCTCGGTTGCCATAGTCGTGGTCAGAATTGTCATCCTTTGGTTTGTGTGGAAAGCGTATGCAATGTCGTCTTTGCCAGTGGCCATCGAGTCGTCTCTGTGTCCAATGGAATTTCATAATTATTCTCCGCTATAACACCTACGAAAATATCAAATAAAGTCAAACATAATTAGCAATATTAAATCATTCCTATAGTTTACACAGATGATATTAATAATATCAATTGTTAGGTACCAATTTTGATAATATAAGGATTTTTATGCACGTGACTTACGTACATATGATTATCAAAACACAAATAGATTTGATCAATTTGAGAACCTGAAGCAGTACCTAGAGATATGGGCGATTTTCGTAAAGATGTGTTCTCTATAAGCGAAGGCACAAAATTATGATACCTGTTCAACCGTGAACAGGCCATAGTTACACGCGCCAAGAACAGCATTACAGTTTTAGCGACATACTTTCGGTCCACGCGCCGGCAACACCGGCACACCGTCAGCGCTAAGAAGTGACCCACAAACATCTTCGCTTCATCGGCTCAATACACCCATAACACACATGTGAATAGTTATCAATGTGTATTGACCACAAAAGTTGTATATAATTAAGTTAATTCATCATCTGCCTAAGACCTCGCCTCTCGTGCTTGAGGTCGTGGGTTCAAATCCGGGCAAGTACCAATGTGACTTTTTCAAATTCGTACTTTCTAAGTTTATCTTAGACATCACAGGCAACGGTGAAGGAAAACATCGTGAGGAAACCTGGACTTACATAGTTAATGTAAGTCTGAAATAGCCAAGCCAGAGGCGGCTTAATTAACTCTGGCACCAGAGGTGGCCACACCTCACACGAAAGAAGAAGAAGAAGAAGATCATCTGCCTAGCCTTTTCCCAACTATATTGGTGTCGGTTCAGTCTTACCGAATTCAGCTAAGTTCCAGTGTTTTACATGGAGCGACTGCCTATCTGACCTCCACAACCCAGTAACTGGGTAACACGGTACCTCTTGGCAAGACTGGTGTCAGATCTAAAGCTTCTGACTACCCTTAACGACTGCCAAAGATCTTCAAATGACAGCCGGGACCAACGGCTTAACGTGCTTTCCGAGGCACGGAGGAAACTCTTCATATAATTAAGTTAATTATTGTAATAAATTAAAGATCAGCAGTGAGAAAACCGTTTCCTGTGTACATTGCACGACGTACACAACCCCCTATTCCTACCCAAATTCCGTCTGTTACCGTAGGTCTCCTTGTAACAGACTTCCCGCACGTAAAACCAACGTAACCTACGTTTGATGTGGTTTGTATTATAGGGTAGGGCAGTAGGATAACTAGGGTGCTAGGTAATTGTTATAGGGCCAGGTTTGTAGTCAGTGGAGTCTTGGGTATCTCATAGGTACCTGGCTCAATTGGTGCAAACATAGCCACACTGTACGCATTTGGAATAACGGCCGTACTAAGCTGTAACTCCCGGTGCGTACAATACCTATTCGTTCGATTTGCGGAAAACCTATCGAAAAATATCTTACAGCACTTGTTTTTTTATGTTTGAAAGTTAAAATTCAGCTATGATAAGAGAGATAGGAACATTCATTAGGGATCGAATGTTTTGATATAATTACTAATGTGCCTATAGAAATACAGGCTGCTCCAAAACACGCTGTTTTAGAAAAAACTTATCTTTGCATTTTGCTGTAAATAACTTAAAATCCAACTTCAAAATTCAACACGGCTGGGACACGGCCGGGCCTCCTCTATGTGAGAGGCAGTGTTTATCTTAATTATATTTAAGCGTAACATTATTTTCGCATAACAGCTTACGCATATTTTTTTTTGCATAATTACTCTAATCATAATAATGTTTAAGCATAACATTCTAAAGCATAAATTTGTTTACGCATAATGATATTAAAACATATTTTTTAAGCATAATAAATTCTGTCACAAAAAATTAAATACGTGAAAATAACTCAAATTTGTTTCCGTTAGTCCTATTAATTTTCATGCCTTAATTATTAGGGCTAGTAACATTATGTCAATTAAAATTATGCCAAAACAAATTAGCCTTCAAGATAATTATGCCAAAATAAACTGTATGCCAAATAAATTATGGCAAAGAATTATTATGCCGAAACAGTTATGCCAAAGTATATTAGGAAAAAGAACATTTTGCAAAAAAAAGGATCCCGAGAGGCAGTGGGCTGTAATACATCACCAGGGTCCAGTGGGGGTTGGGATGTTTTTCTTCACCGTTTAGAGGTTAAAATTTTATAGGTAGGTATTATTGTATAATTAGACCTTTATGGCTATTTTTCTAGGTCTGCACATGTCACGGAAAACTTATGAATCAATTCGATCCACTTTATGACGGTTTTCGGGCAATTCAAAAACATTTTCAAAGAACTGTGGCTGAATAAAGCAATATATTATTTTTCGAATCGTCCATCAAGTTGACACTAGTTTATAAAAGGAATGCGTATGTTATGCATGGGGGCACTACTATATTTTCCTGAAAGCCAGAATCAACAGAAAAGCGCCGAGGCTATGAAGCTCGACGATCCCGCAGCCTGATTACGTACGCGAATTCGGAAAGGCGAAGGATTTAACCCTATCAATCGACCAATCACATAGACGGAAATCCACAACGCGTCTTTCATCTCGCACGTGATTGGTCAATTGACGGGATCAAATTACGCAATTAGGCTGCCGGAGAAAGAATTTAATTGCCTTGGATCCCGTAATGAAATTAATCAGAAAAGAATAACGGAGGAGCAGGAAAAGAAACATAATTTCCACTTCCCTCCATATCAAGCTGGATACAGATCAAACAAAGGCAATAGGCACAAAGGGATCGTTTACAACTGGGATAAGCCCAGTTGCCTAGCAATATGAGACTTATTTAGGTATAATGTTTTATTTTTATTTTTGAATATTTTAATAATATCGAAAATTAGGGAACTGAATCCATTGTACTTTGAAGACATTACACTGCTGTGTAGTGTGTAGATGCTGAAAAGAGAAGCAAGTCAGGAAGGAGGACCTTGGTGGGCATCCTTACTAGCCTCCTCTGTATGGAATAATAATGAACATAATAATAGGGATGTTTCCTGGGTAGAAAAGTCCGCCAGTGAGATTATCAAATAATATTAATAGACTCGTATTTTTTGCTTTACCAAATCAATCAAAAGTTACAAAGATAAAGCGCATCAAAGTTCAGGAATGGGGGCTTGTGACGTCACTATGCCAGTATAAATTTTACTACGTCATATTATTTTGTCAACATACACTATAAGTTTACGTGTCAAAAGAAAAAATACATGTCCAATATTTTTTAATAATCTGCCTTACGGACAAGAAACAATTTTTTTTATTTTTGGTTTTGCTTTTGACTATAGTCTAGGTAAGAGGTGACAGAGACAGAGTCGACGATGGAGTGAGCTTACCCAGAAGAAGCCTGTTCACTCTAACTTTGAAAAGATCCTCTAATTTTCAGTAAACATCTCTATTATATCACTAGGGAAGCTTTTTTTGATTTTATTCAAATACCTACTGTTACTTTTTCCATGATGTGTTTTGGGACACCCTGTGCCACCTGTGCGGTTGTTAACAAAAAGGTAATAATCAGAGCTATCGTGATAATTATAAGATAATCCACGATAATTATCTCCTTATCAAAGTACAAGTATTGTGTCGACTCTGATTGGCAGTGTAGTAGCCCAGTGGTTCTTTGTTGGTAAATATCTCTTTCCAGCAGTGAAGAGGGACAGACAGTAAGAGAAGTTGTCAGGTAAATAGGTTCTCGGGTTTTTTTTCCATTAAATTTTTTTGTAGAGTTCCGTATCAAAAGGGTAAAAACGGGACCATATGACTAAGACTCTGCGGTCCGTCGTCGGTCTGTCTGTCTGTCTGTCACCGGGATGTTTCTCATGAACCGTGATAGCTAGACAGTTGAAATTTTCACAGATGATGTACAACGAACACTAAAAACAGAATAAAATAAATATTTGAGTGGGGCTCCTATACAACAAACGTGCTTTTTATGCCGTTTTTTGCGATAATGGTACGGAACCCTTCGTGCGCGAGTCCGACTCGCACTTGGACACAAGTCGAGAGATACGCGAGCCGTGGTGACCCGTGGCTAAGACCTCGACTCTCGTGCTTGAGGTCTTGGGTTCGCATCCGGGCAAGTACCAATGTGACTTTTTCAATTCATATATAGTTTTTAAGTTTATCTTGGACATCGCTGGCAACGGTGAAGTAGAACTTCAAGAAACCTGCAGCCTAATTGCGTAAGTGAATTTGGTAGGGCAAAGGGTATGATTCCATGAAAGAGTATGACAAATTCCCTTAAAATAATTAGGTACCTATTGCCAAAAAATATTGGTATCTTTCATTGGTGAAGATACTCTTTTCGAAAGGGTTCTATATTTTTTGACAATTTGTCAAACTGTTTCATGGAGTCGTACCATTTGCCTTGCCGAATTCACTTACGCAACTATGCTGCTGGATTAATCTTCCAGTTCAAGTGGATATTAATCAAACAAGGAAAAAGCAAGCAAAACCAACAAAGTGCCAACGTCGTAAACAAGTATTTTAACAATACAATAATAATTTGTTCAGGTGTTGAAACGAGACAATTATTATGTTAATTTTGAAACACAAATACTTGTTGAATATTAATAATATTAAATACTACCTATGTCCCGCGATTTCAACCACCCACGCTGTTGCTACATTTTCGCTAAGCGCTTTTTCTTCATGCTCGGCACTTAACGGTCATAGCGTGATGTTAAATTGCCTATAATCTTCCTCAAGGATTGGGTTATCAAATGCAAAAAGAAATTTTCGAATCCGACTGGCAGTTCTAGTGATAAGCGTTTTCAAACAAACAAACTTGTTAGCTTTATTTTAGTATATACTTATATAGTTTAGAAGTGTAGACAAAATAATTATGATACTTGAGGTAGAGATCGTGTGGTAGTTAGTCGTGAAGTAGGGGTTGATATAGACAGTGCTAAGGAAATGGGTCTGTATTTGGTTATTTAGTGCAATGTTTTTTTTGTGATATTAAAAGGTTGACAGCCCATGAAAAGTTAACTAAAACACAATGATGAGGCCAAACGAACGTAATTTTATGAGTTGTGAGAGGCGTTTTTTGGGTCGCGTAATTTTGGCCTCACCCGCGATCCGTTTTTGAAGTTGATTTTGCCAGCCATGCCATGTCATGAATTTTGACAAGTAGGCAGTGTCTTCATTAAGGTCTTCATATCTGCAATGACAGAGGTGGTGCCTTTAGGGCTGAAACTACACTCCTTTTTTACCCGACTGCCGAAGGAGGGTAATGTGTTTATCAGTCTAAGTATGTATGTATGTAAGTATGTATGTATTTATGTTTGTTCCTATGTGGCGTTCTAGAGACCAAACGCGTTGGCCGATTTTGATAATTCATACCTACGTCAATCGATTTGTCTTAACCCAGCGAGTGTCACTGGCTGCATTAAAATATGAAAATCGAAAAATGGCAGATTGTGGCGCCATATTGTGGGGGACAATATATGTTTAAATGTACCTGAAAATTAAAAAAATAACTAAAAAGTTATAAATAAAAAAATTCAATAATCAAAAAACCCGACTGCTTAAAATTAGCAGTCGGGTTTTTCGTTTTTTTTTTATGAAGTCGATTATTGTTAACTTTTATTTTTATTTTATCTCAAGTAGATGGCCACATTAATTGCAGCGTCAGTGGCGTTTATAAGTTCCTCGGTTTTTTCGTTTATTTAAAAACCAGAGAGGCAATGATAGGTAGGTTAGTTACCTTCATCATCATCATCATATCAGCCAAAAGAACGTTCACCGCTGGACATAGGCCTCCACCAAGCGCCACCACACTGACCGAGCCTGTTCGTCTTTGTCGTCAAAGTTCTGGAGTGGCGACCGCAAAACGGAAGACGTAGCGTTGGAAGGCCTCCCTCTAGGTGGAGCGACGTCCTGGTCAAGGCTGCTACGTCCTGGTCAAGGCTGCTGGAACACGGTGGATGCGAGACGCAAAGGACCGATCAGAACCTTCATAATTAAAAAAATAAAAAGTTATCAGCTTTATGCTAGGATTAAGATGCTGCCAATTAAAACAAAGCTAAATATGGCAGTTATCAAGCTTCTAATATGTTATCATTTCTGTTAATTTTCTTTCAGACATGAAATTCAGGTTGGTGTTAATACTATGGTTTCTGAACTACTCGACAGGTCAAGATGCAGGCTGCGATTATTATCAAAGTGTAAGTTATCTTTGTCAATATTATGTGTAGAGTCTGGCAAACGAAAGTAGACACTGAAAAAGCGCGGCAAATTTAAAAAATATCAGCATAGCAACCCCAAAAACTAGTATGCAATACCTGGAATAACCTAATTTGATACTTTAGAATTATATATATTACTTCGTCTGAATATCTGAATAAAAAAAAACAACAGTATTCTATAATAATTTTGGTTTATTCACTATCAATCAAAATCTGAATCTAAGACTTCTATGTGAAAAGATTCATAAGAGTCACAGGAATCATTGTTTGCTACATTAATAATGAAACATTTAAATTATTAAATAGAGAAAATGTTTTTACAAAAAGATAAATAGTGATTACGAATTAAAACAAAGTATCAACTTAGTAGCGTCATACTGAAAATTGGGGTTGACATTAGTATAGCATTGCCATATAAAAAGTTTGCAAATAATTCGAGTGTTTACTTTCGTTTGCCAGACTCTAGTGCCTTTGTTTGTATAAAACAAAAGGCAATTAGCCGGTGCTACCGCAAATCAAAATGATAATGAAAATGCTTAGGGCGGTTACGCAGTACATCCGATCCGTGTCCGTAAAATTTCGGTTCATAAGTAGCCGTAGTACTTCTACATCCGAACTCTATCCGTCATAATCTGTCATAATTCAGAACATTTTGTACTCGGAACTCAAATCACGGACACGGATCACCGACGCGGACCTGCAGCATAATTGCGTAAGAACCAATCACATGCGAGATGAAAGACGCAATGTGGATCCGTCCATGTGATTGGTCGATTGAGGGGGTCAAAAGACTGTTGCCTTGCCGAATTCATTTACGCAATTAGGCGGCTGTAGTGAGTGACCGGCCTTAACTAAAAAGCTTTTTGACATCGCAATAGTGATTGGTTTATGAATTGAGTAATTAATTGAAGTGTCAACTGTACTTATATGCCAAAGTTTAACAGGTTTTCAGAATGCCTGACTAATAAGTACTCAACTTCAAATTCTTAATTCATAAATCGGAGGGTAGTCTGGCTTTCCCAAAACAGTCTACATGTATTACTGGTATTTTATAAGTGTCTTTTTTATTTTGAAGGGCTATAAAGGAATAGCACTTATTAGTACTTAGAGAATCTCCATGGGATCGTAGTGAAACATTGAGTGCTGTGTCATCCCTTGGGGGACTGATCTAGAGGATTTTTGTGGAACGGGTATTGATTTCAATTCAATCTATTTTATTTCCCTACACTGTCTCACTGCTGGATGAAGGCATCCAACCCTTCTTTCCATTTGAGAAGGTGACTATTTTGCTTTGATAGATTTAGATACTTATACTGAAGTTATTATTTCAGGTTGCAGTGGGTAAGAACGCCTACATATACAGCCCCAACTATCCGAACTCCTACCTGCGAGGTCAGCAATGTCGTTGGATCGCCGTCTGTCCACCTGGCTACAACTGTCGCCTGGACTGCAAGGAGATCAGACTACCACAGGTGAGATAGATAGAGTTATTAGTAAAGGGGAGAGAGAATCAGGGGTTTGATGGACTTTATCTAAAGACAAAGGTCGGGCAAAATGTTTCTAGTTATTGACGTATCTGGAATCAGGAAAATGCATCAAATATAAATACTAGCTGTGACCGTGGCTTCGCTCCCGTCAACTGACTGCCTACCCTACTTACCTACCTACCTATATTTTTTATAGGGTCATCATTATTTCGCGGCGAATCTTCACACCACATTCAGAAAATAACTTCAAATGCACAACGCCATCTATCGAATATCGAGTTCAATTGTCCGAGTATCTGAATTGCGTTTGTTGTGATAATTTTACTTCTTGAACACTTTAAATTCATCTAAATTTTGATAGAGTGAACCGATTGTGATAAAACAAAAACTAAGTGATACTTCAAGTTACGCAAAAATGTTATGTATAAAAGTTATCTACTTTGGTTTCGTACATTTTACGTGATGCGTGCACAAATAAACAGACAAACAGATAAACAGACAGACAGACAAAAATTCCAAAAATTTTTACAGTTCTATTGGTTATCCCTTAACACCCTGGCTATTTTTTTTGAAATATTTTTGATTTATAAAAACGACTTTTCTACAGATTTATTAAGTGTATGATATATTAACTGACAAGATAGAACTGCAAAAATACTAAACTTATTTTTGTAGACTGGTGTCATATTTAGTTTCATCAGACACAGTAGGCATTTTCTATTCTTTTATTTTTATTCTATTTCATATTCTTTATTGTACACAAAACACAGTAGGACATTTTATACGTATAAAGACTAGCTTAACCCATAATTGGGTTCTCTTACAGCAAACCGCAGTGTCATACAGATTTTTGATTAAATGAGGACAGTATTCAAGTGCACAATATAACTTTACATTAAAATTCTTACTATCAAAATAAACTAAACTAATACGTGTACAGCAAACAATGCATAAACATTATACTGATTATATATTATAAAAAATAACGTTTTTAATTTCTAGTCTCCATCGTGCTCCATGGATCGCCTATTGGTGTCCAGGAACGGGGACCCGCAGCTGAACGGGGCTGAAAACTACTGCGGCACAGGATCTCTCTCCGGGGTTGTCTCCACTGCCCAAACGATCAGTCTCGGTAGGTGTCTTGTACCACCATCATTGTTGTTTCTACATGTCTAGGATAGCACTTTTTAAGAGGAAATACAGTCGCAGCCATCCGATTGAATATCCGGGGCAAAAAGTCATAATTCTTGGTTTGGCTCTCGCCTTTTTCCTCCTCCAGGAGGGTTTATCCCAGATAGCCCTCCTATTCGCGACATTATTCTCAAAACGTTTAGTGCGTATGGGTGGTTTGGTGGGTTGCTAACCGTGGATTGTCATCCAAACAACAACATGTAAGTAAAATTTCAGCTACCGATTATCAGAACAGTTATCTTATCACTAACCGATTACGGTTAGTGATAAGATAACTGTTTTAAAATGCAGAGTAGCAAAACGTGTTAATATCCGCACCGGCGCGTGCTTGCATTCCGTTAGAGCCGGTCCACACGACGCGTTGCGTCAGCTTCACACTAGCTTTTGTCCAGAGTTGTTGTTTAAGATCCTATGACCCCTAGCTAGGGCAGAGGGCTTCCACAGTAATGTTCCTTCGAGACCGCTCCACGTCATTCCGATACTAAGCAGCTAGGCAAAAGAAGACAGCCCTGGCGGACACCAGCGTGCACTGCGATGTCCTAAATGCTTTCCAATAGGCGGTCTGTCCAGAGTTGGCGTTCGATTAACGTATGCACAAGGCAGACGCGTCTCTTCTGGGGCACATGAGTACGCTGCGCTTGCATTGTCCCGCACACGCGACGCTTTTAATATAATACCGAATGACAACGAACGTGTGACGTCTGCGCCGCGCTAGCGCAGAGTTCAATTAACTGCAGAGGAAACGCCGAGACAATGCGACGCGTTGTCGCGGTATCTGCGCTGCGCAAACGTTCATCGAACGCCTACGCTGGACAAACGATATGGGCTCTTATGTTGGCACCTGGTTTACGGGGAGGTTGTAGAAGATTTTGTTTTATCTTGATATGTGCTGCCTTAGTGTGCTTTGAGTTGAGCCTTAAGCTGTTGGTCCCTTCGTAGAGTTTTTTGGAAATCTGAAAGTCTCAAAAACAGCCTTACCAAGGGTATCGTGTAAACCAGTAAATGGGCTGTGGAGGTCAGATACGCTGCCGCTCTATCTGTTTTTTATATTTCTATGATCTACACTAATATTATAAACAGGAAAGATTTCATTGGTTGAAATAGATAAACTTTTTTGAGCAGTGGTGGCCCAGTGGTATCGGCCGCGACTTACAAGTTGTAGGTCATGGGTTCGAGCCCAGGCAGGCGCTTTACTTTGTGTAAATTATTTCATCACCACTGCTCTCAAAACGGTGAAGGAAAACATCGTGAGGAAACCGGCATGTTCTAGAACCAAAAATTCGAAGACATATGTGACATCCACCAACCCGCACTAGGCCCGCGTGGTGGATAACGGCCCATTCCCTCTCAGAGAGGAGGCCTGTGTCCCAGCAGTGGGAACATTTAATAAGCTGATGATGATGATGAATAGATAAACTTTTTTTTTAGGTATTTTTCATCATGAAGAATTGTTGATTTTTCAACTTAGAAGCTATTTACTTCTAAAATTTTACAATTTACAACTAGGTTACTACATGAGTCTTGTAGCTCTTCTATAAGGTTATTTTTGTACTTAAGCTATGTGAGGGATTTCCACCCACCAAATACGACCCGGTAGCCGTCCCGACAGGCCACCCTGGAGTAGCACTTTGGTGGGTGCAGCTTTAGCCCTCGAGCGAGTACTTTACCCAGAAAGAGTTGATTCTATGAAAAACTTGTGGGGCCCCACAACCTTGAAAGTCGACTATCTCCCAAACCACCAGAGCTAGGCTCCTTCCAGAAGTGTGGTTGGGACTTGGGAAGATAGGTAAATGGGGTAGCCAGTGGTAGTACTGCAATAGGTACACCTATAAGACTTCAGGTACTTAGGGCACCTGAAAGCGGCTAATTTTGCAAGATTGCGCGATCCCACCATCTTATAAGCTGGTTTCTACTTAAACCGTCCAGGCGATGTTCATCATCCATGGCTGGTCCAGGGTACGTGCTAGCAGGCTCCCGAGGGGTAATGCTTCTGAAAGCATATCGATAATCTTTCAGGCACCAAGCGTGTCTGAAAACGGTAAGCCCGCTAACAAGTATATATAAACCTCTGTACTGGTTCATACAAACACATTATCTCAACTAAGAGGTGTTTATATAATAGAATTACATGAGTCTAATCTAAATCTATGGGCGCACGGTTGGCGCAGTGGTTGAGCGATTGACTGCTGCGCTGCGTGTCGCGGGTTCGATTCCCGCACGGAACAAATATTTGTATGACCTACAGATAGTTGTTCCGGCTCTGGGAGTTGTGTATGTGAGTTTATATGTTTGTAAACGCACCCACGATACAGGAAGAAATTCCTAGTGTGAGGCAACGTTTTTTATAAAATAAAAAAAAATAAAAACTTGTTAATCTAGGTACAAGTCAAAGTCTAGTCAGTTTTTTTGATGCGCAATGAGCCCCTTTTCCTCTCCCCTTTGTATGTAAGTTTGTTTTGTTATTAGGCATAAGATTAGAAATATTCAATTGTATATATTGTTTAAATTATAAATAAATATTTTATTGTGGTACAAGTCTAGGTTACCTAGAAGCGTAAAAACGAATATAACAAGATTACTGACCACTTATTTGAGGAAAATGTGTGTGTATTTACCGTTTCAGGGTGAGATGCTATTAGCCCTTGCTATGTACGGTTATTATGTACTGTTTTTCAGTCATAGTCATAGAGTAAATAAGTTAGAACACCTAGTTTGTGTTTCCTAACAAAACAAATGTGTGAGCGGGTCGCACATACCACTACTTGAATCCCCGTTTTTAAGAAGGAAAATAATAAATAAATTTTATTTACTTATCTTGTTACATACATATTATCTTATGCTAGTATATAAGCTAGGTGACGCCTCGTCGCGAATATATTTAAAGCTGCATTATTCCGGCATAACATATGCTAATTTTTATTCCGGAAATATAACACGTCCTGCAGGGTGGCCCACGGTATCGAAAACTTCCAGCAGGATTTAGACCGTTTCTCTAACTATTCTTCTCTCTTCTAATGCTCTTCCAATAAGCTTTACCAAAAAGAAAATATTACCGAGTTCGACTATCGTCTTGCCAATACGCCAATTAGTAAAGTAAGTTTTCTCCGCGATCTTGGTGTTCTGCTAGATTCGAAGCTCCATCTGGATGCTCATATAGATAAAATTGTTAACAAGGCCTATCAAATGTTTGGTTTTGTTAAAAGATCTGCCAGGGATTTTCGTCGACCTTACACCTTTGTGCACTTATACAAATCAATGAGGCCAATTTTGATGATTCCTACGTCAATCGATTCGTCTTAACCCTGCAAGTGTCATACACAGCAACAGTAAAATTGGAAACGAAAAAAATGGCGGCTTTTGGGCGCCATTTTGTGGGGGAAAAACTTATATTTTCCTTCCAAACCCATCGTGTGGGATATCAAAATAAAGGGTTTTAAGAGGGGATTTTTAAAATACATAACACTTATTTGTTTAAATGTAACTTATTATAAAAAAAAATACTAAATAGTTGTAAATAAAAAAGTTAATTCAAGAAACCCGACTGCTTAAAAAGCGAACTAAAAACGTCGTACGTCTTTTTAGTTCTCTTTTTAAGCAGTCTGGTTTTTAGATTAAATTGTTTTATTACCTAATTATGTTGGTGTATGTAGCTGTTTTGTACGGACCCGTCGATGCGCGAGTCCGACTCGCACTTGGCCAGCTTTTTCTCTTATTGTGGTCATTTATAGCAGTAATCGTGTTATCGACCATCAAACTGTGGCATTTTTTTTTTCTAAATCCTGGACTTTAAGCCGTAGTAAATGTCATGTTTATTGTTTCTAATGTGCTTATTGTGTAGAATAAAAAAGGATATTTTTTTTATTTACAGGTCTAATCTCGAGTCCAACCAGTACTGGTGGCCGGTTCGAGTGTACTGTAACCCCTCAGATCATCACACCTCCTCCAGTGCAGTGCCGCTGTGGAGTGAGGAGACAGGTGATTTTTTGACGTTGATACAAAGGGCCTTTTTATGAAAACTCGCTAACCATTAGTTTAAACACGGATTTTCAGATTCTAAATTCAAATTCTCCCACGCTAATCTTGGGTTTAAACACTGATTAGTAGATTTTAATTCTTTAGAATTTCCTATTAGTATACCTCATGGTTAGCGAGTTTTAACTGACTTTCCATAAAGGAGGAGGTTCTATGTTCAGCTGTTTATTTGTTTATTTAATACTTCAAGCACACAAACGTACAGAGGCGGCCTTAATGCATTAGGAATTTTCTACCAGTCGACCTTTGGGTGATGTAGAGACAACTAGTGGTAGGTGCAATATTGACAGTTACACGAATCAGATTTATGCAAAAATATATTTAAACTATAAATCCTATATAATTATACCATATATACTCAAAATAATAAATTAAATATATAGATATACTTAAACTTTAGTAATATTAGATTAATAATTGAAAAACATTAACGTTGTGACGATACTACTGCCAAATTCTTGCGAATGTGCTCGCGAACTTTAACTTTGAAGGTTAACCGGTTGGTTGCCATCCTGATTTCCTGGGGGAGCGCATTCCACAGAGAAATAGACTGAACGAAGAAAGAACAGTGAATGAAGTCAGTGCGGTGAGTGGGACATTGAAGAAGGCGGTTATGGGATGACCGTAGATTTTATTGTGGTTGTCGCAGATGTATTGAAAGTGAGGGGCCTGCAGATAACTAGGGGAATTAGAAGAGGCGAGAAATGAGAACGATGTGGTTAGTGCCCTTTGCTCTCTGCGCTGGCGTATAGGCAACCACTTTAGAAGCGATCGATGCGCAGAGACATGATCATATTTACGCAAATTGAAAACAAATCGAATGCAGTAATTTAGATGACGGTCAAGTTTGTTGAGAAGATCTGCATTCAGGTCATAGTAGCACACTTCACCATAATCGATGATAGGAAAAATTAGGGCCTGCACAAGCATTGCCTTCGTGTTCGATGGTAATAAGTTTTTCAAAAGATACAGAGCCCGCAACATTCCAGTGACCTTCCGACTCACACTAGCGACTTGAGTACGCCAGTTAAGGGTATTATCGATGTGCAAACCCAAGTCCTAGTAGTCTTTTAGCAATATCAGTGCTAAAAGAAACAATTTTACTGTCAAACAAAACAGGTGACAAAGTTGTACCATCCACTTTAGTGATGCTTCGGTGACTCCCAATGATAATCGCCTGACATTTATTGAAGTTTACTGCCACACCGAATCTATCGGACCAAGTTTTTATAGCCGATAAGTCCCTGTTTAATTTACTGATAACGTCAGTTATTTCGTCAATACTCCCCTGACAGTACAACTGCAGGTCATCTGCATACAGATGATACGCACACTGAAGTTCGAAAGTAATGAGATTTATGAAAATAGAAAAAAGAAGAGGTGAAAGAATGCCGCCTTGAGGAACGCCAGTTTCCAAATTACTCCAGTGAGATGATAAATCCCCAACGTGTACCGACTGCTGACGTTCCCGAAGATAAGAGGTAAACCATTCCAGTGCTTTGGGAGAGACCATCAAATAGGACAGAATGGCTAATAGGATGTCGTGACTGACGGTATTGAAGGCGTTCGAGAAATCGACCATCACTAGTACAGTGACTTTGGTGTCTTCCAAACCTACCCTAATATCGCCAGTCACTTTAAGGAGGGCGGACACAGTGCTGTGCCCGGGCCTGAATCCAGATTGAAGAGGACTAATGAGTGAATTACAGTGCACAATGTAATGTATGTTAACCAATTTCTCCGTCAATTGTGGACCGATTTCAAAATTCTTTTTTTGCTTGATACAGTATGTTTCCGAATTGGTCCCATTTAAATTTGATGAAGATCTAATGAAGAACTTCGAAGATATACAACCAGATCCCTTTAATAAATGACGGCGAATCTATCGGCATTGCTGCAATCGCCTGTCTGATTATTGTAGTGTAAACTTTACTAAAGGAATTTTTGAAATCGGTCCACAATTGACGGAGAAATCGTAAAAAATCACAAAAAACAAGCATAATGTCGAACATGAGCCTCCTTTTGGCAAGTCAATTTGTATTGTTACTAACACCATTGTTATTGTTTAGTTTTGATTTATTTTATATGGGCCCTGTCGCCTGAAATAAATGAATTAATAAATAATATAGCAAATGACAATGTTTTTCTTTTTCATTTAATTGTAGAACCGCATCGTAGGGGGTCAAGAAACCGGCATAAATGAGTTTACGATGCTGGGTCCTCTAGCCGACCTAAGGATTAGGCAGTTCAAATGCGGGGGAGTCATCATATCAGAGCAGCATGTCCTGACGGCAGCACATTGCGTAAACGGCGAATCTGTGAGTGACTACGCTGTGGTCGTTGGCGAGCACAATGTTACTACTGGTAAGTTTAATCTAAGGTGGCATACCTACAATTTCTTTCATTTCATTCGTGGAAGAGTTTATTTTCTTCATTAGTTATGAAGCGACAATATGGACCAAACCCAATTTTTAGGGTTCTGTACCCAAAGGGTAAAAACGGGACCCTATTACTAAGACTCCACAATCCGTCTGTCTTGTCTGTCTGTCACCAGGCTGTATCTCATGAACTGTGATAGCTAGACAGTTGAAATTTTCACAGATGATGTATTTCTGTTGCCGCTGTACCAACAAATACTAATAAAAACAGAATAAAATAAATATTAGGTCATTACATATGAAATTGGCGTTTTGTAAGGGAGGCACATAAAGTCGTTTTTTTTAAATATATTATACCTATTTATTTAATCAAAGTATGTACCATTGCTATCTATGCACTTTTGCAATCTCAAAGGTAGTTCATTGATCCCTTTACTAAAAAAACCATTCGGACGGGAATCAATAAAATCTTTGAAGACTGACGCTTTGGACTGCTCCATCGGAGTTGATTTTTTTCCCGTGCAAGAAGTTATCAAAATTTCGAAAAAAATGGTAATCTGTTGGAGCAAGGTCGGTGGAGTACGGTGGATGTCTTAGACATTATAATTGAAGCTCTTCTAATTTGGTAGCCGTCTGTTGTGCAGTGTGTTGTCTAGCGTTGTCCTGAAGCAGCAGTGGCCTAGAAGGATTGACCAGCCTCGGCTGTTTTGCTGCTAGCTTTTCCATCATGGTTTGCAGTTGCTGACAATAGACATCCGTCGTAATCGTCTGGCCAAATTTAAGAAAGCTGTAGTGAACGACACCGGCACTAGTCCACCAAACGCTCACAAGTTATTTTTTTTAGTAAATTTTCGCTTGGGGCAGGATTTGGCTCGTTCGCCAGGGTTCAGCCATTGCGATGAGCATTTCCGATTATTGTACAGGTTCCACTTTTCATCACAGGTAATGATTCGATTTAAATCCCTTCATTATTGTGCTGGTTGAGTAATGTAACGCAGCAGTCGACGCGAGTTTCTCGGTATGCTGCACAATTCATGAGGTACCCACCTTTCAAGCTTTTTCACCTTCCCAATTTGCTTCAAGTGGATTAAAATAGTTTTATCACTAACACCGCAGCCTGCAGCAAACTCGGACGTGGTTTGCGATGGATCCGCTTCCACAATAGCTTTCAATTCTTCATTATCAACTTTGGTCTCCGGCCGTCCACGGGGCTTGTTCTGCAGGTCGAAATTTTCCGAACGAAAACGTTGGAACCAAAAACGCACTGTGTTTTATTTGTGACACCGTCGCCATACACATCATTAATCCTTCGAGCCGTTTCTGCAGCACTGGTGCCACGATGGAACTCGTACTCGTAAATAACGCAATATTTCAAATTTTCCATTTTGTAAACTAACTGGCGCAAAGAAAACCAAAAGAGGAAAAAACAAATGAATTACGGTCTTCCAAATACAAAAGCATGAGTAAATAGCTGTATAATTTTAAAATTGGAATTCCAAACCAAAGTGGAGATCAAAGTACGATAAAACGCCAATTTCATAGGTAAGGACCTAATATTTAAGTGGGGCTCCCATACAATAAACATGTTTTTTTTGCCGTTTTTTGTGATAATGGTACGGAACCCTTCGTGCACGAGTGCGACTCGGACTTGGCCGGTTTTTTTAATACGTCACTGCCAGAATAATCTCGCGAGACAGTGACATCAAAAGCATATTAATTTTCTATCGCTTCTATCTGATGTGCACATATTTTATGTTTCAGGGGATTCACCAGCCACGAAGGCGTATGCCATCGCCAAATTCATTATTCATCCATTGTTTACTACGTAAGTAATAACCCTCCTTGTGGCTTCAACATAGTCGGGTAAAAAAAAAATTATTCACGTTTGGTTTGTATGACAATATTGACAATGCACGGTTTTCCGTTTCCGAGTGATATCATGCTAAATCCATTTTTTTTTCTTTAAAAAAGCGTTGCCCCACACTAGGCATTTCTCCTGTATCGTGAGTGCGTTTACAAACATGTAAACTCACATACACAAACACCCAGAGCCGGAACAACTATTTGTAGATCATACAAATATTTGTTCCGTGCGGGAATCGAAGCCGCGACACGCAGCGCAGCAGTCAATCGCTAAACCACTGCGCCAACCGTGCGCCAAAAAATATGGCGTACTCCCAAAGATGGTGGGCTCATTATTATTTTATAATGGGTATACAATGAATAGGTTATCAGGAAGAGACACGAAAAAAGATTTAATTAATAATTGTATTCTATTATTTTCCAGTGCCAACTACGACAATGACATTGCGATTGTGAAGTTGGCTACAACGATACAGTTCAATGACCTCGTACTTCCAGTGTGCTTGCCCTTCATGCAAAGGAATAATAACTTTGCTGGAAGCAAAGTTACTGTAGTGGGTAAGGACACATTACGATGACACGTAATTTATCACTACATAATATATAAAGAAAATTAAAAAAAAATTAAGTAACCCCCGACACATTTTTATTTCATGCCACATAATTTATCCAGTAGTAGACAGAGACACGCTTTGATCGACAATCAATTGAACACTTAATTTTGACACGATATTTTGCGAAAGCACCCCAATTCAAAGAGTAAAAAGCCATATCTTTTGAACGGCTGAATCGATTCTCATCAAACATAGCTAAGAATACTCTAGATAAAGTCACTTTTCAAACAAAAAAAAAACTAAATCAAAAACGGTTCATCCATTTAGGAGACCTATGGTGCCACAGACACTACACAAAAACAAACACACAGGTACACTCGTTAAACTCGGTACACCCCTGTTTTTTCGTCGGGAGTTAAAAAGTATGAATCTGCAAAAAAAAAACGCAGATTTTCGCGTGGTTTGCAGTGTGCATACGTTTTTAGAAGTTGCAAATTTACAACACACTAAATAAACCAGCAACCTAATTGCGTAAGTGAATTCACCAAAGCAAACAAAACGATTCCTTCCCAAAAACGACTTTACGTATTGCATATTACACTCTGCAACGGAAAGGTTATGCTCCTTTCCATTACCAATATTTTGACGTAGAATATTGATTGTAAAGAAGAACGAAAGCGGAAGAATCGAGATAAAAATTCACTATTGGTATTGTGTAATGTTCGAGTTTGATGAAACAACGCAGTAGATGAACTTCAACTCAAAGGAGGATGTTTGTACTCTTTCCAAATTCGTTTCGCAATACCGAAAAAGTTGATAGAAATGATTCTGATTCTTTGAAGGAATCGACTCGTTTGCTTTGGAAAATTAACTTACGCAATTAGGCTGCTGAACTACATTAATATTTGCGATTTTAATGTCGTTTTTTACTGGGCTAATCTATCTAGTGTACCCCTTATTGCACTAGTTCAATTCATTTACCGCGTCCTACCTCAGTCCTCAGTCACGTAGTAGAGTATACACCCGTAAGCCAAGAGAACCATGGCGGAAGACAGCGAAAGGCGGCGCAATGCAGCCCTACCAACTTAGCATTTTTTTTTTAAGACAAGCACTACTATAGGCGCTTCTAGCATAGTCTGCGCGATCTTGTCTGTCAAAAGTAAAGCTTTACTTTTGACAGACAGCATCGCGCAGACTATCCAAGGCAGGGTGCTAAAAATTTTCGAACTCGCTTCGCTCGCTCTTACAGCCTCGTTTATCAAGATTTTTTGCATGAGTCGACACAATAACTTATATGAATACAAATATAGAAATAGTCTCATTTAGATGAACGTAAAAAGAAAATTTATCATATCCGAGTGTGGATGCTAAAATATTTGACCTCGCTGCACTCGATCTAACAAACCTATTTTTAGGGTTCCGTACCCAAAGGGTAAAAACGGCGCCCTATTACTGAGACTCCGCGATCCGTCTGTCTGTCTGTCTCTCCGTCTGTCACCAGGCTGTATCTCATGAACCGTGATAGCTAGACAGTTGAAATTTTCACAGATGATGTATTTCTGTTGCCGCTATAATAAGAAATACTAAAAACAGAATAAAAATAATATTTAAGTAGTTAGTAGAATAAAAATCACGTTTGTTGTATGGCTCCCATACAACAAACGTGATTTTTTGGCAGTTTTTTGCGATAATGGTACGGAACCCTTCGTGCGCGAGTCCGACTCGCACTTGGCCGGTTTTTTTTTATTTTGGTGTTTGCGGTGTGAAATCATCCAACGACTTCTCCCGCTCTGGGTGAAGCGGGAGGGCATGTCAGGTTTTTACTGACTAAAACCCTCCCGTGTTCCTTCAGTTGCTTGTGCCAGGGCCGCGGTAACTCTCTTTCAAATTTATCCACGACCCTCTCTAACAACCCTGGCTATCTGTTTATATTATATTTCGTCTACTCGGCTTCATTAGCTATCGCAACATAGGGGGGCGGCCGCCCCTGGAATATAGCCCTAGTCAAGTAAAGTGTCAGTCTATCAGCGATGGCATCGGTCGAAATGCCAAAATAGTAGGGATTGATCGCGTTACATTTTCGTTGATAAATGTAACTTGTGTAGCAGGGGCGTAGCTACCGCCGTATCAGCCATATCAATTATATGGGGCCCCCGGGCTACGGGCCCGACGTGCGTAAGCAAAAATTATTAAAAACTTCCCAATTTATTTTCGCCTTTCAGACTTCTCACTATTGTCCATAGAGGCAGAAACTTTAGATAAACTAAAGTCATCATCAGCTATAAATGATTTATTAAATCAGTTTGAAAAAAAAGGCAAAGAATGTGTATATTTAATTTGAATTGTTTGTAAAATTTTTGGAAAAAAGTGACAGATAGATAATTTGATGACTAAATATTTCTTTTAATTTTATGCAAACATTTTTTTTCTTCTTTTGCATAAAAGAAGAAAAAAATGTTTCTTTATCCTTCATAAGGGCCCTCAAACAATGTTTTTTATACGGGGTCCTGCCAAGGCACGCTACGCCACTGTTGTCTAGTATAGATAGAACCTCAGCACCGCATACCGTAGAGTTGTGCGTTCCGATCAAGAGACCAAAGCTTTTAGCCTCCGTAACATGTTTTGTAGGAAAAATCATCCATTTTCTTCACAAGAACTTTTTTGTTATCTTGTAAAATTGTTTCCCAGGGTGGGGCACGATCTTCATTGGCGGGCCAGACTCCAACGTACCTCTGAAGGTGGATTTGGACGTGCTCCAACAAAGTACGTGTATATCCAGAGGGGCTTCCGTTACTGATCGTCAGATGTGTACCTATACCGCAGGAAAGGACTCTTGTCAGGTAACATTACCGGATGAATTTATAGGTGTTTTAATCTAATAGTTGGTAGGCTATATATTTTTCTTCGTGGGGAAATCCTCGCACGATGATTTGAAGACTTGAGAGTCCTGGGAGATCGAAGGAAGGAAGGATTCGAAGGAAATAGATACCTGAAATTCTAATAAGCAAAAATGGTGCCCGACAACCCTACAATTGTTTCGGTTATGAATATTTACCACCTGTATGTTGTGTGGTTGCAATAAATTTGATTTAAATTGAAATGCACACAATATCCCCAACTGTAAGTTTTTTTTTTTTTTTTTTTTTTTTATTTGTAATGGTTTTGCTCTTGACTCTAGTCAGGAAAAGTTGATTTTAACTACACCTGCGAATATCATTAAAGATAAATAATTTATGTAAAAATGTAAAGTCATTGAAAAAGTTTACATGCCGCTGCACGACACTGGTTCAAAACATTTAGTTAAATAAAATTCAGAAAACAATTATCTATCCGACTACGTGAAAACTTAATCGTGTGCCCTTTACCCGTTCCCAGGATGACTCCGGCGGTCCCCTCCTGTGGACCAACCCATCCAACGGCGCACTCTTTGTCGCCGGCATCGTTAGTTATGGTCGATCCTGTGCATCAAACACACCATCAATCAACACCAGAGTCACGTCCTTCCTAGACTGGATTGTAGCCAATACCCAGGTAGAAAAGGCGTATTGTATCAAATGATTGTGACCAACGTTCGTTTTAAGTTTTGTGGCTCCTGTACTGTATGGCCAATTGGCCAACTTCTGTGTATTTCTGGTATTGGCGATTCCAATAGGTGACCTATCAGTCTATACAAAATAACAAAAAGAATGAAATATTTTTAAATATTGTGAATCAGCTCTTTTGTAATCTAGGAGCCATTTTGTAAACTGTGCCAAAGTTCTATACGTACTTAAATACCTAAGAATCAACCAAATGTCGCTATTTATTAAAGTATGTATTTTACTGCGTCTTTTTGTTACCCCTTCTGTCACTCGTAAGTCATACATCTACTATCTACACTAACATTATAAAGAGGAAAGATTTGTATTTTTGTATGTAACGAATAAACTCAAAAACTAATTGACCGATTTCAAAAATTCTTTCACCGTTGGGAAGCTAGACTATCCCCGGGTGACATTAGTTACTTATTATCCCTGTGTGCCCACGGGAACGGGAACTACGCGGGTGGAACCGCGAGGCGACCGCTAGTAATACAGAAAATAAAGATACGACCGAAGAATGATTCCTTCCACTTAGATTCTCTTAGCACGCTTTGCGATTATTACTTAATAAACCCTTTTCGCCCCATTGAGGGTCGAGTTTTTAACAATCCAAATTTGTTATTCACTCTTTTCTTCTCTTTTTAATTGTTTGTTAATATTAGTCAGATTGCGCAATAAGATTCTTCAAACAAACTTTAGCACCCTTTAACCCTATATGAGGAGTAGTTTAAAAAAACTTATTATGTCTGTCTAAGCCGTAACGCAGCCATTTCATTTATTCGTGAACTCATCCTACGTCGGCGAGACTCGCTACAACTTCACGGCGGACTTCACTTCACTCAATATATTTTCCGAACGAACCGCCATATTTTTGTCGTGACACATTTTACATATTATAATTTCTGTAGAAACAGTTTAAAAATAAACTTCTGAATCAGTTCAGGTTCGATCTTTTATTGTATCGCCCACAATGCCAATTTTGATTATTTGCTTTATCCCCAAGGAATTTGATTTTTCATAGAAACAAATTTCACGCCCTTAAAGATTGAATTTCCAAAAATTCCTACCTTGTGCTCCTCTCCCTCTACTCTAGGTCCTTACATCAAAAACGAAACCCTGTGCAGTAAGATTTTTAGCAAACTTTAACACCCGCTAAATCATATTTTAGGGATTGTTTCGAAAAAAGTAATAATGACAACCTTTTTTGTATACTTGTTGATATTTATGTCAAGTTTATTAAACCATGAAACAAGATTCTCAGTATTTTTTTATCACCCGTGTTAAATCGTATTTTTGGAGAAATTTCGAAAATCTAATAATAGACTTACTGGGCCCGCGTGGTGGATTACGGCCCATTCTCTCTCACAAAGAGGAGGCTTGTGTCCCAACAGTGGGAACATTAATAGGCCGATGATGATGATGAATAATAGACATTTGCTATTACAACTCTGCATTATTAAAAAAATGTGGAAATCCGAAAATTTGGAGAAGGTAACACCGTCTTTCTTGGTGTTTTTGATAGGGTATTTTGTTTATATGCTGATTCATTCCAGGTTAAGAATAGTCACTTTAGTACGATGTAGTGTGCACTAAGAAAGTGGTCACTCACAGTGGAATCACTGTGATCACCACTTTCTGTGTGTGATTACTGCAAAACCACAAAGCTCGTTGTTTTTCTTTATAATGTTGTAATTTGACACAATCATCTTGTAAACAACATAAACAGGCCAATGAGTATTCGAAATAATGTTCTTAGTTAAATAATCTATCATGCAAAAAGCAAAATGTCAAAATCATTAGCCCGACGTACACGTCAACGTTGCGATGTCTTGTAAACATTGTCGTTTTTGGCTAAGAACGACATCGTGCTATTCTTTCACATCTTGGCTTTCACATAACATGAAATATAATAACTCCCGCAACCCACTTATAATTTTTCTAACTGGATTTGTGAAAAACAATGTACAGCGTAAGCAATCTGACAGCTCAAGTACCACGAAAGTCACATATGTAAAAGCATACCACATACAAAAGTTTTTGGGCATACCAATTAAAAGTTCTGCAGAGTTATAATAGCTAGATTCTAACAACATTTATTTGTGTACTTAGGTTGTTATTTGTGCAAAGTTTCAAGTTTATTGACCCAAGAGATAAGATTCTTCATAAAACATTAGATAAGACCCCTAAATTGTGGTTGTCGTTATTAGTTTTTCGAAACTACCCACACTAATAACGACAACCTTTATTGTTTACTTGGGTTGATATTAAAATTTATGCGAAGTTTCATGTTTTTAACCTAAGTAATAAAATTCTTCAAAAAAAATTGGTTGTCTGTAAAGTCGGTTTACGGACGATAGTTAAACGTGACAACGTCATAACAAAACATTGATAACGATTAACGTTACAATGAGCGTAACGTTACATTGAGTCATCCTTTTTCGTGCGTGCAGCCGGCGATCATTGATTTATTAGACGTTGTCACGTCAAAAAATTGGATATCTGTAAAGTCGGTTTACGGACGATTGTTTAACGTGACAACGTCACATACATAACGATACAATTAACGTCATTGTAACGTTACGATTATAACGTTAAAATGGGCGTAACGTTACATTGAGCGTAACGTTACATTGAGTCATCCTTTTTCGTACGTGCAGCCGGCGTTCATCGATTTATTAGACGTTGTCACGTCAAAAACTTTAAAATTCCCTAAATCGTCTTTTTTGACGAAATCTATGAACGCCGGCGTTAAGTATGCAATCATTTCAGCAATGTTTTGTTATGACGTTGTCACGCGCACTGGTTTTATACCTTCGCTGTCAGTTGAAGTTCAAAAATGACGTCATCATCATCATATCAGCCGAAAGACGTCCACTGCTGGACATAGGCCTCCCCCAAGCGTCGCCACATCGACCGGTCCCGTGCGTCCCGCAACCAGCGGATTCCTGCAACCTTCACCAGGTCATCGGTCCACCTGGTGTGAGGCCTTCCAACGCAACGTCTTCCGGTTCGCGGTCGCTATTCCAGAACCTTTCTGCCCCATCGGCCATCCGTTCTGCGAGCAATGTGCCCTGCCCACTGCCACTTAAGTTTGGCAATTCTTCGGGCTATGTCGGTAACCCTGGTTCTCTTACGGATCTCAACATTTCTGATTCGATCACGCAAGGAAACGCCGAGCATAGCCCTCTCCATTGCTCTTTGAGTGACTGTAAGCTTTCTGATAAGGCCCATTGTTAGCGACCACGTCTCAGAGCCATATGTCATCACTGGCAACACACACTGGTCATAGACTTTTGTCTTGAGACACTGTGGTAAGTTGGACGAGAAGACACCGCGCAACTTCCCGAACGCTGCCCAGCCGAGTCGGATTCGACGGTTGACCTCTTTCTCGAAATTGGCCCTACCCAACTGGATCGTTTGTCCCAGGTAGACATAGTTGTCCACAACTTCGAGTGTAGAGTCTCCAACCTTGATAGGAATGGGTGTAACATGGGCATTCAACATCACCTTGGTTTTGTCCATGTTCATTTTCAGACCCACTCCTTCGGAAGCTCTACTGAGCATTGTACTGAGGCTCTCCATGGTCTCAGCCATGACCACTATGTCGTCGGCAAACCGAAGGTGAGTGATGTACTCGCCATTAACGTTGATGCCTAGGCCGCTCCAGTCCAGAACCTTGAATACATCCTCCAGCGCAGCAGTGAACAGTTTCGGAGAAATGACGTCTCCCTGTCTCACGCCACGCTGGAGAAGGACTGGTTCCGAGGTCTGATCCTGAAGACGGACTGACATGGTGGCGTTTCTATACAGACACTTCAACACCTCAATGTACCGGTAGTCGATCTGGCACCGTTGGAGAGACTGCAGTACAGCCCAAGTCTCGATCGAATCGAAGGCTTTCTCGTAGTCCACAAACGCTAAACAGAGAGGCAGGTTGTACTCTTCGGTCTTCTGTATAACCTGCCGCAGCGTATGTATGTGATCTACGGTGCTAAAGCCTTTTCGGAATCTGGCTTGTTCGGGAGGCTGTCAAACCTGCGCGCGAGACGATTCGTGATGACTCTTGAAAACAACTTGTAGACATGGCTAAGAAGTGAGATGGGCCTATAGTTCTTCAGCCGGGCATTGTCGCCCTTCTTGAAGAAGAGTACCACCACACCCCTGCACCATGCCTGTGGCGTTTTGCCCTCGAGTATGACGGAATCAAACAGCTTCTGAAGGGCCTTAAGGACCGGTTTTCCACCCGCCTTCAGGAGTTCAGCAGTGATTCCGTCATCACCCGGCGCCTTGTTGTTTCTAAGCTGTTTCAGAGCCATCCTAATCTCGTACAGGCTGACATCCGGGATATCTTCGGTATAGTGTCGGGTCAAGCTAGCTCTTGGGTCGTTTGCTAGATTCGCAATGGGTTTACTGGTTGATGTGTACAACTGCCCATAGAATCATTCGATCTCCCTCAGAAGCTCCGGTTTGGTGGAAACGATCCTGCCATCATCGGTCTTCAGTTTTGTGAGCTGGCACTGCCCAATAGACAAATCCCTTGCAAAGACCTTGGAGCCCTTATTCCGCTCAATCGCATCTTTAATACTTTCAGTATTAAAGTGGCGGAGGTCGCTTTTCAAGGACTTTGAGATCCGTCTATTTAGCTGCCGGTATTTCACCGCATCGTCTGAAGACTGCAGGAAAAATGACGTATTCATTTGAAATTTTCTAACAATATAGCTGCCGCTGCTGCGGCTCCGCCCGCATTGTATTAGTACTTCTTCCTATATCTTTATAAATAGCCTATGTGTTATTGTGATTTATAAGCTATGTCTGTAAAGTTTCTTCAAATCCGTTCAGTAGTTTTTGCGTAAAAGTGTAACAAACATCCATCCATCGTCACAAACATTCACGTTTATAATAGTTGTAGGTTACAGGTAGTATCTTAGTAGGATATAATTTATATATATTTATATTCAATTGTAACAGTATACCGCAGAGTTCTTTCAGTAGTAGTTCAGTAGATATAGCGGGTGCGTCTCATGACATATAAAGTTATTTGGTATATTTTCATTTCAATAACGTTCACAAGATATAATAAACGTGAGTTATACCAACTATTGATATAATTTCTTTAGATATAACATTTGTATATACTCTAAAACTTATTTCGTATAACGTTATTGGATATACCGTTTATTTAATCGAAAATCATTAGGCCTATCGTTTAAAATATATAATATTGAAACCATCTTTATGGTTAACACTCCGATTCAAAGCAATCAGACTCGGATGGGTTATATTAGGGTAGAAGGTTAAGGCGGGAGCGGAGCAGAGTGCCAGGTCCCCTCTATGTTGGTGAATCATTTGGGTAAGGTTTGGTTAGAACAGTGACCATTAACGCGCGAAGGCGAACGAGTGAAGCGAGCGTGCTGCGGGAGCGGCGTGACAGAAACGAATCGCTGCAAAACCGACTCCACGTAGTCTTGTCTGCCCTACCCCTAGAGTGTTATTTAAAATCGCGTAGGCTCGGAGTGGATAAGCTCGCATGGGACCGCCGGAGCCCCGCAGCGCCGGAGCCGAGACAGAAACCATGCCTGCTGCATGGTGCATGCTTGCTTGCATGCTGCATGTATGGTGTATGCTTGTTTGCATGCCTGCTGCATGCATGGTGGTGTATGCTTTGTTTGCATGTTTTTAACAGGGAAATAAAAACCACATATGTTTACAATCAACTGTTTTGTAATGATTCTGTTTTGGATGATATATCTTATTAGACTTAACAGGTTTTATGTCTTTTGAGTGGTATATCAAACGAATTTATATTCAATGTATGTTATAAAAAATAGTTACTATAAAATTATATCAATCGTTTATTACATTAACTGATCATTATATCAAATAAAATTATAGATTTAGTTGTTATACCTTGTAAATATTAGAGATTTTGTAATTATATCATATACTATCTGTTGCCTGCGGCTTCGCTCCCGTGGACCACCCCACAGGACCCATTGTCGGGATAAAATAGCCTATGTCACTCAGGAATAACGCAGCTTTCTATTGGTGTAAGAATTTTTCAAATCGGTCCTGTAGTTTCGGAGCCTATTCGGTACACACAAACAAACAAACAAAAAAAAAATTCCTCTTTATAATATTATATAGTATCGATTACTTACCCAGATATCGCTGCCAGCGATAAGACCGTCTATACATGTACCCATAGTAGAAGGTTTTTGTAAAAGAAATATGTAACTTTTTTCCTGTAAAAAAAGTGTAATCACAACTTCACAAGGTTTTAGTTTATTTATTTTAGTTAAAGATAACACCCATGCCAAGTGAAAGCGTCAAGGACGCTCCTTACCGCGACACGGTTGTTATGATCTTGTTAGCGATAGTGGCTTTACATTTATTATCCGATTTTCCAAAAAAGAGGAGGCATTTTTTTTGGGTTCCGTACACAAAGGATAAAAACGGGGCCCTATTACTAAGACTTCGTGGTCCGTCTGTCTGTCTTTCTGTCACCAGACTGTATAATATGAACCGTGATAGCTAGACAGTTGAAATTTTCACAGATGATATTTCTATTGCCGCTATAACAACAAATACTAAAAACAGAATAAAATAAATATTTAAGTGGGGCTCCCATACAACAAACGTGTTTTTTTTGCCGTTTTGCGATAATGATACGGAACCCTTCGTGCGCGAGTCCGACTTGCAATTGGCCGGTTTTTAGCAGTAAGAACGAGAGCAATCGATCCGCATCCGCAGTTGTCACATTGCGTGCGCGCGTGCTGCACGTGCTCCACGTGATCGTTTACCCGCGTCCTCCTTAGGAAAATACCCGTTTTGAATCCCTGTACGTGGTCCCCGGATCAACACTAGAGTCACGTCCTACCTAAACTGGATTGTGTCTAATACCCAGGCAGAGGTGTATTGTATCAAATGATTGTACTTAATTTGTTTTAAGTTTTGTGGCTGCTATACTGTACGGCCAATAGATTGATAGATTTTATGATTTAAAAATTGTAGATTGTTTATCTAGGGAGCAAACAACCGTTTTAAAGGCTAGGTGTTTTTTTGAATCCAGAGTGGAGCGAAGGATTCTAGAGTAGAATCCCGAGCGTAGCGACGGGTCTAAAGTGGAATCCTGAGTGCAGCGAGGGATTCAAAGTACGTCACTCGAGCTTAAAATAGTGTTGCTCCCGAGGTGGACTCTCTACTTTTTTCATCCTCTATGAGAAATTATATAAGTGAAACTTATGAACAAGAACGTCACGTTTATTTATTTACTTAAAATTATATACTAAGGCATAAAATAAAATAATTAGAGGCTAATGTTTATATTTGAACAATTATGGAAGTGCATCGTTACAATTTCCTATAAAACGAGTCGAACTTTGAATCAAAATGATGGAGTGGTAGTCATGGTCCGTAATGAACACTATTATACAATAGAAGAACCACTTCTTTGTGAATGCAACTGTTTGTTAATTAAATTTGGGACTAACACAGTTGTTGTGGCAATCTACAGACCACCGTCTTTTAGAAGTTTAGACTCCTTTCTGCAATCCTTTCACAACATTCTTGAGCAGTTAAAATCATTTCAAAATATAATCATAGTGGGAGACATTAATATAAATATATTAAGTGCGGATTCCAGTGCCTCGTCATATTTAGATATTGCCTCATTTCACGGTCTACTTCCGGCACATTACTCACCTACTAGAGGTTATAGTTGCCTGGATCATGTTTTAGTTAAGAGCAAGTTACAATCCTATACATTTAATCTTCATACTTCAATTACTGATCACGACGCTGTTCTATTTTGTCTCAAGCATGGGGGCTCAAAAAAAACCCATAAATAGTAGAGAAGTCAGAAAGTTGGACTGGACCGGGATCATCACTGACTGCTCAAAATTGGATTTTAGTCAAGTTTATGCTGAAAATGACTTAAACCTTGCAACCGAGAAATTCATCGAATTATTATCTAATTTAACACTACAACATACGTCGATCGTTAGGATGCCACGAAATAAAACTAATTTAAAACCCTGGATTACGTCAGGGCTACTGAAATGTATTAAAAATAGGGACAATTTGCATATTAAAACTAAAAAAGAACCACGTAATGAAATACTAAATGTAACATATAGACGATATAGAAACTATTGCAACAATCTTCTTAAAAAAATAAAACGACAGTATGAAGAAAACCAACTGAATGTGGCTAAAGGTAACTCCAAATTGCTATGGGATGCTATTAAATCAATAACGAACTCCAATAAATGTCATAAATCTCCTGAAGAACTATTACACACACATCACAGCCCTCAATCATCTATCAATCATGTTAATACCTTCTTTTCTACTGTTGGTAAGATATTGGCTCAACGCATACCCTCGAATGTTCCACCTTTCAATAACACTTCCGTAGTTAAAGATACCTCCCCTAGCAACTCATTCGCACTACTCAAAGTGGATATTGAAGAGGTTAAAACTGTAATCCTGAATTTAAAGAGAGAATGCTCAC
This sequence comes from Orthosia incerta, assembly GCA_948252205.1. NCBI lineage: Eukaryota > Metazoa > Arthropoda > Insecta > Lepidoptera > Noctuidae > Orthosia > Orthosia incerta. Next base: position 27,092,832 of record OX411758.1, read on the forward strand.
CTGGATGGGACACAATCTCATCTATGCTACTACAACACGTTGTGGATTTGGTAGCTCCTGTTATCACTTATCTCATAAATCGTTGCTTTGACACAGGTGTGTTTCCTAAAGCACTGAAAAAATCAATCGTTATCCCCCTATATAAGGCTGGGGATACAGGCTGTGTCAACAACTATAGGCCCATCTCTATCCTTTCTTCACTATCGAAAGTTTTCGAGCGTACTATTAATCAAAGGCTAATAAATTTCTTAGAATCAAATAAAATCCTTGCAGAAACACAATACGGATTTCGAGCCCGCAAATCCACGGATGAGGCCGTTCACACTTTTACTGACTTCGTGGTAAGAAACATGGACAATAACAAAAAATGCTTAACAATCTTTCTCGATCTTGCTAAAGCTTTTGACACAGTCTCTATCCCCACCCTAATTCAGAAACTGGATAAAATGGGAATACGAGGAAATGAATTGAAATTAATGTCCGATTACTTGTCAGATCGTACACAGCGCGTTAAAATCGGGAACCATTTGAGTGATGAACTTCCTATTGAGCACGGTGTGCCACAGGGCAGTATTCTTGGCCCTACTCTGTTTCTATGTTACATAAATGAGCTATGTCAACTTAAACTAAAAAATTGCAAAATAATATCATACGCAGACGACACAACTTTAACTTTCATTGGTGATTCTTGGGAGAGGGTATATTCACTGGCTCAATTGGGTCTAAGTACGGTTTGCCACTGGCTCGCTGCAAACTCGCTCACACTTAATGCTGATAAAACTAAATATATTCCATTTTCAATCAGGAGCATTAAAAACTTCTTCCAAAATAAACCCCCCCTAGTTGTGCATCAATGTTGTTTTCCTCCCTTGAATCAATGCAGCTGCTCGAGTATACAGCCGACACGGGGAATTCGCTATCTGGGTGTTGCCATTGATAGAGGGTTATCTTTTGATGAACACATTCACAACTTATGTAAAAGAGTGCGGAAACTTACTTATATTTTTAAACAGCTTAGACAGGTCGCCAATGGTAAAACACTTAAAATGGTATACTTCGCACTTGTTCAATCCATATTGACATATTGTGTAACAACTTGGGGAGGTGCCGGTAAAACAAAAATGTTGGAAATAGAAAGAGCTCAAAGATTGATTCTAAAAGTAGGCCTCTCAAAACCACGACTCTTCCCCACTACCGCCTTGTATCAGGAAGCCGAGGTTTTAACAGTACGCCAATTATACATCCTCTCCACTATTCTGAGACAACATTCGGATTCATCTTCTTTCGATCTCTCAAAATTAACAACGAGAAGGCAGTATGCAATATGTAATACCATTAAAGTGAAATCAGGTTTTGCCCAAAAATTTTATATTTTCCGAGGCCCTGAGCTGTACAATAAGTTAAACAAAGAAACAGGTATCTTTAATTACAGTAAAACTAAAAGTAAACGGGTACTAACAAACTGGCTACTTAAATTGAACTACACTAAAACAGAAGAGTTACTAGTTATAAAAATTTAATAGGAATTAAAAAGAAATATCCTTCATTTGTCATACATTTTAGTTAGTTAGATAATGATTCCACTCACATTATACCCTTTCATCGTAACTATACTCTAACACACACACCAATACAGACAAACACACACACGCACACAGGCATACAGATAAATTCACCAGGCACACACACACACATATACAGACAAACATATTAAACGCACCTACATCCCACACGCACCTTATTCTCCACTACACTTCACACAAACTTAAGGTTCTATTAATATTTTGTTATTAAATTATATTGTTTTGTTCTTTCCATCAAATATCCATATATGTATATCTATAATTACAATAACTAGACACCAGTATACCTAGTTATTTTAATAACCAATTAATGTAATTTTTGCATATAGGGGGGAGTCCCTGGTGTCCTAAAATACAAGTTTAGGCTTAGTTTAGGCACCAGTCTCCCACAAATAAATATAGCGATCATTTTCAATTAATTGCATGTGTTAGTTTATAAGTATTATTTGTGGAAGAAAATAAACATTTTTATTATTATTATTATTAATTTTATTAGTACCACCCGTTACAGTTCTAGATTAATTTACACCTTAAATAGTCTCAGAAAACGGTGTCTCAGGATGTAGTTTTTAACCGACTTTCGAAAAAGGAGGAGGTTCTATGTTCGACTTCTTGTATGTTTTTTTTTATGTATGTGCACCGATATCTCCGCCAATTGTGAAGATTTGATGAAGAACTTCGAAGATGTACAACAAACCTCTTCAATGAATAACGGCAAATCTCTCAGGAATGCTACAATCGCATGTATGTTTATTGTTTATACCATTTTATAACATAACATCATGCCAGTACGCCCTTAAGGGGTACTCCCAAATCTCTCATTTGATCGGTTTTGTTCAAGTTTCATGGTATTCGGGTAATCAATTCTGGCGTTATAGGAAACTTACTAAACAACTTGCCTATTAGGTAGGTACAACTAAAAAGTGAAAAACAAAAAAACTTTTTTACAAAAAAATACTACCGACTTCCAAATAAGAAAACTACAAAGTGAAAAATAACTTTATTTTTGGCAGTCGGTGTCCATTCCACCAATACGCACCAAGCGCTTCCAAACATCCTTCATAATGCGCACAGCGAATGAGTGGAACTCACTACCTGCATCTGTGTTTCCGAACGCATTCAACCCGAATCTCTTCAAAGTTAGAGTGAACAGGCTTCTTCTGGGTAAGCTCGCTCCATCTTCGACTCTGTCTCTGTCACCTTTGACCTAGACTAGAGTCAAGAGCAAACCCATCAAAAATAAAAAAAAATAACGCAAAAAAATGGCTCCTACGAAAGACACCGACTTCCAAAAATAAAGTAATTTTTAACACGCTTTTATTAGCTTGGTATGTATGTATCTATGTATCAATGTAACGGAATCTTTGAACGTGATTTTCACCCACTTCAAAACGTTGGATTGGTTTGAAACTTTGCACACTTATCAAGGACCGATGACAATGCAATAATTTAAACAGTTTGTCCCATTATCCTTACCAATAAAGCGTGTTTTTTAGTTTTTAGAACTACAATTTATTATATTATTCACTTTGTAGTTTTCTTATTTGGAAGTCGGTAGTATTTTTTTGTAAAAAAGTTTTTTTGAGAAACTTGATTATAATACTTTCACTTGAGGAAGACGCGCTCATTTTTTATAATTCTAAAATTTGAATTTGAAACAACTACGAACGGTAAATGCATTTAATTTCGCGCGTTGTTTATTTTTCACCATTTTTTTTTTAATTTTTTGCGCTCGCAGTTTTTCAGCCAGTCACATATTCAATATATTGTTCCCGCATGGTTTGTCATCTCTTTGCTGATTGGAACATTTACTAACAATATCCACATTCCAAATTCAAATCACTTTTAGTCCCTGAGGGATTAGTGAGCTATTTTGGTGTTGTTCCCTGTGTTGTTCCCTGTTTACGAGGAATCGGAGGAATAAACTAGCTATTTTTGAATAGTTGTGATAAAATAGACTAGTCATTTGTTATGCAAGAGTGCAAAGTTGCTTTTTAACCGCGTGCTCAATTTTGATGACCGAGCCAGCGAAGGATTCTAAAAATGAATCACGAGCGCAGCGAGTGATTAATAAATTAGAATCCTGAGCGTTAGCGAGACAATCAAAAGAGCACGAGTTGAAAAATCTTTGCACTCGAGTGCAACACGTAACTTTTCATCCCACCTCAGCGAGGAAATCACTAAATGCAAAAAAATAAACATTAACAATCACAAGATACTTTTATTTCAGTTTAGGTATTAACTACTACATTATGATAGGTAAGTATTACAGAAAAATCTTTAAATTATATCACTGGATTCCATTGGCGTAAATGTTGGCGAGAGAGGGCGATGGTTAGGTGTTTCGTAACGGCTCATTTATGATGTAGAAGGGCCAGTCCAAGGATCTGACTGAGGCTCTTTCATTGTAATGGCTCCTATGATGCCTTTACATATTTTAGACTTATTTTGAATGGAATCCTCTATGTATCCCTCTACAGCCGCATTGGACTGCCAAGCCTCCATGGCGCTTAAGGCGCCGATTCCCTTGAAGAGCTCATTTTAAAATAAACGGCTAGTCGTAATTTTTTGGAAAAATATATGTTACATTAGACCATTTTCTTAATAATTTGATCTAAGAAATTTTTGAGTTTTATTCGTATAACATAGTGTAATTCATTTGTAAAGTTATGTCTAAAACGGGCAAAAACACGACAATCGCATCAAAACCGCTGGGCGTATTTTAATGAAACCGATACCGTCTCAAAGACAATTTAATTATCTACATTGTATCTGCGCCTTATGTAGATACTGAATGTGCAACTGACTTACTTTTGCTTCCAAATATACGGAATCAAGTGCTTCGTTACGACACTTTTCAATTTCAGATGCTGTTTCACAGCATCTTTTTCCTTCCTTCGATTCTTTTGAATGATGACCAGATGAGGCTCTTTTTAAAAATGCCACTAATTTAGGATAGGTGTCGATATGTATGTCTTTTTTCATCTTTATTGTTGCTTTTAGCATTTAATACGTACTCCATAGAGTACTTGATTTCATGGTCTCGGATAATTCAATAAAATATGCCAGCAAAACGTTTTCTGAGAAAGTTTTGGCCCCTTTAGCTAGTCACCACGTGTTAAACATATCGTACTGTTTCAAATACTTCTCGCGTGATTGTTGAGGGAGAAAGGTCATTTGCGCATTATTAACAGATTCAGAGTCCGACTCGCACTTTGCCGTTTTTTATTTTTTTATTTGTTAAAAACTCAGATTCGGAACCTATGGACTGTAGGTCCATTCTAGATTAGAAGAATCAATCAAATATTGTTTATTAAAGTACCTATGTTTTTTTTTTTTTTTTTTTTTTTTTCTCAATGCAAATAATTTTATTTTTATCTCTTGTGAGGAACTGGCTACCAAAATATCGCAAATACGTAATTATAGCAATACTGGGCTTCGTAAAGAATAAAGTACATACAGACGAATAGAAGTAGCAAAGTTGAATGTCCCACCTCAATCGTACTCTGTGCGTCTGTGCCTCAAACTAAAAGCAATTAAAAGAAATTTTATTTTCCCAAAACTTCAACTCAAGTACGTTATTTCGATAAGAGATGGCGCCACTATCATTGCGGCCTGCGCGTCAATCTACCGCGCGAACTCAGTCGCGCCAATATTGATTAATTCACAGTCCCCAGTTCGGAGCAACTTCACTCCTTCCCACTATTATTCTCACACACAGTCCCACAATAATCTGCCATATAACACTTTCATTTAACCTTATCATGTAAATTCTATAAAGAAAATAACCATAATATGTTTTCAACAAAAATATTATGTTTCCAAGTGATTTGACAGTGTTTTGTTTTCAATTAGTACAATAATATTCGTAGCTATGGAAGTGAATATCTATTTGGATTTTAAAATAAAGAGGTAGTGCTTTTAATTGTTCTTTTAAAATGCCAAAACGCATTCAGTTTCACGTTGTATACGCAACAAGTAAGTACCTATTTTATTTAAATATTTTTATTTAGAAAAATAGAAAAGATAAGTATAAAAATCTACTCTGTATACCTAAAATTTATAGGTATCTCTGACTCTATCTAGACAAAGTTAACACTACGTATTTCATATTTAGTGACGATAGCGATACGCCTCGCCTAGTTCTAGAGACCGGCGTACATTATTTACTCGATCTTCGGTAGCTTTTAGGACAGGTATCTATTAGGTACCTACAGACAATTTATGGGAATGTACTGCCGGGATCAAAAATATCCTACTTAGGCCCAAAACTCCATATCCAGGTTTTGATGTAACCGAGGTCGTTTCCAAATCTGTTCAGCTATTGAGGTCTCATTGTTTTATAAGCATACAGATTTGCATATAACCTTAGTTTTGTGCTTGAATATACATAATTCGAGATAATTTGAATCTTCGATAACAACTCCAATGAGAGCTGCAATTACCATCTTGGCTGTTGGATCTTAGATGAAGCCTGTATGTAACTTACAAATGAACAGACTGGCCTTCACTGTATAGTCTTGGTATTTCAGCCCGGCCTTGTGCTCTAAGGTATCTAGATTTCTATTTCGCGTGTCAGTACGGATTGTCCCAAAGGAACATACCCCCGGGATTAAAAGTACCCTATGTTCAAGTCCAAGTTCTGGTCTATTTATAGTCCTAGTTTCGTCCAAATCCGTTCAGTAACGGCTGAGAGCGTAATAAACAAACAAGTTCACATTTTCTATTATAATTCAAAGTTAGGTTTAGTTTATAGGTATTTGTAATATTAGTATGGATAAGTATATAAGTTTGAATACACGAGTACATTGTATGGAATGGTCTAGATGTAGCAAACAGTTTTTCGCATCCAAGATGAACGGTTTTCATTGACACGGAAAAATGTATCCTGTGTGAATCCAGGCCATAGCCTTTCATACAAATATGTTCAGTCGTCGATGACGGATGAATGATTGAGTGGCACAATTCCAAATACATACTTCAACAATACTTACTAACACTATAAAAGTCACTCTTAAGGTTACACTAGTCGATAATTATTCCATACAAACGTAGTCTAGGGATTACTCCACTATTTGACGATGTACGTTCAAAATAAAAAAATATATCAATATGTCTCATCATTATCTAGCCCTGTATGGAGCCAAAAAATTTAAAAAAATATATATTTGAAAGTTATGAGCGTCGAAAGTTCCACATTTCGACACTAATTTTAATGCATTTTTGGGCGCAAATAAATACCATAAGAAGACGGAAAAATGCAAAACGGCCACCATACAAGGATAGATTATTAGTTCAACAATGCAAATAATTTTATTTTGAACAGATACGTTTAGTCGTTTTTTCATGATATCCAGACTCCCAAAAGTCTGTTTATAAAATTTCGCGAGCTCGGTTTCGACCTAAATCATTATCCATTACGCTACAAATTTGCAAAAGTGTGTATGCGTACGCGAACTAGCTAATTCCTACTGGTCATCACAGCATCTATCTCTTCCGCACGTGTTATCGGTTGATATAAAATGCATTTCAACCCCGCGCACAAAATAGTTAGTTTTTCTGTGTTTGTTACGTTTCGACGCCTAAATCACAGAACCAAATTCGATGCTTATTGGTTTAGGAATAGACTTTGGAGAAAGATATAGAATAGTTTTTAACCCCGACGGAAAATTAGGGGTGTTATATAAGTTGGACGTGTGTACCTGTGTGTTTGTGCATTTGTGTTTCTGTCTGTGGCATCATAGCTCCTAAACGGATGAACGGATTTTGATTTTGTATTTTTTTTGAATGGTGACTTTTTCGAGAGTGTTCTAAGCTATGTTAGATGAAAATCGATTTAGCTGTTCAAAAACTGACTGCTGATCGAAGCGTGTCAACTAGTAGATAAATTATGTAGTTTGAAATAAAATAAGTCGCGTATATTTTAAATTTTACTTGTTATACTGGAAGCTGTAAAATTTTTTCTTCTGTGCCGTACACAGGTACGCTCCTTAGGGTTGATTTTAGACTTTCACTCGGAAAAATCGCTTGCTAGCTAGTGTTCTTATTAGCTGAGCCTCAATGGCTCGTCTATGGTATACCTACCTCTCTCTGATGATGATACTTTTTGTCTTATGTTATAGCTGAATTATTTATTGGCTTCGGCCTCTGGTCATGGAGAGGCCTTAATCAAATTTCGATAAGTTAATAAAATTCTAAGCAAAGACTAAGAGGCAGTTTGAAGTTGGAGGCCCTACATGTGCAGCGAAGTAAGCCAATATTTTCGAGTTCGCTACGCTCGCGCTTGAATTCTACAGTATATTTATCTGAAACTTAAGTAGGAATAGTTAGGAACCTAAATTGTTAACTAGTTATCACACTACACTAAATTGGATTCTAAATCGTACATACCTATTGTTACCGGATGGTCGGAATTCGTCCGGATTTGCCCGAAATTATAAAGGATCCTTAATATAGCAGTTAAAAGATTTATAATCGCATTCTGTGCAATTTGATGTATAAACAGAATTTTATCACCGCCACTAAATAGGATTTTGAAACACTTGAAACCACCAGTTTTAGTGGCAAATCCACTAAGTTGGTAACACTGGTCGCCGACTAGTCGTTTTAAATCACAGGGTCACGAACTTACGATTACCCTGTCCTAAATCTAACAACTTAGGAAGTAGAGCGGTTGGACCTCCGATTTGACTAAATCGGATCCAATCTGTTCCTAACTACGATTACATCTTCCGATTTCCTAGTTAGGTTTCCTACAAATTGGATAGTCTAATAATACTTGCTGTCGACAAGGTATCATCGAGGCAGAGTAGGTAATATTTAACACCGTCCCCCCATCTGGCGCCTACCCTCCGAGAGTAGGGCGCCGTACAAATCTCGCCCAGGAAGCTGCGCTGGTATTGCAAAAACCGACACTGATTTTGCTAGAACCTAACTTGATAAAAATTATAAACAGTTACATTAGCATTATATAATTACGACATCTTCTCAAAAAAATTAGATCGACGAGGGCCCCCTCCCCCTCCCCGACCTCAATTAGTGCTTCCGTCCCGAGCTTCAGACAGGATTAGTCCGCCACTGCCTTGACATATCCTATGACAATTGGCAACAGTATCTATAACGCGTAACGTAACAGTACCTATAACGCTTAGTAAATTCTTGTACCTAAGCGTATTCGTATATACTTAAAACACTCAAATTAACTTCTCAATTATTGAATTAGGATTGAAGCGGAGGAACACCTCTCTATTCTGTTTGTTAGAATCTAAGGTCTTAATTAATTATCACCATGAATTCATATCATCATCATCAGCCTTTATTTAATGTTCCCACTGCTGGAACACAGGCCTTCTCTTTGTGAGAAAGGGAACGCGGGCCAAGTGCGGGTTGGTGGATATCACATGTCTTCGAATTTTTGGTTCTAGGACTACATGCCGGTTTCCTCACGATGTTTTCCTTCACCGTTTTCAGAGCAGTGGTGATCATAGATATAATTGGTGGTGATGAAATAAATTACACAAAGTAAAGCGCCTGCGCGGGTTCGAACCCACGACCACCACAACTCGTAAGTCGAAGCCGTCACCACAGGGCCACCACTGCACTGACTTTTATAGTACCAACAAAATAACCTGAGGTTTTATGGACACGAAACCTATTGACTTACGCACTTCCTTATGGCTTCATCATCATCATCATATCAGCCGAAAGACGTCCACTGCTGAACGTAGGCCTTCCCCAAGCGTTGCATTCAGCGCATCTCCGTAACCTTCACCAGGTCACGTCATCCACCCACTGGCCTTCCAACGCAACGTCCTCCGGTTCGCGGTCGCCACTCCAGAACTTATCTGTCCCTTCGGCCATCTGTTCTGCGAGCAATGTGCCCTGCACACTGCCATTTAAGTTTGGTAATTCTTCGGGCTATGTCGTTAACCCTGGTTCTCTTGCGGATATCTACATTTCTGATTCGCTTTTGGCTTACGAATAAGAATAACATAATAAACATCTTAAGGTTACACTAGTCGTAATTTTTTTCCATACAAACGTAGTCTAGGGATTATTCCACTGTTTGACGATGTACGTTCAAAATACAAAGTGATATCAATTTGTCTCATCATTATCTAGCCCTGTATGGAAGCGAAAAAGTAAAAAAAAGAAAATATTTGAAAGTTATGAGCGTCGAAATTTCCACATTTCGACACTAATTTTAACGCATTTTTGGGCTCAAATAAATACCATAAGAAGACGGAAAATTGCAAAACGGCCTCCATACTGGGATAGATTAGTAGTTCAACAATGCATATAATTTTATTTTAAACAGATAGATTTAGTCGTTTTTTCATGATATCTAGACAGCCAAAGGTCTGTTTATAAAATTTCGCGCGCTCGGTTTCGTCCTAAATCATTATCCATACGTACGTATATAATTGAGGAATCATCGATACGACGAAGAAGATTATCCATTTCGCTACAAATTTGCAAAAGGGTGTATTCGTACGCGAACTAGTTTCCTACTGCTCATCACAGCATCTATCTCTTCCGCACGTGTTGTCGGTTGATATAAAATGTATTTTAACCCCGCGCACAAAATAGTTCGTGCCGTCGACGCTCCGCTGCCGTGTCCCATCCCACAAGACCAAGAATTGTGATGTTAATAGCTTCTGCTCGCAACATTGGCAAAAATACAAATACAATACATACAATAATAAATACTATGTATTTGTACATTGGCAATAGCGTAACTTAGTAATTTTTTGTAATAAAACACATTATCTTCTTTAATTATTATTGGATTAGTAAAGGATTTGAGAGGAATCGCCTTATCATAATATGTGACCAAACATTTATATGAAGAGCAGCAGCCTAATTGTGTAAGTGAATTCGGCAAGGCAAAGAGTATGACCCCATGAAAGAGAATGACAATTTAACTATAAATATTTAGGTAAAAAATTTGGACTGTTTGACGAAAAGAGTATCTTTATTCTTCACCAATGAAAGCGTCCAATAATGTTTCATAATCATCATTTCAGCCGAAAGACGTCCACTGCTGGTCATAGGCCTCCCCCAAGCGTTACCACACTGATCGGTCCTGCGCTTTTCGCATCCACCCGATTTCCGCAGCCTTTACCAGGTCCACCTAGAGAGAGGCCTTCCAACGCTGCGTCTCGCGTACGCGCGGTCGTCCATCTAGAACTTTTCGGCCCCAACGGCCATCCGCTCTGCGAGCAGTGTGCTCTGCCCACTGCCACTTAAGTTTGGCTATTCTTAGGGCTAATAATGTTCCGCAATATCGAATTATTTTAGTGAGAATTTGTCATACTCTTTCATGGGGTCATACTCTTTGCCTTGCCGAATTCACTTAGGCAATTACGCTGCAGCAACATCCCTCTTTTCTAACAAGTAGAACCTAAGGGTCTTAGTTATCGCCATGAATTCATTCGTTTGGTAAATATAACAATAGACATCACCTCAATCAACTTGCCTATTGAGTCTTTTCCTATGTTGGGGTCGGTTTTCAGTCTAATGTAGCTGAATACCTGTATTTTATTTACAAGGAGTGACTGTCAATTTGACTACCAACGACCAGTAACTGGAAAACACCTTAATACGATACCCCTTATTTTGGAAATACTTTATATTCGACCAACCGCGAATTGGACCAAACGTGACTTGGACCAACCGCGAATTGGACCAATCGCGAATTGGATCAAACGTGACTTGGACCAATCGCGAATTGGACCAAACGTGACTTGGACCAATCGCTAATTGGACCAAACGTGACTTGGACCAACCGCGAACTGGACCAAACGTGACTTGGACCAATCGCACCTAAAGGCACTTGGCAAGACTGATGTAAGTGTGACATACTGCCCGTAACGACTGTCAAAGATTTACAAATGTCAGCCGGAACACAGATAATATAATACTGTGATAATATAATAATAGCCGAGACCGCCGGGACCAACAGCAGGACGTGCTTTCCGGGTTACGGATGAGTCTCGGTATATAGTCGATGGTCACCCATCCACGACCCTACCTTGATAAGCGTTGCTTAACTTCGATAATCAATATCAATATTATATTTATATTTCCTAAATTTTCTATTTCGCCGTTCTATAATTTATATCATTGAGTTAGTTCAAGCCTGTTCAAGCTAACTTCTAAAAAATGTACTACTTAAAAATGTTCACAAACATTAGTAAACATTTTCTAAACAAACATTTTTAACAGCGGGTGTGGGAGCACCATTCGACAAGCAATGGAACATCAAGCCCGACCAATATTTTATCGTCAACCTGAAACGACATTATCGAACATAGGTACAATAAAAAACAAACGAAAAACACCATTACTTTCACCGTCAAACAAAAACCATCTTTACAGTCTAGTAACAAAGTCCCTATTCTATTAAAATCGAGCGGTAGCAGCAATTAGCAAATGCTATCATTGATTCAGTGGTAAATTACTGGCTGTAGTGGCCAGTGACTATTACACTAATGGTTGCCCTGTTCGATCAATTATGGAACTTCATTTAATGAACGAGAAGTGGAAAACTCCGTGTAACGTATGTTTGGATTTTCAAATGAGTTCTTAATGATGTTTGTTATGAAAACATCTTGTCGTACGTCTGTCTACGTGTGTGCAGGGTGTAAAGTATACTAACTTCTACCAGTGGGTTTGCTCACTTGCAAATTATCCTAAGATAATATATTTGCGGGATAAAAACTATCGTCATGGTTACACTAGTCGACGGCACGAACTATTTTGTGCGCTGGGTTAAAATGCCTGCTGTCTCATCCGACAGCTCGTACGAAAGAGATAGATGCTGTGATGAGAAGTAGGAAGCTAGTTCGCGTACGAATACACACTTTTGAAAATTTGTAGCGAAATGGATAATGATTTAGGACGAAACCGAACGCGCGAAATTTTATAAACAGACCTTTGGCAGTCGAGATATCATGAAAAAACGACTAAATCTATCTGTTCAAAATAAAGATATCATTGTTGAACTACTAATCTATCCCTGTTTGGAGGCCGTTTTGCAATTTACCGTCTCCTTATGGTATTTATTTGCGCCCGAAAATGCGTTAAAAAATTTCAACTTGCTATCACGGTTCATGAACCACAACTCAAGGTACATGTTACTCTCTTGTCCGTCTATCTGTCTGTCACCAGGCTGTATCTCATGAGATACAGCCTGGTGACAGACAGATAGACGGACAGTAGAGTCTTAGTAATAGGGTCCCGTTTTTACCCTTTGACATGATGTCATGAATGACAAAATGTTTGGGAATTTCAAACGTTATCGAAATGTCACGTCATCAACCCGTTACATTTTGGCTCGCAATGCCATCACCATCGCCTGATATTTAAACCCTCTTGGTAAGACTGCTGGCAGATTTTCTGACTACCCGTAAACCACTGTCAAATGACAGCCAGGACCAACAGCTTAACGTGCTCTCCGAGTGAAAAGGAGGAAAAGGGTATGATGATATGAGGGTCAAATTGAGTATGGTCTCCGCCAGATAACAAGACATTGATCCCACTTGTAGCTTGAAAACATGATTTTTGTTATGGAAATATTTTGATAATTTTGGTCTCAAATTAAAATTCAAATTCAAAAGTCATTTATTCAAACTAGGCTGAGAATCAGCACTTTCCGAACTTCAAAATTACATAAGACAGTCCCCCAAAAACGTCCGCCCTTCACAACTTCCTAGTGCTTTTGCTGGGAAGAAGAAGTGGCGCAACAAACTCCCCAGCAGCACAGCTGTCTGTTCAGTTACAAAAAAAACAAAAACTTGATTCTATACAATATAGTATGCAAATAATTTACATTACACAACACAAAAAAATAAAATAAAATATATTTGCCATAATGACAGCTAGCACACGCCAATATACCAACAAAAACATCGAAATCTAAACTCAAGCGAAAATAAAAACTAAAAATAAAAACGTAAACGGAACTTAGTACCCGAATTATAAAGCCTCCAGGCATAAAGGGCGTGCCCGCCTACATATAGCTAATACAGCTGTAACTCGAAGTCACATAATTATGATAAACTAGGACCATCGAAGTAAAAAATAAATCAACAGTTAGGCAAGAACAATATATGATCCACTGTCGAGGTCGCTAGCTAACCACATATTGCAATACAAATCATTAAAAAAAAAAAACATTGTAGTGAGTCGATTATGTCAATAATATGACAATTTAATTACAATAAATTGACATAAACTGTCAAAATAAAAAAAAACAATTATATAACTCATATAACCTGTCAGTAGGTAAGCTAATTCTGGAGAAAGAACACAAACATTGTCTTGAGTTAATCACAGCGACCAACTATTTTCATCGTTTAAGTAGTCGTTAATAGAATAGTATGCCTTTGAACAATAATTAATAGAGAAACTGGAAAGACACAACAACGCGATCAGAATGAGCTGTCTTTGAAAATATCTAATCAAACCATTTCTGATAAGCAAGAAGTCGCTGAGACATTAGAAAATTTCTTTACCAACATTCCGTTAGAGGTTACGAAGTCACTTCCCTCCTCATCTAAATTGGCTGCAGCTCTTTTTAAGGAATACTTTACTAAAGACATACCAACATTTAAATGTAAACCAATATGCATTGATACAATTAAAAACGCGTTCAAAAGTCTCAATATAAAAAAACACTGAAGACTTATGGGGGATATCCGTTAGGGTTCTTGGAGATATTATTGACTCAATTGCTCCTGTCCTAACAGGCATATTCAATCAATGTTTGGACAGCGGCACGTTTCCTGACTTAATGAAACACAGTAAAGTAGTACCAATTTTCAAATCAGGCTGTAAGAGCGATCCCTCTAATTATAGACCTATATCCGTGCTACCAGCATTGAGTAAAATCTATGAAAAAATCATGCTGGACCAGATGTTGTCTCATTTCAATTCAAATGGGATCCTGCATAGTCAGCAGTTTGGTTTCACGAAAGGTAGGTCGACAACGGACGCGGGAGTAAAACTCATCAGTCACATCTTGGAATCTTGGGAGAAGTCCCAGGATGCCATTGGCATTTTCTGTGATCTGTCAAAAGCGTTCGACTGCGTCGACCACAACACACTGATCTGTAAATTACAACAATTCGAGGACAAGCTGCTGATCTTGTGCTTTCCTATTTATCAAACAGACAGCAAAAAGTAAATGTTAATGGGGCGACGCGACGTCCTCCGGGTCTCTAGTAAAAATGGGCGTGCCCCAAGGTTCAATTCTCGGCCTTTTCCTTGTTCTTGTTTTCATTAATGATCTCCCTTTTATGATGGCCAAATTATCGGATATAATTCTATTTGCTGATGATACTTCGCTAATTTTTAAAATAGATAGGAAAGATACGGATGTCTTACAATGACATGTCAATGAAAGTCTAATTGTTCTCTCGGAATGGTTCGCAGCTAACAATCTTTTACTGAATGCGAAAAAAACAAAATGTCTAAAGTTCTCTTTACCAAATGTCTTCTTCGTCAAATCTTGACGGCAAAAATCTTGAAATAATAACGGAAACTGTTTTCTTGGGGATTACTATCGATTCAAAATTGCAGTGGGGCGCGCACATTAGAACTCTTTCGGGCAGGTTAAGTTCGGCTGCCTATGCAGTAAGAAAGATAAGGCAGTTAACCGATGTAGCCACAGCTAGACTAGTATACTATGCTTATTTCCACAGTATTATGTCTTATGGCATTCTGCTGTGGGGGTCAGCAGCAGACGTTGACTCAATTTTTATCTTACAAAAGAGGGCAATCCGCGCGATCTATAAAATGGGTCCTCGCGAGTCCCTCAGAGAAAAATTTAAAGAGATCGATATACTGACTCTACCTTCACTTTATATTTTGGAATGTATTTTGTATGTCCGCAAAAATCGAGGGCTTTTCAAAACTAGAAGTGACTTCCATAATTTAAATACACGCAGTAAGCACGAAATTGTAATATATAATTGTAGCAAGTCTTTTCTGATAGTTTTAGTTTCTTACAGTATACGCTTTTATAACAAGTTGCCTAAGTCAGTTATAGAACTGACCGATGGAAAGTTCAAAAACTACATCAAACGTGTCCTTATTAAAAAAGCATATTATAAAATCAAGGACTACGTTGAAGATAAAAATTTTGGCTTCGACACCCTCTGCGCATGCGGCTTCCCTGGTAACTCATAAACGGCACAAATATATGGATATCTCTAACTATTCTCAATCTAATTTTTTTTCTCTTTTAATTAGACTTTTTACAATATTTTTCAATCATCATTATAGCCCTTTGCTAAGAATAGTTACAGCACTGATTACAGTATTTGTGCCACATGTTAAATTTAGTGTTGTGTTTTTTTTTTTTACCTTTGTATAGATTCATTTACCGATTGTGAATGTGTGAACATTGTAGGCTTTCTAGATGATTGTTAACATTTGTTAACTTTTTAATTCGTACATTATTTTTTTTGTTTGTTTTTTTTTCAATTTCTTACGACTTATTGTCGGGCCTACGTTGTCCCCCCATATCCAAGTACTAATGCTGTAACATGGAAATATTGTAAACACAAAAAAAAGAGTAACCATGGAGTTTCTTGCCGGTTCTTCTCCATAGGAAACGACTAACCCGAACCGTGCACCTTTTGTCGACGTTTTATAAGTGCCCATGTAGGCCTATGTAAAATAAAAATATTTGATTTTGATTTTGAAAGGTTTGATTTTACTTTAACTTTAAACGCATTAAAAGGCAAATCTAGAAGAGCAGAGGGTAGCTTGTTATAAAAGGTTATACCAAGCCCAACAAATGAGTTATGAACCTTATGAAGCCGATGAAAAGGAGCTCTAATTTAATAATTTGTCCTTATTTCTGGTGTTAATATTGTGAATATCACTGTTTTTAGTGTAAAAGTGTACATTTTGCCTAATATATAAGATATTGGCGAAGATAAATTGTGATGCCACTGTGAGAATACCAATATCTTTAAAAAAATCTCTTAGAGAAACTCTGGCACCTAGCTGGTAAATTGCTCGAACTGCTCGTTTTTGAAGAACAAATATATTTTGAATGTCAGCAGCTTTACCCCATAGCAGAATGCCATAGGACATAACGCTATGGAAATAACTAAAATAGACTAATCGAGCAGTATCGACGTCAGTGTATTGTCTTACTTTCCTGACAGCGTAGGCGGCTGAGCCAAGCCTTTTCGCTAGACTTGAAATATGTGGGCCTCACTGAAGTTTGGCATCTACTGTTATGCCCAGAAAAACTGACGAGCCCACAGTTTCAAGCACCTCTTTATCTAACACGATGTTGGGTCCTAGATTTCTAACATTCGGTAAAGCGAATTTAATACATTTCGTTTTCTTGGAATTGGGAACTAAGTTATTTGTTGTAAACCAATCCGTAACCATTGAGAGAGCACTGTTTAAATCGTCAAAATCATGTCTATTCCTGTCAACTTTAAAAATAAGAAAGGTATCATCTGCAAATAGTACAACTTCACAGATACCCTTTAAAAAGAACGGTAAGTCATTGATATACACTAAGAACAAGAATGGACCCAGTATTGAGCCTTGAGGTACACCTAACTGTACTGGTAACCCGGAAGATTTCTCACCATTAACATCTACACATTGGGACCTATTATGTAAGTAAGAATTTATAACATCGAGAGCTTCGTTTTGCACACCATAATGACGCAGTTTACGCAATAGCGTGTCATGGTGCACGCAGTCAAAAGCTTTGGAGAGATCACAGAAAACCCCAATAGCATTTTGCGAGCTCTCCCATGCGTTAAATATGTGTTTCAGCAGAGCAACACCCGCATCTGTAGTCGAACGACCTTTTGTAAAGCCATATTGTTCATTATGAAGGAGGCTATTTAAATTAAAATGTTTCAGCAACTGCTTGAGCATTAACTTTTCAAATATTTTACTAAATGCTGGTAAAATGGAAATAGGCCGGAAATTGCCAACGTCATTTTTATTACCTGATTTAAATAATGGTATGACTTTACTACTCTTCATGAGGTCAGGAAAAGTTCCTAAGTCAACACATTTATTAAAAGTAACAGCTAGATAGGGGGCTACGATGTCTATTATATTACTTAAAAGTTAAATGGAGATGTCCCAGTAATCACCAGTGTTTTTGGATATGAGTGTGTTAAAAACATTAACTACATCACGAGGCGTTACATGTTCGAAGCTAAATAAACGAATACTTTTAGACACACTACTAAGCAAAAGGTTTTCAACTTTAGACGGGGACGAATTTAAGGAGCGAGTCGTAGTTATGGGTATTAAAAGAAAAGCAAATGAAAGGTATAGGCGTAGAACCATTTTATCCGTTTAAATCATATTAATCGGTCCACGCGTTTATGAGATATTAACGCATTACTGAATGCCAAGTGAAACGGCCAAGGACGCCCCTTACCGCGATACGTTTTGATCGTATTAGCAACACTGCCTTTACATTATTTTCGCATCGTTTTGAAATATTGAAATACATTGGTGGTAGGTGTGAACGATTTTTATTTTTTTGTTATCTGTTTCTCACTTTCTGTACCATGACGTGAATTAAGTATTATCCGTCTACAAGTCTATTATTCCATCAAAAATGTAAAGCACAACCGTCAGGAGCGATCGATACATATTAATTCTATAGGTCAGAACTATACTGGTTGGATAGTTCGAGAAACTCTTTGATTATTTGATGAGGCAGATTGAGTTAGCGCCATAGTTTCTTTGAAATAGTTGATACTTAATTTAGGTGCTGTGATTAAGACTTTACATGATTATTATAAAACTAACAACTGCCCTTCAGTTCCTTTCCTTTTTTACCAACTTCAAAAAAAGGTGTTAAACAATTCGATACGTGTATTTATGTTGTATTGTTGGAATTACCTAATATTCACATTATTTTACTCTATGTGTGGCAAATTTCATAAGTGTATGTATGTTTGTTTGTACGTATGTATAAGTCCACGCATTTCTCCGAAAATACTTATCGGATTCTGACCATTCTTTTTTTATTGGATTAGGTCTCTCAACTTAGAGAATAGTGCAAGTTTCATCAAACATTGTCGTTCTAAAATTAATCTATTTGATATTAACAACTTGGTCAACAATAAGGAATATGCATGTAATTTTTTAATTAAATTCTAAATGATTACTTATTAACTAAAACAAATATGATCAGAGGGGTGACCATAAGCTCTTAAAGTAAGGTTATTTTGAGTATGTGTAAGGGAAAGATGTATATGACTTGTATACATCCTGTCCCTTACCTACTCACACTCAAAATATCCTTACTCTAAGAGCTCATGGTCACCCCACAGAGATGAACTTATTAAGCGTCATAGTTGAGAATTAGTTTATTAGTCAGGGACGATGTCCGTATAACTTCCATAGAAAACGGTGTTTTCGTAGAGGGACATAAATATTTATTAAATTGTTCTCGTTCGTTTTTCGATCACTTTTGACTATGTTTTGACTATGTATTAGTATTCTACTTTAGCATTTTTATCGATAAACTGGCCAAATAACAAATATTTTTCAACAAACTAGCTTTTCCTAGCAGGTTTGCCCGTTTGGAAGTCAGAAATTATCCCAAAGGAAAGTAGGTCTACTCCCAACAAAAAGTATGCTATGACCTAATCCAGGACTTGATCTACCAAGCTTGCCAAGTTACATCCACGTTAAGGCCGTACCCTGACCAAAAAATCAGCATGAGATATGAGCATTCCTATTGGCCTAGCGGCACTGGTGGCGCATGAATTACAGTAGTGAATACGCCCAGATTTTAGAATAAAATCTTTATAAAATCGAATATTGGTCTTTTGAAAAAAATGGTTGTCTGTAAAGTCGGTTTACGGACGATAGTTTAGACGTGACAACGTCACATACATAACGATACAATTAACGTCATTGTAACGTTACGATTATAACGTTACAATGAGCGTAACATTACATTGAGCGTAACGTTACATTGAGTCATCCTTTTTCGTACGTGCAGCCGGCGTTCATCGATTTATTAGACGTTGTCACGTCAAAAAATAAACTTCCAAAATGTTCGTTATCAAATTGTCTATCCATTAGTGTTAGTTTAAAAAATAATTAATGAAAACTTTATGAGGAGATGCAATTGCATGCTATCAATAATTATTTCACATTTTTATGGTTTTTTTGGAAGGAGATTAGTGACACATATGTATAACTCTTTTGAAAAAAAAGTGTACTACCATTTTAGAATCAACATTATGGCTACTTCCCATTTGGTAAACTTCCCATTTCGTAAACCTCAAACTGTACCTACTAAAAAGTTGCGTTTGGTAAACATTATACATTTCATACATTTAGTCCCATTTCGAAAACATTTCAATAATTTTTTGTGTTATATCCCATTTGGTAAACTTTCAGATGAAATGGGTACAGTCAAGTAAAAAAAGAAAAACGAAACTAATGATAACATTGTCATTTATTTTGTTTACGTATACTTACTTATGTCTATCTCATTCACACCTTTTGTTTAAAACGATGGTAAGGACAATAAATCCCTACCTGAGAACCCGCTCGGTGCTTCTTTTGCGGGAAAAGCACGTGGTATTTTTAGTAGCATCGTGGTATTTTTACAGACTTTAATACGTTTTTTTTACTTCTTCTTGATCAGCCATTCTTTTTGATGGTCGAGATACTATCTCAAGACTGAAGCATTTAAAAATATATACATCTCTAATTTAATACTAATTTGACACTGACTGTACCGTACAAAAATAACAATACTAACAAAGTTTACCAAATGGGATTAAATGTATGAAGTAACGAAATGTTTACCAAACGCAACTTTTTAGTAGGTACAGTTTGAGGTTTACGAAATGGGAAGTTTACCAAATGGGAAGTAGCCAACATTATGTAGAATCGTCGTCTGCCTAGCCTTTTCCCAACTACATTGGGGTCGGCTTCCAGTCTTACCGGATTCAGCTAAGTACCAGTGTTTTACATGGAGCGACTGCCTATCTGACCTCCACAACCCAATAACTGGGTAACACGGTACCCCTTGGCAAGTCTGGTGTCAGATCTCAAGCTTCTGACTACCCGTAACGACTGTCAAAGATCTTCAAATGACAGCCGGGACCAACGGTTTAACGTGCTTTCCGAGGCACGGAGGAAACTCGGTATGTTGAAATGGTCACCCATCCACGGACCGACCTCGTCAAGCGTTGCTTAACCTTGATGATCGATCCGTGCGGCTGTTATTATTTAGCCACGAGCTCCTCAATCAACATTATGTAGAAATTTAATGTATTTTTATTAATTGATATTTCTTTTTAAATAAAGAGTAGATAGCTCTTAAAAACTGCACAAAATTCGACTAGCGCGGCGTTTTGCTTGGGGAGGCGCCTGCCGGTGAGCCATGATTGAATTCAACGGAATAAAGTAAAATGTTCAAAGTAGGACGTCCTTCCAAGCTAGAAAAATAAATTGGAACTCGGTTAAAGAATTCCGTGCACGACACGGTCGCTTTCATTAAAATTATTGAAATTGCAGCTATGAACTATGCTTTTGTGACAAGAAGGAATTTACTATTATATTGAACACTAGCTTCAGCCAGCGGCTTCGTCCGCGATTAGTATGGAAATTAGCCTATGTGCTATTCCAGACTATCATCTTACCCTTGTGCCATTTCATCCAGATCCATTCAGCCGTTCTGGCGTGATTTATTAACAAACTTACATCTATCTATCCATCCAAACTTTCGCATTTATAATACTTGCTGCCACCCGCGGCTCCGCCCGCGTGGTATTAGTACTTCTGCCAATATCTTTATAAGTTACTAGCTGTTGTCCGCGGCTTCGCTCCCATGGACCAATAGGAACCAATTTCGGGATAAAAAAATAGCCTATGTTACTCAGAAATAATGTAGCTTTCTATTGGTGAAAGAATTTTTCAAATCGGTCCAGTAATTTCGGAGCCTATTCGGTACAAACAAACAAACAAAAAAATCTTTCCTCTTTATAATATTAAGTATAGATTATAGCCTACTAGCCGCCGCCCACGGCTCCGCTCGCGTGCTATTAGGATTGCTTCAAAAATCTATATAAATTATAGCCTAAGTTTTATTCTGATTTATAAGCTATAATTCTGTAAAGTTTCATCAAAATCCGTTCAGTAGGTTTTCAGGTGCATCTGGTTAGACCGGGAGCTGGCTCCAACATACTTGGAAATAGTCTAGTTAGATTGAAAAGTAGCGTTCTCGTACCATGACATGAATTAAGTATTCTTCGTTTCATTAAAAATTTAAAGCTACACTACAGCCGACAGGAGCGATCGATATTTATTGTTTCAATTATTTCTATAGCTCACAGTTTGTTGGGAAAAGGCTAGGCTATAAGGTTTCCAAGTTATTTGAAAGAATAATTGTCGAAAGAATAATTGCCTTCTATTATGATCTCTATCACTCAAAGGTTTGCTGGAAGAAAATTCCATTTGGAGTTAGGCTCGCCTTTGTACATGCATTTTGTTATCAACTTGTTTTAATGTAATGTCTTGTTGTACAATAAAGAATAAAGAAAGACTCGTTGGGCACCTGTCACGAGTTGGTCCCGATTGATTGCTGATTGCCAGCAAGCCGGCAGCAGCATTCTACAGAGGCCGCAATCCTACGCGTCCGCTCGCTGTCGGAAAAGGTTGTGTGCCGGGGTGGGGTAGCGTTGGCGGTTGGATATCGTTAACGCTATTAACACTGGGACACGATTAAAAGACCATACTGGTGATCACCATCAGTGGTGGTCTGGATGGTGATCACCGGGGTGGTTTTAGTAAGATAAAAATCACACAAAAATATATCACAATCACCACACTCTCTGGTCTTCTCCCCAAAAATCCTGGCGCCATTCGAAGGTTTCACCCCGAAAACAAAAAAAAAGGCAGACTCTTCTCCATTCTTTCTTCATTTGTCCTTGGTTTCTTTGGATATCGACATCATCCTGGTACTCATTTTATCATCATCTACAGCATTACTTCGTTCAGTGGTGAGCACAGGCCTCTCTCTTCTTCCCCACGTTCCTGTGTCAGCCTCATCCAGTTTCTACCGATGGCAACAATGTTCTAATGTACTCAATTAACCAATCGATCATGTCTTTCTCAGGTGAAGACAGTTCCTACCCAGCATGCGAGCTGAACTCCCAGGGTCCGGCGGCCCGCGGGTGGCGCAGTGAGGGTGCCCCACCTCATGAGCTGCTTTTGAGGCTCACGAAGGTCACTTCAGTCCACAAGCTGCAGCTGTTAGCACACCATCAGCTTATACGTAAGTACATTATAAAATTAAATTAAATTTTAAATGGTTTAAATACGAATAAAATTTGATTAGATAAAAATAATAATCAATCAATACAATAAAATTAAATATAGGTGCTGACTATAAAACTGAACTAAAGACTTGTGGAGTGACAGTGTGAGTTTGTGTGTGTGTGTGTGTGTATGGTGTGTGTGTGTGTGTGAGCGTAATTCCCTCCATTACATTACAGTATAAAGTGCTTTTTATCTTTATCTATCTGACTCCAATAATATACCTACCTAGTACATACATACATACATAAACTCACGCCTTTTTCCTATGGGGGTAGGCAGATACTACAGAACGCCACCTGCTACGATCCCTACATACTTATTTTGCTTCACTCACGTTCACACATCTAGTCATACACGCACGCCCGGTTATGAGTACTGCGCACCTGCAATGGCCTTTCTGAAGAACATCACCTATAAGGTCTAGTATGTCTTTCTAGGGCGTCCCCTACCGGCGTTTTCATTCACGTCTGCCTTGTAAAATACCTTTCGTTAGTCGCCTTTCATTCATCCTCGCAATACGGCAAAACCATCTAATGTTCGTTTGGTTAATATATCTTACTTACTGTTTTACATATCGTCACGTTTCTCTTCCCCCACAAGCGGAGTTAAAGGAACCCGTGCTTGCTGCTGAAAAATTACATAATTATGGAAAACCCAATGAAAGTGCCTGCACTGGAAATCGCACCCAGAGACTCTAGACAAGTGAGATTCAAGTAATTAAAGCGACGCGATAGCAATTAGTAAAATGTCTCTTGAAATATCACGTGATAAATCCCGTACATTTTGGCATTTCGACGATTGCCATCACTGAAAGAATGACACTTTGTTTATTATTCATAGAGCCTCGAGAATGCAGTTTTTCGCAGCACATAGCGATGCGCATGAGTTTAGGTCCAGTGGACAATACAAGGACGGGCTCACCCGGTGTTGCAATCGCGGCCAGACAGCATAGCTCCGTGACCGCTCGTCTAAAAGAGGATTCTCAGCAAAGCGCTTACATATCACTATACCAACGAGCCAGCATCAAGCCTTCCATTGTGTTCCTTCTTTTTGTATAGCATACAGCGCCTCTCTCTTATTTCTCTACATTCTTATTTCACAGCGTCATGCGTGGAAGTCCTGGTGTCAGGTGGGCTGGTCTCCGAAGGCGCGGCCACTCCATGTGGTGCTACCTACACCAGCGTCGGCAGGGTCACACTCGCCAGACCAGCTCAGCAAGCCAGGACCAGAGAACTAAGGTAAGTGCAGTTGGGAATATGGCATCTTAAAAAAATCTATTAAGCAGAAGTACGAATCGCCCTGTGCGATATTACCGTCCATTGTATGCTTAGAAAACTTTTTTTTAAAAAATTCACCCGACTCCATAAAATGAAGTTATTTTTTTGAAGTCGTAGGTATGTTTTTAAAAAGGCTTTTTATTTTTAACACGTAGTGGGCAAGTTCTATAGTACCCCCCAAGAGAAAGTACCTTTTGAAACACAAAAAGACATTCAAAATCGGTCTATAATTTGTCGGAGAAATCGGTGAACATACAAAAAAAAAAATATCTACAGTCGAACATAGAACCTCCTCTTGTTGGGAAGTCGGCTATAAACTAAATAAGGGCTATCTGCTTAACGTTTTATGTGTAATCAAAATGCCTAATTCTGTCTTTAGATCAGCTGCCCTTCCCGAGCCAACCATAGCACGCTTCGTCAAACTGAAACTTTCAGGACCTCATCCACCAGCTAAAGACGATGATCAGGTAATATATACTACTACCCAGGAGATACCTGCTTCTGCTACTTGGTATTTTATGACTAGTAATAAGTAGCAGTATGATACTGCTCGTCCACAGAATCATCCACTAACTTACAAAAGTCTATCTGATATATCTTTTGTCTAGATGAGATCTCAAAATTGATATGATAAGGAACATTTACGAACGGTACCGATGTAACAAGCGAACTGCTGGCACCAGATTCTTCCTCGATCACCGTCTCTCTCTATCGGTGCACTATGAATTATTTCTCAATCCCAGTCTCTCTCACTCCAGGTAGCATTAATGGCAGTAAACGTCCTGGGCGAAGAAGTGGAAGACAACGAGAGCTCGCCAGTGCAGCCAATCAGCAAGGAGCCCGCCTACTCACCGTATGATGACCTCGCCTTCATCATGTACGTGGACAACGATATCGCCGACCTGGTCCGCAGTCTGGATGAGAAGAAGAAGAACGCTGTTGGTGGTAAGTAAGGATGAGCGGCTAATTATCAGAAAAAATATGAAAAAAGGGTCTGAGTGTTTTTAGTGTTGTAAGCCGCAATACTCTCAGGAGTTTGAAGATTTTAGGATTGACTAACTTAAAAAATTTCAATAGGTTCATGTTTGACTTTTCTCAATTGCTAGAGTCAATATTTTCTGGAGCTTTTGAATAAAATCTCTCTCTTCTTTCTTCTTCTTCGTGTCGATGATTCCTTCACAAAATTTATTTCGACCAGTATTCAGCCACGTCGATAGCCTTAATTAGCGCTGGCTTCACAAAGATCTTGCATGGTGCAGGCGTTTTTACATAAGATGGGGCATCGTCTGTGGGGAGGTTCCGCAGTCACACTGTGGCTGATTGGAGTACCACCATCTGACTAAGTTATACCTACAGCAGTCCACTTGGCTTCGTAACCGGTTTAGGGATTTCCATATGGGCCATGGTTGTTTATGGCCCGCTGGGAGCTTTTCTGCAAGGTTAACATATTCAGTTGGAGGTGGGTATTTGAGGAGCCACAGTTTCTTGCGAGCTTCGCTAGGGCTCTGCCGACTCTTCCATCGTCGTCTCCTTGGTTGCTCCATGTTGTACATTAGGTGTCGGTTGTCGGTCTCCTGTGTGAGCTTCTTGGAGGAACAGGGAACTTCTTTTCGAACTATTCCGGCTAGCGGGTATAGTGCGTTAAGTGGAGTTGGTTTTAAGCAACCAGTTATTATTCTGAAAGTCTCATTTAAAGCTGCATCTACTTTTCGGGCTTCTCTATTAATGATGAATTGATGAATCAATCGTAACACTGTCCATTTTATTTGTTGCCACAGCCCAACAACACCTCTCTTTTTCCGTTGGGGATTAAAAACTACTATTTCGTTACCTACATAATTTTTAATTCCTTTCAGAGGAACGCTTCGAATACGCCCGCCGCTTGAAATCCGCGGGCGCAGCGCTTGCATCCGCTGGCATTCGGATTGGTCGCTGGCGATTGCGCAAGCGCACGGCAGCAGCCCGGGACGACTTCGAGCTCGCGAGGAGGATGAGAGATAGGATAGCTGATGCTCTGTGCGGGGTCAAGGAGGATCCACAGCTGTGTCGATTGTTTGAGGAGGATGGGGTGAGACCACAGTTTTCATAGGGATCCTTAGGGAAAAAAAGAGATTAAAACTGTTTGTTTTGAAAGTTTTCACGACTACTCTACTGAGTTGGACAGACGGTAACTTGGTATCTGGAGAAAGATATAAGTGCTCAAAACTAGCGCTAAACGTTTAAGTAATTTTCAAGATGTAATTAGGACTAACTTTTATCCCGCATTATAGTCAATACTAAATTTATTCATTAAAAAACTTTTCTTAAAACAAGCTTTTTTGTATTCTACTCAGCAAATTCTTTCATTTGATACCCATATCATGGCAGTGCACAAAAAATAACTAGTCCGCCATCTTGGGCCGTCCGCCATATTGGATTTAGAATGACGTCACTTGTCTAACCATGCATTGTCATCCAAATTAATCGTGTATGCAAAATTCCGTTTTAATCGGTGCAGGAGAATAACTGATTTAAATTCAGTTGCAAGATTTGACACGAACACACACACATACATACATTGCAAGTTAAATAAAAGCTTGTAAAAAAGGCCAAACTTTAGCATCAATGATCCAGACTGGTAAAATAACATTTCAATCTCAATTTGTATAGGCGAGTTCCAGTTTTAAGTGCCCAAAATACCAAATATATTTTATTCATCTTTCCTTTAAGTGTGTCTTTCTTTTTCAGCCGGACCGCCGAAACGACTCCTCAATGCCGCAAGAATACGACTTCTCTCACCATCTCTCGCCATCCGTAGCAGCAGGATCCCTCAGCCTTGACATACCCTCACCAGTGCCTCCCATAGAACCAGAACCTGAACTGCAGGAACCGGAGTATGTAAATGGAGATGGAGAAGATGAAGAAGAAGAAGATGATGCTCAGGATATGCAGCCGGTGAGAATTCGTACAGAAATGTTTGTGCTTATGGCATAGGGTTTATTTCGAAGGCAGACAAAGACCTTGCTATTCTAATCGTACTAATGTTATAAATATGAGAAAGTTTGGATGGATGTATGTTTGTTACTCAATCACGCCAGAACGGCTGAATGGATCTGGATGAAATTTGGCACAGAAATAGATTATAGTCTGGTATAGCACATAGGCTACTTTTTATTATTTTATTTACTTCCCATCGACCTATGAACTTGAAATTTGAGGATCATGTTTATTAATCAGTATATTTTATTAAGTATTTTTTCCCTCTCACAAAGAGGAGGCCTGTGTCCCAGCAGTGGGAACATTAATAGGCTGATAATGATGATGATGATATTTTACTAACGAATACCAATATATTGATAAATCACCCTATAAATACGAAGTTCGAAACGCACTTGGCCGGTTTTTTTGTTACCATTTAATGTTGCAAGTCTTAATTTTTTTAATATTATCCATCAGTCACCAGAACCAACATTACAAGAAGAGATTCCACCTTCATACCCCGAGCCAGTGCAAGTCCAGCCCGTCCAAACGATGCCAGAAGAGAAGGAAGTGCACAAGAAGATAGAAGAAGATGAACTACGGAAAGAGACTGATAGTCCGAGGAGGAGTGTCACACCTAATGCTGCTAATGGTAAAAAAGGATCTATATTTTTTATTTTATTTTATTCTTTTTTATTTAATTTCATTCCATTTAATTTTATTTTATTTGGGAAAACAAACAATCGTACATTGTATATTTATATCTAGATACCACTAAATCCATTTAGTGGTACAAAGCTGAGGGGAGAGCAATACTCTTTAAAGTTATCAAATCAGAACATTCAGGGTTACTCTTCCAAATTATTAGAAATTAAATTATTTTTAGAGAAAACCGAGTTTGATATTATTTGTCTAACTGAACATTGGTTAAAAGATCACCAAGTAAAGTCCACTAATTATGAAAATTATTGTGTAGTTAGCCATTTCAGCAGACAACATATGATACATGGTGGATCATTAATAGTTATTAAAAACTCTATTAAATCTAAAGAAAGAAAAGACATTGTTAGACTGTCGGTTGAACACACCATTGAATTGTCCTGTGTTGAGCTTGATAAGCATGTTGTAGTATGCGTCTACAGACCTCCAAGTTACCAGAATCTATCTGTGTTTGACTCTGTAATGGAAGATGTGTTAAAAAAAGTTAGTACTACCACATATTTGGCGATTTTAACATTAACTTATTAAAGAATAACTCTAACAGTATCACTCATCAGTATCAATGGGGCCAACCAGAGTGACAGCTTCTTCTGCGACTTGTATAGATAACGTTTTTTTGTAATTTTTATTACTTAGATAAAGAAATTGTAAATAATTCAGCATCTGATCACAGTGGACAAACAATAACGTTTAACACCTACATACCTTTACAAAAATACAAATAAAATTTAGACCAATTACTTGTAAAAATTTAGAAAAAATTAATAATGCCGTGAATAGTAAGTTCAAAACTTTAATAATATAGATGACCCAAATGAGTTCTATACCTATGAATTTTCTAAGGTACGAAACACGCAATTTATTTATTTAATTACTTTTCCACTGAAAGCGACAAGTATTTACACCAAGTTCGTATTTAGCGATTGGGCGACTCGAGGCATTCCCAAAAGCAGGGAAAAGCTATATGAACTTTATGGCCTAAAGCAACATATGAATAATACAAGCTTTGATAAATATGTTGCGAAATATTCAGAAACCTTCAAAATTGCATGCAAATTAGCTTTAGCAAGCAATAAAATAAAATCAGCAGACGATAAAATAAAAACTACCTGGAATATAATAAATAATGAAACAGGTAGAAAAAAACGGCATAATACTGAAATTAATTTAGCGACTGCAAATGGTCCCATACAATCAGATGTAGAGGTAGCTCAGGAATTTGAAAACGTTTTTTGTTAATATTCCTCTTAAAACTACAGCAGATTTAAACTACTTACCCGCGCTGCCTTACTTAGAAAGAAAGTAGATGGGTGCCCTTCGGAGTTTAAGTTTCAACATACAAAACCCCAGGCTATTTTAAAAGCTTTTAGAGATCTCAAAAATAATTTAACAGAAGATCTTTGGGGACTATCTGTAAAAGTATGTAAACCAATCATTGAAACTATTGTGCCCGATTTAACTTTCATATTTACCACTAGTCTCGATCAAGGAGTGTTGCCGGACCTCATGAAACACAGTAAAGTAGTTCCATTGTTTAAATCCGAGGATAGCAAAGAAGCCAATAATTATAAGCCAGTGTCAATTCTGCCGGTTCTAAGTAAAGTCTTCGAAAAGTTAATGCTCAACCAATTGTTGCGTCATTTTAACAAACATTCCATCTTTCATGATCAACAGTACGGTTTCACCAAACGGCGTTGCACAACTGACGCTGGAGTCACCCTAATAAAGAACATCTTTAACGCCTGGGAGGAAGCACAAGACGCCATTGGAATCTTTTGCGACCTCTAGAAAGCGTTCGATTGCGTTAACCATGAGACACTGTTGTTGAAACTCGAGCACTATGGGATTAGACATACGGCCCTTGAGTTACTTAGATCATATTTGAAAGCCAGACAACTTAAAGTTCAGGTAAACGGCGTAAACTCACTAGGGTCTGAAATTACAATGGGCGTTCTTAAAGGCTCTATATTGGGTCCATTCCTCTTTTTAGTTTACATTAACGATTTGCCCCATTTATTACAAAATCAACCGAAGATCGTGTTATTTGCTGATGACACATCATTGATATTTAAAATAGATCGGCGGTCCAAACTTGGTTCACGGCAAACAATTTGGTACTAAATGAAAAAAAAAACAAATGTATTAGATTCACACTGCCGAATGTAAGAAGTAGCGAATGCGACATCATATTGAATGGAGAAAAACTGCTGGACTATGTAAATCAAACAGTTTTCCTGGGAATCACTCTAGACGACAAATTACAATGGGGGCCTCACATAACGTCTCTTGCGAGTCGGCTGAGCTCGACCACTTATGCTGTTAGAAAGATAAGACAGTTAACGGATGTGCTACTTTCATAGCATTATGTCATACGGTATTTTACTGTGGGGTCGAGCGGCTGACATTGAATCAATATTTATTTTGCAAAAGAGAGCTGTCAGAGCAATTTAAAAAGATTAATATTATGACAGTTTCTTGCCAATTCATTTATGAAAATATTATGTATGTAAGGAAACATATAAATCTCTTTAGTAAAGTTAGTGATAGACACAATTGTAATACTAGAAATAAAGATAAGTTAAATCAACCATCTTATAGATTAGCTAAAGTACACACATCTTTCATGGGGTACTGTGTTAAATTCTATAACAAAATACCTTGTGAGATATTAAAACTAAATGAAAGAAAATTTAAAACAATAGTAAAAGCACACTTTGTAAACAAGCATATTACAAATTAGATGATTATATTCAAGATAAAAATGCTTGAAATTATAATAACGCTTTATTTTTATTATTTTCTTCTATTCTCTTTGTTTAAAAAAAAATTGACTTGCACACTTTTCCGTTGTTGTTGAATTAGGTATGCAATACTTGTACTTAGGTACCTATGTATGCAATACTTGTAAGTATGTGAGAACCATGTGAATGATTTTACCTGTTAGTGCTTGTAATACTTTATACCTATATGTAGTATAGTAGTGCTAGGTGCATCGGTCACGTATATGAATTTATTAATTTATGTACTTTAATATTGTAAAAAATTATACTTTTTGAAAGAGTAAGTATGGCGTTCTTCTCCATAACGAGCTCAATTTTTATTACCTGTAATTTTTAACGTTCAAAAGTGCCGCTTAACGGCCCAATTGAAATAAATACATTTGACTCAGACTTTTTGACTTTGAATCCACTACGTATCCAAATGTTACTAGCATAAATTTGAAACAGTTTTGGTAACATTAAATCTTGATGTAGAAAAATAATTTATCTTGTCACAGACAAAAATGGATCATATCATCAGTTTTGCTCAAAGTCATGTGTTACAAGTTACAAACATTAATCTGTTTATGAGTCTGAAAGCTTACAAGTCTTAACCCATTTTCCGGTGTTCGATTGAGCTAAAACTTAGCTTTATTTTCTGTAAATTATTTCATCACCACTGCTCTCAAAACGGTGAAGGAAAACATCGTGACGAAACCGGCATGTCCTAGAACCAAAAATTCGAAGACATGTGACATCCATCACATGCCCGCGTGTTAGATTACGGCCCATTCAATCTCACAGAGAGGAGGCCTGTGTCCCAGCAGTGGGAACATTAAAGGGCTGATGTTAATGATGATGATGAAACATTTTTTGACAACACAATTTTTGATGTCTGGTAGATATCGCTGTTATGGTGCTCCCAAACTAATTACGTACGGCTGCAGTCGAAATATAATTTACTTAACGAATTAGTATTTTTAATTATTGCCAATGCGCCAAACGCTAAGAGCTTTTTAGATATTTGTTAACTAACAATTTTGTGTTTATAAACATTACCTAACAAGAAAACATTTTCATAACATTGTGATCAAATGTTTTTTTAGAAAATGTTTACTAATGTTTGTAAACATTTTTAACAGCAGTGTGGGAGCACCTTTAGCGATAATACTGCCTTTGAGCTTGTACGTTCTTGTAAAGAGATGTGTAACTTTTTGGTGTACAATAAAGTATATTCTATTCTATTCTTGTTTTGGGCAATAAATATAATAGTGCTTTCAGGCAATTACGAAAACGCCTTTTTTCATACATTAATCTCTGTTTTACCAGGTACTGTGGTACGGCGAAGAAACAAGAGTGCCGGTCCGCGGTCAACGTTCGAAGCATATGAAGAGCGTTTACTACCAGCTTTGAGGCAGTAAGTATTCTGTAACGCTATTTACCTAAGAATCTTCTTTTTTGTTTTGTTTTTCTCATAAAACGGTTAATTCTAAAGCGTATTTATTACTCCTTAGTAACGGCTAGGTTAAAAGGTGTGAAAAAAAAATTGATTCGTGTACCTACATTATTTGTGAAATATGCTTTTTTCGTACGACTAATACTTTTGCTTAAAAAAATAATTAACAACACGATATTTTTTCGCTTTTATTGCTTACTCCTCCAAATAGACTTGGATTTAAGAGTACACTAGTTGATAATTCTTCCATACAAACGTAGTCTAGGGATTACTCCACTGTTTGACGATGTACGTTCAAAATAAAAAAAATGATATCATTTTGTCTCATCATTATCTAGTCCTTTAGGGTACCAAAAATATATATTTGAAAGTTATGAGCGTCGATAGTTCCACATTTCGACCCTAATTTTAACGCATTTTTGTGCGCAAATAAATGCCATAAGAAGACGGAAAATTGCAAAACAGCCACCATACAGGGATAGATTATTAGTTCAACAATGCAAATAATTTTATTTTGAACAGATACGTTTCGTCGTTTTTTCATGATATCCAGACTCCCAAGGGTCTGTTTATAAAATTTCGCGCGCTCGGTTTCGTCCTAAATCATTATCCATTTCGCTACAAATTTGCAAAAGTGTGTATTCGTACGCGAACTAGCTTCCTACTGCTCATCACAGCATCTATCTCTTCCGCACGTGTTGTCGGTTGATATAAAATGCATTTTAACCCCGCGCACAAAATATTAGTTCGTGCCGTCGACTAGAGTAATCTTAAAAAAAATGTTAACATAGAAAAAAAAAATCTTCTTAACTAGGATAATTATGTAAATCAAAAAATATTTTGCAAACCAAACTGTTCATAAGAAGGTCCAATATTGATATTCTGGCAACGATGCGCACGGCCAGTCCCGCGTTAACATTGGGGAATAATAAGCCTTGGCTGACAAATTCATTAACAACTCCTATGTTAATCCTAGCCAAGCGGACTTGCCTCTCAAGTCGTCGTCATGATTATTTTGCCCAGGGGCGGCCGTAACCGCTGCGAGGCTCCGGGTGGGCGCCATATATTTTCGAGGCCCTTGTCTTTTTTGCAATGTATGTGATAAATAAAGTGATGATAGACGAGAAATCAAATCTTGTCACTTATTATATTAAGTACTAGCTTCTGCCCGCAGTTTCGCTTACTTAAAAAGTGTTTTATCATCCCAAGAGAACACACTACCATTATAAAAACTATCCTATTTCCTTCCCAGGGTCGCAAACTATCTTCATAACAACATTTTTTTTAATCGGTTCAGCGGTTTAAGCGTGAAAAGGTATCAGACAGTAAAGTTACTTTCGCATTTAAGATATTAGTTTTATTGTTACGAATAATTGTTTGCTAAGGATAAAAACAGTTTTAATTGTATTTAAGTTAATATTTTTTCGGTTTGTCGCATGAGGCACCTGGAAGTACGAGGCCCCGGGCGATTTCCCTGCTCGCCACCACCTAAGACCGCCACTGCTTTTGCCCATACGAGATAAAAAGAAGCAGGTTCAACAAATTTCCCTTGGTTCCAGTTCCCACACCAACGAGTACCTCCGCGAGGGTCGGGAGGAGGAGTGCAGCGGAGGCAGCGCTGCCACGTCACATACGCGCTCAACGCAGCCACACAAGTTGAACGAGCGGGAGAGGAAGCATTCTGCCCTGCCTATACTTATTTTTGGTTATCCACTTGTGAGTACCAGTAATGAACTTAAAACGCTTCTTCTTCGTCGGTAAACTCTTGGGAGAGTGGTCGTGGTCAGCATGTTGTGCAGTGTGACACCGGGCTGCCATGATTCCTTTCACGATGCGACGCCATCCGTCTCTTTCAGCTGTGTCTCGTGTGCACTCATGCAATGGACCGCCTATTGCAGATTCTAACTGGTCGGTCAATTGCATGGGTTGCCTTCCTTTTAAAACGCTAGGGTTTTTGAAGTCTATCAACCCATGGGATTCAACCCAAGCTGAAACCATAACTTGAGTTACAAATGCTCAAAATCTATCTCACGGTGTTTCATAGCTTAGTTAAGGTTAGCTACCTAATCTTTTCACAAGCCATTGTTTTATGCTATGTTTATAATACTGTTATGAATGAATTAAAAGCAGAATCAAAGCGAAAATAAATAATGCTAGTATTACATTATCTGTGGTTTCGTCGTAAAGAAATCTCTTCCAGCATACCTGCGAAAGGAGAGTTGAATAAAGATATATAGACACCGTGTGTAGAGGGGAAACCATTAAATATTATCCAGAAGAGTCTTGAAGGAGCCTGAAATCATTGAATCACTCCATCATGTTCCCAGGTCGAAAAATTCTACTCCAAAAACTACCTAGACAAAGAGGAAGGCCTATCGCGTCTCCGCGCAGAACTGACGTCACCGTCGAACGGCAGCACCAAGACGTCTCCGAACAAAACAGCCAGGGCCGCCGCCATCTTGTTACAACGAGCCCTGAGGGACAAGGTGTTCTCCGTATACAGCCAGGCCAATGAGGTGGTGAAGGTGCTGTTTAAGGAGTTCGTGCCGGATAGGTGAGCTTTTGGGTTTTTTACAAGTATTTTTTTTAGTAGGTTGATTAAATCGCGCGGTATTCCACCTTCAATACTGAATTGACTCTATCTATTGCCGAAGTCTACTGCTATAGATATGCCTCTCTTTATTTAAGTTACCACAACATGGTTTCTAAGACCACAATAACCGATTCCTGAAGACCTTATATCCTGATTTTGACCATAATTCTTGTTATACATAATAAACTCACGTCTTGTTCCCATGGGGTAGGCAGAAACTACAGAACGCCACCTGCTACGGTAGACCAGTGCCGAAGCCTTTGAAAATGGTAAAAAGTGAAAAAAAAAATTGTAGGATGAAACCCATTGGAAAAGGAAGAGAATATAACAAAAATTAAAGGAAATAGTACATTATGGTACAAGTGTGCAATGTTGGTGATTACCGCTGAGGTGCCATTGAGACCCGAGCCGTAGGTGAGGGTCTTAAGAGAGCCGAGGACGGTAATCATCAATACACACGTGTATCATACGACGTTTTTCAACACACTTGTGAAGAAAATAATACTGAAAAATCATTTTCAACAGTGAAAACGAGTTGTGAAAAATTTTTCGCAATGGCGGGGTAAATTATTCAGTTTTCCTATGCGCGCGCATCTAACAATGGCGATCTGCCATAGACTAAAACAATGAGGTTACTTTTTTTGTAGCTTTTCGCGGATAGCGTTTTAGCCACGTACAAAATCGGGCATTTCAAGTTTTCTTTATTTCAGAGAAACAAAAGTTATATTTGAGGGCAAGTTTTATTTATTAAACACGTACGTTGCATGAAATGAGCAAGCAATATGTTAGGTAGGTACTAGCATTTTTCTGAATTGTATGACTAGAAGCTATGCCACATTTTATGTAGGTATTTAATGGATATCATGGAAATAGTAATTACTACCAATATCATGTTATGGATATAGTAAGTACTACTTCCATGACAGGAATAGAAAGGGATTAATGTCGAATGGGACACTTTTAATTGATTAACAGTGTTACATTTAAAATACATTGAATATACTTCAATTTTAACTGGATTAGAATTAATGACTTATTTTATTAATTTTCATTGGATTGATTTGTGACACTTTTAAAATTAGTTTAAATTAAAAGTATTTAAAATGAAGGCAGGAAACCATAAAAAAAAAACTATAACTCACTTGTGAATAATAGCAATGAAAAAGTCACAGTTTGATTACAGGTATCATTATATGCCTAATTACGGTGAAATTAGAGCCACTTTATGAGCAAGTGTGTTGTAAAATAATTTACGGGCGATCTGAGGTCGGGTAGTGGAAGGGGGTGAGTTATTAAGGGTGAAAACGGTTTATCTCGATTTCCGGCAAAACTACAAGTTCTATGGAAAAAAGTTGAATCAACCAACAACGAACAAAATTTCCACCGACTTAAAAAAGCAGATATTTTGACACGAGAATTTTCGATTGAAAATTGGGATAGTTTTTTCGATATTAAGTAAAAATAAGGTGAAAAAATAAATATTTTAAATTAAAAAAATACAGTGTATTTGGGACATGAAAAGGTAAGTTTTTACAAAATTATGTGAAAAAAAATTTGTAAAAGATAAAAATAAAAAAGCAAAAACTTGGTTATTTGAATTTTTCACATAAATTTTGAGGTTATGTGAAAAAAGTGTCAATACAAAAGTTGTAGATCTTTTTATTATCTACAAGTTAGCCATTAAACTTTTTTCCATAGGATTTGTAGTTTTGCCGGCAATCGAAATAAACCGTTTTCACCTTTAATAACTCATCCCCTTCCCCTTCTCGACCTCAGATCGCCCGTAAATTACTTTTCCTTTAATGTTTGTTGTATTATCTTCCTTTTCATCCTACTATATATTTTTTTCTTTAAAAAAATTATCGACCCTGGTCTACGGTCCTTACATAGGTACTCCTTTTGTTTCACTCACGTCCATACATCTAGTCATACTCGCCCTCCGGTTATGAGGACTGCACACCCCTGGTCTTTGTGAAAACCATCACCAATAAGAAAGAAAGAAAGAAGAATAGAAGTCATTGATCTGACTTGTACCAAAAAGTATAATTACCTACGTAACTTGAAAACATGATTTTTGTTTATGGAGATATTTTGATCATTTTGGTCCCAAATCAGGTATAGGTGTAGAACTATTATAACCGTTTAAATCATGTAAATTGGTCCACGTATTTAGGAGATACTAACTTATTCCTGACAATATTTCATGCCTAGTTAAAGCGTCAAGGACGCCCCTTACCGTGATATGCTTGTTTTGATCGTGATAGCGACACTTTCATTACATGTTTTTCGTATTGTTTTGAAATATTGGAATACATTGGAGGACAGGGTGTTAACGACTTCATTTTTTTTGTTATCTGGCGGATGCTTTAGTCGCCTATCATTCATCCTCTCATTCCACATGGCCAAACCTTCTTAGCATACTATTTCTAGTAATATTAATAATAAGTAGGTTAATAATTCTAGTAAGTACGCGGAATTACAAAATCCGATGGTCCCGTTTAATTTAGTGCCTTTATTCATCGCCATATGAACTATTAAGGCTGTCGTAAATGATTAAGAGTCAATAAAATATGACAAGGGGACGAGTTCGAGCAGAATCACCACCTTAAAATGGAAAAACTGAAAACGACCAAAGTCATTTCAGTTTTGAGAGGTAGTTAAAAATCTCTGTCTCAAGTTCTATTTCATTTAAAATTCTGTTTAGGGAAATCGAGAGAAAGGATTCAATTTCCAGGGTGTGTGCTGCCGAGGTCGGTCGGTGCCTGGAGAAGCTGTTACCTGAGCTGCTGAGAGCCTGCGGAGACCCTGCTCCGAGGGTGCATTCTACTGCGCAGCATACTGTGCTTACCGTTGCTGATTGTCCGCAAGTCAGGTAGGATGGTGATTTTATATACCTAACTAGCTGACCCGTGGGGCTTCACTCCCGTCAACTGGCTACCCTGCCTATCCAGTCTACCCTGCCTGCCCTGCCTACCCTGCCCCTAACCTGCCTACCCTGCCAACACTGCCTACACTGACTACCCTGCCTACCCTACCTACCTACCTAATAATTTTTTATCTATCATCAATAGTTTTCTCAGCGCACGCCAAATAATGAATTTTACAGGCAACATTTTGCTACCTTGGCTTACATTATTGCAATTTTCATAAGGATCTCTATTTTTTTTGAAAATGTATTATAGCCTATGACACTCAGGAATAATGTAGCTGACCCGCGGGGCTTCACTCCCGTCAACTGGCTACCCTGCCTATCCAGTCTACCCAGCCTAACCTGCCTACCCTGCCTGCACTGCCTACACTGACTACCCTGCCTACCCTACCTACCCTACCTACCCTACCTACCCTACCTACCTACCTAATATTTTTTATCTGTCATCAATAGTTTTCTCAGCGCACGCCAAAGAATGAATTTTATAGGCAACATTTTGCCACCTTGGCTTACATTATTGCAATTTTCATAAAAATCTCTATTTTTTTAATTTTTATAGCCTATGACACTCAGGAATAATGTAGCTTTCTACTGGTGAAAGAATTTTCAAAATCAGTTTAGTAGATCCAGATGTTACCCCCTACAACGTCACAAACTCACAAACTTTACCTCTTTATAATATTAGTATAGATTTGTGGCTGTTGTTGTTTTACCTGCATGTCACAGAAAATTCTCTTATTCAAACATCCTAGATTTTATGACATAGAACTGTTAATTCATTTA